>JAMXBD010000791.1:0-642502 GCA_024138025.1 Combretum micranthum
CGACAGGGGCTTTTGCCTGGGGTCTCTCATATTCGAATTTTTTTTTAAAGTTTTAAAAATAGCAAACAATGTTATAAATATAAAGGTAGTTTGGTGGCCAAGTACCTAATTTTCCATCCATAACGTCATGCGTTTAAATCTCATGAGTGTACCTTTTCTATTTTTTAATATGCATTTATTACATTCTCTTAACTAAATAAATTATTGTAAAAACCATTTTTTTTTGTAATACTCCACAAATAATAATTATATTGTTCATAAAAGTTATAATTTTATCTTAACTCTATATTTTTTATTGAAAATTAATTTTTGTGTAATATGAATACAATATTTTACCAAGTGCTCTAAATATCCTTAATTGTTTATTGAATGGTTTTTTTTTCCATAATTATGAAGTTAAAAAATATTGCAATGAAATTATAAATGAAATTCTTATACATATAAGATGCAATATAATTGTAATACCAAGCGGATATACATAGATAATTATAATATCAACTTAATTAAAGTTTGGTCTCCGTATTATCTTGTGTTTGCCCTTGTCAACTATTAATACTTCTAGCGCGAGGTATTGGACCTGTTTATTCCTAGTTGTTTTGCAACAAAGTCATGAGTATTTTGTTATTGTTTTTGGTTGACGAATTTTGCTAATTATCATAAACTTTTTGTTGTTGCATTAAAATCTAAGCATATGTACAATTGTGACATATGTTTGCCACTATGATTGCCTGTGCTAAGTCTTTGTGCCTCACTCCTTTTGTATTTTTTTATTTCATATTTCGATGTGAGTGCTTTTGCTAACAATGATGGTTATGACCATGTTGGTGATGATCTCTGCATTGGTGACAGGCTAGACAAATATGAGAGCTACAATGATTTTCAGTTGTGTTATAGTTGTTTAACTTATTATGAATGTCTCTAGACCTTTTATATGATATTGACTCTTAATAGTGTTTTGGGTTTAGAGACCCTATAAACTTGTTTATGGTTTAGGCTTTTATACCTTTGTTATGTATCTTATAATCTAATTATGGGCCTATTTGGGTATATTGGTTTAGTATTATTCTAGCACTATTTTCAAACCAAACTGATACTGAATTGATACCAATGAAAAATTGACAAATTTATTTATAAATTGATTAAACCGAATTGATACTGAATTGACATAGATATAATACCCATGAATTATGGATGCCGATATGATACAGATCTGATATTAACAAAAATCTGACAATCCAAACAAGATGGCTTCTATTGACTTTTTATCTTGCAAAAATGTTTTTCAAATTCTAATATATGTCTTCTTAATCAAAATTGGCTAAGTAACATAAATGGTTCAGAAAAAGGCTTAACTTATGATGCATAAGTATCATATGTAGTGGACTATCATGACTTTAGGTTCCACATCACAACAGGATAACCTACGATGTCTAACATGCTCGCAACATGCAAAGACACCCTATACAAACTTAACACTTAGCCTCATACCTTTTCCAACTCGAATGGCAATTTAAATTTGTGGCTTCCTTAATAAACCACTTGTACCTTAGTGTACACCTTCCTTGAGAAGCCATTCCTACCTCAGAATACCACCTTGTTGGTCAGTTTATGATACACCACGTGCAAATGCTTTAGCGCTTCCATCCATATAACTTAGTACTTTTCTAATTAGCTCAACATGAAGAGGGCAAAACATCACAATATTTCAATATCTATCCAAATGGCCTTTTTTTTTTGGGGGTGGTGTGTGGGGGTGGGGTTGGTGTGTGTGGAGGCAAAGCCTCATAATAGCTTGGTTATTCACCGGCCTAGCTCACCCTTAGCCTTGCCAGCTTGCTTTGATACTACTATTCCAAGACAAATTTGTCTGACATAATACAATTCATTTAGCTTATAACTATCCAGTTTAGCCACCCCACTCCAAGAATTTTTGCTAAAAATCATAACACTCCCAAGACTTTGCTGCACTCTGCATGCTCAACATTGAGATGTTAAGTAATTTCTAGTTTTAAATTACTCGATCATGACCCTGTTCATATGCTTACTCTTCTTGCCAACCATCACTAAAGGGAAAAGGAAGTTTGGGCGGGGCGGGGCGGGGCGGGGCGGGGGTGGGGGTTGGGTTAGGGTGGAGGGCATTTGATACATTATTTTGGACATTAGCCCTTTGATCCCATGATGACCTATTTGGGTTTAGGCTTTAGTCTGACCTTGTTTCGTTGAGTCAGATTAAGCTACCTTATTAGTAATAGCTCAACCATTCCTTAGGTGCTATTAAACAAACCCTCCAGATATCCCAAAACGAGCTCCGATTTGATTAGTAAAGCTGATGCCTTTCAATTAATCAGTAGACATGCCAACTGTCTCCAACTTACCATCTAAATATCTCAAAAACTACTTTAATGGGGAAATCACTTTCCTAATATACTTGGATAAATTTTCCAAATATACTGGTATGCCATTGTTAATGGTAATCACTTTCTCATTTGATTGTTGCCTCCATATTTTAAATAAACATGACCACTCTCTCGTATGATCATCTACACACATTATTACATCGTTACTCTTGTTATGTTTTCTCTCCCATAGATTATTGTCTTAAGCATTGGAATGCTTACATCTAACAAATCCCCAAAGCTACTAAACCTTTCTTATTTTGTAGGCTTAGTTTTTTATAAGCAAATCTTGAGAATAATAAATAATAAAGACAAAATTTAAACACTATCAAATGAAAAGGTGTGGGAATATTGGAGGAAGGGGAAAAAAAAAGGAGAGTCAGAAAGGTGTGGGGATGGATGGAAAAAATATATATGCTTGGATGGTTTAATAAGGTATGGAAATAGAGTAAAATGGGTATAAATGAATGGCTTTTCCAAGATTCCTCTTTTTCCTCTCTAAATTTGAAGAGAAAGCTATTGAAATGGGTGAAAATGATACTAAATTACCAACATACTCTTATTAAATTAGTCCCTTTCTAACTTGAAATTTATTTACTCAATTGTTATCTTAACATTCTTCTTTTGTTGCAAACCGGAAGAAAAGAAAATGCTTCTACCCCTTTCTTTCAATTTCTACTATTTTTATCCCAAAAAACCAATAAAAAAATTATACCTATTCTAATTTCATTTTTTTTTTCTCACCTTTCATTTCATTTCTACATTGGTCAAGGTTTGCCAAACACCGCAAAATCATCTAACTTTTTTTTTTTCTTTTTTCTTTTAAATTTAAAAATAATAGCACTAAATTTAGAAAAAGGGGAAAAAAAAATAAAAAAACAGCTGCAAGTATTTAAACAGAAAAATGTTTCATTGTGGCAAAAAATAGACAAAATTAAGTAATTAATCTTCAATATTTTTAATGCCTCTCTCCGTTATATTGATTCCTGACAAATACACCCTCCGCTCCAATAAACATTTCCACGTTCTCAAGCCCCACCTCTCATCTCTCTCTCTCTCTCGCTCTCGCTCTCGCTTTCAGCACGAATTAGGGTTTCACGATAAATTTCATTCCCATTGCAATCCCAATCAATCCCATGCCCAAGCTAGGGTTTTTCTTCATCCCCAAAGTTCACCCACTGCTTAATTCATAAGGGCTATTTTTAGTCTTCTATTTACTTTCTCATTCGCTTTGCTGGTGAAATTAGGTTTTGTAGTTACACGATACGATCATGGAAGAAGATTACGGGCAACAACAACAACAACAACAACATCAATGCATCCAATTCGAAGATGAATTGAATGAATATAACGAATTAGAATTAGAGGAAGAAGAATTAGTAGATTCTTATCAAGATAATCGATATCAAAAAGTACGACGTAGTGGAGATTATTCCGATAGAAAGCGTGTGATTCGTGATGACGCTTCAGCTTCTTTTGGGTTAGTTTGTGTAGAAGGTCTTAGCTTTAGCTTTGAAAGTGTATGATATAGAGTAATAGGAATTGTTATATGTCGTATATACGAGGATTTGTTTGTCTCTTTCCTTATTTTGGGTTATTCGGGTTTTCCGTGTCGTAGAATTGTATAATTTAGAGTAATGACTTTGGTTTTTTTGCTGTTATTGATAGAAAGCTGTTTGTTGGAGGCATTTCTTGGGAGACTACCGAAGGTACGATGAGATGAGATTTCGGCTCCGTGTTTTCTCGGATTATGTTTGTTGCACAGAATTTGATGTTGTGAATATGTTAGCAGGATTGTTCATACGTATTAGCTTGCTGTTAAGTACTTTAGTTTGGATTCCATTAATAAGCGTCCAATTGAACTACGATCTAGAGGTCTTTTGACTTTCAATTGGGCCATGGCGGCCAGTGCAAGATCATTGAAGCAATGGTGTAGGAAAGGGGGGCAAAAAAAAAAAAAAAAGGATTTGTTGCGATGTAGCTCCATTGGGACGATAAATAGAAACACAAGAATTGTTAGCAGATATAGAAATTTTAGGTCAACAGAAAGGTATACAGCGGAAATTATACAAAATTTTATGATCTTTTATCAATTCCGCCTCTTAGTGAGTCTTTTCACAGGTTAAATTTACTCGTACACTTGGTTTCTTTCAAAAAAGTGGAGTAAAACGAGGCACTTGATATGCATATATAGTCAGCAATCTTCCAAATTGTACTTGTTTATCTTTTGAAATTCATAACCTGTGTTGTCGAAATTGCAAATTACCTTATTTTATATCCCGTAATGTGAGACACGGAACCTCATTTGAAGGTTTTTTCCTTCTAGCTGTTGTTCAGGTCATGCCTCTTGGTTATTGTAAAATTCAACTGGAATATATAATTATTATGCTTGGTATGGTTTAAACTCAAGCACGATTGTCAAACTGAGATTCTTTGAACTTCTTCAGAGCCCAGGCTTGGGTGGAATTTAAGCTTTCTAGTTAGTAAATCTAGTTAGCATTGAGTACAGTTAAGTGCATTTGAATTGAATTTTATGGATTTAGGTTTGTGTTCATGTGATAATTGTGGTGATTTCTGATGTTAGACGTTTGGATCGAAGCCTAATTATTGACCTAACTCCAAGTTTTCAACGCTATGAAGTCAAATTTTGGACCTTTAACTTTGAGTGCAAATTCAGCGCACTCATGCATCTCCCAATAGGTTTCCATTGTTGATGATTCTCGGCTTTTGATTTTGGTTTAAGTCAAAACATTGGATGATTACTAAAATGTTGAAACTTCCATGCTTGTCTCCGCTGCAGTAGATAGTGGATAAATTTCTCAGGAGTAATTTGCTAGAACGATCTTTGTGGCATGTTCAGGAGTCAGGACCATTGAGGGGGTTTCTGCTGTAGGGTTTTTGGCTTATTTCTGGATTATACAGTGTTTGGAGACTTGGAGTTCTTTTATGCATTAGTATATCTAAATGCATTATTTATAATTTTCAAATCTTTTATTGATATAGTGCAGACACTCATTGATACTGGCAAATTTAATGAGAAGTAGGATAAAGATTAATCGGCTGGCTGCTAGTTCATGCTGCTCTGTAGATTTTAAGTGTTCATTTACTGGCTGGTACTTAAAAGAACCAACAATATTTTGGTAATGGAATGAAAGTTAGAGACATAGAGGTGGGGGTGCTACTGCATTTTAGTTGAAACTCAAGGAAAGCTTGATTATGTCATGCAGGCTGATTACTGATTTTCTTATTTAATCTGGGCCTCATTTCACTGTTCTGATGTTGATATTATGTTTGGGTTCAGAGAGATTTACTAACTACTTCAGCAAGTTTGGGGAGATAGCCGACTCTGTGATTATGGTGGACAAGTATTCTGGAAGACCTCGAGGTTTTGGATTTGTCACATTTGCTGACCCCTCTATTGCTGATAAGGTTTTGGAAGAGTGTCATGTCATTGATGGAAGAGAGGTAGTATATATGGTCCCTCGCTGAGTTGACATGCTTTAGCCCATTATTCTTGTATATCGTGGTGCATTCCATTTTTCGAAAGTTACTATTGTAAATTCTTATGTCAGGTAGAAGTGAAGAGAACGATTCCAAAGGAAAATATGGACAGGAAACCACTATTGAAAGTAAAGAAGATCTTTGTTGGTGGACTTCCACTAAATCTGACTGAAGGTGCTACAGCCACTTCCTCTTTTCTTAACTTAAAATTCAAGGGGTTTTCTCTGATTTAGAGTTCTGTTTCCCAGATGAATTGAAGGAATATTTCTCCTTTTATGGTAGCATTGTCGACTATCAGATTATGTTGGATCATAAAACAGGACGGTCTAGGGGGTTTGGGTTTGTGACGTTTGATAGTGAGGATGCTGTTGACAGATTGCTTTTAGAAGGCAAGGTGCATGAACTTGGAGGTAAACAGGTAAATTGCTGCTTTTTTGGAAACCAAAGTACCCTTACCTTTTTCATAAAACCTTTTAGATGAATATTATGGAATTGTCCAACTTTTTATTCAGGTGGAAATAAAAAGAGCTGAACCAAAAAGAGTGTTCCGTGGTACATATGATGATGGAAATAATGGCAGTGTTGGTGAGTACAATTCTGGTGGTCACTTTGAGGGAAAAATGGATAGAGGCTTTGGTGGTGCATATGGAGGCTATGGGGGTTATGGTGGCTACGGTTGTTATGGTGGATACTATGCTGGAAACCCTGCTGCCTTTTACGGTGGTTTTGGTGGATACGGTTATGGCTTTGGTTATGGTGGGCCGATGTACTGTGGTGGATATCCAGGTCACAGTGGTTATGGTGCCTTAAATGGTTATGATGGCTCTAATGGTTTTGGCAATGGAGCTGGATATGGCAGTAAATACCATGCACGAAGTGGTAGCAGTGGCGGTGGAGGTAACATGAATGGTAGTGGTAAAGGACATGGCAATGTATCAGCTGGTGGCTCGGCTGAAAGGTACCATCCCTATGGAAGATGAAGATCTTTTTTCTTTTAGAAGTAGTGACCTCTAGCTGGAGGTGATAGGCTTGATATTTCTAGCTAATATACAGTTAGGCCGGAATTTCATGGATGACATGATAGTAATGCTGTTAGGACCTGGAAAATGTGTAGTTGATTGATAGTTAAAGGCTTTGTAATTGTGGAATGCAACAGATATACTTATTTTGTTCGGGTCTTCTCATGGAAAATTCATGATTTTGTAGGCTTGGATGGATGATAAGCAGGAATAGACGCCCTTAGCTGAGTCGTCCTTACTCTTTAAGATGCGATTTTTCACAAATCATAGTCATAGCACTATTTTCCATCATGCGTGTATTTACTATTTATCCGAGCATCTACGTCCTTCGGACTTCTAAAAGTCCTATGGTATCATATCAGTATTTTAAGGTTATCCTTTTTTAAAGATCCTTATCACTTTATCCCTAAATTTTTTTCATACAAAATCTTTCACTTCTTTGTAGATCTGTGAGCCCCATATATTGTTAAATTAGGGTAAATTGTAAAAACACTTCCTAAATTTTAAGTAGATTGACTCTTATACTTTGAAGGCATGTATTTTGACCTTTTTAATTTATAAACAATTAGTAACGTTAAGGTTATTTGTGTTCAAAAAGTTCAACATTTGCATTGTTCTTGACGGTACTTTTTGTACGACATTTGTATGGAAAAAAAAAATAGAAAGTAGAAAAATGTCCTAGTGTTGCTAATTGTTTACAGATCAGGAGTCAAAAAACGTGCTCTCTCAACATATGAGATTAATCTGCACTTACTTATATGGTTTAGGGGGTGTTTTTTTAATTTTCCCTTTTAAACTATACACTTAATAAAGTAAAAGAATTAAAAAAAATGAAAGATGTTACTTCTTCTTCTTCTTCTTTTTATTTATTTATTTTTTAAACCTGGCAACCTTATCCTTCTTAAGTATCTAAAAAGTGAGATCCTCCTATAGGATTTCGTATAAAAAATCCTGAATAGAGATCCTACCGTAGCATATCAACCGCTATATTGTCATACTCAAAACCTTATACCTAATTTGGATGCCGTTTAGATTTCCTTCTGAAGAACTTGATTTAAGAAAGTGAAAAATTCCCGTCCCTTCTTTCATTCCAGAAATCAGGCCAGCCTTGTCGGGTTCTCTCTATTTTGATCAGGAAGTAGCAGGGATTTTATGTTTTTTCTTGTCCTTTCGATCTGAAGAATAAAAAGGACAGATCGAATAGACAGCGGGTGGTCAAACTTTTTTTTTTTTTTTTTTAATTATAAGAAAGCAGCAATAATATGGAGTTTGTGAAAACTTTTCTAATCAAATGATACGAATACTTGGTATTCCAATGGGATAAATTTGATTTGATATTCTGATGGGATAGATTTGAATTCATTTTTTTAACTTCTGCAAAAATTGAATAGACAGTAATTGGCTAAAAAATCCCAATCTTGATAGGAATACACAAACTTCCAAAAGTTAACATTATGATTTAATTCGATATGATGGTAGGGGAATAAAAGAATATTTATGTTTTTCTGTCCCCATTATTAGGCAATGATACTTTCTATAATAAAGTCCTTACAATTGAGTGGATGGAATATAATCACTAGATATTTTCTTTGCAAATCCAAGACCCCCTTTCATCTGTTAGATCTCCATGTTCCATCCATGTCTGTTTCTCAAGTTGGTAGACAACAAATCAGTATGTACTAAGTTTAACCTACTCATTTTTCAGAAGTAGTTGAATGATGGGGTGTTTATGAATTGTATATAAGATTCCCTTCTTCCAACACAAGTCAAAGATTCATAAGATCTTCAACGAACTAACTTTAAAACCATGAAATTTTGAGGAACTCCTCGGACTCAGAAAATTTTGATTCCTCTTTGGCCAAACCACCAGTAATAAACCAAAAAGAAAGAAAGAAAGAAAGAAAAAAAAAAAAAAAAAAAAAACTCCGAAAGGCCGATCATGTTTGGACTAGATATCTCTTTCGATACCGGCTTTTGATCCAATCTATCAAGTTAAAGCACCGTATTTGAGTTATTAGATCCATGTCCAAAAATGTTGAAATATGTGTAATGACATGGGCATCCTCTAATATTATGTTTGGTATGTAAGAATCGTTCAGAATAAAAGAAAAGGAATGGAATGAATGAGAGGCGGAATGATGTATCCATTCCTTTGTTTGGATACATCATGGAATAAAATGAGATTAATATGTTATTTGTGAAAAATATCTCAAATAATTAATGTGAATAATAAATAAATAAAAAGATGAAAAAGTAATTTAATGATAATTATTTATGAGAGTAGAATGGAATTACGATTCCGCCTTCTCAAGGACGGAATTAAATTCCTTCTCAAAGCCGAAATTGTCAATTTCTAAGAATCACGATTCCAGTTTTAAAAAATGCAACCAAACATAAAAATGAAAATAGAATCTAAAATCGTAATTCTATTCCAAGTTCATTTCTACATACAAAACGTGATATAAGAACATGATTTAGATTCTCATATATTTAGCGCATTACAACAGGACAAGTGGCATCCTCTCTTATTTGATGCTTCCTAGGATATGGCTATTACTGATCACTCCTAAGCTTTTTGTAAAATGTCCAACCGATTTGATCTTGAGTTGCCTGCCCCAGGTGGATTGGACTGTGATCAGGTCTAGTTGGCAATATAAAAACGCTCCATTGAATTGGTTAATATTTTATCCATGATCCGAAAATAAATATTATATAATATACAGTATTACGTGTATATATCTAAAGGATAATAAAAGAAGTTTCTATTAGCTTTATTTTGTGCTTTAGAGTTTAGATAACAAACTAAAAATAATTTTTTTTATTTTCTAAGACTCTAGTTACGCTTTTCAGACAAAATTAATATGTCGAAAAGGTTTTTAAAAACTTTTATTTTAGCTCCTTCCATACAAAAGCAAGTAGATGAAAGAAAGGGTAAAATATTTTTTTAATTTTTGCTTCTAATATGTACCTTAAAACCATTTCTAAACATTGTCCAAATTGTTTTATTTCTCTTTCTGACTGCTAATTTTTTTGTCTATGTTTTGAAATTTTTATATATTTATATTTATTCTTTCCATCCCTTTAGCGAAGGAGGAATTAATAAATATATAAAATTAATAACTTAATAATCTATTTATCAACGAAGATAACTTCGCATGAATGATATTTAAGAAAAGTTTATAATCTTGTTATACCTTTAAGCGGAACCAATTTTGTTTAACACCACCATAATAATATTATTAAAATACTCAATATATAAATTATTATATATTAATTTTTTTGCATAATTGATAGAACAATTTCAAAAATATTTAATATATATAAATAGTTTATTATACGGTCTATTCATGAGATCTTAAGTTCAAATTGTATATACAATATATATACATGCCATGACTCTTTATTATAACTTATATATGGTTCAATTGGTGTCCTATGGATGGCAAATGGCAGATGACATATATCTTTTTCAAACATTTTTAATAAATTATCTGTTTATAAATACATATAGATAAAAAATATATGATAATTTTTATAAAAATATAAAATAGATTAAATATAAATAAAATATAATTATAAATCAGATACTTTTACATATAAAATTTACATACAAATATAAATATAAATACAAAGGATCTCTTCCACATCAAAAGGACATAACCACATATCATGCTATATATTTTTTCTTTTTCTTTCTTTTAAGGATGTTCCTGGCAGTGGGTCCCATTGGACAGCTGCTTCTCTCTCAAGTGACTTGTGACAAACTGCTGCGCTTTACAGAATGCGGCATGGGTACAGGTTTAGCAAAATTAAACTTCTGACCCCCAAAATTTAGTTATTTTGTTGGTTACCATAACTTTTTGTTTTTTGCTTTTTTTTCTCTTTTCCAATTACAGAAGCAATGAAAGATTCAATCTAGGCTTCTCACATGAAATATAGATACCACAGGTCCATTGTTTTTTTTTCCCTCTAAATTAATGTTCAATAAAGTTATGGACAAAACAGGCCTACAGGTTCAAAATTATTTCAGTGAAATCTTCTTTTCCTTGTGGGACATTTTGCAATTTTTACTATATTTTATTTATTTTTTATTAAACGAGTAACATCTAATACGATACATATATATATATATTATCCGTATTTTGTTTGTGTTATTATCATCTTTATAAATTGTGCTAACACCATTTAAAAACTTTTAAAATTACATGATCTTCATTTTTTTATAAAACAGGATTTAGATTGTTGAAAGGGTAGCAGCAAAAAGCCTTAATGCCAAAGAGAAAACAGCATGCATAAGCTGGTTAAAACCAGTAACCAGCACAGGATGTCCTCCAGAATTTGACAAGGAGGAAATTATAAGCGTTTACGAGTTGGACTTGGAGGGCCATCCAAATTATTGTTATCGTTATGGAGACGCTGTTGTTCGATTGTCGGATGATTTGGTAAAGAATAGGGTTTCTTTTATTATTTTGGGTTAAATTTATCATGTTAGTCCATAAATTTGAGGTGGGATTTAATATAGTTATTTTATTTTTCTGTGTTTAGCAAAATAATACACATTGACTTCCAACACATTAAGGTTTGTTTCGATTGTCTGATTTTTATCTGTATTGTATCTTATCATATATGTATTAATATTTATATCATATCTATTTGATTTATTTATGAATAAAATTATCAGTTTTTTATTAGTATATATTTCTTGACAAATATCTATTTCAAAATGATAAAAATATAACACCAAAATAATTAAAATATGATAAAACAAACAGATTATGGACCTATATAAATATATATATTTTGGCAATTTGAGACCTATAAATATTTTGAGAGCTTTTAAAGTACATATTTTTGTCACTAGTCTTATAGTCTATTGACATTTTTTCTAGTCTCTCAATTGATAACTGATTGGAACAAGTTTGAATCTCTATTCCCTATTCTAATAATAAAAAAAGAAAAGTGCATATTTTTTAAAAAGAAGAAGGATCCTACAAATTCAAAAGTTTTTTTTTAAGATATTGTATAAATTATTCTTATCTTTATCATAACATTTAAATATATATTTAGTAATATTGTTTTGTCAAATCAATATAAATTAATTAGAAATTGACAATATATACCAAGGTGGCAATATTTATTCATGTAAAAGTTGAAAATATTCAAGACTGAATAAAATATTTTAATAAGGGTTTGAATAGAAAAATATACAAAACTGTTGCTATATACATATTTTTTCTTATTTAGTTTCTTCATCTTTCAAGCTGATGGCTTATATTCTTAATTTTTAAAAATGTGCCTTTCAATCTCTTGTTTCATCCCTTTATTTTATTTTATAGAGATAATAGAAAAATATGTATATAACAAAATTTTAAAAATTGGAAATATAGAGAAATAGAAATGTTGCTTTTACGTTAATTGTATATATAATTTTAAAAATTGTAATAAACATTTTAATTGTTTTTTTCAGAACTAATAATCATATAAAAAGTCTAAAGCCACTATTTATATGGGACTATCTATTGAATAATTAAATTAATTACAAAAATTAATATATTAAAAAATATTTCTAAGACAACCGCATAACGATAGAATATTCCATTCTTGATGGGTACAAAATAAAAATAGACTGGGCCAATAATGGAAGATTGTTAAAATGCAGGGCCAAAATAGAAATTAATTTAAATTACCTTGCTGTCTTCGCATTTCTCTCTCTGTCCTCATACGTATTTGTTTTCCCTCCTCCTCTTGCCCCAAAAAGACTTTCCCTCGTTTTCTCGCCCTAGGTTTTCATTTTCCTTCTCTCTCTGTCGATCTCCTCGCTTTTTCACGCGCCAAACACTCTCTTCAGGATGAGCAAAGACGGTTTCGACTTGTCCGAACTCGGTTCCAATCTCCCGCCGCCGCCGCCGGTAACTCCTCCCTCCCTCCCTCCTTCCCTCCCTCAATCAATCAATCAATCACTACTTTACCTCATGTTTTCTTGCTTAATCATGAAGACTCCCTTGCTTGATTACTCAGTTATGCTAATAACGTTTCGTACTTAATCATTTATTGACTGATTGATTTATGATGTATTCGTTGTTCGATTTCAAAAAAAACCGTTACGCGGTTTAGTAATAGAGTTTCTAGGTCTTCGATCCTCTTATCAACTTATCGAAAAAAAAAAAAAGCTGCTAATTTGTCCAGTGCTTCATGATAAGGAGACTGTGGACACTCGATAAGAGCTGTGTAAGCTTTAAGTTTTACTGTGACTGCTTCGCAAAGCTTATCAAATTCGCATGACTGCGCGCAAATTCTTCGATGTGTTTTTGCGAAGCAAGCAAAAATTATTTCTCAATGAGTGCGTGGAGGACTTATGTCGATGTTCAATCTGGTACGTCCAAATGCATTTAGTAGTGTAAGAATGAAGGGAACTATTCCAACCAATTAAGATAATTTAAGAGCTATGGTTTTGAAATTTGTTTGGTATAAAGTAAAGGAATAGGTTTGCTCGTAACTCCTAAACTGTAATTAGGCATTTACTCCATTTTTCCTTATGAAGCACACCATATGATAAGTTCAGAAAGGCGTAGGTTTATAACGGACATGGATTTGGATCTTATATATACTTTTCAGAAAGGTTTATTATTATGTCAAAAACTGGCACAAAGATTTTGGATTTTGTGTCTGTTTGTTCTTTTCTTTCTCTTGTTGATTGTTTAAAATGTAGTAGCTTAATGTATCTTGCATGTAGATCATCTCCAAAGAATTGAGGTTTTCTGAAATTTAGTAGATTTGTTATTTGTTGGCATGATGGATAAAGATTCCTTTCCTTGTCGTGTTTTTAATTATGAATTTCTCTTTTTGGTGTTGTAGCCCTCAGTCCAGAGGATCGTAAGGGACTTGTCAATGCACTAAAGGCAAGTAGTTGTTGACTTATGAGCTACCATAGATTTGATCCTTTTGAATACAGTGGTCTTGATAGTCTGCAAACCTCAGAGGTGATTATGCTGCAGTGAGTGGTTATCTACTCAAGTATCAGCAAACCAGAAGATGACTTTCTTATATAACCCCCCCCCCCAAAAAAAAAAAAAAAACAGTGACGAAAGAGAGGGGTGTGGGTGTGGGGGTGGGGGGAGGGGAAGATGATTTTTACGTGGTCTTGAATATTATTATTTAAACAGTACATGGAACTATCTATTTGTTTTTTGTTCTGTGTGCTTGCTATATTTCATATCATAGTCCAGTGTATTATATGATTGGTATTTAATTACTGAGTGAAAGGAAAATTCTTTGTGGCTAAGACAATCTTTTAACGTCCTCTTTTGAGTTCTAACATACTGGTATTTTTTCAGAATAAGCTTCAGAGCTTGGTGGGCAGCACTCAGATGTGCTAGAGAGCCTCTCACTGAATGTCAGAAAGCGTGTTGAATTTCTGAAGGAGATTCAGGTTTGCTTTCATGCAGATTTATAACTAAATGATTATCATGCAATGTGTTTTGGCTTATGTTATATGGTGCTCCGTTGGATTTGCATTTCTGGCATCTTTGTTAAGGTTGAATTTGGCTTTTCTGGTGAGGTGGTATCCTCAATTCGAGCATTTGGGAGATCAGATTACACATCTTTACTTGTCTATTTAAGCATATATTTGGATCTTTGAGCCAGTTGTTAAATGGACTTTATTCCCTTATTCTGCCACGACTTCAATACTTTTTTGAATCTATCATGTTGATAATCAAAAGTAATCAGTCATTGGTGCTGTGTCATTACGGTCTCTGTTTTTTAAGAATTTGGTGTTGCATGACTGAATTTACTTTAAAAAAGTAAAATGCCTCAATGTTGTTGGCACAGGGCCAACATGATGAGTTGGAGGCTAAATTTTTTGAGGAGAGGGCAGCTTTGGAAGCTAAATACCAGAAATTATATGAGCCACTTTATACAAAGGTATACAGAGTACTGCTGTTCTTCTATGTACAGTTCTTCTCTTTAATTTTTGCAACATGCTTTCTATGAGAGCAAATATCTTTTCTATTGGGAATTCCAATACTATTTTTAACTGATATTTGGACCTTTCTTTCTACTGAAACTACCATCGATGGTTTAGAGATATGAAATAGTGAATGGCATTGTTGAAGTTGAGGGATTGACAAAAGAAGATGCAGCGAAACAAGAAGAGTGTGAAGATGTTGAAGGTAATTCTTCTAAAAATTCTCTCTTTCCTTACATAATATGTTGTGAACTTTATGTGTTGCATGCTAATTGCAGAGAAAGGAGTGCCAAACTTCTGGGTCACTGCAATGAAGACTAACGATGTTCTGTCAGAGGAGGTAGACCATCATCATTCTTAAATCTTTTACTTTATGTTGAAGTTATTCTGGATTTGAAAATCTTTTCTTTCTTTCTTTCTTTTTTTTAATCTTTTTCTTTTGTTTTTTTCCTCGCGCTTAGATATCTGAGAGGGATGAAGGGGCATTGAAATATTTGAAAGATATCAAGTGGTGTCGGATCCATGAACCAAAGGGTTTCAAGCTTGAGTTCTTTTTTGATACAAATCCATACTTTAAGAATTCAGTGCTAACCAAAACATACCATATGATTGATGATGACGAGCCTATTTTGGAGAAAGCTATTGGGTAAGTTCTGTTACTTATTGTTCACATTTTGAAATAATTTTCTTCTACATATGTAATATTATTTGGTGGCAATTGTCAGGACGGAGATTGAGTGGTATCCAGGGAAATGCTTGACAGAGAAATTGCTGAAGAAGAAGCCACGGAAGGGAGCAAAGAATGCAAAACCCATAATGAAAACCGAAAAGTGTGAAAGCTTCTTTAACTTTTTCAACCCTCCACAGGTTCCTGAAGATGACGATGATATAGATGAAGATACTGTATGTACTTTCGCGTGTGATGGTGGTGTTGCTTAACTTTTCCCTCATACCTGATTTTTTCTAATTCCTCAATTTTTTTTATTAGGCTGAGGATCTGCAAAATCTAATGGAGCAGGATTACGACATAGGGTAAACTTTTAAATTTCTTCCTGGAAAAAAAGAATTGGCTCATTCTTCAGCATCTTAGTGAAGAACAGTTTAAACAGTCATCATTTGTCCATTTGGGCCATTTCGTTGCTTGTACTATGGTGATGGGGCTATTTCATTGAGATTATTGAGCAATCTTCCCCACATTTGGTGATATTTTATGTTGATCAATTTGATGTTAATTTGCTTGAAGGTTAAAATGAAAATGTGATCAGTTGTTGCAATTGATTGAGGCTGATAGACAAGCTGGCCACATCTTTTAGAAAATTCTAATATGCCTTTGTTGCCACGTGTAGTTCTACAATTCGGGATAAGATAATTCCTCACGCTGTATCGTGGTTTACGGGAGAGGCTGTTCAAGATGATGATTTTGATGACATTGAAGACAATGGTGGAGAGGATGATGATGAAGAGGAAGAGGAGGATGGGGATGAGGACGAGGAAGATGACGACAGCGACGAGGAAGATGAAGATGAGGAAGAAGAGAAACCCAGAATCATTAAAAAGGTGCTGAAACTTTGGTTTAATTTTTGACTTGATTTGCTAATAGTATTATTGTTTCTTTGATAATTATAATATTTGTTGTTTGATGTGCTAATTCCCTTAATTTTTTTCTTCCTGATTCCCTTGATGTGTGCAAAGCAGTCGTCTGCTGGACCCAGGGTAAGAATGATTGAAAAATTCTACCTTCATCTGTGCTTAAAAATCTGTATACTGATACATATGTTTGGATCTATGGTCAGCAGAAAGGTAGCAGACCAGCTGGGGCGGGTGAGCTAGGTGAACGCCCTCCTGAATGCAAGCAACAGTAACATCATCACAGTGTGGATTGTCCTGCAGGTTTGAAAATTTTGGATCTTTGGTTTGGTCGTTCGAGTCTGCAAGTGACTTGCTGCATGGCCTTGCCAAACTCTCGCTGGAGCGGTCCATACTGGGTGGTGGTTATTGATGAGAGTTGGTTTGGTGCAGAATTTCCTAGTATAAATTTTCACTTTTCTCCTCTCTCCTCTCTTTCTTTTTCCCCTTCAATTTAAAGTTACATAATTTAAGATGTATACTAGATTATCAGTATTGTGCCTATGTTTCCAGTGCAATTGGTAAGCTATCTGTGTCATGTCATTTGGTTCGACTTGTTTTAGCATCTATTGTTCCATATTCATGAAGTCCGAGGTTCCTGTGGTGGAACCCCTTCCCTATTTATGAAGCAGCAATACATCAGAAACATAAACACACGTTTTGGAGGAACCACCACTACAAAACTCGTGCTTTCGAGATTAAGTTGAATGCAGAAATTAAGTTGCTGATAGTTTTAATGATTTAAATGTAATCTAATGGCCCATATCTATATAAATATATAATCATTGATAAGGTATGAACGTATAAATGTGGGTTAATGATGTAATTATTTAGGATTTTAAGAAAGACGGATTTCAGTCTCGCTGGGGATCCGTATTACTCTTAGCTTTTCACTTAAGTTTTATTCTAATCGATTAAGCTTTAGATGGTATGTGGCAGCAGATGGTAGAAGCCCGAGTTGCCAGGTGTTGTCATTATGGCATACTTTCTCAAACAAGCCGATCATGTTATGCAATGAGCGAATTCAATGGGTTACTGGAATTAGTAGCTTTTTAGTTACGGTGTCTGAAAATCATGATACGTAATCTATTGTAACAACCGTAGTCATGTTCTATTATAACTTTTCCCGCTAATTGAGATTTTAACTTGAAAGATTGCTTTATTCAGTATGAGTTATCCTTCTATATTGCATTATCGTTCATCTATTTCTTGGACTTTACAATTTTTTTTTTACAACTTCTCCCGGAGAGATGGAAGGTGCGGCAATTTTGCTGGTAAGATTAGGTTTAGTGGAGTCTAGTTATATTTGTATTCTATCCAGAGCTGTAAATGAATGATGTCGATTTATTTGGGTTTGACTTGATATTTACTTAAGATGGATTCAATAATATTTCAGCTGTACTCATGTTTAAAGTGCTTGAATAGTTTATTGAATTAAATATAGGTTTTTATAATGTTTAACTTAATTAACTCTCAAATTTAATTGAAATTTGAGTCGAAATTTAGATATTAATATTGTTTTTAAATTGAGATTAAACAAGTTATGTTGAGTAAAACTTGGGTATGTGCTTTGCGATTTTGAGTTGGACAGGAACGTTAAATTCTAAGCTTCATTAAGCTCAAACTTTAAGATTTTTAATTCAAACTGTTTTAACATGATTAACTCATTGATAGCCTTAATTCTAATCCATATAGGCACCAATTTTTAAATTTTTGAAAGTTATTATGTTACTTTGAACCATTGCAGAATCTAAAACTTATAGAACCGATACATGTTGCCTTGTGCAACGTGCAAGTTTTTTATATTACATGATTATGATATAATTTTAAGGTAAATTTTAAATGGCTTGTTAATTTTTCTAAAACAGTTCATTCAAAATGGAGAATAAACTATAAACCCTCCATGACTTTATAAAATAACATGACATTTATAATGAAAAGAAGTACAAAATGACTTGGGATTTCGTGTGGATGATGAGTTTGGATAATAGCATATATGTATTTTATCCCTATTAGTACGACTTAGAGACCAGAAAGATAGTTTTTATTTTTATTGTTAGGTTAATAACTCTAAAATTTTGGGTAGGGATAATATACCTAGATCCTCTACCTAGAGTTGAATAAGTGGGTTAAACTAACCAATTTGACCATATTGAAAAATTAAATGGGCTAGAATTTTTGACTTTAGCCTAGTCATTTGATCTATTTTTATAATTTGTGGGTTAAACAAGCCAATTCAACACATTTAATCCATTTATTTATTTTTAGTGTGTTATATTGGCTAACTCATCAATCCAATATAATGGACTTTATTTATTTATTTATTTTTATAAACTTAGAGAAATTTAGGGGAAAAAAAATAAAGATCCTAAGAATTTTAGTTCATAATGACTATAGGAATGTTAACAATAGTTTTTTGATTTAATTTTCGTTTCATTGGATATATGTGGTCTTTAGAAATGTTTGGATCTAATTAATTTGAATATAGAATATTATCAACTATTTTTCTTAATAAAAAGTAGCAACAAGTTTTATGTTTAGGTGACCAATAAACTTTGTCTTACAAGACTGATAATTCATATTAAATAACTCTTACTATCAAGCCCCGAGGATATCTTACTAGTAGTAAATAAGATACACTTGAATATTATTACTAGTTTACCTTCTAAGAATGACATATTTTTAATAAACAGGATCTTTTAGTTGCTTTGATAAGAAAGACAAATATATATAAGATATAAATTAGTAAATAACTATCATCCAAAGTAAAGAATATCATAATAATAATATGACAGACCGTAACTCTTCTAAAAAATCTCCAAGTACATAACTAAAGTTTCAAATGTTAACTATTGTAACTAGAAATAAAAATAAATATCTTATCCCGAGCTACTCGATAAACTTCCAGCTTTTAAATTCTTATCAGGATCATGCTTATGGTCGCAGTGTAAACCTGAAAGGACTGATGGAGTGTGAGCAAAGCCATAGACTCAGTGAATAACCAGAACTCATCACATATCAGACAAGTTATTAACAATCATATGTAATGTCTCAATCAATCATATATATACTCAAAATACAAGTTTGGATGATTTAGAATCCAAACAGGAAAAAGATTTAGCCATCTTTTTAGGGTTGAGGGATCATAATACTACAACCCATTTACCCAGGAGAAACTAAACATACAAGAATTCAACAATAATCTATTTAATTATCACTTTTAATTTAATCATGTCTCAACAACCATTTCCTGTTTTAGCCTTAGGATCTCCATTAAGCGTTAGTCATTTCAAAGCGATACCATAAACGGCATCCTTTGTTACTAGTTAGTTCCTATGGTATCGACAACTCAAATGTAATCTGGTACAAATATAGTAGCTTTTAGCCTAGGTTTACCCAATATTATCGGAGGGTTGAAATACTAATACGTAGTAAACTGCCACACTTTTAGTTGTGCAATTTATGCAGATCGTGCAATGCATGTCCATTTTATTTATGAAACCCATAGTTATTAACCAGGTTTAAGGTTACCAACCAGTACTTAGACAAGCAACATACTATATAGGCAATCAATTCATACAATATCCAATTATCACTGTTAATAAAGTAGCTTAGCAATCAATAGATCATCATTCATGCAATTTTCCCATAACCAAAATAGCACAATCTATTTATTATCTTTCATTTAGATATGACTAAGTTACAAGCACAAATAATGTAATAAGACTGAGTTACTCACCTGCTTATGTTGAGTTAATCGTAATAGTATTTTGGAAAGTCCGCTATTTGATCAATATCACCTATTGAATAGATAAATAATTACTAGTCAGATATATATTTATATATATCTGTAAAAGGAATCATATTAGTCGTCTAAGTGTCCTATTGATATTTAGTTTAATGTTTAATTGGTCATTTAATGATTTTATGATAACAATTATTATTTAATATTTTATTTTCATTTTGCTTATCTTGATCTTGTTGGATATTTATATTTTATTATTAGGTATTCGTAAAAGTTGTATTCAGTAAATTGATATTTTTATCGTTACTATTATTGCTATTTTTATATCATTTTTTTAGTTAACACATTAGGATAACTAGTATTTATTTTTTATTATTTAGTTTCGTCGTGCTTCTCTTAATTTTGTTATTTTTAGATATCATATTATTCATAAATTTAGCTTAATTAGATTTCCATTCTTGTACATTTGTCTGTATAAGACAAATATTTTTAACAATTATAGTTGCTAATAACACTAATATTTCCCTATAGCTCTTAGGGTTTAATAATCTTGAAATATTAAACCTATTATCATCATCATCATCATCATCATCATCATCATCATCATCATCATCTTGTATGTATTTGTTTAATTGGTAAAAATAAGTCTTTTTTTGTTAATACATATATAATATATATATATATAATCTATTAGCATAGAACAGACTTCACGCAAGAAAAATATGTGTATACGTCGGCTCCAATGCCGCCGGTGTTGATACTCAGATGCCGACGTTCGTAGGTTTTACATGTCATTTTGTATCAGGGTACGTTGCCTTATAGGTTGCCAACCTTACCACGTACATTGGCTCCTATGCTGCTAGCGTAGAATTTAAGTTGACCGACGTTCGTTCATTTTACGTAAAAATAAACTTTACGTAACTTCTATTCCAGACTACGCTATCTTTACGCCGTTGACCTATCCTTATAAGTCACCAGCATTTGGGTATAAGCTACCGGCATAGGGCCGGTGCTGGCAATGTTCATCGTTTCTCCAATGGACTAGTTTGTATTTCTTCAATTTTCCACGTTAAAATTATTTCCAAATTATTCCTGAGTGTTTCTATGTGATATATATAGATATATATCAACTCATAACACATCATGTATATGATCTCTAATTTTCAAATTTGGAAAAGTGTAACTAGGGTTTTTACAAGTTTTACCTTTTTGATTCGAATTTGGATGTTCTAAACTCCACTCCAAAGCTTGTTTCGACCTAAGACAGCAAGAAACATTGTTTAGAACAATGTTTGTCACTTGAACTAGCTAAAAACGAATTCAACTTTATCTTAACTCTTGTTTCCAATCTTTTAGTCAAGCTTTAATGGAGGTTGGGTTTGTGTTTGAACGTTTGATCCATTTTGATGAGTTAGGTTGGATAATTTCAGAGTTGTTGCTGCTGTTGTTGGTGTTGTTGTTCTATATGTATTAATGGGTTTGTTTGCTTATTAATAAAGAAGTAAGACATGTATAATACATAGGGAGAAGAAGAAGAATGAGGCAGCATCTTACCAAGAATTTGTCCATATTTTTCCCTGTTTTTCATTGTTTTATCAAGTTGTTCTTGCTGCATTTATTGAGCTTCTTAGTTGGCTCCATTCGATTGGTGTGTGTGTTTTTGTTTGACATTGTAGAGCAAATTTAGACCAAATTGTGTGAAGAATTCGGCTTTCCCATCCATCCAAGAAATTCTCAGCCAACAATTTGTGCAATTTGCACCGAAATTTGGCTAAGTTTGTAAAGGAAAAATATTATTATATTCATTAGTAGATAATTATCTTAGTTTTTAGGTAGTTTATTAAGTTAAACGGGTACTAATATATAAGTTATTTGAGAGTTTTTATCTAAAAGTATTTTTATAGAGTCCTACAAAATTTTTAAATTATTATTAAGTTCAACTTTAAATTTAAAGTTTACATGATTAATTATTTTTAAGTTTTATCTCACCTGATTAGGGTTTTCTAAGCTTAATAGATCAACTTTCGTTTTAAACTCTAATAGCTTAAGAATGCCCTAACTAAAATAATGGTGTGATTCAAATATTTATTTGGAGTTTAGATTATTATTTATATATTTGTTTATGTTTTTATTGTATCTATAACCCTAACGGTTTATTTTTAGGTCATCGTTTCCTAACTATAAGCGTAATTGGTTATTTACTCATTATCGACTTAATATTTCAGCCAAGTTATCTTTATATTTTGAGTTTTCAATACCCACTATGAAATCTTATTAGTAATATTTAATATTATCTAGAAATGTTTGTTTTAGGGTTTAAAACTACATATAGCTCATTACTATTCATAGTTCTATTCTCAAGTCTTTGTTGAGTTCAATAGTAACCATCTATTTTCTATATTTATATATCTCCATCTATTTCTATTTGTATGAGAAGTTTCGAGATTTGAAAATTTGGGTTACCTTTAATTATATCTTGAGTTATCAGCTCAAGATACAAAATCTTGTTTTTGGTATCTATTAAGGTCAAAGAAGTTTTTATTCAAGCTTTTAAATCATAAACGAGCTGAATTCAACTCATGGATTTATTCCAGGGTTTTTATTGAGTTCTAGATTTACTAACTAATTCATGTATTCTATTCTAGTGTCGTGTACTAGTGTGGAATTTTTCGAGGTTTACACTTACTATTATCTTTTAGTTTAAGATAAATCACAAAGCATATTAAATAAAACTTAATGAATTTGTGAATTGTGGTTGTGTTTGTGTGTTGTTGATTATAGAGAGGATCACTAAGGAAAAAGTGCAGCTAAGATGTTTTAATGTTTCCTTATCGTTGGAGAGCAGCTCTTATATATATATATATATTATAATTAAAATTTAACTTTTATGGTCAATTTTTTAATAATATGGCTGAGCAAGCCAAGTTGTGGGTTAAACGGACTAACCCACTTTAACCCATGGGTTAAATGGGGTAGCTACATTTGACTTGCTTTTTACATAGGCTCAAAAATTCCAACCTTAGTCCATTTTCAAAGCAGATTAAACGTGCTGGTCCATGAGTATCGATCCATTTGCATAGCTTTTACCTTTGCCTGTTATGCTTTAGAATAAATGTTTTAAGGCACTGTGAAATGAGGTTAAAGTTGTGAATGGTACTTGAACTTTGGCAAAATATGCGATTAGATACCTAAACATTGAAATTAATCAATTTGTAAAAACTTTTTATGTGTGCTAATAGTACTTTTATTAAATTGGCTAATACCATCATCCGACATTGTATTTTTAATCCATATGTAAAAGGTACTATTGTCGTGTACAAAATTTTTTAAGGTATTAAATTGATTAATTTCAAGGTTTATATATTAAATCGATCAATTTCAAAACTCAGATATCTAATTATATATTTTGCCAAAGTTCAAGTGCTATTTACAGTATTTACCCTATAAAACATGAAGATGTATTTGAAATTGTGGAAGCATTATTGGAAATTGTATATAACCACAACTAGAGTTATAAGGTAACCAAGATTACTTGCTCATTGGTCACTCCTAGTTAGAATGAATTAAACTCATCTTATTGCTATCCCATGGTTGACTCCATTACCAATAAACCATGCCAACTTATATTAGAAGGTAAAATTGTGTTTGGTTGGCAAGAATAAAAGTAGTATTTTGCTTTTACAATTATAAAATAGCCATTCCCCATTTTGATCTGTAAAAGAAATTTTCATAAGGAATATTTATTACTTACAACATTACTTTTCTATATTGGAGAAATAACTATTTTTTATAAACATATCTTTTTTTTAAAAAAAAAAACACTCTTAGTCATAAAATAAAAAAATTGTTTATAGCCTTACATCAGATTTAAAAATCATAATATTTATTGGAAAAAATCCTGCAAATAAACACAGAAGGGACAAATATACATGATTCTTCATAGCGTGTAATGCAATGTCCTTCCAGTCTCAAAATACCGGCTGCTTTCAACAGGTCGACAAGATCAATCAACCCTTTGACATAAAATGGAATTACAGGACGGATTTATTTATTTATTTATTTTACGACAGCTGGAAAAAGCTACATCGTGTAGCAGCCTTAGGTACTGTAGTGTTCCTCGTCCTTATTATGGACAAACCTTGTAAAACTTCTAACGAATTGGGGACAAATATCCATCCATGGACACTTTTCTATTTAAGAGTTTTACTTAGGTGGTAAATGTGTTGAGATATTTCGAATGTTAAGTTTAACTCAATAAAAACCCGTATTCAACTTCTTTACAATCGAGTTGAGCATAAGTTGGAGCCAATTGAGTAGCTACAAGATCGAGTTTGAACTTTAAATACTCAGCTTAGTGAGCTTGCGAGTTTAATTGAGTATTGAATTGAGTTCGAACTTATTGAGTATTAAATACTCTTTAAAATTAAATCAATATTTAAAAGAATAATCGAGTTAATTGAATCGAGTTCAAGCTTACCAAATATTAAATCGAGTCGAGTTCGAGTTGGAACTTTGAAATTTTTCATTCGAATCGAGTTTGAACTTAATAGTGTATTAACTCAACTCGACTTGACTCGACTTATTTACCGCCCTAAAGTCTTACCTCCTATTTATTTATTTTTTAATTTTTTAAGCCTTCCATATTTTGAAATAAGTTGAAAAAAAGGGAAAAATTTTATGATGTCAGTTAATCATTTTGTTAATATTTATCATATGTTTTTCTTTTCTTTTTTTGATTTTAATAATTAATTATTCCATGCTTTGAAATGATGGAAACTTGCATAGAAAATCTCAAAAGGTAAAAGATCTAAAAGGGAAATCAATAAAGGTCAATGGTCCATTCTTACTGTTGAGTTATAGATCCAACCCATATGGGTCTATAATCAAGGATATCCTAAGTATATTATATATACTTGAAAGAATACTTAGAAAATAAGGAGTTTTTTTTTATATATATTAAGACCTCAACAGTTGTACATTAGCCACAAACCGATCAAGGCCATTAGTGTTTAAATATAATAGCCAGCATTGGAATTCGACAATTTTTGCCGAGAGCTCAGGGTGTAAGCTGCCGGCGTAGGGACATCGAAGTGCCCAAACGCTGCCAGCTTTCATTTTAAATTTGCCAGCTTATGTGCTCAATGAGCTGGCCTTTGTTGTTTGATATATATCTATATACTCTTTGCTTTGGTCTTAGGTTTGCAAAATCCTAGAGAGAGAGTCTAGAGAGAGAGAGACCTGTCGTTGTTAAAATCCACCGTTGTGGTGAAGATCCGTGTGATCCACTAGTGTTATCTAATGAAGAAAAATAGTGCATCTCATTATTATTATAGTGAAAGATTATTTGTACTACGGTTTTGTGATTTTTCTCCAAATTGGGATTTTCCAGGTAAATCTTGGTGTTATTGGTTTTTTTTTCTCAATTTTGTTATTTCTGTTTTATTATGTTGTGATCGCCACAAGCAATAGGAAAAATCATTCAGATCGCTTCTAGGTTAATTGGGGATTTTTCCTAACATTGGCATCTTCCGAATTAATTAATATCAACTATTTCTTTTCATCATGTATAAAAAGTAAAATTCTATAGTACTTTTTAAATGCATACCTAACTGTGATCTACTACCGAAATATTTAATATATCAATTATTATATTTATATAAATGATTGGATGATTGATTGATTGGACGGTCTCGCTGATATTATTGTAAAAGTTCCTAGCATAGACATATATGGCCAACTGAAATTCTGATCAAGAGAAACAAAGACAAAAGAAATATCAACTTGTTGATATTTATACTAATATTTAATTGACCCTTTATAATTATAAGAGAGTAACTTATGTGCTTTTATGTTCATACAACAAGTTTAATCAATATATTTTTTCAGGTACATATATATAATATATAATATTATGATACCAACAAAGTATTCTATGTTTGTTCCTATAACATGCATGAAGTTGAAGCAATTACACAAATATAGAAGAAGTCAATAACATATAAGATATACAAGACTAGACTGAATTTTCATAAAATATATATCACTTAAATGTCTCGTTAAAATAATATAAGGCTTAATTGAATTTTGCTATTTACATAGTAAACATTTGCTGCACTTATCCCCATAATTAGAAGGGTGATTATGAGAATCTACCATCTTCCTCTCTTTGTACCCCTTGTATATTCAAAGAGCAAAATTTTAATTTAATGAGATAGTTTTATATGATGAAAATTATGAGTAAAAATAAAAGGTAAATCACACAAAAAGTTATCAAAGTTTGAAGATAAGTTTATTTAATATATCAATATTTTGAGAGGTTAAAAAAATAAAGTAAAATTTCGTAAGGTGCATGAAATGAGATAATAACATTGCACAAAGTTTTTTTTTTCCACAAAGTTTATTTAAGGTATTAACATTTGAATTGGTTTTCAATTAACTTGTCTTAATTTTCCTCAACTATAAATTATGAATACCTTATTTAACTCACTTTACGAAACGTTAATTGTTCTTTTTAATCATTAGAATATTGATACTTTAAATGAATTTACCTCTAAATATTGATTCCTCATTTTAACTATTTGAAATGTTGATATTTCAAGCAAACTTTCCTTCAAATGTCGATACTTTTTGATTCATTAGCAGACACCATTTTTCTTAGGGTTGTAAATGAGTTCAACAGAGATAACAAGTTATTAAGTTCTAATTCAACTTGAAATTTTAAAACTCAAATCAAAAGTGTCACACAATAAATGGAACTTGATTTAATTAAACTCATTTGAACTTAGTTTATTAATTACATTTTCCTAATTAAAATAATACTAAAATTTAAAATTTGGCTTCGATTTAAATAAAATCTGATTATGCTCACACGTAATGCTGAGCTACACATTATAGACCTCAAGTTGGACTTATATCAATCCAAATTAGAATACTTCGTGAATAGATTCGACACCCATATAACTCTTATTTTTTGGCATCGTTTTGAAATGAGGGTGTTGGCCAAAAAGATAAGGATAAAATCATATAATAATATATGCATAGTATATATAAAACAAATGTTAGTCAAAATACAAATGAAATAAGATACAAGAGTAAAGCAAATGAAACAAATAAGTACAAATTATTATTGCCACAAGACCCAAACCAACAAGCAATCACCTTGTTTACATCTAATCTAATTTTCCATCACGCAACAAGCATCAGCAAAGGAAGAAACATGGTCTATGTCTAGTCGATTAGTCACTTCTTGCGATTCACATGTAAATTCCTTAATAGTATTCTAAATTTAAATAATAATTTATTTTCAAGATTATTCATATAATAAAATTTAAATCAATAAGTATAGTACGGGTTTTTATGTTTATTATTCATAAATACATTTCTTACTTGTGGTTTAACAGGTAAAAACCCTTGATATAATTCCTTGAATTAATTAATTTAAATAAGGGTTAATGTCATGAATCATATAATGAATTTTTACAAAATATATAATTAGATACTTAAATTTTGAAATTAACCAATTTATTACTTAAAAAAACATTTCATACATTCCAACATACCTTTGTCAAGTTTTTTAAGGTACTAAATCGGTCAATTTTAAAATTTTTTAAGTATTGAATTGATCCATTTCAAAGTTCAGATAATCGATTTTAAATGTCAGATACTTAATTTTAGATTTTGTTAAAGTTTAGTATCATCGTGACATTATTAATTTAAATAATAAGCCAGAGCTATTCCTTTTTAACGGATTTTCATTATTTATTTTATTAATATGTAGCTAATGAACAGATTTTATTAACATCTAAATAAAAAAATCACAACTTTAATTCCCGTCTCTAATGAACAAATGTTCCTTCCCCCCCTCTTTCTTCTTCTTTTTTCAACATTTGCATGATGACAAATCAAACATCTTTCACGTGGATGTGTGAGTCAAAATAATTGATACAACTTGTTTTGGGCCTATTTATTACCCGAAGGTAAAGGCATTTAGAGAACAGCAACAACTAATAAATTAGGACAAGGTCTTCCTTTAGTTTAAGTCCACATTTAATCAATTAACTAAAATTCTGGCAACACACATAAAAAAATAAATTTTTCTGTTTGGTATGGTGTAGATATGGGTTCTACATGAAGTGATTAGATGCATATCATGAAAGTTCCAAGCTTGACACGTGACTTTAGAATATTGATAATGAGATAATATTTGATGTGATGACATAAATAGAACAATGGAAAAAAGAACAAGTAATCTCATGCATACATGACTAGATGAGGGAGTACAAAGGTACCTTGTGGGTCAATGGTCAACCTTGATTTTTTAGAGCAAAATTTTCTCTTAAAAATGTTGTTTATCTTTTCTATCTAGATTTAAAAAGGAAGAGAAATGACTAAATATTTATAGACACTTATAGTGGATAACGACGATAAGATCATTTTAATGATTGATGAATGAGATGGAGCAAATTCATTTTACATTTTTCTTAAATGGGTTTATCATGGGCCAAAGATCAATAATGATCGTCTCATATGTATGAATCATCATGCAAGAGGATACATGCAAATGAACTAAATCAATAAACCTTACTTAGTACCATTAAGGCAAATTTTTCGAGTCGATTCAATAAATAAACTAGACTTACTTAGCTTGTCACCTCATGATGTGTTAAGTCAAAATAAATAATAATATATTATATATATTTATATTTTTAAAGCACCTCTACGAATTATAAAAGAAAACTCCATGTATATGATAAATGTATTCTCAAAACTATTAGTTGGATTAAATAAGAACATAAAATTTATCTTGCCATTACTTTTAAAAATATACATTGCCAAAATAGATATTAGAACATCAATTTTGTTGTCTACAAACCCTTTTAGGGATGATTACATAACATTATTTATTTTTTTGGGCTTTGCAATTTCCCAAGAAGCACGTTGGTGGATTATATATAATATTATTTTACATGAGAAAAACAAGCAGTCGACTTTCCCTACCAGACATGTTGCCAAATTTTAAATAAAAGAATTCTTAAGGAATTTGGAGTCGACTTATTGGTTGAATGACGATGAGAAGATGCGATTTTTTCAAAGTGTCTGCGCCGGTCATATCATATCCCTTCGGAATAACATCAAATGACATTGGTGAAAATGACGTAGTGTGAAAGTATTGAAGCACAAATAAATCAATTCGATGATTGATTTTAAGATATGAACTTAATCACAAAATAATTGCAAATTCAAAAAATTTTTTTTCAATTCAATATAAAAAATGTCAATATCAATTATCTTCTTATAGAAGCACTAAAAAACTATTTATATTGTTACATAGGAAACCAAAAAAATAAATACTAAATAATAAATATAGTCACACTTGACAATAAAGACTATTTATTATTACAATAAAAAAAGAAACCAAAAGTCACAAATAAATGAAAAGACATCCGTACTATATTCCGACTAGATTGAGATGTACACCGGCAGCCTTAAGCTGACGTTGACTTCCACACACACACATCACACCCGTAATTGTGGTTGTGGTAGAATCTGGACATCTTGACTTCACTCTACATCGACAGTTTTGGCGTTCAACACCACCACCTTTGGGCCAAAGTTTCCCAATGTCTTCAAGGCTGGCAGCCTTTGTTCCTCTACTACATTATTCTCCTCCTCTTACAAAGAACTCAATCCCGAGTTCTCATCTGGATACAGAGGTGTATCATCCAGGTAAAAATGAAATAAGTCAGCTCAAATCTCTTTAAAATCAACATCAACTTCATTAAAATTTGATATTGATGTCCTCTACTGCACAAGAAGTTCCTTGATTTATCAAATTGATTTGCTCCTCTTGGGTCGCCGAACTCTACATCTTGTGGCTCATGATCAATATAGCTCTGTCTTGACTTCTCTTTAGATAAATCATCCGACGCAAAATTCTTTGCCTTGAATTGTAGGAATTTATCATTTGCATTATCATTCTCATAAAAAAAAAAACTGTCAATCTAAATGATGCTTCCTTGTCATCAATAATCCCATAATCATTCAACATTTTCTTCCTAAAAGACTCAAATTCATCATTACTAATGAATAATTCACCATTTGATTCATCTGTGTCAATTTGATCTACGTGTAAGGACTCATCATCTAAAATAATCTCAATCTTATTTCCAATTTCATTCTCAATGAAGTTTAATTTGTCTACTCTATATTCATCCCCCTTCCCAATTCGATCATCACATTCATCACCAATTAACAATTCCTCTCTTTTTTTTTTACATAGTCTTCAGTTTCATATTCCTCTATAATTTTGGTTTCATCAAAATTTTCTTAGGCAACATGCACCAATTCCTTTTCTTGATGACGTCTTTTGTCCTGTTGAACTAAGATTTCTTTGTAACTAAGAGGATGAAATTGATCTTCCAATAACTGCCTCATCTTAAACTATGTCCTCACTGGTGCTTTCCTTTCATGGCTTCTCCTTTGCTGCAATCTCTCCTACCATGCAGATGCATAGCCCTTCAATCTAAAAGCCATTAATTTTACCCTTTTCTTTTAAGGAATTTCTATATATTTAAAAATCCTCTCAATCTTGTCAATCCAATCAATAAAATTATTAATCCCTAATTCTCTACTAAAATATCGAATATCTATATTTTGATGGAAATTGTCACAGTCTCTTTGATCATACCTATAATAGCCCGTTTAGTGTCCACCACCACCACCATATGCTTTACCTCTTGCATCATAACTAGGTCTACAACTGTAATAATTCCAGCCACCACGATCACTATCTCTCCTCCGTGGTTGTCTTTCTTTATACAACTCATTTTCCTCCACATAATCATCATAGCAAACATGTAATCCTTGATTTGTAGCAACAAATCTAAGAACAGGATCGCTGCGAGCATACTCTACCTTTGGTCATCTCCCATAACCATTCCCGTTCCCGTTGGCATCAGATCGCTCAATCAAATCATCAAAGCGCTACTCGTAATGTCGGAATCTTTGATCCATGTTACCCAACACTGGCCTTCAAACTTGTGACTTGGTTCGTAGGACTTCCACATCCTTAACATTGTCGATGATGTGACCGCCTCCTAAACTGCATCTCCTAACATCTCCATAGGAAATTTTCCCACTTTGATACCAATCTAATGCAGGATGAAAGCGTTGAAGCACAGAAATAAATTTGACGACTGATTTCAAAACGTGAACTTAATCACACAATTGTTAAACAATTGCAAATTCAAAGAAAATCTTCTCAATTTAATATCAAAGATGTCAGATTTCAATTACCTTTTTACAAAAGCTCTAAAAGACTACTTATATTGTTACATCGGAAACCTAAAAGGCAAATACTAAATAATAAATATAGTCAAACCTGGCAATAAAGACTATTTGTTATTACAATTAAAAAAAAACAAAAGACAAATAAATTAATAGATGTCCGCACTGTATGTTGGCTAGATTGGGATGCAAGCTGGTGGCTTTGAGCCGGCATTGACTCCCACATGCACACATCATGCCCGTAATTGTGCCTATGGTAGAATCTGGGCATCTTGACTTCACTCTATGCCAATAGTTTTGGTGTTCAACGCCACCGACTTTGGGCTAGTGTTAAGGTCGGTAGCCTTTGTTCCTCTACTACATTAGAAAAGCACACACATACATATCTATACCTAGTTGGATAAGTTTTCTTTCCTAATAGATGTTATGCTGCCTGTAGATTTTGGAAAGTTTTTGTAAATGATTAGGATTCCATAAAAAATAAACATAACTTACACAGGAGGTCCTAACGTTTGGGATAAGTTCATTTAAGGTTTCAACGTTTCGAGTGATTTAAAAAAAGTCTTAACATTTTGAGAAGTGGGTCACTTAAGGTCTCATTGACACATCTCACAAAAGAAATATTTAATTAAAACTCATAAGACCTTCTCTTATTAACATGTATTAGTGAGGACCTTAATAGACCTACTACTTCAAACGTTGAGACCTTTTTTGAATCATTGAAATGTTGAGACCTTAAATGAATTTACCTTCAAACGTTAGGATCTTCTGGTATAAATACCCATAATTTTTTTTATTATAGACCATTAATATAGGACTTTTACCATTAGTATTTTAATGGTACTGGGTTCTTATGTTAAAAATATGTAATAAAAATAGGGTAAACTACATTGAAAGGTCCCAACGTTATTGGAGTAACTTCATTTAAGGTCTAAATGTTTGAAGTGGTTAAAAAAAGATCCCAATATTTGGGCAAGTGATGCATTTTAAGTCTTCTTAATTGCATCAGTATGATGTTGTTGGACACTGTTAAGCATAGTCCGTTATTTGCCATGGTAGATTTGTAGACTAAAATAATAATAGAATATTCATAATATTTATAAACGACCCTTCCTTTAAAAAAAAAAAAAAAGAAGCCCACCCGTAATCCTAAATTGAAATAAAACACTCCTTATCAACACCGAAACTAAGATATGCCTAAATCAATAGAGATTAGAAATACTCGCATGAATAGACGAAGTCCTAAATCTCCCCAGTTGAAAATTGAAGAACCTAAATCCCATACAGTGTAAAGATTTTTTAGTGCCATTTCACAACTCATACAGGTAGAGCTTGAAAGAGAACAAGTACCTCTCCAAATTTTCTTCAGGCGAGATAGAAATTAGGGTTTGATGGATTGGGTTTTTCATTTTCCGATTTTCTGGTATTTTGGGTTATACGAACTTGATGTGGAGTTGTTGATGTTGTTGGACCTGTACATCCGTTGTTTCTTACTATATCGCCATGGTCCTGTACATAAATCCCTGTTCACCATCTTTCTTTTTTGTTTCTTCATGACCGATAATGTAGAATGCAATAAATTTTTTTAGAAGATACTAGTTTTAGATTATTAAGAAATCAATTGAGTTATCCCACTATGTAGGTTTTAGAACGATTTGATCCTTTCGAATCATTTGAGCTATCCTAATTGAATTGTGTTTTTGTTTGTTCAAATCAATTTTCACACTTAATGTAGAGCACTTAAAACTCGATATGATAATAGAAAAGTATTAATGGTAAGGTTGGATCATGGTTGTAATTTATGATATGAATGGAATTTATATGTTATCCCTCGAGGGAAAATGTGTTGGCTGTTAAGAATGTATTGTGAAAATACTTTTCTCACCTCATTATTCATTGCTGAACAGATAACGAATAATGGAAGACTTTGATATTCGAAGAAAGCCACCGAGAAGTGTTGCCTTTATGACAATTTGCGAGCATTGTCTGGATCTGTAGGAATCTCCATGGATAGCACAGATGGTGTTCATTTTTGTTTTTGCAGTCTACCCTCTATTAAGTAAACTAGTTGGAAAAGATAAAATTCGAGAGACGGTTCTATAGTTGTCCTCATCGCAGAGATGAAGCGCCATGTGCCTTCTTCAAGTGGGTAGATCCGACAATGCCTCATCATGCAAAAGAGGACATTCTAGACCTTCGTGATCGGTCAAGTGCATTGTATAATGCAAATGAACATGCCTAACCAAGCATTAACGATGCGGCTGTTGCATGGACAACGTTGGCTATCGAGTCAAATGTGGTTAAGGAAAAAACTTGTTTGCTCTGAGAGAAGTTTGAAGTTCGAGAAGAGGAAGAAGATGCTACTACTTCATTGCTTGGTTTTGTTGTGGATATTTTTTGTGATTTCTGTTGTCATCGTATTAATGTTGTTGAAAGAAAGAAGTGTAGATTTGGCTGGTCCTGGAGTTTATGGTTTTATTAAAGGAGTTTATGTACCTGTTACAACTAATGAATGTTTTCAGTCATCAATTATTCTAGAGTTTCTATTTAGTTATCTGATATTTCATTCACTTTCTTGCATGTCCAAAGATTAGGATGGTTTACTAAGATAGTGATTAGGAGATATGTGCTTAACAGTCTCAACAAAAAACTTAGATGATTAGTGCATATCAATGTATGGATAAGGAGATAGTGGCTTAAAAAGTGCAGATCATTGATATCATAAAGAAAATCAACTTGCTAGAATCATGAAGCTCTTGCTCCATTTTATTTTGATATTATAGTGATAAACTAATAAAACATACATTCAATTTAGATATACTAAACAACCATCATTACTGTGACGAACTAATAAAGATATAACAAATGTTTCCATAAATTCCTAGACCAACATCAACCATCTTTTTCTACTTGTACGAGAAACCAACACCCCCTACCTCTATGTGATGGTATTAATGGGGTTCTAGCTTTCCTTAATTCTTCAGGTGAGTTTTCTATATTCTACTTAAGGTGATTTTTTAGAGTTTTGAACAAGCCAAGATGATTATCCAATTTCAGAGAATGTCAATTTAGCTGTTCTACCAATGTTCCATATACATGTGATAAAGTGATGGCAAAACTTGTTATGTACTTGGAATTCATAGCCAGAGTCAAAACAGATTTGTAATTGTCATTCACATGCAAAAATTAATTCAAATGCAAGATGCCATACAAAGGTTCTTGCTATAGCTTTGGATAGTGAGAGCAATATTTATCATCCAACGTAATAAGAGTGCTACAAGTGTAAATCTGTACAAGCAATGCCCAAGTCCACTAGTTGCCAGCAACTACCGACAAACACTCAACAACGCACAAAGCTACCTATTATACAAAGTAAACCAAAGTGATAAAGAGTATATATACACACACACTCATGTAATGCACCAAGCTGTCTGTTTGCTGAACAACTTTTAAGAAGACCACAAAAATTTATCAGCCATTACCACAAGGCTGATAGCATTATACATTGATTAGTTGATGATTCGTAGACCCTAATCATCCATTCTAGCTATGAAAAAAACTACTTCACATGACAACCTCCTAAAAAACATCACATAGGAATGTGATATGCTTTTATGTACATGAAATTTTTCAAAAAACATTTTGCTTCTCCAAAATCCTGCTGCTCCCATGCCATTTTCGTTCATTCGCATTATACTGGATGTTAATCTTCCAAGTCAACAACATCTTTGCTATCTAATTTCTTTTGATGATGAGTGAATGTAAGATTTAAAATCCTTTAGCTTCTCCTAGTTAGCGTTGCTGAGCCTCTCTTAACTAGTTGTTTAGGTCTGCTCCTTGGTGTGTAAGGTGGGGCTTGTGACCCCCCCAGCTTCTTGAGTGATGACATCAATATCATGTTCCTTTTGTCCCCCTAATGAAAAGAATTATATAATTATATATCAATCAAAAAGGAGATGCAAGATTGAAACAAAATGAAAGTAGGTGCTCTTAGTAATTTCACTTCCAACACATGTAATTGTAGTGTTGATACAATCTGAAAGTGGACATTTTTCTTTTTTCCCATCAAATTAAACTTGTAGAAGTAATTGCACACTTTATTATAGAAAAGATGCAGCAACAACATCAATTCTTAAGAAGAAAACTACTTAAGAAGAACTTAATTTAGAAACTTGAACGTCAAACCAATAGTTTAATAAGATGATGTTCAATTATATTAGGAAATAAAATAGCATATAAGCTTAATGTGGCTTTGTCCCAAAATTAATGTTTTATACACATTAAATACACACAATCGGTACATCAAATTAATGAAGACAACAACACAATCCTTTGCACCTTAGTTAGCATAACCAAGACATTAAATTCATCATTATAGTAGTATTGATCGAACTACATAAAGAATGAAAAAAAAAAAAAAAACAGCACCACCAAGTACAATACATTAAAGATACCTTGCCCATCATCAACATTGCCTTAACTTCTTGTTTGATGTAGCAACAGAATTTTAGTAGGACCTTCCTTCATAGCAATTACCCTTTGACTCTTGGATCTAGGCTTAAAAAAAAAGAGAAAAAGTTAAAAAAAGAGTAAATCTTTGCACAAGGGATAATGATAAGTAAGTAATACACATGATTCATCGACATATTGCACATTCACGTTCAAAAATGTTTGTTGATTCTGCTTGTCAAAATAAATCCCATGGCTACATGGCCTCCTCTTACCACCAAGATTGGAAGATGTTGAGCCCAAGTCACGTTGTTGCTTCCGATTCCGAACCTAACAGATAAAGTAAAATTGTTAGAACATTAAGATACTTGATATTACATGGCAAAAAGCAAGTAAATGCAAAATTGGTCATTACCTGGGTGCTGGAGGTAGAAGATCCCAATGCTTTGCACCCCCTCTTGTTGTGTCCCAATCCACCACACTTGGTACACTTTTGAAGCTGCCCCTTTCGTGACATCTTACTTCCCATTGATTCAATTGCCTCTTTCTTACACTTGGTTAGCCTTCTTCTTTGTCTCTTGTGGTAAAAAGGAGGAGCAGGTCCAAGACGACCACTGCTTTCCCAAAAGCGCATTCCAGGAATTACTGGAATGCCATATTGGTAAGTTGCCAAGAATGCAACCTTCTTGTAGCATACATATACATAGTCTTCGATGTCCTTGTTCAAGTGATGAATGGCAGAAACACCATGTGGGCAAGGTATTTCTCTTACTTGCCAGAGGACACATGTGCAACTCCTATTGTTAACATCTACTATGTAGATGTCATTCTTGTGCTCCATTTCAAACCCCTGATCACCTTCGAACCTCACTTTACAAAGGCGACTTTCATAGAATGCTTCCTCTAAATTTGCATAACTTGAAGAGAACATCAACGAAGCCACTTTGATATTGCTTCTTTTTGCTTATTCATTCGTATCATCACATAACTCCTCATACCCTCTAGCATTGTAATTATAGACTTTCCTTGAAAATCAAGAATTTTACCATTAAAGGTTTTATACAATTTATTCTCGATGCAATAACACTCTACGTTCGTATGAAAGTATGCCTTCACCCAATGGGAAAATTCTATCTCCTTTAACGCATAATGAGCTGCAGGAGAGTGTGCCTTAAGGATCTCCATGTTTTTACGAAAATCTACCTTATTTGCACTCTTTACACATGCCTAAAATACCCTATTTAGCTTTCTTATTGGAAATGAAGCTCTCCAATTTGCATTTAAGTGTCGTATCTATGTTTGCTTTTGCTAGAATGCTTCTGCATACTATCCATTAGTCCCTACAATGAAAATGCAAACTTGTATTCAGCTATATAATACATAACAAACAAGAAAGAAATTTTGAATTTAGATGTGTACCATTTAACAATCACTAATGAAGGTCTAATCTGCACCCATGTCAATGATACGAAGCTCTGATTTTGATAATCCTAGGAACCACTCCCAATGTTCCTTATTCTCCACTTCCACTATTGCCTATGTAATTAGGAACATCCCATTATTAGCATCCTACCTGATTGCACACAACAGTTGCCCTTTGCATATCCTCGTTAGAAAACAACCATAAACTCCTATTATATGATGACATCCAGCTAGGAAGCCTCTCTTGCATGTCTCAAAGCATACGTACATGCGAATGAAATCAAATTTCCTCCCATTAACAGATTCACTAACTTGACGAACAACAATAGTGTTGCATCACTTCAATTTCTTCACATAATCCCATAAGCACTCATACTCTTCCATGTAATCACACTCCATTAGCACCAAGACTCTTTCTCTAGTTCTCCATGCTTTACTAATAGTAATGTTTAAACTTAATTGAATCTTCACTAGTTCCTTAACATTGGCTTGCTCAATTCTTAGAGTTGATATGATTATATCCTTGAACTCATCTGTTAACCACCTTGAAGTTGCCCTTTTGTTCTTGTACACCTGCTGGAAAACATGTTTTAGCTCATATTCCTTCACTTAGAGTTCTTTTATGCTATTATTTATTGAAGTAGTTATTCTCATGGACACTGATTGTCCTTGCACTTGGCTCTCATCTTGTTTGCATTATTTCTAAATGTATGTCACGTTGATCCAATATCGAGTGGCGTACCACAACATTCTTGAAATGTTATGCATCTTCAAAAACCATTCCTAATGAAAACACATGATATTTAAAAGATGCATCAAATAAAGGAAAGTCATGGATCTTTTTAGCTGAGTGCTTCTAATCATTGTGTAGTTTGTCACATTTCTCACTGTTAGATCCATCTTCCTCCTCCAAAACAACATTGGAATTTGCATAATCCGTGTCATCTTCACCAGTATTATCATCTACCCTTAACTCCCTTTCCTTAGTGGGACTTGCACAACTCCCATGGCTCATCACAACCTCAGTAGTTTGGCTATTGTTTGTCTTACTCCATTATACAATAGTCTCTAATTGACGATCTGCAAGTGGATGTGTGGCCACATTTGGCTCATCCTAACACAATGGTAAAGGGTTAGAAGACTCATCAATGTTTGCATGAGTCTCATACTTAATGAATTTCTAAGAAACACCTCCATTAAGGAATTGATAAACAAAATTTGCAAAGTTGGAGTGGTCATGCACCAACAAATAAGAACCCATGTCCTCGGAGGTTTTGTAAAAAATACTTCTCACATCATCTTTATCAATCCCCCTCTGGATGTCTTCCACCAAATCAGCATGTGCCACATGATTTATCATAATAGAAACTACCATCAATGACTCATTAATGTAGTTTTGTGTGAACCCTCGCTAACAAAGTACCCTCCACGGTTGATAACTATAAGAACATTGTTTCCCACCATCACAACCTGAAAGGATGAAGGGTAGAGATTAGATATGCACATTCGGATCATTTCACAAGCATAACAATAAACATAAATGATAATATTAAACACATCATAGGTGTATCTGTTATTAACAGTCAACACGATTTCCATCAAGGCATGACATATAAATTCCTTTCATATCATAAAATTACAACCACAATTTAACCTTACCATCAATACTTTTCTATTGTCATATTGAGTTTTAAGTGCTCTAGATTGAGGGCGAAAATTGATTTGAATAGACAAAAATGCAGTTCATTTAGCTAAGCATAATTATGATTTAGGATCGAGCGAATAGTGATTTAACATAACTATACTTTGTAATAAATATAATGGTACAAGAGGTCATGACATTGCTAATTAAATTGCAAAAGCAGTGGTGAGATTCAAAGCACAGTAGCAAAAAGTTGACATTTCGTAGCTAAACAGCCAACAACCAGCCCGATGTGTGTTTACACTAAGGTTAAAGCATGAGGACTGTTTTTAGCACTTCAACATACATGGGTGCAAAATATAATTAAATTTTATAGTCAAGTTACACAAAGAGAATTTTCTAAATTAGAAAAACTTGAGACATATCCAAGTCTACATCTGTCAACCTTTCAATAGATCATGAAAAACTGGAAAAGGAACCACACAAATATGGAAACAAGAGATAAGCTATCATGATATATGTTTGCCAACCAACTACCGGTCATGAAGAAACAAAAAAGAAAGATGGTGAACAAGGATTCATGTATAGGACCATGACGATACAGTAAGAAACAACGGATGTACAGGTCCAAAAACATCAACAACTCAACATCAAGTTCGTATAACCCAAAAAACTAGGAAATCGGAAAATCAAAACTCAATCTATCAAACTCTAATTTCAATGAAGCCTTTAGAAAATTAGGAGAAATAGCTGGTCTCTTTCAAGCTCCACCTCCACGAGTTGCGAAATGGCACTAAAATATCTTTTCTTTATCGAATGGGGATTTAGGGTTCTTCAATTTTCAACTGGGGAGATTTAAGGCTTCGTCTATTCATCAGCGTATTTCTAATCTCTATTGATTTGGATGTATCTTAGTTTCTATTTTTTTTTTCAAAGGAAGGGTCGTATTATAAATATTATGAATATTTTATTATTATTCTATTCCACATGTCATCCACCGTGGCAAATAACAGACTTCTCTTAACAGCGTCCAATGGCATCATACTGATGCCGTTATGGAGACCTAAAATGCACCACTTGCCCAAATGCATTCAAATTTTTTATCTATTACTTTTGGACTTGATTATATATAAAAGGCTTCATTTCAAGACTTCATCAATATGGGACAATAGATCCTCGTATACAACACAACACAACACACCAAATATTCCATGATACTATGGGAAGGATTCTCCTACACAAATCTGGTTGTTGAATATAAGGGTTTACATGAATGCCATTTGCAATCTCTTTCTTGTCCTTTGGTTGCTACAAAAATGGCCACTCAATAGTAGACGATGAAGTAAGATGTATTTGGTACAATTGTAGGCAGTCTCTCTATAATATCTGATGCTCTGATTGTACAACGACTTTCCAGTGATATCATCTTCATCTTCTACATCAAGAAGACTGCATCAAAAGTTGGTTGGCATCTCTCTCTTTCCCTCTCTCACCAACGAGTTCTATTGATTAATTCTTGCTTTGTTTTTTATTTTGAAAACAGAGTATTCCACATCAAAGCCACTTGTGTTTGCTAGTGTATCGTAGGAGGGGCTGGCGAGATGATGGAATTGGAACTAAAATGGAGATAGTATTGATGAGACAGACAAACAAAAAAAAAAAAAAGAAGCATGAAGTGGTATACATATATACATGAGTTGACCAGAGAAAAAAAAACATGAAGTGGAACTGTATGAAAATATAAGATGGAGATTGGGCACATGCTAGAATGAACATCTCCTTTACATTAGAAAAGACCATAAACTTTGTTTGGATCATGTCCTTTGGTTTCCTTATAAAATCCAGCGATTCCTGGTTCGACGTAAAGCCTTCGAATAAGCAGCTTGTTAAGGATAAAATGAAAGTCGCTCATCAAAATAAAAATAAATAAGGATAAACTAAAAGCCTTCGAATAAGCAGTGATTCCTCGTTCAACCGTAAATAAGGAAGATAGATCTGTTGCCATCAAAATAAAAATAAATAAATAAATAAAATCTAAGTCTTGTTAATAATGAAAACACTAAAGAAAAAGTCATAAATGTTAGATTAGTTTTGTCTCTTTGCCATGATATTTTCTTTTTCAGTCGAAATAAATAAGGTGGAATTCTATGAGGAAGTTCATTCGTCTGTAGAAAATGCAAAATCGAGGAGAAATTTTCATCATGTATTATATGTTATATCATGTATTATATATGAATGCGTGTATAAATATTATTGTGGACGAAGAAGAAGATAGAGTTTAGAGAGAGGATGTCAAGAAGAAGATGAGTCCCACATTGGTGAAGTATTGACAATGAACTGTATATATTATCAAGTAGTGAAAAACACATTATTAAATTAATTCAATATATCAATGGGTGGAGAACTTAGGGATAAGAATGGGTCTGAGTGGCCCAAAAGAATAACATAGACCAACTGAATTTTGTTATGTTAGCAACGGAGTTAACATCGTTAACTGAAAATGTTGTTCATGTGCTTAATTGAATTCTACAGGAATGTTATGTTTTGTCAAACAAATCCTCTTTCTTTCCAATTTACACTTCATATCTTCAAGTCCCATAATCACCTTTAGGTCTCCTAAACTATTAAAAAAGAACTTTAGACCTTATTTTACTAATATATTTATGTGTAAATGATAGTAAAAATTTCATTAAAAGTTAAAGAGCCAGAAAAAAAAATAAAAAAACAATGGAAAAGTAAAAGACATATTCCATGTAAGTAGATATGAGAATGTTTTGGATTTTACCTATTGGGCCAACCTATAGGTATGGAGCCATGTATTGTAAATTTTTTAATATTCTCAAGGCTATAGATCCATTAGCTATTTTAAGTTAAGATCCTGCGGAATTCATAGATTTTAATTAATTTGTCCCATAAAATAGACATAACAATATTTTTGATATTTACAAATGTTGGAGTTTGTGGCCCGATTTCTGTAACCGACTTTGGTAGTTAAATGTTAATGAATGAATATTTGACTATGCATTTATTATTCATTTATTATACATTTAACAGTCATAATTCTGTGTGTGTGTGCGTGTGTATAAGGATAACCGACATAACAGCCTAAATTATAACACTTAAATATGTAATGAATGAATAATAAAGGCACGGATAACCGACATAATAGGTGTGTGTGTTTGTGTGTTGTTTCTAGGGTTTCTATATACAACATACTAGATACACAAAAATTTCCTTTAAGAGTTTTTCATTTGTATTCTCTCAAATCCTTGTACTCTTACTTTGATATAGTGTGATTCCTCTCTCTCCTCTGCTCGTGGTTTTTCCCGAAAGGGTTTCCACGTAAAATCTATGTGTGTTCTTTACTTTTACGCTTGCTATTATCGTTTGATTACATCTTTTGTTTTATAACAAACTGGTATCAGAGTGTAGGTTTTGATAATGGCAACCATGAAATACGATATTCCTCTTTTGGATTGCAACACCAGATTCTCGTTATGGCAGGTCAAGATGAGAGCGGTTCTCGCACAAATGGATCTTGATGATGCACTTTTAGGGTTTGACAGGACGTGCTTAAGGAGAAAACCACTGCTGCATTATGGTTGAAATTAGAGCAACTACGTATTATGAAGTGCTTGACTAGTAAGTTACACCTGAAATAGAGATTATATTCTCATCATTTGGAAGAAGGTACGTCTCTAGAAGATCACTTAACGACCTTTAAAGAAATTGTTTCTGATTTAGAAACTTTGGAAGTTAAGTATGATGAAGATGATTTAGGTTTAATCCTATTATGTTCTTTGCCTCCTTCATATTCGACCTTTACAGATACTCTTCTTTATAGTCATGATACTCTGTCTATTGATGAAGTGTACGCTGGTTTAAGTTCTTTTGAGAAGATGAAACATCTTATGATTAAAACTGAGTCTTCATCTGAAAGTTTAGTAGTACGTGGTATAAGTCAAGATCGAAAAACTAGTGGGAGTTCTAGAGGCAGATCAAAATCATCAAATAGATTTAAAACTTGTAACTATTGCAAAAAGAAAGGCCACATAAAGGTAAAGTGTTATAAATTGCAAAATAAAAATAAGAAGACTGGTGAGAATCAAAAGCAAAATCAACTAGAGAAAATGGCTGAAGCCGATGTTGTTGAAGATCATAGTGGTGGTGATCTTCTTGTTGCTTCTGAAAGTGATTCATAAGCCAGTAAAGAGTGGATTCTTGTTCTCGATGTACCTTTCATATGTGTCCCAATTGGGACTTGTTTTCAACATATGAAACGGTTTTCAGAGGTGTCGTTTTGATGGGTAATAACACATCTTGTAAAGTTGCAGGTATTGGAATAATCAAAATAAAAATGTTTGATGGCGTGGTCATGACACTTAGGGATGTGAGACATGTTCCTGACCTAAAGAGAAATTTGATTTCTCTTAGTATGCTTGATTTGAAGGGGTATAAGTATACCAGTGAAGGTGGAGTTCTGAAGATAAGTAAGTGTTCACTTGTGGTGATGAAAGAACACAGAAAGACTGCTAATTTATATTCTTTGTAGGGTTCTACTACGACAGGTGATGCAGTTGTTGCTTCCTCTTTGTCAGATGAAGATGCTACAAGGCTATGGCATATGCGTCTGGGACATATGAGTGAAGCTGGTATGATTGAATTGAGTAAGAGAGGACTTCTTGATGGGCAAGGTATCGGTAAATTAAAGTTCTGTGAACATTGCATTTTTTGGAAGCAGAAGAGGGTTAGATTCACCACAAGTACTCACAATACAAAGGGCACTCTTGATTATATTCATTCTGACCTTGGGGTCCTTCTAGAGTGCCCTCCAGTGGAGGTGCCAGTTACATGATGACCATCATAGATGACTTTTCCATAAAGGTTTGGGTATATTTCTTGAAGCAGAAAAGTGATGCCTTATCTACATTTAAAGTGTGGAAGATAATGATTAAGAAACAGACCAGAAAACAAATAAAACGGCTTCGCACTGATAATGGCTTGGAATTCTACTCTAGTAAGTTTAATAACTTATGCAAGTCAGAGGGAATTGTGAGACATCTCACAGTTCCTGGTACACCCTAGCAGAACGGGATAGCAGAACGTATGAATAGAACCATCATGGAGAAGGTGGGATGTATGCTCTCTAATTCTAAGTTACTAAAATTTTTTTGGACAGAAGTTACCTCCACAGCTTGTTTGTTGATTAATAGATCTCTGTCAACTTCCATTGAGAAGAAGACTCCACATGAGATATGGTCTGGAACCCTTGCAGACTATTCTGAATTGAAAATTTTCGGATGCCCTGCATATGCTCATGTAAATAATGGTAAACTTGAGCCTAGATCGCTGAAGTGTGTGCTTCTTGGTTTCAAGATTGGGGTTAAAGGATATAAATTATGGTGTCCCAAATTGAAGAAAGTTATTGTTAGTAGGGATGTTATATTTGATGAATCTGCTATGTTACACGATTTATATCCTACTATTAATTATGATAAAGTCCAGCAGAAACCAAGTGTGCAGGTGTTTGATATTAATGCAGATTCTACACTAAAGGCTACTCCTCAACCTGTTACTACATCTCAACAAACACAGTATTCTATTGCTAAAGACAGGCCCAGAAGAGAGATAAGGCCTCCACAGAGGTATGGCGAAGCAGATCTAGTAGCACATGCATTGAATGTGACAGATGATGTTGATTCAAATTTGGAACCATCCACTTACATAGAAGTAGTTAGTTGTGATGATTTTGATAAGTGGATGATCGCCATGCAAGAAGAGATGGAATCCCTCCAAAAGAATAGAATATGGAGTTAGTGAAACTTCCCAAGGGCAAGAAGGCCGTTCGCTTCAAGTGGGTTTTCAAGAAAAAGGAAGGAGCCACAACTAGTGATGAACCCATATTCAAAGCAAGACTTGTTGCCAAAAACTATAGTCAAATACCAAGTATTGATTTTACTGGCATGTTTTCTATTGTTGTAAAACACAGTTCGATTTGAGCGCTACTTGGTATTGTTGTTATGGAGGATTTAGAGCTTGAGCAGCTTGATGTGAAGACTGTCTTTTTGTATGGAGAACTTGAGAAAGATATTTATATGCATCAACCAGAAAGTTTTGGAGTCTTAGGAAAAGAAGACCATATATGCAGATTAAAGAAATCCCTTTATGGGTTAAAGCAATCACCACGACAGTGGTATAAAAGGTTTGATTCCTTTATGACTTCTCATGATTTCAAGAGAAGTAACTATGATAGCTATGTATATTTCAAGCACAGTGATGATGGGTCGTTTTTGTATCTACTACTATATGTAGATGATATGTTGATAGTGACTAATGATAGAGGAGAGATTGATAGGGTTAAAGCACAGTTGAGTAGGAAACTTGAGACTTGGGTACAGCCAAAAAAATTCTTGGTATGGAAATTTCAAGAGATAAAAAAGCAAGTGTATTATATTTGAGTTAGAAATGATATATTGAGAAGATAGTTTCCAGGTTCAATATAATGAGTGCTAAACCTGTAAGTACCCCTTTAGCAGGTCATTTCAGATTGTCGTATGCCCAGTCTCCACAGTCAAAAGATGAAATTGGTTTTATGTCAAAGGTCCTTTACTCTAGTGCAGTAGGGTCTCTTATGTATGCTATGATATGTACGCGTCCAAATTTGGCATATGTTGTAAGTATTATCGGCAGGTATATGGCGAATCCTGGTAAGGAACACTGGAAAGCAGTCCAGTGGATCTTCAGATACTTAAGAGGAACTACCAATGTTTGTCTACATTTTAGGAGAACTAGAGATGGGGTCATTGGGTTCGTTGATTCTAATTTCGCTGGGGACTTAGACAAAAGAAGATCTATTACTGGGTATGTTTTCTCTCTTGGTGGTTGTGCTATTAGTTGGAAAGCCACCTTACAGGCTACTATTGCTCTATCCACTACAGAGGCTGAATACATGGCTATTATAGAGGTGATTAAAGAGGCTATATGGTTGAAAGGGTTGTTTGCTGAGCTTAGTGATTTGAAGACGTCTACAGTACTTTGTGATAGTCAGAGTGCGATTTTTCTGACTAATGATCAAATGTTCCATGAAAGAACAAAACACATCGATGTTCGATATCACTTTATACGTGATATAGTTACTCGAAGAGATATCACTGTAAATAAAGTGAGTACTCATGACAACCCTGCAGATATGCTGACAAAGACACTTCCGATAGCAAAGTTTGAGTATTGCTTGAACTTGCTAAGTGTCAGTTGTTGATTGTTTCCTTTATGGAATTTGTGGAAGAGGTGGAGTAGTGCTTATCAAAGTTTGGAGAATACTTTTTGGTTTCAAAGTTGAAGATTGGAGTTTCTACTATTTGATTCTGAATTTGTGTTTGTTACTCCAGAATTTGTGTCAAGGTAGAGATTGGTGGAGTTTGTGATTCGATATCTGTAACCGACTCCCGTAGTTAAATGTTAATGAATGAATATTTGACTATACATTTATTATTCATTCATTATACATTTAACGGTTATAATTCATACCTTTATTATTCATTCATTACATATTTAGGTATCATAATTTAGGCCGTTATATCGATTATCCTTATACACACACACATATATATATGTGTGTTGTTTCTAGGGTTTCTATATACAACATATCAGATACACAAAAATTTCCTTTAAGAGTTTTGAGAGTTTTTCATTTGTATCCTCTCAAATCTTTGTACTCCTACTTTGATATGGTGTGATTCCTCTCTTGCCTCTGCCCGTGGTTTTTCCCGAAAGGGTTTCCACGTAAAATCTGTGTGTGTTCTTTACTTTTACGCTTTTTATTATTGTTTGATTAGGCCTTTTGTTTTATAACAATATATTATGTATTCATAGTATGTATCATGTGTAATATCAATGAATCTTTTCTAGAGAAAAATGATCCTATGTGTCCTAAGTTCTTTTGTCTAATTGATAACTAAGTTAGGAGTTTCTATGATCTGGTCGATGAGACGGTTCAATCAATCATTTAACCATTAAACTAAAAATAGTAATTAGAATATTAGCTATTTTAGTGGTGCAATTATGATTGGGTATAATGTGAGCTGTTGGATAGCCGATAGGAGCGGTCCGTCTTCGGGCAAAAAAAAAAAATGATAATTTTTGTGTCTAATTAAAAAAAAATACATATATTACATTTATTGTAGATTGTAGATACTCTTCAAACTTTAACTAAAATTGAAAATACATTCACAGCCGGTTCACTTGATATGAATAGCTATTAATTTTTCTTCTTATTTGATGTAAAATTGCTATCATGACATTTACTTGAAAAGAATGATAATTCATGATAAATTATTTTTTTTTTAATAAAATGACAATGGTTTAATTTCCAACTTTGAATAGATATCACCATCTTCAAAATATCATCTATACAATTATTCTCTTTATGTAATAAAAAAAAGATATTACAGATATTTTACTTTTACTCCAATAATTACTTATTTTATTTTTTACACCAAATAAATAATGTAATAACTACTACAATCCTATTGAGTTGTAATACAATTCCACTTTCTTTCATAGGGCAACATGAATGATCATAAAATAATCAATTGAAAGACTTGTCTACATGTAAAAAGCCTAAAATATGTCTATATGAAGGAAATTTTTTCAGTTTGCTGGAAGTGGAGATCTCAGAATGTGAAGCGATCATCTAACCGTTGGAAAAATTATAAGATCGGTACGATAGAAAAATCAAAAGTCACATTCAAAGTTATAACCGACAATAATTTGAACATTCCACAGAATATATAGAAATTCATTTCCGCTTTTATCGGCATATTTTTTGCAAAAAACGCCATAAGAAAATTCAGTATAATTATGCTAAAATGTGGGATATTATTTGTTAATTAAGTGTGACCACACCTTTATTATCTGAATAAAACAAAAAGAGATTGATAATAATAAAAAAAAAAAAAAAATTCTCCTTTGTAGGTAGTGATGGATGTGGACTAGCTAGGTAGTTATGAAAAGAAAAGTATGAAATGGTTTCATTGTCATTTTCATGTGGGTAAAGTTCAAGAATAATATTTTTGTACAAAACGAAGGCAAATAACACCACAAGAAGGATGGCTGAAACCAACAAAGCCATTGATGCCTTATTCTCTACGTTTCTACTTGTCTTGAATCAATGGATTACCAAATAAATAAACAGTACATTCGTTCATATGAATGATTAATCATTCCCTCTACATTTTATATAAAACTATCCTTACGATATTTACTTGAAAAAAATTATAATTTATAATGAATTTATTATGTAAAATGATGAAATAGCAATTATATCCTTATACTCATGAATTATCATTCAATGATTTATATTTATTTTCTAATTTTTGTCTTGAAAATATTACCTATATAATTATCCTCTCTTTTGTAAAAACAATGTATATTGAAATATTTTATATTTTATTCCAATAATTACTTATTTTATTTTTTATACTAAAGCAAACATTGTAATATTCATTACAACTTTATTATATTTCTCTTAAATTGGAATTCAATTCCTCCTAGAGAAGTGAATAAGCCAAAAATGAAATAAAAAAATTTATATTCAATTATCATGACCACTATTTAACTAATGGAATATATTAATGTTAGACAAACATTCAAGCCCGTATAAGAAAATTAAATAATAGGGATTGAATATTAATTGCACTGTTTTTATCAATATTTTCGTAGCTATATGTGGGTCTACATTATGTTTGTCTAGATAGTTTGTTTTTAATTTGTATTTGATTGTTATTTCTAATTTGTATGATCTATATATTAGTAATTAATTCTTAATATCTTTTTCATCTATTTGTAATGATCGTTTACTAACAAACATAACATAAATAGATGTCCAAGGGAGGGAAAATGGATGAAACAAATGGACAATATACAGTGGTAAATAGAATTTTAACAAACATGTCTACTTGTAATTTATTGCGTTTTAGCAATATTTTTTTATTAAAAATCATTTTAATATTTATCAATCACCGCAAAATATGTTGCACATATTGTAATAGGAAACTGTATATTTCGTATATGGAAAATTTTGAATGAGTCTCTATTGTATAAATTACTGCAAAATTTTTAAAATTGCTGCTCTATGTACTTGTGCGCTAAAAATAGAATTGCTAGTGCAAATGAAAATTGGTGAAACATTGATAAATCATATTAATGCTTCATCTGAGGATATGTCATAAAAATTAGAAGAGGAAGAAGAAGATTGTTTTATACTGGCCTGCATCATATCTACAAGTGCTCTCCTAACTGTGTAAGAAAAGATTCGGTAAATATTGCATGATACATGCAATGTATAGATGGTGTATAATTACTAATGGTATATACTAAAAAAAAAGTATTTTGTATTATTTCAACGTGAAATTCTATCTTATCCATGTGTTAATATATGATTGGTAGTTACATACCACTATATATATATATATATATACATGATATGTATCACCATGAAATATTTTTCTGAATGAATATGCCTATAGAGCAACTATCTTGCTTGAGTCACGTTAGTCCTAAGATATGCTTTTTAATGATGTTGCAAAAAGGATAGACAAGCTTAACTTAAGAATGAAAGAAATTAAATATATTAATAAAGCTTAAACTTTTTTATTATTAATTTTGGTACTAATGACAATGTAAGTTAAAAATGCCAAAATGGTGGTTCTTACTATTATTACATATCTTGCTTATGTATGGATGATGAGGTGGCATAGTTAAAAGTCAATTCCGAGAAACTTAATGAAAGATCTCTTGATGACCTTCTAGTAGGAATTAAAACATGGATTACCAAATCGCACTTTAACCATTTAACCATAGATATTAGGAGGCTCTTTGTATATATTGAATAAAACAAATTTAAGTCGAAATGAAATGTTTAGGATAAATCAATATAGTTTAGATTGAATCATTCAAATTCCTAGATTTTCAAAGCAAACTTATCAAATTCACAATGGTTATATTTCACTAAAATTACTAACCTTCTTTCATAATTACATTAGGTTTGTATGAGTTGACTCAAAAAATTTGATAGAGGGCCATTTGATTGTACGAGTGCTGAGCATACCGAACTTGTTTAATCTATATCTCATTTGGGTTTTATTAGTCTCTATTTTTACGTAATATATCTATCTATAATTTTTACTTTTTGATATCATTTTGCCCAAATATTAATTTCATAATAATAATTAAATGATACACAATGATAACAATAAGGATAAGCTAAGTGGATGTTTTGCTTCAATAAGAAGCGAAACTCATTATTTATTTATAAACTAGTATAAAATGATAATTATTCAATTCTATATATGTATGGAAGAGTGTATAACATTGAAAACACAATACCCTAGAGAACAAGTTATAGAATAATAAATAATTTTAACCCATGCACATAGCTTTTGAATCACATAAGTCTCACATTGAAACCAGTCAATCTACAAGAAGTTGCAAAACCTAGATGGACATATGGAACAAAAATCCACCAAACTTTAATGCTTCCCCAAGAGATTCTTGACAATTTGGGCAGATTTAGGGTTAAAACTTCACTATCTCTACTAGCCACACGTTTAACACTTGCAAAATAATTAATAATAACAGTATATATATTTTTTAATATGAGAAAAGACCTTGTAAGATCAAGACGGGTGTATCGATAGGAATATTGCCTTCCCTAATTAAGACATCCATGTCCTTATCATTGAGAGGGGGGCAGCTGATGATGGCTTCTTTACACAGAGAGAGAGAGAGAGACATATAATGAAAATTTGTGAAGTCACGCACCCAACTTTTGTTTTTTTGCATGTATGGGTCGTTTGAAAGCCAGTGGATATTTGCCACGTGTGCTTGTCGGGTCAAGTACGAGTCCTTGATTCGTCCCTTTCACGGGCTGGCAGAGTAAGGGGTTGTCATCATTGTGTGTTCATAAAGAATATCATCTGAGGATCCTCTCCCGCGATATTATTCTCCGCTCTTCGGCTCATGCAACCTTTCTTTTCACCGTAGTGCCCATACACGAGAGGTAACTATCTGCAGCCAGCCCGAATTTATACTCATTTTCTATTTTATTTGTTGGTTTTGGATTGTTTTGATATTTTTTTTATTATTTTTAAATAAATATTTTGTTAAAATAGATATAAATAAAAAATAAATATTTTTTATTTATAAATAGATCAAACAAATAATATATAGATATATAAAATATAAATACAGATAAAAATCAGATAATCCAAACTATAATATGAATAGTCTCGTTTTATTGGTTAATTTCAAATATTTAATTTTAGATTAAAACCTTAACCATTAGTGTTGAATTTTTTTTTTATTATTTATGGGATTACTAGCTTCTTGATATATGCACCTTAGGATCTTTTATTTTCTTAATGATAAAAGGGAAATAAACGACCATAATATCCAGCATTTGAAATTTTATTTTGCAGGTTCAAGTTCAATTAAGTTTCTGCGTAAGTGTCAAAGAATCTAAAGGTGTCCGCATACTGATATATAACTCTTTTATAGGCTTCGAAACAAAATTTCTATTTATCATATTAAAGAAAGTACTTTAAGTAAATTATTTTCAAAGAATAAATCAAATATTATTAGTCTTAAGAGACTTTTCCTTTTTTTTTTTAAATTTTTATTGATCTATTTATGTTAATAATATATATATATATATATATAATAATGTGTGTATGTGTAATATGTTAATGTGATAATTAAAAAAATTTATTACTATTCCTTTTTAAAATTTATATTATTTTAATTAATTAATATATACATAATATCTAAATAAAGTTAATCTAATAATACTAATATGACAATGAACATAAGCATTTACTCTATGTAGTATTGATGTTCATATTTTTTGGGGGGTATTTGTGATATTTTGAAAATGTAGGATGTTGGTGTACTTTATAAAGTTTTTTAGGGTAGTCAAAGTAATTTACTCTTATTTTTACTATATTATTTAATTAAATAATGCAACAATATTATTTTATTAAATCAGTTATTTGTGGAATAATTAAAGTTGATATATCTTGTTGATTAATATTTACAAATAAAGGTAAAATAGACAAAAAAAAAAAAAGAAGGTATGTTCGAGATTATAGAGAAATGATAGATTTTTTTTTTTTTTGGGAATAGCATCTATTCCCTTGAATACTTGAAAGTTAATTGGTAAATGACTATTCTAAATTGGTAAATGACTATTCTAAAAGCTATGGCATACCTTCTCCTTAGGTATTATTATTGCCATTTATTAGATGGTATCATTTTTTTTTCCTTCTCTCTTTTTTTCTCTCTTAAATAAGTCTTATAAATATGTGATATATTTATCTCTCATCAAAATCACAATAATATTACACTATTACCACTACCCACATTATTAACGCCATCACAATATCAACAACATCTCTTCTATCACCATTGCTCTCATCATTGCCATCGTTGATACCACTACTACCTACACCATTTCGCTAATACATTATCACAAGCTCCATATAAATGTAAAAATACGCCTTTAAGGCAAAAGTCACAATTATAATGAAGTTTTATAGAATGAAATCTAAAAAATAATCTATTTAGGATAGCCTAAATATAAAAAATGAAATCTAAAAATAATCTAAAATTAGTGCATGTGTTGGGTTATAGATCCAACTCATATGGGTCTATAACCAAAAGGAGAGCCTAAATATATATAGAATATATTTAGAAGACTTTGGAATCAAAGTAAGAATTGACCAACAAGCTTGCACAAGAGGACCAAAGGCTACAGGAGCTTACGGCTGGCTGAAAGCAGCCAACCTAAAGTGTGAAACGTGCCAGTGTTGATGAAGGCTGCTAGCTTACATGTCGACGTTGAATGCAGCTGTTTTATTTCTAAGCCGGCTTTGGGCCGAACCATTCATGCATATATATACCATATATATATATATATATGTTTGATGTTTTTAGGGTTAGGGAGTGAACATGTGTGAACAAGTGGTGTGTCTCTTCTCAAGCCTATATAGAGAGATCTAGAAGAAAGAAAAAAGAGAGAAACAGAGGAAATCCTAGAGAGAAAAACTCTAGATGAAGGTTCTTATTTCGGTTTTTAATCTATAAGTTGTGGTGAAGAATTATGAGATTTACTAGATAGATCTAGTGAGAAAAACTTTATTGTAATCCCATTATATTGTTTATAGTGGAAGGTTTATAGCATTGCTAATCCCATGGTTTTTCCCACATTGGATTTCCCACATTATATCCTGGAGTTATCTGTGTTATATATTCACATTGCTTATTGTTTATCGCATTTGTTAAGAGGAGATTTAACCTCTAATCACAGGTTGATTAATTGTTTGATTAATCAGTTTTGTCATTATCATGATTAGGGTTAGGCTTTCTCCTAACAAGTGGTGTTAAAGCTCAGGGTTTCAAAAAGAAAATTAGGTTTCGTTGTAGCGTAGATATGGCAAAATCATTAGGTACGGTAATCAAACTGAATTCAACAAATTATTCCATATGAAAATCTATGATGGAGGATCTACTGTATTGCAAAGATGTATATCTGCCTTTGAGCGGTGATGCTACAAAGCCATAGGTCAAATCTGATGTTGATTGGACAATCATGCATAAGAAAATTATTGCTTATATCCGACAATGGGTGGATCAAAACATTTATCATCATGTGGCCTAAGAAACAAGAGCGAATGTTCTATGGAGGAAGTTGGAATCTATGTATGAGAGGTAAGTGGCCTTGAATAAAACCTCCTTAGTTAAGAGAGTTGTAAATCTGGAATACAAGGATAGATCAAACATGGCAGAGCACTTGAATGATTTTCAAGGGCTGATGAATTAGTTGTCTACCATGAAGTAGGTGCTTGATGATGAGATAAATGCACTGTTGTTGATGAGTTCCTTTTCTGATAGTTAGGAGACACTGTTTATGTCTGTTAGTAACTTTACCCTAGAGAGAAAGCTCACTATAGCAATGGTGAAGGATAGCCTGAATGAAGAGGATAGGAGGAAGGATCTTGACACGTGATTTAATTCTAGGGCACTTGTTACTGGTAAGCTAGGAAGGAATGGAAGAAGCAGGTACAGAAGATCATTTGATGAGTATGATGAGTCAGAGAAATCCAGGGGAAGGTCCAAGTCAAGAAGAAGGAAAAACTTCATATGTTACTATTGTGACAAGCCGGGTTACATGAAGCAAGAGTGCAGACTCTGGAAAAGAGAGAGAGGAAAAGGTGATGAAAAGGATGAAGACAAAGACATAGCTCCAACAATAGTAGATGATGATGAGATCGTCATTGCCTAGGATGAGGATTGTGTTAGCTTTGCTAGTCATGATGATGACTGGGTGATTGATTCCGGTGTCTCCTTCTATGTGACTTCTCATGGTGAGTTCTTCTCAACCTACACTATTGGTAATTTTGGTAATGTTGAGATGGAAAATGATGGTAAATCCAGTATTGTTAATATTGGAAATGTTATTTTAAAGATTAACATAGGTTGCAAGCTCATTCTCAAAGATATCAAACATGTTCCGGGTATCTATCGTAACCTTGTTTTTGCAGGAAAGCTTGATGCTGAAGGCTATAGCAGCCACTTTGGTGAAGGAAGATGGAAGCTTACCAAAGGTTCTCTCATTATGATAAAAGGAAAGAAGAGGAATACCTTTTACTTAATGTCAATAAAGTTAAGTAAAGGATATGTGAATCTTGTACTCTCACATAGAGGTTCTAATGATGGCAGAAGTGAGAGAGATTTAGTTAAAGAATCCCAGTAGCCTCAGTTCAAGATGAGAAGATTTGTAAAAGATAGAAGACCATCGGTTAGATTTAGTCTAGATGAGTATATGATACTCACTAATGGGGAAGAGTCAGGTGGTAATCAGAAAGCCATGGGAAATGATAAGAAGAAAGGAAAGGTTAGAGCCTCCTTGTATGAGAGCCATAAAATTGACTTGGTGAAACTGCCTAAGTGTAAGAGACCTCTGAAGAATAGATGGGTGAAGACTGATAATTAGAGCTCACAATCAAAGAATAAGACAAAAGCTGGTTGTGAAAAGGTTTCAGTCTGACAAAAGGTGCTACAGAAAAGCAGCAAGATTGGTGATACCCCCCATATGAGTTGGAGAGGGAGATTGTTGGGTTATAAATCCAACTCATATGGGTCTATAACCAAAATGATAGCTAAAATATATTGAGAATATATTTAGAAGACTTTGGAATCAAAGTAAGAATGGACCAGTACGCTTGCACAAGAGGAGCAAAGGTTGCATGAGCTCAAGGCTGGTTAAAAGCCGCTAGCCTAAAGTGTGAAATCCGCTAGTAGTGGTGAAGGTTGGCTTGAAAGCCCTTGGCTTAGGTAGATATGCTGTCGGTATATGGATGAAGGTTGCCGACGTTGAATGCAGCTGCTTTGTTTTTAAGCTAGCTTTAGGCCAGCCCATCCATGCATATATATCCCTATATATATGTGTGATGTTTTAGGGTTAGGGAGTGAACATGTGCGAACAACTAATGTGCCTCTTCTCAAGCTTAGATAGAGAGATCTAGAGAGAGAAAAAGAGAAAAGAGAGGAAATCCTAGAGAGAGAAACTCTAGAGGAAGCTTCTTGTTCCTGTTTGTAATCCACCAGTTGTGGTAAAGAATTGTGAGATCCATAAGACAGATCTAGTAAGAAAAACCTTGTTGTAATCCCATTATATTGTTTATAGTGGAAGGTTTATAGTGCTGCTGGTCTCATGGTTTTTCCTACATTGGGTTATCTACGAAATATCCTGGTGTATATTTTATATATTCGCAGTATTTATTTTCTATTGCATTTGGCAGAGGAGATTTAACCTCTAATCACATGTTGATTAATTGTTTGATTAATCAGTTTTGTTATTATAGTGATTAGCATTAGGCTTTCTCTTAATAAAACATTGTTAGGGTCTGGAATATGCCTTCAATGGAGAGAAATCCAATGGGCTTTGTGAAGGATTATGCAAATGGGCTTTTGACACTATCTATAACCCAAAACCTTAAGGCAATTGGTTATAGGTCTTCCCTTCTTATAAACTCTTCACATAAAACCCATATTTCCCATGTGCGATTCTCACACTTGCACCCTAACGATCTTCCGCTCAAGTGTGAGTCTCCATAATGGGGTAGGCCATACTCCCTTCGAAGAGCTTATCAAATTGACTCCACTAAGCCCGCTTTGTGAGTGGCCTATTTACCATGGGTTTCATAAATGAGTCACTCCACAAAGCTCTTCTTTCCACATGGTGGATCAACCATGGGAGTTTCCTAGCCGAATCAGGCTCTGATACTAATTGTTAGGATCTGGAGTATGCCTTCAATGGGGAGAAATCTAATGGGCTTTATGAAGGATTACACAAATGGGCTTTTGACATCATCTATAACCCAAAACTTTAAGGTATTGGGTTAATGGGTCTTCCCTTCTTATAAACTTTTCACATAAGACTCATATTTCCCATGTGAGATTCTCACACTTGCACCCTAACACCATGGATGTTCAAATTATGGAGTCTAATCACAAAACATCATTTTCCATTCAATAGATGTTTGTGACTTTGCAATTTTTCTAGGTTTCATGCAAGTCTTAGCTAAGGAAGGACGTAGGATTGTTAAGTTAAGGGGCGATCTTATTCATTCTTAAGGTGATGTTAGATTTTTTTGTAAACGTTTAGTTTTTTCTTGTAATTGTAGTAACAGTTTGAGATATTCATTTATCATAGATAATATAAAAGAAAAAATTTTAATGATGTGTTTGAATACTACATACATAAAAAGCTATTATTATTTATGTAGCATTCATGATGATAATCTATATTTATGAAAAATTATTTCTTTTATTGAAATGTAAAATGTGGTAACATTAAGAAATATTATAATGTTGTCTATATGTAAAATGCTTACAAATGACTTCTAATATATCTATATATATAATAATTAACCTCTTTACAAGACTGCTATGACAAATTTCTTATAATATGTATATGAGAATTTTTATGATTAGTGACTTAGAAAATCATATTATGTTAATAAATAAACCTAATAAATTTACCAAATTACTAACTAATAAAACAATACATGAATTTTTCAAGGAGCAAAGCCCTTTTCCCTCAGATAAATCCATAATAATTAATATCTATCAACTAAATTATTAGTGATTAGATTTTCCTTTCCTATTAATGATTCAAGAATCATAACTAATATAGGGGGTACTTCTACTATTTTGTTAATGGAACCTTTGGTAAATTATATAATCATTAAAATAAATATATTAATTGATATATATATATAGGTATTTCAGTTGTACAATCATGATGGGTATAAATTTGAACAATTAAATAATCGACAAAGGACGGTCCAATTAAAAAAATGTTGGACTATAGAATTCTCCCTAATGTAGGTACAAGGAAAACAAATAAAACAACAAGGAATCCTACTGTAGTCATCTTTTCTCTTTCAATTTACCACTGACATAGTGTAATTACTAATACGGAATGAGCTTGATAACCTTACTTATAAAACTTGGTGGATAATAAATAATACATCTAAAAGGAAAGGATATTATAAGAAAAAAAAAAAAAAGAAAAAAAAAGTTAAAGAAAAGGGAACATGTTTACCTTGCAAAGCCTTAGTGGCTAAAAAATGAAAGGAATAAGACTTGAACCTATGACATGTAGGATGTAACAAGGCTTTCTCAACTGTTGCATCACCAGATTTGCATCTAGTTCAATTTGTAGTTCTTTCATTGGCTCTTTCGGTTTTTGATCACATCAACATGTGCATAGGTAGTGCGCATGTGGCAATTGGGCTTCAAAGGGAAACTCTTGGATCACTCATCATGCAGACTTTGTTTCCTCTCTCCTTATGTGTATGAAAATAAGATAAGCTCTCTTAGTTTTAGGAAAAGGAAGTAAAGGCTTTCTCTCTAGACCTATTGAGACTTGGGAGACTTATGAGTTTTTACACTATGTAAAGTTACCACAAACATGATTAGCATCTTGGTCTCAAGAGATTATGTTCATTGTATGAATCTTTAGTAAAAAGGAAAAATCCTCACTAGTTGAAGTAGTAGGGGAAAAAGTAAGGTTTAATTTCAGGTTATCAATTTCAGTTAAAATGGTGCTTTTTGGCCTTTGATGTGAGCTTAGATTAAAGTTCCTTTTAAACTCTAAAAATTCAAACATTCAAGATTGAATTTAAGGTAATCTTGATTGCTTTAAGACATCTAAAGAAACTTAGAATCTAGATTGTGGATATCTATAAAAATTCATTTTGTAAAGTTTCTATCAAAGAGATGCATAGGAGACATAGTGTTGAAGTATGTGAGCTATGTTTTTGCTTTGTCTAAGGATACTAAATAGGATTGTTATCAATTTCATTTGAAGTTTTAGAAGTCCCCTATGGTTCAAGAATAGTCTACAAGAGGTAGACAATCTATAGTCTTACTTTATGGGTTTGATTTTACATGTCATTATGAGAAATTTTGGCAATTTCAAGTACATTATTACTAGAAAGCACACTTATGAGTAATGTTAAAACCGATACATGTTACATCTTTCTTAAATCGTATTATGGCAAATCTATACTCTTTTTCATGAGTTAGATTTTACACATGTCATTATAAGAAATTTTGGTGATTTCAAGTTCGTTACTTTTGGAAAACACACTTATGGGTGATGCTAAAACCAATATATATTACTTCTTCCTTAAATTGTGCCCTACCTTCTATGAAGAGAAAAGATCGTTGAATGAAACGCTCATGTCTTGAGCCTAAAGGGTATAACAATTTACTCTATATCCTTACTCATAAGTGGGGTCATGTATGAATGACAAACTTGTAACTCATGTGGGTTTATAATTCTTTTAAATTCAATGCTACCTAAAAGATATCCCCAAGGGTTAGCATAAAACAATGCATCATCAATCTTATTCTATCTGCAAATTTATTCTTTTCTATCCTCATTTAGATTTATCAAATAATATTAGTCTCATTTTGATTTCTAAACTTTGGTTTAGCCACTGGTAATTGGTTCATAGACTTATACCTTATCGTGCACTAGGTGACAAAAGGTTTTTATTTGAAGTACCCATTTTGCAATTGGCATTGATATTAGAATTGTGACATGCTTATTACACATAATCATGATGCTAGAATAAGGACTTTTGTTGCTTCATTCTAACTTCTCAATTGATTTCAATGGTCACGGTTGGTCGGTTCACAACCCACATACTTCATCAGTGATGGACGTCATATGTCTTACTCAACCACTTCATTCCAAAATTTCACCCTTTCATTAGCCACCATCCACTAGTTCATGACCATTCAAGTCAAATAGCAAATAACATTATAACACGCAGTGCCGTGTTGGAAATTTGTACTAGTTGCATTTACTATAGAAGAGGAAAGAAAATACAAGTCTATTTAATAGCACAAGCAGCCCTTGAGAGCAATAATAATTTATGTGAAGCCTTCTACTTACACATTTTTTTATCTCTAATTTCTAGAATTAATATAATAGTAATATTTATATCGATAACAAGGGCCTTGATTGATAGATCTTGAGTCTAGTTGACCATTTTGGCAAAAAAATGACCTTGTGTTTTCTTATCGAGTTAGATGACTATCTTAATTAGGTTTAATTTTGGGTTTTTACATAATATATAACTTGATTCTCTTGATTGTGTCCATGGATTCTCACACTTTTATTCCTTTCTAATCCTACTTCACCCCATGCTTTCATTGAGAAACTTAAAAAATGATTGACGTATTAAAGGTCTCATGCAAAAGAGGGAGGCCTTCTTCTCGTCCAGTGGGCAATAGTAGTGATAATTGTGCAAAACGGTCATATATAGATGCCTTGACAAGCTATATAATACACATATATTTTTTGAATTTAATATCAAATTTCACATTCATATCCCTTACTTCTATGCAATCATACCAATCAATTTACTATTACTGTCATTTTTCAAGTCCGCCATAGGAAAGTACTAGTGGTTGAAGCAAAATGATTATGGTATTCTCATACATATGACTATGTTTACTTAAACCTAGACGCAACACATATGGTCATACTATGTTAAAGGATTTTGCTGGGTTGCCGATTTCCTTTAAGTGAAGTGAATCGTGGATACAACTTTTTGAGCTCATCACATGCTGCTTGATTTTTGTCTAGGGGAAGCTAGCCTATTGGGTGTTGATTTGACAAAAAAGTTTTTGTGGTCGTGTGGTACCACACAAATCATTTTGATTGGGACCCCCCATCCTCCTCTATTTCTCACTCGTGAACACTCAGTACCTCCTTGCTCATGCAACAACAAAACTACTCCCACACAAAAATGAACCCTAAATTTTTTTTTTCCTAAACTTTATTGATTTTAACCTTTTAAGATACTGTTATGTGTAAAATCAATAGTTAAAAATATAAGAAAAAAGATGACGTTATGATAATATTATAATATTTTTAGAATTTATACGATCTCATCTATTGGTTTGTTTCACTCACATTCTCTCTCTCTATCTTTATATGCATCCAAAGATATATATTATATTTATATATATATATTTAATTTGATGCTCTGGTGTAATTTCATTGGATCTTTCTGTGACAACTAAGATCAAAGCATGATATCCTTGTCACGTGAGGAAGTTGTTTATCAACTTTGTTTCCTGATTTTATGGAACCATAACCATTACACCACAATCCACATTTTTTTTTTTCGTTTACGCGTTTTTTAGATATGATCTTGACTTTATAGACTTGGCATTTTGATGAACAGAAGATGCTAATGTCATTTTGGGATGCCAATCTTTTGCATACAAACAGGCAAAGCTGGATACATGAGTGACATTTGGTAGGGCACAGCAGAAAGGTTTGTAATGAAATGACATTATTATATATATTTATATATATTTTATTGATGTAGATATATTATCGATATAAATAAGTGAACCCAACTTGTAAACTACTCGACTTTTATCATTATTACAGTCAAAATAAGCTTGAATTCCAGCTATTTTAATGATTTATTAAACTAAACTTGATAAATCATATGTGATTTGGCTAGTCGGCTCATTAGCTTAATAAGTTCAATTCAAGCTTGATGTAAGTTGAATTTCAAATCTAATTTGAAATAATGTTATTTTAAACTAAAAAAGTCTTAACATAAAAAATGAACTTAATCGAACTGATTCAGGGTTTTTCAATTGCCGACTTCAAATCAAGTTTGAACAAAATTTAAACTTGGCAAAAATGAGTTTTGATTTTTTATGTTGATTTCAATATTACAACGTTTGCATCTCATCTTATCTACATTTCTAATTATATGGAGCTTAGCATAAATGGATGTTGATTTAACTAAAGAAAATATAGTGAAAATGCTAATCATTATTATACAAATTTAGGCTTGAAGAATGGATATCTCGGCTTTTGAGGTTTCTTAGCAGCCGATTTAGTACTTAAACTTATTCGCAATACCAAGGTTCGAACGCAGGCAGTATATAGGAAGCATTTTGTAAGTTTATATACTTGTATGAAAAACACAAAATTACACTAAAGGGAAAAAAAAAAAAAAGGTCAAAGTGACATTTCTATTATATTTATCCCGTATACATAGTATAGACTTTATTCTTTTTTAGCTCATCAGTGGACTGGTTTATTCCAAATAAAGAAAACCAAAAAAAATGCCTGAAGTCATTTATGTTGAAACCCATCGAATAAATGTAATTTGCTATACCTAATTGTTTTATTTTTTTTGCCCAAGTTTGTCATATTTTTTTTGTGCCTTTCCTGTGTGGATCTTTGTTCATCTTATTATGATCGTTTTGATACCTTAGTTTTGTCCTTTGAAATAAACTATTTGTCAAGCAATTATACAGATGAACATATATTTTTACTCATATGTTGATTAAACATATCATATGCTAATTAGGATCAATAAGATACATATGCAAATCAGATACAGATAGAATACAGATGCAGATAATATAATTCAAACAAACCATTATGAGAAGCCTTTTGAATATATAATTCAAAGTTTAATTTTTTTCCCATTATCACATCGTCCTTAAATGTCCTCATTAGGATGACAAATCTTGCCATTGCTATACTAATACAACCATTTTGAAGAAGAGAAATACATGCAAAATTTGTACAATATCTAGAACTTTTAATTTTAAAATTATTTATTTTTTTAAGATATGCATCACAGTATATAGCCTATTGATACAAATAATTAGGCAGCCAATTGGATCTCTTTACATGCAAAATGGATTTAGAATGTTGATCCCCTATATATTTTAGTATCTCTCTGATCTTAGAAAATCCTCAAAGCTTAAGATATCTTATTTTAGAAAATCTTATGGATTTTAACATCTTTATATATTTTAACAGACTTCTATGCCCCTATTGATATAGAGCCATTTGGTTAATTTTTAATACCAACACGATATGTAAGTTAATATAATGGAAATTTCAATGGCGGTGAAATATTAAACGGGAGGATTAGTAGAAGTAACCTAAAATATACCCATTAAATCTACTAATCCCTTAAAAATTAATAATAAGATAATATTAACTCCATTTGGTTTTAGAACAAATCTACTAGCATATTCTCATTTTTATATATTGAAAATCTCAATTCAGTAAGGCTAGAAGTTAGATTTCAATATTAGCAAGGTTTTAGAAATATACATGTATATACATACATATATATTCTTTTATATACTCCCGGAAAATGTGTTGTTAGCATTTTGTCGACATCAACAGTATATAATATTCGAACGTGTACCTGAGACAAATCATATAATTTATAAGAACGGCTGCATTTCGTTTCTTGTGAAAAAGCGACCTGTGTGTATGATATCCTCGGATGCCCAAACTATAAAATTTATATATATAATACCATGTTGATTAATCCATATGCATGCATGTGAATTTGGGTGAGGCATCCCCAATTGGTTCAATCATAGAAATCCTCAATCTTAGATTAATTATCCTTTAAATTCTTAAAAGTATAACTTAATTTTCTCTAATTGTACACTTGCCACCTTATAACATGCATTGGGCATACCTTTATGAAATATTTAAAAAAAAAATAAAGTGTTTTTGTATTTATCAAACTTATCTAGGATTATTTAGGTACTTTGGAAACTTATTAGGCTCTAGTAATGCTATATAGCAGGAGTATAATTTCAAAAGTTTCTAAGGTTGGTGGACTCGATTTGTCCATTTTTTTCATCTTATTTGTCTTCATTGATACGAGATAAATTTTTTTTGGCATGGAAGTGGATATGTGATAATTATTGAATTGATATGTCTTTCGTTTTTCCACCATTCTATATTCATGTATTAGGCTCTATTTATTTTAAGGTAAATCTTTTTATCAAGAGAAAATGTTTTCATGCGTTTAGTTCTATTTTATAAAAATATATATGGTGAAAATGGTGTTTGAAATTAATTTTATTTAAAACATATGTTATATGTGAATAGGAATTATTTATTGCAGAGGAAAATTTGGATATCGACTTCATATTTTAAAAAGTATAAATAACTTTTTCTAAAAAATTTTAAGATTTTCGTATAAAAAGAAAGACGTTTTCTTCGAGAACAAACCTTTTCAACCTAATAAAAAAATGAAAATCAGAATTTTTTTTTGAAAAATATATAAATATATATTTCCAAAACCAATAGGGCTATAACATTTGTGCGTGTGATAGCCTCCCCATTTATAAGACCATATTTGATGCATAATTTCTTTTCCTTTCTTTATCATTGTTTGTATGTAAAAGTTGATTCAAAATTAATATATATATCTATATACATAATTCTAAATTGGTTTCGAATCGTTTCATAATTTCCACATATTACTACTAGTTTTTACGTTATCTTTTTTTCTTTCCTCTTGAAAAGCAATAGCTAGTCGGGTTTTGAACAGCAATTTAGATGGTGGAGTGCTGCTGAGGTTGTTTCATTTTCGTGGCGATGACTGTCCAAAAAGTCATGGTAGTGGGCAGGTTGTTCAGTTCCAAGTGCCGCCTAACTACTAGACATGGAATGCTGCAACCGCCATGCTTGCCTAACTCATGATCGGCCCAAGCACAATGGCTGTAAAATAATATTCACATTGGAAAGAAAAATATTGATAGTTGAGTTAGTATAATTGTCAAAAAGCAAATATAATATTAAGGGACATTTTAGTCATCTTTTTTTAGGTTGCTTGGTTGGGGAAAAAAAAAAAAAAAGAAAGAAAAATTAGGCCAAACAACCCTGTGTAACCAATAACAGTCTACTTAAATTGTTTGATTTTCATTTATACATGTATCTATATCTGACCAATATTTGTATTTTATCTGTATCTGATTTCTTTGATCTATTATAAGTGAAAATGTTTATTTTTTATCTATATCTATTTCTTAATAAATAGTCAGAACTAAAAAGAAGGTATGTCGAATGAATCAAACAAAGTCTAAAAAAAAATTTTTTAGCATAGACATTAAGACAAGAGTTTCTTTTCGGAGGAATGTTGCCTTTTTTCTATTTTATCTCTTTTATTCTTTAATGTAAGAAAGTTGCTTTCTAGTAAAAAAAAAAAAAAATCTATGGATAAAGTGCAGAGTCCTTTAATGGTATTGCAACAGATGCAAAACCCGACCAAAGCTAGCCCAAGACCTTCGGCGTTGAATGCTCCATGGGTGCCGTTAGAGGTGGGGAAAGGAGGCAAATGGCCCGGCCAGGCCTGATTCGCGGATTATACGGACCTGGCCGTTTTGGCCTGCTTTAAAATGGGCCATATTTTTTAGGCTTGGACCCAGCTCCTGGGCCAAAATTATTATTTTTTTAATTTCTAATATTAGTTTATGTGAAAATTAGAATTATTTATATATTTTAAGGTTATATATATATTAATGACTAATTTTATTACTATTTTGATTATTTATATATAAAAACAGTTTTTAAAATGATTTATTAGATATCATATTACATTTAAATCAATAAATATGTATTTCAAAAAATATTATAATACTTGTGATACATGCATCTATCCTTCTTCTTCCATAACATACATTAATAATTACTAAGATGTTATATTATTCTATTTTTTAAACTTCTCCTCTTGTTTTTTTTTTTTTTTTTTTTTTTTTACGAGTTAGCCCGCCCAGCCCACTTTACCCTGCGGGCAAATTCGACAAGCTATTAAAAGGGCCAAAAAATTTTGGCCACGGCCCATATTTCCAGCTTTAGTTACCGTGTTGAAGCTAAAGCTGGCAACTTTGTGCTAGCATGCATTACACATCGTTTTAGTTCAAAATTGTTGATCTCTTTCCTTTTTTTTTGAGATTATATATATTGGATTTAGTATTAGTCAATATTGTATTTATTGTTTGCCTTTTAGGGTATTGTATTTATATTTACCTTTTTAGGATTTCTATGTAATAGTATAAATAGTCTTTTAGGGGTTTTGTAAAAGGGATATGATATATGAATTTTGATATTATTGAATTAAAAACCTTTGTTAGAGAAGTGTCCTCTGTGTTATCCTTAAGGTTATGGATTTAACCTTGTCGCTTTTGAGGATCTAACTCGAAGTAGATCTTGTTTTTCTTTACAGTTCTCGTATTGCATCAGAGTGGTATTAGAGCAGGTTGAATCCTATGGAGATGTCAATAGACTGCAGAATAGGACGTGATCGTATTCCTGAAGGTGCTTAGGGTACGGAAGTCCTATGTTACGGGCAATCGATACGAAGGGCGGTAGAGGAGACCATGGGCTACAAAATTCGGCGAAAGGAACAACATCGTGAAGCCTCGATCTATCCATCTAATACCAACAGTAGCAAACGGGGTTATTGGAGATGACCAGAAGGCAATCCAAGGATCGGTTTTGTTATTTATGATACCGATGATGAAAATGAGTTTTTCAAAAATCTGGTCTAAAAAAGACGTTATGGTGGTAGAAGACTGTATGGCAGGAGCAATTACAGGTATAAAGATGAAATCTTTTCTCAATTTAAATATACTGTTTCTGAGTTTGATGGTACTGGAAATCTAGATGAGTTTTGCGTTTAGGTTGAGGAAGTTGAGAGGTTCTTTGGCCACATGAGGGTTTATGAGAGTATGATGATAGAGTTGGTGAAGAGCCGTTTGGAGGGTGATACATGATATTAGTATGAAATACTTCTAGCAGTAAGGTGCCTTGAGGGTAAGGAGCCTATGAGGACTTAGTTGATGATGAAATACTTGATGAAGCGGTAGTTCTTTCCCCTAGACTACAAGCAAACCCTTCCTTAGAAAATTCTATAGACACCTGAACCAGTGAACCTAATTCCAAAAGTGCCTAAAGAGGAATTGGTGGAACAAAAGGAAAACCAACCCTCGAAGATCAGAGTGCTCAAATTGGTGATGGTGAGGACAGTGGGAAAGAAACTAACACCTACAAATATTGCATTGGTAGGGAATTCGTTATGGAGAAGCCTCTTTTGATTGACGAACAGATGTTGATAGTTACTAAAGAGGTAGGGGTTGAAGAAACTCCAAGCATATTCATTGCATCAGCGAATGATTAAAGATGTAGGGTTTAGCGATTTGCCCAAAAACTTACATCTCGACCCAGAGGAAATGCCGGAATTAGTAAGTTCATTTGTCCTGTTACTTCATATCAACATAGAAAACGGTTGTCCAGTTATCACTCCAATCCATCTAGATTGTGCACGAACAGATTCAAAAGATAACTAAAGGATGAGTTTTAATCTAGTGGGAGTGAATGATGCGGTATGAATCACGATCAAACGATGAGATAAATGAGATAAATCAAGAAGATCCAAAGAGAGGGAGACGAAGTAGACAGATGAGAAGTCGGGGTCGAGTTCTTTGCAAGAGGGGGAGAATAATGCAGCAGATGCAAACCCCCGTCAAAGCTAGCCCAAGGATACCTATGTTGAAGACTAAGGCCGCTGGCATTAACAACAAGGCCGCCTACATTGAATACTCCATAGCTGCCCATGTTGAAGCCAAAGCTAGCGATTGTGCTGGTGTGCATTACATATAATTTTAATTCAAAATTATTGATTTCTTTCATTTTTCTTGAGATTATATATATTGTATTTCGTATTAGTCAATATTGTATTTAATATTTGCCTTTTAGGATATTGTATTTATTATTTACCTTTTTAGGATTTTTAGGTAATAGTATAAATAGCCTTTTAAGGCTTTCGTAAAAAGGATTTGATATATGACTTTTGATATTATTGAACTAAAAACCTTCCTTAAAGGAGCACCCTCTGTGTTAGCCTTAAGGTTATAGATTTAACCTTATTGCTATTTTGAAGATCTAACTTGATGAAGTAGATCTTGTTTTTCTTCATGCTTCCCGTGCTCCGTCAAATGGGGAGAATTTCTTAGAATGGTCATGTAATACCTTAAGAAACTTTTTTAAAAAGTCATTCATAAAGATAGTCTTAGGTAACTTGATGAAAAGTAAAAAATACATGTAATTATTTTTCATGAAATGCATCATTAATATTTAAAAAAAAATTCTTCTTTTAACTTTTATAAGCATTCCCCAAAAAGAAGATATCAAATTGGTCTCTCATGACTATAAGCTTGGATTGAAGCTTAGAAGTGGGCACTTGAAGTTATAAAATGTAGTGTTTATATCATCGATTTATATAAGACTATTTATGGAATAACATTTAGATAAAGAAATGGAAAAATGGCTAGATAAAGTTATCATGTCCTTGATAGTTATTATCTAAACTATTTCCGACTATATGTCTTAATGTTTGACTTCTTGTAACTATATATGTAAGTTATTGTAGTTATTTGGTAGAGTAAGTAAAAGAATAGAACATTGACATTTTAGAGAAATTTAATCCTCTTGGATTGAAAAAAAAAATTATAGTACAATCATTACTATGCTATGGTGGACTAAAATGTAGATTATATTTGCCTATTGTATCTTGTAATATAAAAAATTTGGATTTTATTCTAAAAAATTTGTATAAGACCAAGGTTGAAAGATAGGAGATTTTGAAAGTTTGTGACTTGAATATTGAAGAGATAGGTATCGAGTATGATATTGAAAATTTTGATGGTTATTAAAATTATAAATTGTGCTAAATACAAGCAAGAGGAGTCTATTTAGTATATTTAGGTTTTAAAAAGGTTTGGAATTAGTAGTTGGAATCTATGATTGATTAAGGGGAAGTACAACTTGGTGAGAAGACCCTAATAATGATTTAGCTAAGTTTGACAAATAGTGTTTGTAGGAGATTTTGGTAGAAAGAAGGTTGCAAAATCATGGGAGAAAGTGGAAGAGCTATGCATGACAAAGTCTCTTGCATATTGATTGGTAATAAAGTATCGGTTCTATTCTCCTAAGATGGGTAAAAGAATCATTGGTAAGATAATATATATTAAATTTCATATCTATACATTAATTGTTTAAATTTCCTTAATATTATTGTTGAGATTGAGGATTGATGATCCTACTATGATCTCTATTGTCTATATTTCATGGATTAAGAGAAGCAATATTTTATGGCAAGGAATTTTATTAATAAAAATGGTAAAAGACAAATTGTAGCAAGGGTTAGGTAGATTGCAAGATGAAACTTGTCAGTAGTGATTTTCAACTGGCCTAATCGCTTGAGATTAATGGTCCACTAATAGTTAATTCGTGCTAAGATTTAGAGATTGAGGTACTATCAATCATCCTTGCAAACAAAAGGGGCAACTTAAGGAAGGCTAGAATCAAGGCGAGATATAGGTCAATGAAAGTAAGCTCTTGTTGATGTGATAGAAGCACTGAATTACAGGATGGCAAGCTAATCCTAGCATTTGATAGGTAGTGGAAACATACTTATTATGTTTTAGATTTTGGGAATGCTTTCTATATGATTTGTAAGAGATATTCATCACATATATAGAGGCTTTTGCAAAGCGAATTTATATAAATGTGTAGTGCCTAGAGATTGAGGATACTAGTATCGGTAGAGTCCACATGAAACGATATAACAAAATGTCTACAGCATTGAATGTAAGGTATGTGCTATAGTTATTATGTAATGTACTCCTTGACTTGATAGATCCTGTTGAACATTATAGTATAGTGAGATTTGGGTATGTTTGGATGGTCTATTTTTTATTTGTATCGTATCTTTTCCAAAATGATATTCGTAAATATGTCTAATTTGCATATATATTTTATCTATATTTGATCTATTTGATCTTTTGATGAGAACTGTCAACTTTTATATATATTATATATATTTTTTTTTTCATAAATAATTTGTTAGAAAACAATTTAAAAAAAGTGTCTGTATCTGCCAAAAAAAGCCAAACAAATAGTAATATGAAGGTGTTTCATGGAGACTTGATAGTAATAAGAGAAGTTATCCTAATAAGCTTCTTCCTTTAGAAAGGGACTTTGATTCTTGGTGGTTCTGTTAAGGATGTGATTCTTAGGTAAAGGATATTGAAAAAATGCTCTTGTCTACAATAGGAAAGTGTTTGTTGGCTGTTGGATGTAAATTTTGCTATCGATAGATGACTTCATTAGGAAGGTAAGGTGATGATTTTGAGAAGTGTGATTGATATAGTTGTGAAAATGAAGTATAGATGTTTGGTGGATTTTTTACAATGAAATTTGTATAAAAATATTGTAAGTATATGTTTAACTATTTAAGCCTTAAAATTTGTCGGTTAATGGATGATAAATGTAAATCATTCCATTTTTATGCAAACTCCCGAATTCTTTCCTTGTTTAATGCGTATAATGTGTTTTAGGTACAAATTATCCGGACTTAATTGAATGCCTAAGAACTTATGGAGAACAAGAGATTGGAATAATATTTCACTAATATGCTGAAGAAAAACAGTACAATTGGAAGAAGTAACAAAGCTTCTAACCGAAGTGCTTCAAACTGTCATAGTTTTAGGATACTTTTTCTTGATTGAAGTTTCTTCTTGCTATTAGATAATAGCTTAGAGTCTTGCTTTCCTTTTCCTGTTAATTCCTTCTTTTTCTTTTTCAGTTTTTTTTGTGCAAATGAGAAATTATTTTTCCAATAGTAGATACAAAAATATTTTGATTTAGTATCAAATATCTATTAGCAATTTAATTGTATAATATTCTAAAATTATCAAACTTGATTGTTGTAGTAAAAAGCAATGTTGTCAAATTCAACCTGCTTAAGGGGTTGTCTCGGATTTGCTAGAAGGTCAGGGATAAATGTGTAAAATCGGTTAAAACGAGATTGAACTAGAGTTAAATATCAAGAAAATCTAGTTGGAAACTTGATAAGTCAATTCGAGTTTAACAACACCTGGTTTCATTGCAAAATTTTATAGCTTTCTAATTAGTACTATTAATCATCATCGTCATTATTATAATACCTGATCTGGACGACCAATACAAAGCATGCAAATGGCTTGGTCTATTATATATATGTGTGTGTAAGCGATAAGATATTTATATGTTATCTCAAACTTTCCAATAGGCTCTTTACCTGAGATCAATCAATATAATATACATAATTTATTACATTTATAACTAATATATTATTACCATCTCTTTGAACATAGATATATTTTTAGTTTATTGCCGGAGATGAGCTGGGAGAGCATATTGAAACTTGGATCGGGCAAGATCCCATTTCAAAACTCGAATCATTGAGGAATAAAAACAAGATACAGACAAAACAAATATAATTGTTTAAAAACCCTAATTTATTCCTTCTAATCTGAAAGGGAACACGAGTGCATCGAAAACATGAAAAAACAGAGGGACAATGTAGCTCCATAACTTGCCCTTTTATTAATCCTTATTCCACATGTACGTACATTTTCATATCCACGTACCACGTATTTGTTATTTATGTATTGTTATAATATTAGGAGATGATGTGTAACAAAATTACCCTTGATAATCGTATATTCTTTTTTTCTTTCCATAAGTAATAATTATATGTCAATTTAGCCCCATAAAACTTCTATACTTTTGCCCATGTAGGATAAACCATATAAGAAAAATATTGAATAGGTGATGCAAATCACGTGTATATACGTGTGTTAAAAATAATCGATATATATTTAATATGTATATATTACATATGACGTGTATATTATTTACGAAAGTCTTTTTCCGAAACGAGGCTTATGATTTTAATAGTTTGGTTTTAAATTTAAATTGAAGACATATTTCTAATTAATTATAAAAGATGACTTTGTGGATGACTTTTACATAAATATTAGTCACAATGGACGACAAAGTTTTATTTTTTTTTCCCAATTTATTACTTCAACTTCATGCCTCGGAAGAATGAAGATTCTTGATCATATATACCTCAAATTAAAAAAAAAAAATTGTAGTCAGATCTTCTCAGAACAATTTTAATTTTTTACTTGGCTTTCATTGCTCTTCCTTTTTTTTTTTTTTTTCCCCAAACTATTTTGTTTATGTCAATCAGATTGTCAATAATAGTGGATCTCAAACTCATAAAGTCGTCATCATCATCCGTGAAACTGTACTGGAAGAATATGATGGCCAGGCCAATGTACCATGAAAGCCAGTTGCATGGGGTCGAGTTTCTGATGAAGGGCCATACCTTTTCATGGAATTTATCTCCCTACGTCGAAGTCAACTATATTGTGTGCATCATCATTAGCTGCCATGTCCAACTATATTTTTCTTGAATTCTATGTATTAGACTTATAATTATACACATCATGATTATAATATGATTAATTGATCATTTATTTAGAAATTATTATGCACAGATTTGTGTTATAACTAGATTCATTCATTATTTATGGCTTCCTATCATATGGATCCGATTATATGGTCTATTTTTCTTCTGTATCTTATTTATATCTGATCAGTATTTGTATTTTATAAGTATTTAATCTGTACGACTTATTAATGACTAAAAATATTTATTCTTTTTACCTGCATTTGTTTTTGACAAATAATCCAATTGAAACATATATGAAATATATGTCAAATCGATGTCAAACTAATGAACTAAATGCACTTTATATATCCAGCTAGATAAATTATAGTAATAAATAATAAAAAATAACTGAAAGATCAGGATTGGGTTCCATTTTAGGAAGTACCCAGTTTTCAATTATTTCTTGCAAAGAATAATCAATCATGGAAGCAATATTATGTTAGTTAAAATTGGATAAAATTTAGTGCTTTTTAAAGTTATATATATGCTTGCTGGTTATGATCATGAGTTGATAAATAAAAGGGGTAACGGGGTTTTATGTCAACATTTTTCAAGGTTATTTTAACAGTATTGTTAGGATATATGTACAATAGTCAAAAGTAGTAATTATTTCAATAATTACTAAACAGTAAAATAAAGAGAAGCTAAACAACCGATGTTTGCTGGTAAGAGCTTTTGGGCAATCACGATATAGTCAAAAGACGGTAATGATATTTTAACAATTGTTTCAGAAGAAAATAAGAAACTACTACTACTATTCCCATTAAGGAAAGTTGTTTATAATAGAATCTTTTCCTATCAACTAATGTACTCCTCCGTTCTTATCACAATTAAGATCTCTTAAATTTGAACAAGACTTTTTCAACACTCTTATTACCTTATGTGATACGTAACATATTGGATTCTAACTAATTTGTACTAGACCTAATAGATACACATGCAATCGGCTGTGAAAAAAAAAAAAAAAAAAAAACTATTGAATCACAAATTGCATCGAATATCATCCAACCAAACTGAAAATTCAATTATTTTTAAATGATTTGGTTTACGATCGGCTCGGTCATAGGAAAACAATTTGCGATTCGATTCAGTCAAGCAAATCAAATCATTTGGTTCAAACTGGATCAAATCATTAATTTTTTTTAATAAATTACACTATAAGGTATTAACATTTGGAGGGTAAGTTCATTTGAGATATCAACGTTTCAAGTTGTTAAAAAGATGTATCAAAGTTTCGCAAAGCGAATTAAATGAGGTATCAATATTTTGCAAAGTTTATTTAAGGTATTAATGTTTTGATTAGCCTTAGTTTTCATTAGTAGTCATTTATTTATATCTTATTCGACTCACGTTGCAAAACGTTGATATCTCTTTTTAATTACTTGAAACGTTAATACCTTAAATAAACTTATCCTCAAATATTGATATCTTTTAATGTAATTTACTCCTTTTTTTTTTAATGTCGATATTATACATTTTATGGAAATTTACATTACTCTCACTATTATGAAATATAGCAAAAAATTCCATTTATATAATGTGTAGAATAATATAAAAAAGAACGAGAAAAATATCTAAGTGATTATGAAATACAAAGTTTTTCATATTTAACATTTCATGTAATTCATTTATATTTTTAAACACATATATTGCTCAAACTTGCTAATTTTCAAGTCATGTTTGTACTAATACAAACATGACTATATAGTATATATATGTACAAGTTTACAGAAAAAAGAAAAAGAAAATAATACATCACCATAATATGCGACTCATACTATACATGTATAGGTCAAAGGGTTGGAATTATGCAAATTCTATGTATGTATATATTATAATACATTGATTGCCTTTTAACTCCTTTCATAAATATTTTTAAGTTTCAATATTTCAAAACAAAATATGAGAAGTTGGAATAAAACAAATTGTCCAATTAATTATAATTTTATTTGATGATTCGTGGATGAAATTCAAACCGCAAGTTAGACTGCATCGCACCAGATTTTTTTTTTCTTTTATTAGAAAAAAAATACAAACCTAACTATATGGATAGGTTTAAAAAAAAATTGAATCATATATTATGGTTTAGTTCAGCTTAAAAGACAAATCGAAATGAACAACTTTGCACTCACTCCTAACAATTAACATACCCTAAAATTGCAAATCCATCACATTCAAGCCTGAATGAGGATTAGGATCAACAGCTAGAATCCATGAAGAATGAGGAGTGAAGAGTGGCCAAACTCAATGAGTATAGGCCCTGGTAGCAATATAATCTGGATAAGTATATTATATTGAAGTAGGTATTACCTTAGAAGATGGCTATAGGATTATGGAAGAAATTGGACGAGTACTCTTTAAGTCCCTTACGAACCATTTGGTGTTAAATTAATAATATATATATATATATATATTATATATTCAGTTTTTGCATAGTGCTATGCTATATTGTGCGTATTTCCCGTTAAATTTGAATATAATTTTCTGCTTATTTTATATTTTTTTAATATACTGTTATGCCATATTTTTAACTTTAATTTGAAATCGAATCTTGCCACTTAACACATTTCAAAATATATCTCGTGAAAAAATTGAATTAAGTCACGTCCTGAGGGGGAAAAAGGAAGGGGGGAAAAAAAAAAAAAGAGGTTGATGTATAAACTTTTTATAGCAATGGCGAATTTAGAAGTTAATCAATGGATCAATCATTTCACTGTAAAATGTAGAAAGGTAGGAGAGAGAGATCTATCATTAGTATCCCAATCCATGATGTTACAATATATAAAATTTAAAATATTTCTCCATCACTCTCTCTCTCTTTCTCTTTCTCTCTCTCATGTAATTAACAAAAAGGGGGGAAAAAAAGCATGCCAACCTTTATTATTATAAATTATCTTTTACGTGGGCTATGTGCATTTTTTCTAGTTACTTTACAAGCCAAGGAAAAAGATGCAGCAATTAAGCAAAAAGTTTTCAGCAGAAAACTAATCACTTTGATTTGAAAAAAAATCATACATGATTTAACATCACAATTATTATTATTATTATTTCAAAAATTGTCAATGGATATTTCAAGTATGCATTAAATCCTAATTGGTATTGTATGTAGTCTATATATATTTTTTTCTTTTTACTTTTTTCGCAAAATATATAACTAGTATTATAAAATATAAAAAATGTCGTTTTAAATTTTTAAGAAGTTTTTTTTTTCTTTTATTATAATGTGGAAAGAAGGATTCGAACATAATACTTCTTATTTGAGAGATTAGAAGGGATGATATTAAATTATAAAACTTAACATTTTAACAAGTGTTTTAAGATACTCGGGATGAATTCGACAATGAAATATAAAGGAAAGCAAGACAACTTTATTTTTAAATGTATTTGTAGGGGAGAGAGAGAGGGTGAGAGAGAGAACAAAGGAAAAGACAGAAAGTGTAACAGACAGTTTTCAGCAGGAGTAGGGTTGCCCTTGGTTTGTGTTGTTGTTTTTGTTTCAACTTTCAGCTAAGCTAAGCCCTTCAAGGTTATGGTCTAGCTTCAAGCACAATCACACAGGTTCTCTCTCCCTCTCCCTCTCTCTCTCTCTCTCTCTATCTATCTCTCTCTCTGTCTCTCACTTTGGAGGAAAACAAAACTTGGGTCTATTAAATTTTTTTTGTTCATATGTGTGTGTATGCATGTACATATAATTGGATTTTTATTACTATCAACATAGCACTTATGTGTATATTCAATAATAAAAGTGAAGAAGAGATGTTTCTCCTTGCCAGAACTTCTACTTCACTTTCTTTCTTCCTTTATTTTCTCTCTCTTCTTTTTTTTTTTTTTTTCTAAATTTATTTCAATTGTCTCTTGGGTCCAAGCCAAAGCATGTTAAAAAAAAAATAGTCAAGATAAAAATGATATGCATAGTCCATTTATAGTCTTATAAATCCAAATAATAGCAATCTTCTTTTTGTATTTTTCTTTCTTTTATCCCTAGTTTCATCAATTATCTCTAGGATTTAAATTCCTTAAAGTTAAAGCTTCATGTACATATACATGTACACAAATTTTTTATTAAATTTTATGCTTATATTATAAGGTTGTGTTGGAATTATTGCATGTTACCTATGAAATAAAACATGGGATACTGTGATAATGATGATGAAACCAATTTATAGTGATTTGATATTTCATCAGCAGCAAAAATTCGACTGTGGAACACAACAAGAACATGTCCAATTTGACTACTTCGGTCTCCGGAGAGCAACCAAGTATTTCTTCTCCCAACACGGCAGATGCAACCACCATGACAACCACCGCCGCCGCCGCCGCAACCACGGGTGGCTCTTTTGCTTATCCTCAACCATATTTTGGTAATAACCCTCCAGCTCAAGGTCAACAAGGATTGAAAAGGAAAAGAAATCTCCCAGGAAATCCAGGTCCATACCTATCTACTTTAATTTATATAGTATTAATAAGTTCCCTTTATATATATCATCCCAATTTATTACAATTTCAACAATTTTTTTCCCTAAAGTTTTCCATATACTAATTGATGATACAAATGATTAGAAATTCGATAATAAGAAAAATAATCGAGAATTCTAATCTTTCATACATGTTTAATGGTGTCAAAGTGAGTATTATACTACAAATAGTTTTTATTTATTTAAAAATACTAAACTCTAACTTGCTATCTGGTGGCGACTCCAAAACATTGAAAAATCAGTTTTCTTTAATTCTTAGCTTAGGATTAGTAAAGCTAGAAGCAAAAACATGTGCATAACTTCAGGTACTAGATTTGAATTCACGCTTGAGCATCTGTTAACATTTTCCTTATAATAAATCAGACCAGATGCGGAAGTGATAGCATTATCACCAAAGACATTGATGGCAACAAATAGATTCATATGTGAGATCTGCAACAAAGGGTTTCAAAGGGACCAGAACCTTCAATTACATAGGAGAGGGCACAACCTGCCATGGAAATTGAAGCAAAGGACAAGCAAAGAGGTTAAGAAGAAAGTGTATGTGTGTCCAGAGCCAAGTTGTGTGCACCATGATCCAGCAAGAGCACTAGGAGACCTGACCGGGATTAAGAAACATTTTTGTAGAAAACATGGGGAAAAGAAGTGGAAATGTGAGAAGTGCTCGAAACGGTACGCGGTTCAATCGGATTGGAAAGCACATTCCAAGATCTGTGGCACTAGGGAGTATCGATGCGACTGTGGCACACTTTTTTCCAGGTATTGTCACAAGCCCCCTCACCTCCTATAAATCATGCTTTTACCGATTTTATTTACTCATTTATTTAAAAATAAAGTAATTTTTTGAGATTTTTCTCTCAAAAATTTATCTTAATCAAGAAAAAAATTCAATAGGTACTTATTTATTATGTATATTTTACATGTACAGTGTATTACCCACTGAAACCTTTTTCATCAATCAAAATTTTACTATGATAATCTTAATAGATTTTGGCTACTAGTAATTTTTAATATCAGGAAATAATAAAAGGGAAATTGGGTAATTGAAAGCCGATAATGATAATTAGCAATTGTAAATTATTGATGAAAAATAAAGAAAAGATTTTCTTTTTCCTTTTTGCTCCCCCCAAATTCTTTATAAAAATTAAAGAAAATATTTTCAAGAATAAACATATTTAAAGTCATTGTTCGATAATCGTGTAATTGTAACACGATTAGGAAGTTTATAATTTAAAAAATATATATCCATAATAATATAAGATTTCAGGTGTTCTCCTATAATGCAATACTCCTCACTTTCATTAATTTTGTCTTAGGATTTTGTACTAATTAATGAATAAAATGCCAATGGTGTCCCATTTGTTGGTTCTATAAATTTTTTTATTTACCATTGCCATTGGTGTTTGTTTACACATAAAATAATATTTGTGACATACGTTGCAACATTAGCTGTAGATAACAAAAGTTATTAGTAGTTTGAAAAGATTCTCTACGGCAATTCATAGGTAACTGTGCATTAAATTTCGTGATGGAATATATATATAAAAAAATAGACTTATATTCATGAAAATTTGTATCTTAAACTAAGAACGGTAAGAGTGTACTTGTACTTTTTTCAACTTCAGAAATTCATAGAATAACTCATTAAACAGCACAATGGTCAATGGGACTTTGGACTTCAAAGCTATAAATAGCTGCTAGCTTCATTAATTATACATAGTCCGGGCTTCATTAATTATATATATTCCTAAGTACTAGCAGAAGAGTGATCAGAAAATGGAAGGGCATTTTATTAAATATATACCCAAAATTCAGTATGAAGAATTTGGCATTTCTATACCAATTGCATTAATTGATACAAAGTGGACGTACAAAAAACCAACCACAAGGGAAAGAAGAGAGAGACAGAATGTGCCCAGATTGGAAAAATTGTTGTTGGACCCCCATAGGATTTTGAAGTCAGCTTCCATAAAGGAAAGGGAAAAAAAGAATTATGGTTGCAGAAAGAAGAGAGCAAAAAGGAAAGAGAAAGAGAAAGAGAAAGTCAATTGTTAATAATGCATGCAACCTTAGCCATTGTTGTTGTGTGTAGCTTCTTCCAATTCATTGACATTCCTTGTCTTATGTCCATGGCATCTTTGTGACAGCTTTTTTATATTCTTTTTAATAATCCTAAAGAGACATGCTAAAGATTATGATTGGATCCAAGGACAAAATAATGCTTATAAACTCTAATGACATAATTTATATACAAACTTAATCAATTATGTAGATACAATACTTAAATCGTCATTAAATTCTTAAAATTTTTACAAAAACACGATATAAGAGTTTAGGAAATTTATCAACTTCTAATTACTATTGCTTAGATGCATATGAAATTTATCAACTTTATTTTTAGATAAAGTAGTAATATTATTTGTTTATTTTTTTCAGGAGGGATAGTTTCATAACCCATAGAGCATTTTGTGATGCATTGGCAGAGGAAAGTGCAAGAGCAATTACAAATCCAATCCTAGCTTCTCATCATGGTAATCCATCAGCATCAAATCCCCACCAAATTATGGACTTACAATTGCACCCAATTCATGAATAATAATATCCACAATCCCCAAGATCACCTTCATAATTTACCTTTCAATCTTAAAAAGGAACAAAATGTTTTTGGTGCTCTACCACCATGGCTATCTTGCCCACCATCACAACCCTTAGATCTTGTCAACAGTGGTCAACCATTGCTACCATACCATATTGACATCTCTAATTCCTCGTCTTCTAATGCCTCCTCGATTTTCTCCCACCACCACCAGCATCACCAACATCAGCAACAAACTCATTATGATCTGTCCCTACACCAAAATCAAAACCAAAACCCTAACCCTAGTCTAGTGGGGTCCACACTCTCTCCCTATCACCCAACAGCAACAACACCACCAAATATGTCAGCAACTGCATTACTGCAAAAAGCAGCTCAAATGGGTGCAACCATGAGCACAACACCACCACCACCACTACCACCATCACAGCCACCACCTACTGCCACCATGGTCAGGTCATCAACACTACCCCACAACCACCAGCACAACCCTCCTCCTCCTCCTCCTCACATGTACACAGACAATGCAACTAGTCCTAGCAAAAACAGCAACAACAATGGTATTATTAACAAAAATAGTACTAGTACCAACACCCGTGCAGGTACTAACACTACAACTGGGTTTAGCTGAGTTTGTCATCACGTGAGGAGATGGCGCGTGTGTATGCAGCACCCTTTGGAAATAATAAAGCTGCAAACTCTTCTCTTATGCATGACATGATCATGACTCATCCTTCTCTGGCCTCGTCGCTTGTGGGCTTTGACGGGACATCGGGATCTTCTTTTGAAGATGCCTTTGGTGGGATGTTTAATAGCAATAATAGTTCCAAAAAAGAAGACCATAATAATGGTGGCGGTGGTGGAGTGGCGGTGGCGGCGCCGGGGGAAGGATGAGTAGTGGTGGGAACGATAGTTTGACAAGGGATTTCTTGGGTCTTAGACCATTATCACATAGTGATATTCTTAGTATTGCTGGTCTTAGTAATTGCATGAACACTTCTTCTCATGACAACCAAACACAACAACCCCAACAACCATGGCAAGGTTAGCATTATAAGTAAATTTTTCTATATAGAATAACATAAATATTTACTTGTTTATTCCTTTTTTTTTTTTTTCTGGTGTGTTATTTTGATGTCTACTTTTTGGTGGTGATCATCTTCCCAAAGGGAGGGGCGCCATTTATCAGAATCTTTGATGTTATCTATATTATGTGTCATATTCTCTTGCACACACATTATGTTATTAATGGAAAATTCATGGCGGATTGTGTCAAAATGACTGATCAGATAGCTAGACAGGGTTTATCGTGGGTCGGTCACATACTATATATATTATTTAGTTTGTGGTTATGTGTGTAAAGACATATGCAGGTATTCCATTATTAATGCAAAATGAGTAGAACGTTAGTTAGTGCATACATGATACATCTGTTTGCTTCATTCCAAGGTCACTCTTATTAAATGGTAAGTCTTTTGCATGGAAATGGCACATTATTATAGTCTAAAATAGGGCTGGGAGGGATGAAAATTTGTTGTCCAGAAATACTGTTTCTAACCTATTTTGGTAAATAAATACTTGTCACGTATTCATAAAGTGATAAAGATTGTATGCTTTATTTTATGAATTTTTTTATCTTTTAAATTTATTTAATATGTGGTAAGTTTTTATTTACTGAGATAGGATTAAGACATCATTCTCGAAAAAAGTAAATATTTATCAAAGGTAAGTGGTTGTCCTCTCATTCATGTTATCTATACGTATTCTACTTAATTGATAGGTTTTGAATGAGTATTAAGTACCATAAAATAAATTTCTGTACAAACTTTTCTTAAACTTGCTCTGGCATAATAGAGCACAGGTATAAAGGACATAGGTAAAGTTTCATAATTTAAATCCACCATTGAACTAGTGGCCAGAAAAAAAAAAAAAAATGCACCATTGAACTATATATATGTGTGTGTGTGTTTGTAGGGAATAGGGTTTATGATACCTTATCGTCCACATTATAAATAAAAATAAATTATATGTATAAATGAATTAGATAAAAAAAAGGGAAAAGGTAAAAATCCTAAACAGCTAAATCCAAAATCACCTCTTAATGGTTTATTTACTTTTCTCATCGTCCTCTCCATTTCTCTTAATTAAGTTTTCATTTCTTTTTTCTTATTCCTCCCTGTTATTATAAGTAGTATATGCTATTTTTTAGTATACTAAAATCATCTTTCTCCTACACCGACATCTCTTCGTTTTTACCTTCTTCTTCTAGTCTCCCGTTGCTCCGGTTTATATATATATATCATAAATATAAGATAACGAAAATAAAAAATTGTTTTTCTTTTTTTTTTATCATAAATTTTGCCAGAGGTTTTATCAATGTTTTACTATATGTTTCACAAGATTTGTACATGAAAGAACATTTAACATTTTACACTCACAACTTTATTAATATCAGATAAAATTGAATGTTATTAAGGATTTCAAAAAAATACAGTCCTACAAAATACACTATATCTTCTAATCCTTATGAGGTACAAAATCTATGGGATTATAAGGTAGATTCAGGATCCAAAATTTGATGACTTTATCTTATAAGGTAGAACCTCATACTTTACTTATCTAATATCTACTTGCTCCTAATCTAAAATAGTGAAATCATTTTCTTAACGTGTGTTCGTCAGGGTAAAACAGATAAAAGGAAGAGAAAGATAAGTGTAGGTACCATGGTTTTTTTTTTTTTAATAAAAAAACTGTATATATATACCAATGTTGTCAAAACTGGACCGGGATTTAACCTAGACAAGCTAAGGGGTCTGAGGTTGAGGTGTCGAACCGAGTTCCACCAGAATCAAATCGAGGTGATGAGAAAGGAAAAATATAAGGGATAATTTAATAATGAAATTCCAATACATGTGACATCAGTCAATTAAATCTATATTTGGATCAAATTTATCAATTAATTATTAAATAAATTTGATATGATGATTATATTTCATAAATTTATAATAAAGTATAAATAAATATTTAAATTTCAAATTTTTTTTGTTTTGTGGGTCCGGGTCAACTGGCTCAACCACCCGAGTTTCTTGATTTAACTCGGCTCAATCACCTGGGTCAATCGGGTTAATCTAAGTCTTGTCGATTCAATGGAAAAACAAGTCTTAGGCTAGACACAGCCTTGCATTAGTGCCGGTTGCAGTTGAATTGGCTGATCCAGGCTGGTTTTGACAACAATGATATATACATGTGTGAAATTTAACATATCGAAGTTTCTATTTTGATCTTAAAATTATATTAATTATTAATTAATGCTAAATATATTAAAAATATATGTAATCAGTTGTATTTATTTCCCATTGATGTTAAAGCCAATGTTAAGCTAATTACCTAAACAATACCGTTTAAACTTTTGTTAGGATCTAAGTGTGATGTCCATAGTAACTATATAGATTATAAGAAGAATTTATAGAAGAGGAGACTCTTTAACCTATTATCTTAAAGGTTTGAGTTATATATGGTATCAATGTCAAGCTTGTTAATATATTTCTTCATAAAGGCTTGAGTTATATATGGACATTGTCTTATGTCCATGGCACCTTTATGACAGCTTTTTTATATTCTTTTTAATAACATAAAAGTGAGTGTAAAGGGAAAAATATGCATATATGTGTGTGTGAAGAGAGAGAGAAGTGGTGCATGCTTTAAAAAAAAAGATAAAGAACACGTTTTTGCTAAAAAAGGAGAGAAGAAAAAAAGAAGGAAAACCACATGTATTTCTAAAATAAGGAAATGTTTACATCTTCAAGGGAAAAAAAAAGAGTGCATCTATGCTTGTGAATGATGAGACAATTTAAAGAAAAAAAAGCTCTTTTATGTCTTTTAAAAAAATGGAAAGAACATTTAATATCTCACACTCACAACTTTATTAATATCAGATAAAATTAAATGTTATTAAGGATTTCAAAAAAAATATAGATCCTACAAAATACACTATATCTTCTAATCCTTATGAGGTACAAATTCTATGGGATTATAAGGTAGATTCATGATCCAAAATTTGATGACTTTTATCTTATAAGGTAGAACCTCATACTTTACTTATCTAATATATGCTTGCTCCTAATCTAAAATAGTGAAATCATTTTCTTATAATACGTGTGTTCGTCAGGGTAAAACATATAAAAGAAAGAAAATAAGTGTAGGTACCATGGTTTTTTTTAATAAAAAAATGTATATATTTACCAATGTTGTCAGAACTGAACCGGGGTCTAACCTGGACAAGCTAAGGGGTCTAGGGTTGAGGTATCGAACCAGGTTCCACCAGAATCGAACCGAGGTGATGAGAAAGTAAAAATATAAGGGATAATTTAATAAATAAATACCAATATATATGACATCAGTCAATTAAATCTATATTTGGATCAAATTTATCAATTAATTATTAAATAAATTTAATATAATGATTATATTTTATAAATTTAAATAAAATATGAATAAATATTTAAATTTAAATTTTTTTTGTTTTTTGGGTCTGGGTCAACTGGTGCAACTGCCCGAGTTTCTCGATTCAACTTGGCTCGAACGCCTGGGTCAATCGGGTTAATCCAAGTCTCTCCGATTCAATGGAAAAACGAGTCTTAGGTGAGACACGACCCTGCATTAGTTCCAGTTTCAGTTGAATCGGCTGGTCTATGCCGGTTTCAATTGAATCAGCTAGTCCAAGCCGGTTTTGACAACAATGATATATACATGCGTGAAAAACCTATTGAAGTTTCTATTTTGATCTTAAAATTATATTAATTATTAATTAATGCTAAGTATATTAAAAATATATGTAATCAGTTGTATTTATTTTCCATTGATATTAAAGCCAATATTAAGCTGATTACCTAAAAAAATACCGTTTAAACTTTTGTTAGGTTCTAAGTGTGATGTCCATAGGAACTATATAGATTATAAGAAAGATTTATTGGAGAGGAGACCTTTTAACCTACCATCTTAAAGGTTTGAGTTATATATGGTATCAATGTCAAGCTTGTTAATATATTTCTACATAAAAGTTAATTTTGAAAAAATTTCTTCCTATTAATTATTAAATTCTTCCTTCTCGTCCTATTGACTTTATTGCTTTTTGGTATTATTATTTTTAATTAAAACCTGCATATTCTTTAGTGAGGAATATCTCAATAAGATCTATTAAATCACCATACGTGAAGATTTGTCTTTGATCATTTAAAAAAAAAAAAAAAGGAAAGAAAGAAAGGAAGAAAAAATAAAGCTTGCGATATTGCCCTCAATAATTCGAAATAACACTTAAAGGTTTCGTCACACTTGTTTAAAGTATGCCCTAGTTCATGAACTTACAATTGTGACCGCATTACGAGTATAATGTATATTAATTATGCTTATAAAAATAATAAAAGAATATAATATAAGGTCTGTTTGTTTCGTCTACGTATAGATGGCATGGAGATATTTTTAAACAAAATGTTTATCAAAAAATAGATAAAGGTGAAAAATAAATAATTTTACTTTTAAAAAGATCAAATAAAATAGATACATATCAGATACAAATACAATAAACTATAGACCATTCAAATAGATGCATAACTTTACAAACCAATGTCATTTTATATATTTTCTTTTATAAGCATTTCTGTTAATGTGACCTAGAAGGCACTATGGAACTATTTTAAATCTTTGGAGACAATATTAAATAGGTCAATCGGCAAAGCACTGGGGGAAACATTGCATTATTCAGAAAAAGCTCGCCAAATTATTGTCAACAGGCCTAAAGAAAAGCAATTCGCCTATAGTATATATCTCATTTGGTTTGATGTTTTATTCTAATTTTTTATAATTTTATCATTATCCATGAGGTGTATCTTAGAGCTTGATTATTCGTTATCTAAATAGGTATATAGCTTCAAAAAATATCGAATAAGTAATATACCGTTCATATAGGATGATTATCAATTATATTTTAACATATAGAATAAATAATGAATAGTTTTTAAAATACATACTATACGTGTTAACGAGTAATTAATATTTTACTCATTACATCTATCTACATTATATACATGATGTGTATTATCCACTGAAATTTTTCTTGCATAGGACAAGTTCAATTCTTGAGAGGATTGGGACAATAGAAGTCCTTTTTTCTCCCCAATATCCTAGACAAATATAGATTTGCTATCTTTATTCATCTAGGCAATGATTTGTCAAATTATAAAATAACAAAATATATAAATAAATAAATTCCAATGAGTCAATGACCACTAACCTCCGTCCAATCGCAATGCTCATCAACTAAGGTGGTTCACCGAATAACAAACCAAAAACAGTCTTTAATTAAAATTTTTGCCAATTCACATAACTTCAAACCCTAACCTCCATTAAGTCCAGTATATTTAGTATAAATAGACGCATTACAACAAAAATTGGAATAAGCAAAAGAAGGTAAACTTTGAGAATCTATAGAACTTATTATCAAGCCATATAAAGACCCTTATCTTATCTGGGAAATTTAGGTTCTCGCATTTGCAAAATCCCAGAGGCCGCCAATTGGTCTTGCGATTTGAGTCATTTATAATTATTGCTTAAGACATTATTTTTATAGTTTTTAACGTGAAGAGGCTTCCTACAGATTATATTATGTATAATTCTTGTAGTGATGATATCTTTCAGCATATCTATAAGATTAGAAACATTATTGGATATAGATAATATCATAAAATGCCGACAATAGAATAGCTTATTTATTTATGTGAACAAACGAAGAGGCAATTTTTACGCTTGAACACATACAGCTTGCCTTTCTTAGCTTGTATAAGTTTTTATAATGAGCACACGTTGCAAGTGACGCATCTAACCAGGTTAGTGTAGGCAGTTTGCAAAATACATGCTCACTGTTGATTTTAGCCGTCAAAGAACTTAATTGAGTTGATCAAATTTGAGTTTATTGGATGTTAATTCCAGTCCAGCACTAGCCCGATCAAACTATAAAGCTTTAAGTCGATCTCATGGTTAATTCTAGATGTAGTTATAAAATTTTAAGTGAATTGTATAGTCTCGACGTGATCTATTCCCAACCCCTAAATATGCCTCCAAACAATCGATGAAGCCTTAAAACTAGTAGTCATTGTAACAAAAAATAGTTGAGCAATACGTGTATATTTTCAAAAACAAAAATTATAATAAGAATAGAGTTATACTAAAAGTCTCTAGGTGTAAATCTGAACGTAGATTGAAAATTGCCTCAATTTGAACTTTGATTCATTGGCTTGCTAGTCTAAAAATCTAGAGCTAGAGCTCGATTTATCTTTCATGGGTTCAAGTCAAGACATATGACCCACCAAGGACTCTTTCTTTTTGTATGTAAAGTTAAATACCTACATATAATATATATATATATAACTTTTAAATAAATTCAACTTCAATTGGAAATAAAAATGAAACCAAAAGGTTTTTAGTTTTTAGCCCACCACTTAGAAAAGTATTAGCATGTGTGTTTATTTATATACAGCAACACGCAACTTTAATTGTAACATTAGCATGAGGGCAAAAAAAGATCTAGACATTATAAAGAATATTAAAAGATAAAAATTGACCCCACAATGTTAGGGAATGAGTAATTTTACTTGGGGTAAAAAACTATATAAATCAAAATGAGCACACCTTAAAAGTATATTTATTTCTTATATTATTAGTAATAACAAATTATCCAAGAAATAAGAAATAATTTGTACCCTTTTCACATGGAAATGATTTATATTTTAAAGTCATTTATTTATAAATTTCTGTTTTTTTCTTTTTCAAATTTTTATTTTTAATTTTTTTTTAAAATTAAGACCTTGATCTATCAAGTCCATGAGTCTACACAAGAGAGTCGATTTTAACCTATAGATCTTTGTTGAATCCAAACAAGTCTACTATATAGTGGATCATAGATCAAACTCATAATGAAGGTAGGTCGAGTTCCAATTCAAATCCAATCCTACGTGAGGTCTATCTAGGTATATCAAAATTTTTCTTTTTTTTTTTTTTTCAAATTACAAGTTCATGGCCTGTGAAAGATGAAATAAAAGTAGCTTTGTGAAATTGAAGGTGAAAGAGGAGCCGACTTGCACATGCAGAAAGATCTACAAATCTTTATACTCATTCCACTCAGCCAAAAAGAAAATAGAAGCTTTTGAATATTCATAGAGCTAGGTATATTCTAATTCAAATTCATTTACAAATAAAGCAAACGAGGAAGTCATATATAATAAAAATTTAAAAAAATATATATATATTATTCGCTTGACATGATGGGTCCAAAAAGCATTGGATTCTCTGAGAGAAAGATGGATGAAATGTGCAAGTTTAACATGGGATTGGGATTCGTATATATGTTGCGTTTACTAGATATCAAAGAAAAGTAGATACTGTTTGACACCCGGTGTGGGTACAAAAGTAGGACTCAATCCCGAGGAAGAATCAAACATTTTACAAATTCACTAGGATTTATAACAAGTTATGTACAAATGATGCATGGATTTGGAGCCATTCTTCAGTTTATTTTTTTGGTTTGGCTCATAATCTCATCATTAAAATTTGTATTATGGATATTGATTTTTATAATATTTTAATGGTGAGATAAATTAATATATATATATATATATATAATTCGTCTTGTTATGTTTGTTTGTATTCTTTGATGGTATTGTTGGAGCATTTTAATTTGCATTTCAATTTTAGTTATGCAACATATGGTGAAGGTGGATCTTGGGGATGGTACAAATTCAGTTTTGCATTACTAAAGATAAATATTTCCGAAAGTTGAAGATGTATCTGAAAAAAATTACTTATTCGTTTTCAATGTTTCTTGATTAGTTGCATGGTTGTTTAGAAGCAGCTTTCCAAATAATTGGAAAGTTTTAGATGATGGAAGAGGTGCATATGAATATAAGAGAAAATTGTATAAATATGATATATTTCTTTGGCATTTTTCAAACCAATGATTAAAAAAAAAATTATCTATGTTTCATTGCAATTTGCTTTTGCTAACGAAGGAACAGGTCCATAATAATTAATTTAATAACATAATACTATTAAATATATTTAATTAAATAATTTAACAAAAAATGATATAATGCAATTCTTTTAAAGAAAAAAAAAAGATGTTTAAAAAAAAAATCGAATCCTGCCAAATATGAGGCTCCCCATGCACATTGTAGCAAGGTGACTCTCAACCCTCCATCCCTTAATTTTAAATAAAAAAGAAATGAAGTCAGTATTTTTTTGGTTTTTTTTTTCTCCCTATCTTCATTAGTTCTAGGGGGTGATGAATTCCACTCAGATAAATAGGAATAGGATGCACAACCCACCAAGTTACAATTTGTATGGCCAACCATCAATAGCAGCTAATGTAAGTTACAATTCCTTTTACATATATTAAGGTAGTTAGTTATGCATTTTGAAAGAATTGATATTTTTTCAACTTTTATACATTTTTATTATTTCATTAATTTATTGATTGTTTAATAGTATTTTCTTTATCATATCAATTAGCAAGGTTGAATAATAAGAGCTGACTTGTCTGCATATTAATATTAACAAATAACAATCAAATTCGAGTAATGTAATTATATTTCAAAAAAAAAAAAAAAAAACACAGAAACAGAAGAAGAAGAAGAACATGAATCATAGATTTGCAAAAAACGCACAAACATAAGCGATGATTTTGTTCTCTTAAGTTTGAAGAATACTAGGATTTCAAATTTATTTTTTTCCGGTTTACAAGCTCATATAAGAAGAGCCAAACAAGCATAGTCTCCAGACTCTCCACTATGGTTATTTCCAAAAGAGAGATAATAATACACTTCATTCAGCAATATACTTTGTACAATGGGCCAAGGACATACACATGTAATAGATACTCAGAGAGAGAGAAAGATGGCTGAAGGCACATGCAATGCATCTCATCTTTAAGTGTTGTTTGCTTTTGACAAAATGGTGTTAGGGTTTTGTGGTCCGTGAGCTTTTTTGTCTGCCAGATCTAGAGGCAAAATATACAATTGGATAGATCAATGAGCAGTGGTATCTGAAAAAGCTGATCAATAAAGCTATAGCTGTCAGAATTAATAATATGAATATTGTTTTTGTTTTGTTTTGCTTTTCTTTGCTTTGCTTTTAGTTTAGTTCCACTAGAGGAGGGTTGGATATTTTTCACCAAGTTGACTTATCTTTGGTTCAAAGCCATTTGTAAAAGATAAAAAGATGCTTATCATCACTTTGTGTACATGTCAATTATGTACATGACTTTTACTTTGACCATATTTTCTCTCTCTCTCTCTCTCCCCTCAAAGGTAAAAGCCTATGACACTACTAGCTAAATATTACATTCCCTTATTACAATAACAAAGATATATGACATAACGCACCATTATCTTAAACTTCAATTGGGATTAAGGGCAAATGATAAGAACACTCCCTAAAGGCTCTAAATTCTTAAAATATAATTTTAGTGTTTTTTTTAAACTACTAATATATGAAGCTAACTCTTAAATATTGTTGTTACATCAATATAATTGCTAAAACTAACAATGTTTTATGATAATTTTAGGTTTTAACAACACTTTGATGCAAATTTTCAAAGGTTATGAGAAGTAAAATCATACTTTGGAATTCTAGGAGATTTATCCATACCTGATCAATAATTTAAGGAATGTATTTGCAAGTATCCCAAGATTTTATTCATGAATATATTCCAAATGCTTGGTAAATGTATCCAATGAGAAAATTCAAAATTTCTCATGCATTTATTAACCTTATAGAAATTTATATTTAGTACACTTGAAATTAAATTAAATAATATTTGCATACAATTACTTTTCATTCAAAAGAGAAAAGAAAAAAAAACTATACAGCCTCCACTTGTGGCTCATGAATTCAATTCTTCATCTTTTGTTTGTTCCAACAAATCGATTTTCCCTTTGATGTATAGGGCATTGTTTAATTAAGTCATACATAAGGAGAGAACTAAACTTCAAAACAGAAAAGGAAATTGCTTGAGGGAAGCTAAAAACCGAACAATTCTAAATTGAGTGCCTTCTTTAAGTAGCATTCAACCTTGTCAACAAGCTGGCTTAATGGAGGCACGACCTTCATATTTTGCAACCCTAAGACAATGTCATTCAAATAATATTAACTTTCAATGTAAATCATTTCTTTCTAAACGTGTAAATAATTTCATATGCCTAAGAAAAAAAGGAAAATAAGATTCACTATTAGTAAATAAATAAAAAAAGCAAACAATATTAAAAATGCAGAAATTTAACAAAGATTTCTTAAAGCGGTATGAAAATTAACCATGTCAAATCTCTATGTCTAATATGCAAACTGTCATGTTCTAATTATGAACACAAATCTGCAAAGTATATACAAAATAGAATTTTAAATCCACAAAGCAAAAGTTATGTTGTAAATTGCTATGAACATAGATGACATAAGCATATACATGGGACTTATAGATAATATATAAGAAATGACTGGGTGTACAATTTTATGTCATGGGATTCAAGCATACAATCAAAGTACATATAAAAACATTAATTGAGCTAATGACCGATCAGCAAAGTGAATCTCACAGCCTAAGTCATATAAAGGAGAGTTGTAGTAATGGCAAGGGTACCAAGGGTTACAACCTAAAATCATCTTCTTCCTTCTTTCAATATGGTTTTTGGAGTTTCACTGGAGCTCGAAATCCGGTAGGTTTCCTTCACTTTTCTCTTTCATTTGTCCTCGCAAGACAAGCCATAAACACAAAACCTCAATTGGCATTTAACAAAGAAACATATAAAAAAAATTATAACACAATTCTCAAGTTAATATCTCTATAAAATTTGATACTTAAAGTTGTCTATTGGAAACAAATATCTTATTGTCTTGCAAACACAATTCTCAAGTTTATATCTCTATAAAATTTGTCTTAGAATAAGTGCCATATTTCTCGTGTTATTTTTAGAAAGGTTTGATTTTTAGAATTTTTTTTTCAAAAACTATAATTTTTTGTCCATATCATCCTTGAATTGAAAAAAAAAAACATATTTGTATTTTTTGAGAATATATATAAACAAAATTTTTTACAAAAAAAATAAATTCAAAGCATTTGAAATGTTAATAAAGTGAAACAAGTATTTGTTTTCTCTTATCTTTCATGTAAATTTATCATTAGAGTATTCAAATAAAATCTTATCTTATAGAGAATAATAAGTAGCAGTTTTTCTCCTCTCATTAATTATAATTTTATAATTTATTCTAATAAAATAGTTTTATTTTTAAATTTCAACTAAATATATTATAATTCTATTATTACCTACTGATTTATGGGGAAAAAAATTACTGGACATAAGGAAAGAATTATCCAAATGATTAAAGATGTTTTATTAATGTAAAGTAGAGTAGAACCTTTTCTAACTTTGTATTTAATAACATTGTTGTCATCTTTAACAATAAATGTACTTATTTCTTTTTTTTCCCTTTCGGTGGCTAAAAGAAATTCATTAAACACAAACAAAATTCATACAAAACTTAGTTCGGCACCTCAATAATATCACTAGGACTGTTTACATAATTTAACAACTGAAAAATGTAGCAAAACAAGGGAAAATAAAAAATGACCATGGTCGAGAGCCATTGAGGGATCCTTCCATGCCAGCCCTTTCTATGTTGTTTGCAAAAGTATTGAGTTCTCTAGGAATATACTGCACTTTGTAATCTTCCAACCTAGCTAATTTATCCTTGCAACCATACAAAAGATTAAGAAAAGTAACTGAGGGAAAGGGGTTGTCTCAAGTCAATAGCTTCACAACATATAGAGAATCAGTTTCAAAAATAATATGTGTAAGGTGTTTATCAAAGCATCACAACCTCTAGAATGGAAAGAATTTTTGCTTCCAAAGGGGATGACTAAGCAATCTGCTTACATAAGCCTGTAATAATATTCGGCTGGGAGTCCCTACATACTCCTCCAATAGATGTTGTTTTGAGCTTCCCACAGCAGCTTGCATCACAATTAAATTTTAACCACCCACTTATAAGTTTTAGCTAGTAGGGGTCTGATAGATTACAAGTAGAAGAAGATCTTCGCGTCTTATACAAAGCCCGTCATTTAGAGGCCTTAGATCTAGCTAAGTTTTGTCAATCCTAAAGAGGATCGAAATGTATTCTTCTATTCCTCTCTAGCCATATACCCTAAAGCAAGAACATAAACCGACAAGGCCATGGAGTTCTTTGGCCATGACCTATTTGTGCACTAATAGATGCATTACTTTTAACTCGCTTGAGAAAGTCTAGCTAGAAGGAGGATAGAAATTCTAGGGAGCTATTGAAATTATGCCAAAAAGATTTGAAATCCTACAATCAAGCAAAATTTGCTTAGTGTTTTCTAGTTCTTCTTTACATAAAGGGCATTTAGTTTCAATATTTAGGCCTCGCTTTGCTAAATTATGTTTGGTTAGAATCACATTGTGGAAAATTTTCTGGATAAAGGCATGGATCTTTAGCAAACAAAAGGTAATCCAGATCCAACTCTAATCTTCTTCGTCTTCCTTGCTTCTACATAAAAGATAATCATAGATATCTCTTACTTCCACCACTCCCTAATTACTTCTAAATCCCCAAGATCTAGGTTTTCGTCATCAAAGTAGATGTTTTCAAGCTTATTCATGATGGGGTCATTGATAGGATATAAGATAGCTAATTCATTCCAAACCTTAACACTACACTAATCTTCTCTCAACGAAACTTCACAAGCATTTTCTGTGCATAGGGCCATATAACCATCTTATCAGCAGAACATTTCTATTTCATTTATCCCTTTAAAAACTTATATATCTCCTATGTTTCAAGACAAAGATAGCCTCCAGCTCAAGGGTGTATTAGGCTTTCTAAAGAGCTTTTGTCTGGTGTCATCCACACTTTCTTGATTTGCCATCACTTCTTCTATCCAATTTTCTCTGAGTCATAGATCTCCATTAGAAGCTCTCAGTTTGAATTTTCCAAGCTAGCTCAATTAGCTAAGCCTTGTTACATAGATTTAAAACTATGAGGTCAAGCCATCCCTTATCTTTCTGCATCTTTAACTAGCTCCATTCAACCTAGTAGAGCTTTTTCTCATCTTTTGTTGATCCCTAAGGGAATTTTTGCAAGATTTCTCAATCCCATTCATAATCTTCTTTGGTATAGGCATAAATTGAGCATAATAATTCACTACATTCCCAATTTCTGTTGTGATTACTAGCCTCCTACCTTCCATGCTCAAAAAGCGTGTCCTCTAGACCGTTACTTTGTTTTAGACCTTCTGAACAATGAAACCAAGGTCTTAGGCTCTTAGGGAGCCATTCGCTTTAACTAATGGGCCGAGTATTTGCCTAAGGCGGTCCTTGCGTTATCTCGTGACATCTGCAATCCTTGTTTTCTCCTTCTCAAGTGTATTCACTAAGAAGATAATAGTTGTTTTCTCTTTATTCTTTTTTTTTTTTTTTTTACTTGCAAGGTTCTCGAAAAGGGTCATAATGCTATTCATCATCCTTGCTTCTGTTTAGAGGCCACCCTGATGTGCCTAAAACGTAAACCACAGTGATCTCGAATAGGCACGCAACATATTTCAATTTGAAATGCTCAAACAAAATAAAAATGGTATTTTTATGCATTTTTCGTATTTTGATTGCAAGGAAATAAAATGGATATGATCGACGTTGATAAGGATATGATGTTCCAAATCAACTCGAAATAGACTCACTCTCATTAATATTATGCACGATAAGAAAAGTGGTTTGATCGCCATAATCTATAAGAGATTGATAAGATCAGTTTGATCGCCACAATCTAAAAGATTGATAAAATCATAAACTCGCCACAATCTAAGTAATAGATTGATAAGAGTAAATAAGAGAAAATCTCTCAATAATATAATATCAAATGACCAAAAGCTTCATGAGTCTCAATACAAAAGGGATATTTATAATAGTTCCTCAAAAGACCTAATTAATGATAATAAAGACTAATAACTATGAAAATAAGAACTTTCTATATCTAATTAATAAATATGACATAAAGACTAATAAATATGAAATTAAAGACTAGACCTAATTAATGACAATAAAGACTAAAATGATAATAAAGACTAATAACTATGAAAATAAGAACTTTTTATATCTAATTAATAATCCATAAATAAAGCTCCTATAATATAAGAACTCTTCTTCATGTCATCTGAAATATTTAATAATTTTGACTAGGAAATTTGATCCCATCATCACCCTTGGGCTAAGAAGATTCGTTCTCGAATCTAAAAAATGAATATCCTCCAGGATCGAAAATTAGCCTGCAAAATCCAAATAATGTTAAATAATCACACCTAGCGAAGTTAGGCTTGTGAATCACATCCTGCTCTTCAAATCCTCTCTGGAACAGTAACTCCCAGAGTGTCTCAACATTGAATCCAGAAGGTCTTAGCTCGCTAATACCACAATTATCTCCAACCCACTCTAAGGAAGCAATGAAGCAACAAATGTCAAGTCGACGTTGCACAAATAGAAATAGTGTTTTGATCCCACATGAATACTTTGATGAATCTTGATAAGGAATCAACCCCCACTGAAGAGAATCATCAAGTTTCCTAACGGTTCTCATCCTAAAATTAAACCATTTATATGCCTCCACCTACGTTATAATGCTACCACATAAAATCTCACACTTCTCCAGTACATGTAGCCATCATAGAGGCTCCAATGAATTCCAACAAGCAATTCATATGATCTCACAGGGCAATAAAATTATAGTAACCTCTAACTCGTGGCAACCCCATCAACACATCATAATAGAAGGGATGGAACTTAAGGAGATTTACATAAAAATACCTAAAAGACTCAGCAGCTTTAGATGTAAATATAGGCGGTATCAAATCAAATACCTATAAGCTCATGGACATGTCAACTCTATCTCTTCCCATCACCAAAGAAGGTAATTCTTCCCCATTGTCATTACTCATATCACCAGTGTCTTCCACCTGATTCACATGGTCATCTTTTGGATTCTCTTCAAGAATTCCAATACTATCTTTCTCAACCAAGGAAACTTGTTTATCGTAATTCTCCAGTGAAGTAGCCATCACTGAATCCCATAGTTACATAGTCTTCTCTACCACTTTAGAAATAGAAAAAGAAATTTCTTCCCTTAATGCTGCTTAGATAGCTTCCTACAAAGTCCGAGAACTGAGACGACTAATACTCTTAGAGATGTTATAGTTTAAGTCATAAACAAATCTAGCAATGGTGTGCATAGGAGACTCCTTCAATTCGCTTCGCCTAACGAGCGTTTCAAACTCTTGATCATACTCTCTAACACTCATACATCCTTGCTTTAACATCACTAATTTCTCAAATTGTTGATCCCGATAGTTAGTTGGAAGAAAATTTTCTCTCATGAATCCTTCAATATAGCTCCATGACATACCTTCACGATATCCCTCCATCGTTCGCTGTAACATATGGATTTGCCACCACAACTTGGCACTACCAGTCAATTTCTTAACAATTATAGCCCCAAATTTACAACTAGAAGGCGGAAAGGTTCCAATACATTGGTCCACATTAAATTCCCAATCCAGGTAATCGCCAAGAGAACCATAACCATAAAATTCAGACAAATTCTTTTCAGTTTCATTCAATGCCATGTCTATCAAATGGGTTTCATAACAGTATCTACAAGCCATTATTAATCCACAACCACAAACCTTAATTTTCAATCTTAATAGTTATCAACAATAAGACTACCTAATTCACAATCGGCAAAGATCGTAACTTTACACTTACTGGTCATCCCTTTGTTGTAACCGATGCTTTGACACCAAAAGATGATGTGCCTAAAACGCAAAGCACAATGATCTCGAATAGGCAAGCAGCGAATTTCAATTTGAAATGCTCAAACAAAATAAAAATGGTATTTTTATGCGTTTTTCATATTTTGATTGCAAGGAAATAAAATGGATATGATCGACGTTGATAAGGATATGATGAACCAAATCAACTCGAAATAGACTCACTCTCATTGATATTATGCACAATGAGAAAAGTGGTTTGATCACCATAATCTATAAGAGATTGATAAGATCGGTTTGATCGCCACAATCTAAAAGATTGATAAAATCATAAGAGCCATTAGTTGCCACCAACACGAATCCTGCAAAATGGATTGCCTTGCTCATGATTTCCAAACTAAATATGAAAAGGTAAAGGGAGATTGGGTCCTCCTGCCTAAGACATCTCTTAGCTGGAAAAGGATCCAAAGCAACACCATTGAAGAGAATTTCATAGCTAATAGTGGATAAATAACTACTAATGAGATTTACCCAACTAATAGGAATATTAAGAATCCTCAAGGCACTCCTGACATAGTCTTACACCATTTAGTCATAAGCTTTCTTAAGATTAAGCTCTATCATCATCCACCTTTTCGTCCCCTTTCTTCTTATGCATAGCATGAAGCGCCTCCTGGAAAACAACCATGTTACTAATAGTTGATCTACTAAGAATGAAACTAGCTTGTTTTGGACTTATAAGGTTCTTTAGGAAATGCCTCAGTTAATTGACCATAATTTTTGTGATAATTTTATATACCAAGGAATAAAGGCTGATGGATTTGAAGCCCCTCAATTTATTAGGAACTTATAGTTTCAAGACAAAAGCGATAAGGGTACTATTAAGGTCCTCAGGAATAGATTTCTTAGCCAAAAGTCTTTTGATGCTCTTGCAAATTGAAGGGCTAACAATATCCTAACAATTTTTATAAAAGAAAGCATAGAAACCATCTACTGATGAGTTTTGTCACTGCCAATGTAATAGAGGCCTTCCAAATTTTTTAAGATGTTACTGGGCATTTAAGGCTAGAGTTTTGTTCCACAAATTGACAAAGACCACTATCCTCCTAGGATATTAAAACATCCCCATTTAGTAGTTTTGTTATCGTATAGAGGTCTTGAAAGAAGAATCTGACTTAAAATTTTAAAATGTGCTCCTTAGAGATCTAAATCACCTCCGCTATTAAAGAGCCCCACATTTCTAGATTTAGATCTTCTAGTCAAAGCATAGCTATTGAAGAATTTATATAGTGGGACTAGACATCATCTATTGAAGCTTGCAGTTTTGCAAGTTGGGAGCTCTACTTGGATCATCGTTTTGGTATTGTTTTCAAACCAAATAGACACTAAACCAATACAGATATGATATCGATAAAAAGCCAATCAAACTAAACTAATACTGAACCAATATTGATCCGATACAAATAAAAATCTGATAATCCAAACAAGGTCAATAGTCGGTAAAAAATTTTAAAGGAGGAAGAGGGAGGGGGTTGGGAGCAATCAGGCACATCAATGTTCCCCATACTCTAACTATGGTGGTGGGAAAAATGATACCATGGAAATGCTTTGTCGCTCCTATTGCTCCTCGGTCTTCATCAAGAAATCACAACTTGAACTGCTCCTACACTTCTCCTCTTCTATTAACTCCACAAACATTTGGGTTAGTGAACTTCCTATACTTACAAGAGGTAGCAATAGACAAATGAGTTTTAGTTGTAGCTGCGGAGATATTTGTGGAGCGATTTCTTCTCTTTCTTGTTGTTGGTTGAAAACAGTCCATAACATGTTACATTTTATCATTTGATTTTATAAAATGGGTTTGTGTTTTTCCATATTTCACTATAAAAGAAGTTTGATATATCTTTGTTTGGATCATTTGGGTATGTATAAAGCTCAAAAGGTTTGAGTTTTTGAGGTAAAAGGATCAAGCTTTATTTTATATCTATGTGTAAATTTTATTTTGAAAAAAAATTTGCACGGTTCATAATTCTAGCCAAATCGGGATGAACCCATGAAAACCGTTGGTTCTCAAAAACCAAATCACCTCGGCACCAATTTTAGAATAAAAAAACTGGTTCGATCCAATTTTGGACCCGAATCAAACCATGCTGACCTCTTTATTCTCATATTACAAACTTGATTTTTTTTTATGGCTAGAGGGAGTACCTTGCATTTTCTGGCCCAGAAAAGGAGGTCGTCCCTTTGGTATTGTCTGGTGGAATCATTGTGACAAAGATAATCGGATGGAACACATTGGCCCACTGGGCTGTTTTAGAGAATCCATTGAATAGCCTTTTAGGTTTGGGCCCATTTCCAGAATTTCATATGTGATATGTCAGAGCCTTGAGGAGGAACATCAGGTCATTTCAAACAAATTTTAGTGGGATACTCCGTTTCTCCCCCAAAGAAACAGGTAGAAAAGGAAATAAAGATAAATTGTCTGTTTATTTTTTGGAAGATTCAAATTTTTTTTAAAATTTTTTTCTAACAAATTATCTATAAAAAATTAGATATAAATAAAAAAAATATGATAGTTCTTATTAAAAGATCAAATAGATCAAATATAGATAAAATATGAATGTAAAACGGATATATTTATACATATTATTTAAAAAATATATAGATAAATATATAGATACACATGAAAAAAAGACTATTCAAATAGACACATAATCGGAGTGTAAGTTTGAGCTTGTTTGGATGTCCTTTACTTTTTCATGTCTTGTTAATGTAAAAAATAAAAAATGAACAAAATGAAAATAAAAGAAAGCAGTGGCTAATTTTGGGTTTGTTTTAAAACATATGATCAGTACGTGTGCGTGTATATACATACATATATTGAGGATATTTTTTAATTTCGTAAATTTTTCACCAATTTCATTTGATAAGCAAAAGCCGTGTTAAAGTGGAAATATTTTTACTCATTTTAATTTTATGAAAAGATGTATATATATTGATATTTTTTTTCTTTTAATAATTTTCATTTCAAATGTACAGTTTAAACAAATATAAAAAAACTGTGGATAGAAAAAAATGCGTGCATCAAAACCGTAAAAGAATAAAAAAAAATAGAAATTAATTTTCCCTTTTTTGATATTAATTAAAAAATACTTAAAAAAATTATCTACATTTAACATTTCATTCTTAAAAAAAAAAAAGAAAAAATAAAGAAACCTTCCACTACTTATTGTCATTTGCATCCCAATATATAAAGTTGTAAACAAGTCGACCTCCTTGATATTAGCTCATTTTAGACTCGGATCAGCTCAAGCTTGTTTAATAAACTAGCTGAGATTGAGTTTAAAATGAAACTTCTTCTCACTTGTAAGCCAATTTATGAAGAGGCTCATAAATAATTTTTTATAGTATTATCTATATATTATATATTTAATATATTAATATAATATTGCAAAGATAATTATATATAATTATCTATTTTAATATAATATTGTAAACATAAATACATATAATTATTTATGTTTGTATTTATGTAGCTCAAGCTCAAGTTCATTAGGCTAAATGAACTTAACAAGTCGAGCCCATACTTGCAAATCCTTAATGAGCTCATAATCAAGCCTATATTTTTTAAGCTCGTTAAAAGTTCAGCTTAGCTCAAGCTTGTTGATTTATTAAACAAGCCAAGCTTGTTTGTAGCCCTATCACTAAATAAGAATGTAGATTATTTAAATTTAAAAATAATATATAATATTATGATATCATTTCTTTTTCATATATTTTAACAATTAATTACTAGTGCCAACATGTTTAAAGCTAATTTTACCAAACTTTGAATTTACACTCAACAATCTCTATGTATTGTTGTAGATGAGTTATGCAAAGAGATAAGCGAAGTCAAAGTATAGAAGACGAATCTTTTTGGGTATACTGATTTGATATCATTCTGACATCATTTCAAACCAAACTGATATTAAACTAATATTGATATAATACTGATAAAAAACTGACAGTTTTACTTATAAACTAACCAAAACGAATCAATACTGAATTAATACATATGTGATACCGATGAATTACAAATGTTAATCCAATACAGATTCGATATTAATAAAAATCTTAAATCCAAACATGCCAAAGTTTGAGATTTTATTCAACTAGAATTTCTATGCTAGTTTTGCTATGTAAATTCGTTAAATTTATTTTTTATTCATATCTTTAATATTAAGATTATGTAATCAATACTTCTAAAGCTTTGATAATATTCAATATTATAATATTATATATATATATACAAATTATATATTTATGATATAATCATATGTAAAAAATTTACCTTGCAAGTCTATTGAGGTGATAAATCTATTGATAAACCATGTTCCGAGTTTTTTATTGAATTTGATCATGAATCTATCTATTGATGAATTTATTAATAAGTTACAAGTCTATATAGAAATTCAGGCATAATTTAATTAGTTAAATAGATTTTATTTTAAAATCGAGTCTACCAATTTATCAAATTACTCAATCCAAACCAAACTTACTATGCTCATACTTAGGGTCTGTTTGTTTAGCTTTTTTAAATAGATATCGATAATTTTTAAAAAAGAAATTTTATTAAACTATTTATTAAGAAATAAATATAAATAAAAAAATTAACAGTTTTTATAAAAAGATTAAATAAATCAAATTTAAATAAAATATAAATATAAATAAAATATATTTACACATATTATTTTAATATAAATATCGATAGCAATAAAAAACACAGCAACCTAAGATACCGTTAAACTTATCAGCAAGCTTGTTTCCAGCCCCCACCTACAACATGCCAGCCGAAAAACTCGCATGCGATTGCATATGAATACCAATCATTTTTCATTACTAATTATAAATCTACTTTCTGTCCTATTACTCTTCCAACAGAAAATGGCATGCCTACCTGCCCCATTTTGGCGCAACTATGAAAACCACTACCACTAAGAGCAAGACGACTTCTACTTCCTCTCCAAGCTCAAATATCAGTAACATTGAGAGGGAGAGAGATTCAAAAATGGCGAGAAAGCCAAGCTTCATGACCAGACTCTTTCTCTCTCTTCTCTCTTTGATCGCCATCGGTGCTTTCCTACCTGTCTTCGCTCCTCTTCCTTCTCTTTCTTCATCTTCTTCTTCTTCGCATCACTCGCACAGTAAGAAAGTAAGCGATCTCTTCTCATTCTCTCTCCGACTCTCTTCATCTCAGCTCCGATCCTTTTTTACTTATGGAGTGATTTAGATCATGCTTTGTGTAGAAGTGCTTTAGTTTCGATGTTTTGAATGGTAGTTGAATGTGAATTTACGGACGAGAAGTAATTTTAGTTTGTTACGGTGAATTTCGGTTGCGATTATCGATTGAACTCGTCCTGTATGAATTATGAAGTGGTTAAAGTTATATCCGAGCTCTTTTATGACGATGTAATGGAGTTATTGATGTTTCGGATGTTGTCCAAATGTGAATTTACCGATAAGGTGTAATTTAGTTTGTATTGATTGAACTCAACGTATATAAGTTATGAAGCGATTGAGTTCACATCCGTGCGCTTGTATGAAGATGTAATGTAGTTATTGATGTTTTGGATGTCCTATTAATATGAATTTACTGATAAGAAGTAATTTAGTTTGTTACATTGAATTTCAGTTGCGATTATTGATTGAACTCAACATATATAATTATGAAGTGATTAAGGCCATACATGAGCGCTTTTATGGAGATGTAGTGAAGTTGTTGATGTTTTTAAATATGAATTTACTGATAGGAAGTATTTTAATTTGTCATAGTCATTTCGATTGCCGTCATATCGAATACTTTTAAGATGTAACGGAGCTTTCATGTTTTGAATGCCAGTTGAAAGTGAAGCTGCAGTAATAATTAAGCTTGTTACGGTGAATTTTGGTTATGAGTATGATCAAACTCAGTATATATACACGTGTGTGTATACATACGTGTGTGTATATATATATATATATAAGTGGTTTATGAAATTAATTGCAGTTTGTTATGGTGAATATCTGTTGCAATTATCAATCAAAGTGAATGCGTATAATTTAGTTATGAAGTGACAAACCACATATGGGTACTATGCTTGGTGATCTTGTTTCTATTTAATGATGGAGTTTTCATATTTTGCATGTTAGTTGAAAATGAATTTATTATAAAAAGTTATCTAGTTAGTTTTGCAGTTGAAGTTCAGTTGTGATGATTAATCAAACTGAATATGTGATTTAGTTATGAAGTAATTTTAGATAATATCTGCGTGAATTTATTAGTAGCATCAGTGCTTTTAAATTTGGATAGGAGATCATATAGTTGAAGATTGTTTGAATTGTGGAATTTCAATATGTTTAAGAGTAATTTAATTTGTCATGCAAATTTAGTTGCGACTATCAAGAAAACTTAGAACATATGATAAAATGAAGTAATTTAGATTGTATTTGAGTATATTTCTTAATTATATCCGTGCTTTTCCTTGCTGCCAATTTTGGAACATAACATAGTAATAGCAAAAGCATCGTGATGGTGCCATCAAATTCATGTTAAAGAAGTAATGATGACACTGAAATATACAAAGGAACAATCATATTAGCCATTTACTATTATGTACATATGTTTAAAGGAAAAGAAGTAGCCCTCTTTTCATTTGGTGAGTCCTTATAAGAGTATGTTGGATTTCATAACACCCTGATCCATGGGCCCACAAAAGGAGGTTAATTGGAAGATTGCATTAGATCTCTACATCACTGCTTGACCTTCATCATGATTTTCATCTACTTATCTGTGTAGGCCTAATCAAGCTTATTTTTGTAACTGTATAACTTTCATTAAGCAATATACTACCGGTTGTGCTGGTGTATAGAAAGTGCTGCAATACTTGTACATCAGCAAAGCCAAGGTGGCTTTGCGGGTTTGATGTAATTCTAATGTTCGGTTTCTAATAGAAGATCCCAAACAGAAAACATGCATATGTATAATTAAAAGTGTATACTTGATCCAGATCTCCTCTAAACTGCAAACTGAAAGATGAAAAATATGTGATGGGGGCTTGTGACATTTGAAGCAAGTTTAGTATGTAGTTATGAATTTGAGTTTTAATTTTCTGATTTTTTATTTATTCTTTGTTTGGAAATTGATATTAAAAGAATGGCTGATTGTCATAAACTGATATCTGTTTCTTAAACTCAGATTGATGGTCATAAGTTTGAGATTGCTGATGACCAATTCTGGAAAGATGGCCGACCATTCCAGATCATAGGAGGTGATGTGCACTACTTCCGGGTTCTTCCAGAGGTATGTTTGTTTTATCATTAACAGATAAATGCCTCTGTATTTGTTTACAATTTGCTTCAGTGGAAAGGGGCATAATGCTAGCGCAGCTGATGTAGTATGTTGATGAAAAGGTCAAACAGCAAGGGCGAATAGATGTTAGTAATCAAATTTTGCTTTTATGGGGTAGTGGACCTAAAGGTCTTCTATCTTGATATAAGTATTTGATTGCTATTTATTTATTTATTTATTTATTATTTTTTCCAATATGCAGATGATTATAATTCATTTTGTCGTTTGTACTCTGAATACCCTTTTGTTAACTGATTCGATGCTTTTCTTTTCATTTTCTTTTTTTCTTGCTTTTTCTTTTATTTTTTATTTTTTCTATTGGCTCATACAGTACTGGGAAGATAGATTATTGAGGGCAAAAGCATTGGGATTGAATACCATTCAAACTTATGTTCCTTGGAATTTGCATGAACCAAAACAAGGCCAGACTGTTTTTGATGGAATTGCAGATCTAATATCTTTTCTGAAACTCTGCAAGAAACTTGATCTCCTTGTTATGCTCCGCAGGCCCTTATATCTGTGCAGGTGAGGTCTAGCTGTTGAGTTTTGTGCACACTAGGTCCTATTCCTTTTTGAGGTCTTACTGTATATATCGGCTTTCGTTAGCAACCCATAGTGAAAATCAACTATTACCTTGACAGGCAGATTGAAGCTTAATGCCCTTCAAGGGTCAGCTTAGTGGTTGTTAAAGCTTAGAAATTCACTAGAAAATTTTTATGGGTTCTTAGGTACTAACTACACTAAGGAACTTATTGTGGCTTGCCATATTTGTGGTCCATAAGACTTATAAGATGGTGTGCCTAATTATGACTGATCCTTTTTGTTAACCAAAAAAAGATTGAAGCTTAGCATATTCTATCCAGATAGTGTTGACTTGCTCTTTCATTTTAGATTAAAATATTATTTGAAATATCCTGAAGATGACAGAAAAAATGAGCAGTATATCTTAAAGCCAATCAAGAAATAGGTGCTTCTGTTAAGTAAATTTCTTCTATGAAGGCAGCTGGGTCTGTCATTGTTACTTTAATAATCTATAGGAAATGTCATTGCTGTTTGCATTTAGTTTACTATGCATCAAAAGAATTATTAAATTAGAAACTTCTTATGCATTGATAGTCTAATAATAAAAATATCCTTAGTGCAAGTTGGTAGTGAAAGTGCGATACAAATCTTGCAAAGCATACAACAATTCGAACACTGTGTTTCTTTAATGCCAAATTTGCGATTAGACTATATAATGGGACTTCCGCAGCAGCATGCTTGCTTGGAAGCCAACTTGTGACTTCAACTGATATCAATTGTTGAATCGATTGTTTACTGCAGTACCACGAACTCAATATCCTTTAAGCTGTATACCATGGAGTCCTATTTCCACTTCATGTTAACTTAAATTGTGACTCACAATTATGCAACCAGAAATCCACTGTTGGCTCTCCACCATAGATGAGATGTTGGCCCATTTCCTGCCCTGAGGGGAAAGACAATCAATTGTGATTTTTCCTCTTAAAATGTTCAAAAAATCTGGATGATGATTTCATTATTTATGGGGATACAGATGGAAATGCAGAAACATGATGAGCCAAAAGTCATTTGATGTCCTGGTGGAAATTCTGGCCATACACCCTGCCTTGACAGCAACATCCTGGTCCCATGAAAAGTGTAGCTTCTAGATCACTAAACAAATCAAGTTAAGATAACAGAGAACTAAGCTGAGCTTGAACTGACTTAAACTCAATTGAATTTAAAATTTTGAGCTCAAACTCAACTCAGAGCGGCCTCAACATGTTTGAACTCAACTCTATTACACTCTTTTTAACTCTATTCCTCTAAAATAATATTAATATGCAAACTCATCTTGAACTAGATAAACCTAACTCAAACCCAATTATGTTCACGAGCTAGTCAAGTGAAATATAATTAAATTCAAGCTTGATCTGCTAAACTATTTGAATTAGCTTGATCTCAAGTTTGAATTCACTTGATCATTGTTGAATCAAACTTAAGTGAACATTGGAACAAACTCGAGTAGCTTACAAGTAGGTTTATCTCATTTACTGCCTTGAGTTTTTGTGTTCTAGCTTCATTTATAAATGGTTTTTCCCTGGTACCTAATCAATGAATGAAAGTACCTATATACATGAAAATCAGAAAAGACGACTATTATACGTTTATGGTTATCTTAACAATAATCAATAAAATACTTTTGTAACATCATGTTGAGTTTCTTGGCTAATCTTTGATGATTTAAACAAATGTGTTGTGTCATCATTTTGAAATCCTCTTCTAAGCACAAGGGTCTAGCCTAGTGGATAAAGCTTAATAACTTTCAAGATAATTTGCATGGGATCTTAGGTCCTAAATTCCTTCAAGGACACTTCTTAGGGCTACCAATACAGCAAGCTATACTTGGCGCATCGGCCTTGTAGGGTGGTAGATGTGTCTGGAGGTAGCTAGATCAATGTTGGCATGTCTCTTCATTAACCCAAAAAAAAAAAAAAAAGAAAGAAAGAACATTTGAAATGCTTTTCTGCAACGTGTGTGCATGTTTGAAAAGACAAAAGAAAGCCACGAAAAGTATGATGGATCTCATTTGACGCGGCTTTATTTTTATTTCCACATTTTCACTGACACTTCCTACTTACTAGCCTTAGAATCTCCGCAATAGTGACATTTTTCATTACTCTCACAATGTCACCCTAGCTCTGTGTCAATGTAATTGCTGTTGTGTTTCTCAGACTCTTGTCATGTTCCTCTAGTCTACAGCTTGCTTCTGCTCCAAGTTCCTTTTATTGAGATGATCACCCCAAGTGATGCAGATTTCCTTTACTCCTACTATGCTATGCCTGCATTCTTCTGTCAGCCCTTATTTTTCCTTTGTCCATTGTCATATCACTCATCTACTCCAGCATTTCCGGTTCCTACCATCACTCTGAACCAGTCATGCATAAACTATTTGAAACTTTATTGGCTTGGGACATTTTTCAAGTGACAGTTCCAATGCAATTCATTTCCTTCAATTTGACCATTGCCTATGTAGAAAATATGTGAAAATTCACTTGTCATATTGGAGCAGAGATGACACTACTAAAGTCAATTAGTCCAACATAGTTTAATATTGAGCTTGCTTGATGATTTCAAAATTATAAAAATAACCAAGGAGTGATAGTCAGACTCATTACACTATCGGTTTCTAACTGAACAAATTTGACTTATCTGGTGTTAAAACTAGCACCACAATCATATGATCGAAAAGTTTAAATTTGTAGGTATAGTGTGAATTTTAATATTTATTATATAATACTCCCTCTTACTTGTGGGCTAAACTCTTTAATTTTGATTGAAACCCATCAAATGAATAATTTTAATTTACCAGGCGTTGTAATGAGCGCGTAGGAGTTCAAACTCTTAACCTCCTACTCTGATATCATGTTATGGTTAACACCACAACCATCTTATCTAAAAATTTAAGCTTGTAAATATGGTATGAGCTTTAATATTTATTATATAACATCTGGGTGTTTGTTATAGTTAGGGACTGGGTACTTCATTTTGGATAAATCAAGTGTTTTTTTGTTTGGTCTTTTCTTTTTATTGTATCAGAGTTATGATTTATTATTTACCTTTACCATCCATGTGATCTCTTGGTTTTTCCAAATCTGGGAGGGAAATAGATGTTTGTATTGCATTTATTCTCAATCATTTTGCAGTTTAGTCTTATCCTTTTTCTTCCTTGGAATTGTTACTTGAAGAGAGTTTCGTGTAATAAGTCTGTAGATTTATGGATATATTAGCAGTTATGCACTTTTGTTATGGGTAATAAAAGAAATATTGAAATTTAAGGAACCATAGGACAACTGAAGTTGCTCTTCAATTTTGCTTTGTTCTTCAGTATGGGAATCTTGATGATTTTGATTCAATTGAGATGATTTTTGGATGCAGAATGGGATTTTGGAGGCTTGCCTCCCTGGTTACTGAACTTAAAACCAGCTCTGAAGCTCAGAGCATCAAATCCTACCTTCATGAAATTGGTAAGTTAAATCGTGCTACATTTTTTATCGCTAAATGGATTTAAGTATTTTATTTATGACATATGAAGTAGAGCATCACACCTGTTAAGTTACTGGGAGGCTGAAGTAGGTCCTCAGTATGATGACGTGAGACTATGCTTGTCCCTTATCAGTCTTCATAGCTTCTATTCCCAAGTAGGCAATTTCTACTTTTGTCTTAATTTGATTAAATTCACGTTCCATCAAATATGCTGTATTAGTGAATAGCTTTTAAGCATTATAGAAGTAATGCTATATGCACGGTTGATAGATGCTAAAAAATCATACTGTTGGTTGTTCCACAAAAATTATCTGGAATTTGCCTTAGATGGTTAGATACACTTTTCAATATATTTTATGGAAAAGTTAGCTGATTAGCTTGCATAGATTCTAATATGAGGTGCATATGAAGTTCTTCACACATGTCATTTTGTACTACGATGTTTCCATGCATTTGTTGATGTGAACAATATAAATAAGACTGGAAAATCTATTCTTCCAGAAACTGATGCTTGATATTCAGAGTGCTGGATCGCTATCAACATCTATTGAATAATTACAGCAAGTTGCATGAGCAAGTACATTTCTGAGATGGTTGCCTATGAATAATATGAATGCGTTAATAGGTTGAGAGATGGTGGGGTGTCCTGCTTCCAAAGGTGGCTTCATTTCTTTATAGCGATGGCGGCCCTGTAGTAATGGTTCAGGTAAAAGGAGTTGATTAGCTTGTGCTTACAAGAGTGAAAAAGTTTCAGAAGTTAAAATATTTTATTTGTCAACTGAAGAATGTTGTTTTTGATAGAGGCTTTTTAATTTATCTGTCAAATTTAATTGGCAACTTTTGTCAATTATATATGACATGACCTGGCTCTATAAGGGCATGATCTTCTTATGTAAGTAAAAATATATACATGCGTATATATATATTTTTCCCGACAAAGCATTTGTAACTCCCTGGACTTTTAAACTATCTAGATCCTGCAGAAGCTTTCTGCACTAGGCTGACTTCAGGTACAACATTTAGTTCCAGCGCAGACAACATGATTATTTTCTCTATTTTGTGAAACTATGATTTTTATTTTCACCGATTAAATCATTAGTGGGGAAAATCATTCTCTAATGGCATACGTTGTTGGCTACCAAAATATCTCAACTTCAACCTCTTCAATCTAGAACTAAGTTATTTGGGTGAGGAATCTAGAAATAAGTTATTTTGCTTTCACTTTAATCGTACTTGCTATGTATCCTTAAGGAAGACCATTCATTGCGTAGTTATTGCCTTTTATTGTCAAAGTAACTTAGTTCTTAAAAAAAAGACCAAGATCCATGGTGATTTTTTTCTTGTACTTGTTATACAGCCTTGAGCAGGATTTTGGCCTCTAAAATGCATGTGCAGTGAAGTTTTCAGTATTTTCTTCAAATCCTTTTTTTTGGTTTGAAGAGATCATACTCCACTCACCATTATTTAATAATGGAGTGAGCGCATAAACTTCTGTGCACTTTTACTTCAGTTGTTAAGATCTTTTCTTGAAGAAGTTTTAGTTTTGCAGGTTGAAAATGAATTTGGTTCATATGGAGATGACAAAACTTACCTGAACTTCCTGGTGAAATTGGCTCGTACACATCTTGGCAATGATATAATCCTGTAAGAGGAGACAATTTCTTGTTTACCGATCCATGGAAAAAATTACATAAATATTAATTAGACAGAAAAATTACAAAAACACCATGGCAGGATGTGATACTACATTTTTAATGCATATGACATGTATTAAATGCCGCAATATTTGTGTAGCATTTAGTATATGCGACATTCACTAAAAATGTTATGTTGCATGTATTAAGTACAATACGGTAATGGTGTTTTGGTAATTATTTTGTATAATTAATATTTAGTAATATTTTTTTTAAATGATAGTATACATGAGTTTCACCCCCTGTAAGTGGTTTTATAGTTTTCCAAATTTGAATCCCTCAAAACCTCAACCTTGGGTAGGCATGTATGCTAAATTTCATTTACTTATGTGTGCATTTTCCTAGTTTAGCCTGATGGATGAATGTACTCAAAGCAGTGATTACAGGCAGAGCATTGTGAAACTTACCGTACCCATTTCTTAAATAAAAGCTCCTAGAAAATGCCTATTAATTGCTTTGTGAATAAAGATCTTTTTTTTTTCCCATAAATGCAGACATTATGCCCATAATAAGCCTTGTTGCAATCACATTGTACTGCCAAAATTACTAGCGATGTGTTTAATATATCAAAGAATATCCGCATCAACATTTGTTGAGTCTTTTTTTAGTTTTTTTTTTTTTTTTGGTAAATTATTATTATTATTTGGTTACGAAAAATTTACACTTTCTTCATTGTTACGATACATCAGATACACAACAGATGGTGGAACTAGAGAAACCCTTCAGAAAGGAACAGTTGGTAGAGTTGATGTCTTCTCAGGTGATAAACATGCGTACTTCTCTGACAAAATAAGGCTTTGGACTAACTCTTGCACAATCACTGCATGTACATATAGCTATTGATATTGTTTGTTTACATTACAGCTGTCATTTACATGCATAAGATCATTGTCATATCTTAGAAGTAAGGATTATGCTGTTCCTCATGAAATGTTACTTTTTTTTCAAATAATGTGATCGCAAAACAAAATAAAATCAGAATAATTGTAATTCCTTTCTGGCCTTGCTCTATTTAGCAAACCAACCACAAGATATTATGGGAAATTGCTAGTTCTGACACAATACCTGTGCAAGCCAGTTAAAATGTACCATTTCCCATAGAAACCAAGTAATCCTTCAGCTTTATAATGAAGCTCATAAGATTTGGCAGTCTTCTTGAAGGAACACAATATGATTACTTTGTTGAGGACAAATTTTCTATGAGAGCAGAGCCAATTAAAAGAAGAGATTTTGGCATATTCTTCTAACTTAAAAGATATCACTTTTTGGTAGTTGTGTTGCTTCATCTGTGAAAGGTTAATTGATTGAGTGAAATTGATTTCTTCTTGATTACTATGTCTTCTAAAATATTCTACTTATTTCTTAATATGGATTCTTTTGGCGTCAGCTGTTGATTTTGAAACTGGGAGTGACCCTTGGCCCATTTTCCAGCTACAAAAACAGTTCAATCCCCAAGGAAAATCACCTCCGCTTTCTGCGTGAGTCTCACCATCATTTCCAAGTACACATGTCGTTATTTCATCCACATGAAGATATTAATTAAATTTTGTTGTTTGCATTCATGTTATTTCAGGGAGTTCTATACCGGCTGGCTAACTCATTGGGGACATGAACTCGCTACAACTGATGCCTATCGTACTGCAGCTGAGCTCGAAAAGATATTGTCAAGAAATGGTTCAGCTATTCTTTATGTATGGTTCATAAGATCTCACCTGTCATCACCAAAAAAAAAAAATAATAATAATAATAATGATAATTCACCTGTGTCTTATTCTCAGATAAATTGATAGAAAAATTTGTAATAGTTTTTCATTTCTTTTATTTCCAGATGGCTCATGGTGGAACAAATTTTGGTTTCTACAATGGAGCGAATACTGGTCAGGATGAAACTGATTACCAGCCAGACCTTACCTCTTATGATTATGTGAGGAAACTCTTATTCTTTACTTAAAACTCTCCATAAGTTTTGATATAATGACCATGAGTAATTTTTCTTCCTTCAGGATGCACCTATTACAGAAGCTGGTGATTCAGATAGTGCAAAATATAGAGGTATTGCATTGATGGGCCATCTCCCTGAAGGAGATAGGGATACAACTTTTAATATTAAGATTATGAGGATGACTAACATTTAAAAAGTATACCATTGTTCTTCCTCTTATTTCTGGGCATTATACATACATGACAGTGGAAAAAACTTCCAAAAATACAATAAGAAGTGAAAATAAGTGATAAAGGGGTTGAAATATATTGGGAAGGTGAGGAAGAAAATATATGTGAAAAATCATTATCTAAAAATGATGAAACCATGAGATGGTTGAGAGTCTGTTTTATATTTAATTCTCCTAAATATAGAAATTGCTGTCACTGGCATGGCAAAGTAATGTTTTGCAAGGTACTTATATTTGCATAGATCCAAATGGTATTAATAAATAAATTCCTTACAAGAAAAAGCAATTAAATGCAATAATTTGAATGCTGGTATGTAGCCGGCATCCCATTACAGTAAAATTTTCAGGTTATAGATATATATTTCTCTTTCACTTTGATGGGTGAAGTTTCCATACCATACCATCTTCTTTCCCCTGAATGGGTTACATGTTCTGATGGTGTGCCTGCGCCATATACCACTTTCAATTTGCTCAAAGCACAACCTTAGCTACCGATATTGATTGATTTCTTTGGGAATTATCTATGGGAGTATCGATTTCATGTTTTCTTTTAGGATATGTACTACTGATATCAGACTTGTATTGTTTCAGCAATTCGGATGGTTATAGGACGCTATACTCTAGGACCTCTTCCTAAGGTTCCTGAGAATAATGTGAAGATCGGATATGGGCAGATTGTGTTACAGAGAACAACCCTTCTTTTTGATTTACTTGATATGATGAATCCTCTTGATGCGGTGGAAGCTCCATCCCCTTTGCCAATGGAATCTGTTGGCCAGGTGCTTTTATTGATGCTTGTACTATTTGTGGATTTCATAATTTGTTTCCATCAAATGTAATTTAAGATCAGTAAATGCTATATTATCTGATAATGGTATCTACTGTTCAGATGTTTGGATTCTTATTATATGCATCTGAATATGCTGCAATGGACCAGGATAGCACTCTTCTTGTTCCAAAGGTATATTAAGTTTTTCTAGAGTTACATCATTAACTTTGTCCTGTCTGCTTCAATTTCTTCTATTTTAGACAGCTCAAATCTGCAGTTTCCACCATTTTGTTTCCACAGAATTTTATTGATCATTTGAAACATATGAGAAATTCAAAAATGCAGGTCCATGACAGAGGCCAAGTGTTTATCTCATGTCCATCTCAGGAAAACAGACCAATCTATGTTGGTATTATCGAAAGATGGTCCAATAAGAAACTTGAGCTTCCTGCAGTTGAATGTGCATCCAAGATAATCTTGTACATTTTGGTATGCCTTCTCACTATCACTTTAATTTTGCTACAAGTGTCGGCAACAATTTATGGGCAAGGAATTTTTTACGTGAAAATAAATGTATATTTGAGCTCTAAGAAGTCAAGAGTGATTAGTTTTATGCAGTCAGTGAGTAGCATGAGGCCATTAGTGATTTGTCAATGGAACTATGATATCTTGTTCATTTATAATCTAGGAGAAAAGTGCTTTTTGACTTTGCATATCCTAAGATAACAATGATGTTATCTGAAGAGGTCATTGCTTGCTTAGAGACTTCTGTTCACTGTAAAATTGCCTAGAAGCACTGAGGGAAATCCAGCATACAGTAAGACATCACTGTTATGGTAAGACATACTGTAAGGAGCTTCAACTATTGAATTATGGCTGCCAAAGAGTACCTGTGATTTGCTTCCTTATATACTGCTATAAGCAATTTTAAACCATAGAAGTTAGAGTCATTTTTGTTCATTTTTCATGATCCATGATCTGCTGCATTAAAATTTTGTTTTACCAAACAGATGTATAACTGAGACTAGACCTGATGCATACCATTGATAGGAAAATATCAGATGTACCAGCCTGAGGAATATAATATCATTTTCCTCCCTTCCTTTTTTTATTGGATGGTTCAAATGTTATATGTTATACTTCCATTATGATTCGGTTCTTAACTTTCATAGGTTGAGAATATGGGACGTGTGAATTATGGAAAATACCTCTTTGACCCAAAGGTAAAGTTGTCTGTCAATTTCTCTCTCATATTTTTATTATTTATGTCAAAGCATTTTAATCAATCAGTCATCAAACCCATAGAAAAGTTAAGATGATAGTGCTATTTTATGGCTATCAAGTGGTTGCTTTGCAATCTGCTATCCAAGAGTTCCTCTCTATCTACCAGGCTAAAGAGTGATGTTCATGAAAGCCTAGTTAATATGATAAACCAAAGGCTGTTTCACTGGGCAAGTAGGTGGTTATCTTGTGCCAGTTGTGCAGAACCTATAAATTCAAGCTTTCCTGGCATCTCCTTCCACCCTACTAAAGAATGTCACAAAGCATATCGAAGCTAAAATATGGATTTTCCCATTGGTTGAAAAGGGAGATGTGGGCACCAAGGAAGATAGAATGGGCCAGGTTTGACTTGCTTAGGAGGACGTTGTAGGAATCACAAATGTGGCCAGAACAAAGCAGCACAGGTGAAGCACCTTTGTGATTTTTTCCCATTGTTGGGATTGGTCTACAGCCTTCATGAGCCAACACAACCCACTGAGAAGATTGTCCTGGGTTGCAAGCACTGCCTTTGTTTTGCTGTATTGCTGGAAAACATCATTTAATGGAATGAACGAATTAAAGGTGCTCATACTTAGCAGCTAATGGAGATTTTTTGGTTTTTTTCTTGTTGGAATAAAAACTCGGAAGAGTAACAGTGAATACCGATTTTGTTGTAAATCTTGAGAATCAGAAACCAAGGAATCAGTGGAACAATGACAGTTCATTTTTTTGGCCATTGAACAATGACTGTTCATTGGCTACATATTGTGGGATATAACAGTGCTGATGTGTACTTAAACAAAATACCTTTGAATAATTTGATTAGAAAGATTGATCAATCTTCATTTTCTAGCATAAAGTATAGGTTAGTCCAAATTACAAACTACTCATACATCATATTTTTCACATCTAAATAAGACCGTGGTCAATGAAGAGGCAACAGCTGTGGTTGGACTAACTAGCTCTGGACATAGGCTGTTTATAGATAGATAGCCCCAATGAATATCCTTAGCGTCATTTGAACCCATATCCTCATGAAGATTGTCGTGAGAGTTTGTAAGCCTTAACTCCTAGGTCAAAATCTTGATGATTATTAGTAAAGTTGCATGACAAGTTTTTACCTTGATCAAGTGCAATTAAAAGTCGAACAGAATTATATGCTTTTGCTGTTCCTTCCATGCCCTCGTCCCCTCTCCTTCTCTTCCCCTCCTTCCCTTCCGATTATAATTATTAGTATTATGATGGTTGATTTACATATAGTTGTTCGCTGTCTTTTGCTTCATATAGGAAATTCAGCTTTATGATTGACAGCTTGTCTCTGACTGTTGTAGGGTATCCTCTCTCCTGTTTACCTGAATGGAAGGGCTCTGCAAGGATGGAAAATGTATCCAATTCCATTCCATAACTTGAATGAGGTACCAGAGTTTAACCCTATTATTCGGGTTCGACATTCAGGGTCAGTTTCATCCCATGGAAAGTCCCAGAAAAAACGTGGTACGCCCATGAGAACTACAAATGCATTAAGCCTAAAAAATATATCTTTTACATTTTGATCTATCCTTGTTTCTCTTCAAATAGCCATTAAACATGCAAATAAATAACCGTTGCTTCTATTTTGCAGTGCATTCAGTTAAAGAACCCGGACTTTATTCTGGCAGTTTCTACATTCACGAAGTAGACCAAATCAAAGATACGTTCTTTTCTTTCCCTAATATGGGTAAAGGAATTGCATATGTCAACGACTTCAATATAGGAAGATACTGGCCGGTACAATGTCATTTTCTGCTAGTAAATATTTTCCTTGCTTCATTTCGTGGTTATGCTTCTGTAATTAAGCTATTTAAAAATGATTCCTCTCTCCTTCCTTTATGACAATTACTTTAAACCTGTTTTGCAGTCATTGGGACCCCAGTGTAACCTCTATGTTCCTGCACCAGTCCTTCGGCCTGGGAAAAATACAGTGGTATGAATTTTCTTCTTCTTCCCGGAATCCCGCTATTGTTTCCATGTGATGTGGCAATATGCTTTATTCCATGGAAATACAATAATTTACTGGAAAACTAGACTTCATTCCATTTAAGCGAAATTGGCATTAAGTATTGGTTAAATTGTCGTTAACTAATATCTAACAAATGAAGGGAATCTTGATGTTGGGTTATATTAATCTTGTCAGCCTACGTTGGCAGAAGGCCTCACCTAATATATTAAAAGAAGAGGTGAAACTTCTTCAGGATTCTTATTCTCAAGTCTTTAGCACATGCAGAGATTAGAACATATCAGATAGAGGAGATGTTTCCTTATGTGAATTAATTGCAGTCTTTCCATTTTCTTCGGCATACTATTATTATTTTTAATTCGATATTGTTGGTTTTTTGCAGGTGGTTTTTGAGTTGGAATCGTCAGAGCCAGAGTTAAAGTTATATTCAGTTGATAAACCAGATTTCACATGTAGAATTAATCAATCCAGTGTACATCAGCGTTAATATGCCACTGTTCCATTCACTTATACCCAAATGACAGCTTATCATTAGCAGAATTGAGGCGAGGGAGGATTTCGATTGTACTTTGCCCGGTTGATAGGAAGAAGCAATGCAGATAGCCAAAAGCAAAATGGAAAATTTTTTTACTTTTATGTGTATGGAGTAGTTTATTTTTTGAATGCAATCCGTTTAAGTTCCAAAGTATATTTGTAAACTAAATTTGGGGAAAATGAGAACTGCAAACACCTAAATTGGAAAGGAAAATATAAAACAGGAGCAAACATGCTGTCACTGCAATCATTCAGCTCCTAACTCCCTGCTAAGAGAGATGCCAAATGCTAAGCAAAATTTCCTTAACATGCTATAACTAGTATATAAACACCAACTAAATCAAAAAATAATACAATCATCTTGCTGAGAAAATAGCAATTCCCTGTGACCCAGCCGGCCAGCCCTATATAATCAATTTGTGATTTAAAAGCCTCCATGGTTTTAAAACATCCTCCTTTTCTTTGTCCCTAAGAAGAACCACCTTTTTCTTGCTTCCATACCTATTATTCTATGTACGTGGGAAAAACCATTTAACTGCAAAAAGACCAAGTACTCATTCTATTTGCTCAATTCGGGATAGATTTGCCATTTCCTGATAATAACAATACAAAATGATCGTGGACCTTATGTCTAGATTGCGATCCAACAAAAGTAAATCATGTCAGGATTTAGTCCTGAAAAATTTGTACACTGGCATATAGCCATATTAAAGCTCAAACAGGGTTTCAAGCAGCCTCACTTGTCTATTGCATCAACTCCCTATCCCCTGCAAACGGAGATGCAACAAGTTACAAAACAAAAGACTAACATGTCTGCCATTGATACTTCGAGCAATGTAGTCGGCACAAATAATGCCAGTGCTCCCTCACCTACAGATACATTGAATGTATAGCCAAACAGGCTCTCTCACTGGAGCAACAAAATAGGAAAGCTCCAGGGGAAACCCTGCCAGGTTATTGTCAAGCGGTAACTACCAGTTATTTCTGGGACTGATGCGAAGTATCATTTGAATCTTGTTTACTTGACACAGCTGCAGTTGCTGCTGCTGTTACAGCAGCTGCAGCAGCACCTAATTTTGTTGCACCTGCTGCCTTCATGGCCCCACCTATTTTTGCAAATGCTGCAATTCCTCCGACAAGAATAGCCCTCAAAGCAACTGTTGGTTTGACTTCCATGTCTTTTGAACCTGAAAACATCAGATGCTACTCAAAATCACGACTTACAAATTGTTTCACATAATGTGGTGGAATCTAAAAACACATAGCAAACATGCATTGCACTTAGTTGGGAAAGGTTTAAAAAATTCCTGTTTACAACAGACTAGATGCACTGACTGCTTAATAGAATGTTGAATTTTTTTTTCCCCCAAAGTAATCACCATCTTAAGAAATGTGCAATTATTGAACCAGAAAGAGTAATTCCTCATTAAATATCATTAACCGATGCTGTAGCTATGCTAACAACAATTAATATAATGATGGATGTCATATTTACGCACCTAAAAATTGATACCTGCACACATATATGAAATATGCATCTCTTACTAAGATGAGTGTGTGCAAAGTTTGCTTACTTAAAATAATTAGCAAAACTAAGCAAAGAAGTTTTTTCCAAACAAATGCCATCAAATTAAACTGAAATTACAGCAGGTCTTCAGCAAATCTGGCCCTCATAAATTTACTAAAATGCACAATTTAAGCTTATCTTCAACAATCTCACCATCAATAAATTTACCAAATTGCACAATTTAAGCTTATCTTCAACACTCTCACAATCAACTTCAATAAATAATACAAAATGCCTCATCTAGGGATCCTCTTACTTCATCAATCACATGCTGATTAAGATACATGAAAAGCAAGCCTCCTGTCTTGAATGAAAGCTATTATTTCCATATATTCAGCTGATTATAGGCTAGGTATGCTATTACAATACATCTTTTGTCACACATCCACACACAGAGGAGGCTGTTTTTTTGGAAGCTGTTGAGTGCAGTCTCATACATGAAAGGGCTCAGTATAAGTTTCACAACTAGAATCCCATTGAGATGGTTCTCCTCTTTTCACCGCTATAAACTTAATTTACCAACATTAAAGAAGAGGCACATTGGGCAGAGTTCAGTTCGGTTTGGTTGAGGTATGAACTAAACCATGAAAGATCAGATTAATTCAGACCATGAACCAAATGTAAACTAGTTATTTTTTATCTGGTTCAATTCAAATTACAGTATACTTCAGATTTACAGTCAATTTTAGTGGACAATCTATGTTTTGTTAGCAACACAAACCATAAACCAAAGCCCGTCCCAGATCAAAACATCATATTCTTGGTTCAGCTCGATTTGCTTTAACTTGGTCAATTTTTTTCGCACTGCTACAAGTACAACAACTATATAAGGCTTAGGAGGTTCTAATTGAAGGAGTAGGGTAGCATAGTCAACAAAAAAAGTACCTTAAATCCTTATAAGTCTGGCTTCAAGAGATATGTACATCCTATCTCTGCTTAAACCAACTCCAATCTCTCCAATTCGAATCCTATGAATTTGCAATTTATATTCTAACACCTACATTTGTCTACCCTCACACAGATTTCCAGAATGTACTTGAAGCCTAATTTCCTCTTAATTGTCCAGGAATGTAATATTCAAGCCTACAAATTTAAAAATTTTACTTCTTAAGCCCGCCTATAAGAGGCAGAAGAAGAAAATTTTCACCTTTTGCAGACATTTGCTCATACATGAAACGTGTCATCAATCTTAGAAAAATGTCAACATTTTTCATTTAGTATTCACAAGTACCAAAAATCATTCTAATTTAAAACTCGTTGCATGATCCTATCGAAAGTACACCCAGTTGAGCCAATTAATACTACACTGTATAGCACTCCAACATTCCAATCAACAATAAATAATAATACTATTCAACCAAAAAAAATAAAATAACAATCGGAACTTTAAGAAAAACCCTAAATAAAATAGCGAAAGAAAGACATACCCATTATTCAAATCGCCCAGTAGATTAACGAGACAGATTTCAAAAAGATAAAAACTAAAACTTTCACAGTTCATGATCAAGCATATCGACATACCGTATACAAGTCAAAACAATTAAGCCAAACAACAAGATGTAATAGAAGACTGAGCTTAAAGGTTAAACCTTTTTGCAATCTACAAGTTGGGATTTTGATGTTGGTTGAAGGTTTAGAGAGAAGAAGAAGAAAGAAGGATGCCTTTTGCGTGCAGTGTTCCTTTTCTCTCGGGACTTATATTTAGGCATACAACAAATAGAGTATGTGCTGAATACGACGCCGCTGAAATGTATTCGTAGCCGTAGGTGGTCGACTGGTAGTCGTAGACATGGTATATACATTCGTTTCAACGGAATATGCTACAAATTAAGGTGGGATACATGGTTATAGACTTATTTCTATGAAATAATTCGGAATCAAATCCGATCCGACTCATTATAGAATTCCTGATGCTATGATACAGACTTAACGAAAAGTATGCTAGTACTAATAATTTTTTTTTTTATTGTTATAATGAAACTATTTTTAGGTTACTGATATAAGTTGAGGGAAAATTTAGTCCCATAGCAATTATTATGAAACCGGTTCCATCACATCGATGAATAATCTAGATCTTTTAATCTCTTAACTTATTTTATACTAATTTCTTTTATAATTAATTTAATTTTATAATATTGATGGTACAGTTACATGATGAAATCATAGAAATTCCCTTTAAAAGTTTTTTTTTTTATTCTTTTAGAATATTTATATATTGTTCTATATTTTGGTATATATTATTCTTATTTGCAATTAGATGGGCGCTTTTACCTTTCAATCACATTACGTAATTAAAAAAAAAATAAAGTAAAGTGTATTTTGCTCATTTGATAATTGATTATATATCAAGAAATACACATGGTAGAGTTATTTGGACAAAATCAATCTAGATTTAATGGCAATATAATAGAATGATTATACTTATTGTTGAATTGCAAAGATTCATTTTAAATCATAAAAGAAATGCATTCTATGTTTTAACTTAGACTGGTTTGATTTGAGAATTATTTTGATTTAAGGGACTACCTTTATAATGGTATTAGGTTTTGCTAAGGAAAAAGAAGTAGTGTGTGTGTATATATATCTTCATAGCTCATAATTTTTATTGTTTTCAACCATTGAAAAGTGGATAATGAAGGTTCCTTTTTATATATAATTATTAAAAATTAGTGGATGAAAACTTCTTGAGGGGTGCTAGGTTTCCACTAATGGCATATTTGTCAAATGTGTGTTTAGAATTAAATTAAAGAAATTTGATAACCAAGTGACACGAACATTAATCTCTCATTAGAATACATTAGATTCGAGTAAAAATAATGTGCATGGCATTGTATGAATTATAAGAAACTCATCAACCCTGCTAAATATCTTTACAATCCATAATTAGTAGTAATTCAACAAGATCAAATAACACGATATTACAGTTATGATCCTACTCATTATTTAATTAATATCCTAATCGCTTAAATTTGCTGTAAGATTTACCCGTGTATCATATTACTATAGGTTAATTATAAAAACATCACCCGTTGCAAACATATAACCTATGTTTTTTTTTTTTAACAAATAAGTGGCTAGAGTTGCATACAAAAATATGTGTTAATCTTTTGGTCTAAAACAATTAACTTAATAAAAAATATACTAAAAAAAATTAAATAAATAAAATATTAAAAATTAAATTTTATTTAAAAGAGAAAATTGAAAAAAATATATATAATTAATAATTTTGTGGCTAATATAATATTAACATTTATCATTCTAAAATTATTAAAAATATTGACACTTTTGTATAAAACCCAGTATCTATTTGTTTGGAAAAAAAAAAAAACATAGATCATGTGTTTACAAATTGATCAAAATATAATTTTTTTTTTTTGTTTTATTTCTATTATTATTTAATTTGGGTCTACTCCTTTCCATTATGAAACGTAGAAGTAAGATATTTTGCCAATTTATAAAAACTTTGTAGTTAATTACTCTCTTATATGCTAAACTTGACTTCTTTACCAAGTGGTAAGACTAGTAATACATTGATTGAAAATCGTTACACTTGCATACATTATATAACTTTTTGATACCTCATAAATTAGGAGAAAAAATAAGTCAAAAACTGTGCTTGTTGTATTATAATTAACCAAGTTCAATGTACAGGTTCAAGCTTTTGGCTTGGATCCATTTGAATCCTTAGTTCTTCAAGAATACCATATACCTCTTCCAAGCCTGATATCACAGTGCTTCCTGAAGAAAATGAATACACTTTCTTCTTCAACTCAATCCAACTCTGCCCAGTAACTTTCTTTAAACCCTTTTCCTTGGCTGATATCCTTATTGAAGCTGATTCATCCCATCTTCCATTTTCAGCATAGATGTTTGAGAGCAGCATGTAGCTTCCTATTGCCTCAGATTGTGAGCTGAAAATATAAGCAGCAGTTGCCTCTGCAATATCTGTATTTCTATGCATCCTGCAAGCATTAAGCAGAGCACCCCAAACACAAGCATTCGGTGCCATTGGCATAGATTTAACAATCTCACCTGCTTCGAGCAACAAACCGGATCGACCTAGCAGATCAACCATGCAAGCATAATGCTCCATCTGAGGCTTAATTCCGAATTTAGTGGTCATCTGATTATAAAGCTCACGACCCTCGGAAATTAGCCCTGCATGACTACAGGCAGAAAGAATAGCAATAAAAGTAACTTCATCTGGCTTAAATTCTGCTTCGATCATTCGGTTAAAATATCCTAAGGCATCTTTTCCAAATCCATGCATTCCACACCCAGCTATCATTGAGTTCCAAGAGATTAAGTCTCTATAGTTGATTGATTCAAATACTAAGTAACCTTCTTTAAGGCATGCACACCGCATATACATAGTAATTAAGCTGTTCCCAACCAAGATGTTAGAATCCATGGAAGCTCTTACCACATGACCATGAATTTCCCGACCTAGGTTCAATGCTGCCATCTCAGCACAAGCAGATAGTACAGTGCAGATTGTTACAACATTGGGATCATTATTCGCAAGCTGCATTCGACGGAAGAGCTCCAAAGACTCTTCACCTCGACCAACCGAAGCAAAGCCATCAATAATAGCACTCCAACTTATCGCATTAGGCCTCAAAAAGAAACAATTATTTGTATGTTCAAGTTGAGAAAACAATTCTAATGCCTCATCACATAGTCCAGACTTAGCGTATGCTGTTATTAAAGCATTCCAGCTGACAGTATTCTTATTTTTTATTTCATCAAACAATTGGCTCGCATATTCCACTTTTCCTTCGTCACCATATAAAGAAATTAGTGCATGCTTAACGATCAAATAATTCTCAAACCCACCCTTCACTACAAGTCCATGAATTGCTTTACCCTTCCCAAACAAATCCATGTTCGAGCAGGCAGATAACACCACCGTCAACGATTCAGCGTTAACACCAATCCCTCTCATTCTCATCTCACCAAACAATTCAACACACTCTTCAAGCCGCCCACACCGCACATGGCTCGACAACAATGATGTCCATGTCACAAGATTCGGTTCCACCCCTTGACTTTCCATCCTCCTAAACATCTCACACGCACCATCACAATTGAAATTTGCCGCAAAACCAGAAACCATCACATTCCATGAAACGATATTCCTACCTGTCATGAAATGAAACACCCTCTTCGCAGCATCCATTTGCCCTAACCGTCCATACATTCCCATCAGCTCATTTGCAACGTGAACATTATTCCCCAAACCCATTTGCAAAGAATTACAATGAACAACCTTACACAATCTCTCATCCCCAACTAAACTGCACCCTTTAATAACCAAAGGAAAACTGAACCCATCACCCAACAACCCATTTTTTCTCATCTCAAAATACAATTTTAGTACTTCCCCAGGATACCCATTTGACAAATAACCTCTCAAAATCGAGTTCCATAACAAGAGGTTCAACCTTTCCTTCTCAGGAGTTTTATCAAACACCTTACGAGCACAACATATAAGCCCAAATTGAGAGTACACCGAGACAAGCCTTGCCGATAAGAAGCCAGATAAAAGTGTACCTGTAACGATGATTTGGGAATGGATTTGCTTCGTATGTTGGGCGTTTGTGGATTGTTGAAGAAGATGGTCGAAGAAATTGAGGGTTTCATTGCCGAAAGTTGTGATCTTTCTAGAATTTGAAGGAAAAGGAAGGATGGGAAAGGAAAGAGAAGGTTTGGATAGAGATCTGAGTGAGTTAAAGGAAGCATTAAGCATTAAGCGAGAGAATGTAACGGTGAAAGAAAGTTATGAAGACGATAATTATTAGGGCTGGATCAGCATGTGCATTTTGTAATCAATTTGGGCGCGAAATACCTATTGTTTCAATGCTGTGGAGAGAGGAGGAAACCTATGTCAATTTAGGCACGCACACTTAAAATGGAATTGAGGGGAACGAGGGGAATAAAACGGAATAGAATAGGAGATGAAATGATAAATTTATTTATTTGTTTAGATATATTTTGGAATGGAATAGAATTATTATAAATATTTTTAATAATTAATATAAATAATAAATAAGTAAAAGGATAAAAAGATAATTTAATGTTAATTATTCATGAGTGGAATCGCAATTCTGTCAATCGTTGATTTTCAAAAATCATTTCAGCTTTTTAAAACGCAACCAAATGTAGGATTAGGAATGGAACCACGAATTGCAATTCCATTGCGGATTCATTTTTGCATACCACACATGACATTAAAACGACACCGTGTTTAAAGGCACCTATTATTATTAAGCAAATTTTGTTATTTGGTGTCAAATATAAAAGATTAAACTTTTAATAATTACTTTATATCTATGCTCTATTATTTCTCTTTCTCTCCTCTCTATCTTTATATTAAAAACCATTTCCACTTCCTACTCTCTTTTTAACTATTGCCCCTCTTCTTTTTTTCACATGCATCCTTTTTAACCATACCATTTTTTTTTCCCACAAGCAATGCTTGTGCATTGTACGCTGGTAGAAAATTATTGAAAGAACAATTCATCGTTCAGATGGCTAAAAAATAAAAAAGATTCATCGTCTTAGCAATATTGTTCAATGTGGGGAGTGGAAAAAAAAACTCATTTAATTGACCAATATGTCGAAATTAGGATTTATTGCCAAGAAACGAATTGAGTCAAAATAATACATTGCTAAACTCGAATTCTATTGAGCTTTAATCCTTAAATTGACACTTTGATAAGTTTGCGCTCAATTCAATTAGGCTAGATTATTCTTATAAATATTAATTGAACTAAAAAAAATAAGTTGGGATTTTGGAATAATATAAAATTTTTAGTTAATTTAGTCCTAAAATATAATAGATATGGATTATTGAATATAAAAGGAAAAAGAAATACAAAAACAAGCTTTAAAAATAGAAAGAATATGGTGTAAGCCCCGGAAAATTTCAATAAATAATTCCAAAATGAACTTCGGAAATAAACCCTAAAAATCACTTCAAATCAAAACCGAACTTTGACTAGTCCTAAATTGCGAACGAATCCGGAAATTTCTCAATCTTGAGGAAAATAAGAATTCTTAAAAATAAAATAAGAACTCATCATATTTCAATTCCAAAACCACTACGTACGACAAATTCTATACGTAACTCCGACTTATAGAATCGGGTAATATAGGACCCAAAAACAAATTATTAAAAAGTAAATAACGATTAACTTTCGGAATAAAACCCCAATTCAAGAATTTCGAAACATTAAAAGATATAAATACACAAAAATAAAACTTAAGAAAAAATTTCTCAAATCAAAAATGTTATAAACAAAAATATCAGTTTCCAAATTGTGAGCAAGATCTAAACAGGAAAATCACCCGGAAACCCTAAGTGAATACAATAGTTTAAGTCCGGCAATCTAGCCCCTTAAACCCTAGAGGCCGAGGTGTAGTTAAAAGTGTAGAATAGCTCGTAGTAATACGAGTTCGCTTAAAAATATCAAATTGGTAAATTTTGACATATTTCAACCCGTTCGAATACGAGACTTCGAAAAGCGTGTCCCGGGGCTCAAGATATAAAAAATATACCATTAGTACCATTAGACCGTAATTTCATAAGATTTCCAAATATATCATTATATAATATTCGGGTTATAAAAGTTACAATTATAACCTTTTATCGTATTTTTCATTTCTACCAGTAATTAATTAGTCTTTTGCACTATTCACTTTTATTTCATTACACAATTTTATTTCTTATAAAGCCTTATATTTTTAGATAAATATTATATATATTATAGAAAATTTTGTTTTTCCAAAATTTAGTTCGTTTCGGGTTTTTACGGGATCAGAAACTATTTAAGACCCAATACTAAAAATAAAATAAATTAATTTAATAATTAAAAAATATTCATAAAATATTTTTATTTTCATAAAATAATTTTTCAGAATTTTTTGGGTTATAAAAATATCATTTATAGCCCATAATCGCGTATTTTGATCATACCGGTAACATATTTGTTAAAATACTAAAATAATTCAATTAATTATTTAATTTTTTTTATGAAAACTCTGCTAATCCTTTAAAAATATTTTTCTTAATTTTATTTTATATATTTTCCCAATAAAAAGTACTTTTTCAACCCATACTTTAAGTACACTTCATTTGTCACTTCTACACATTAATCAAGTTTTCTTTCACTCATTTCACACTCCATTTCCTCATAATGGCAGCTGACCACACTCCTAATAATAGCCTCTTTTCTTTTATTTTAATTATTTATTTAATGATTTAAAGCCTCTTTTAGTTAACACATTAAATGATACAAGTTACGTTTTCAAATTTTAAGTTACAAGACAATTTAATCTCTCTTCCTCTCTTACTACCATTCACGTGAACCCCCTCCCCCCAAAATCTGCCTTGTTTTATTTTTTTTTTCTCCTTTCATTCATTTAATATACTCATTTTCTCTCTCTCTCTTTCATTTACTCCTTTTACCCTTTTTCATTCCTTAACTTTTTCTCTCTCTTTTCCTCTCTTTTCTTCTTCATTTTGTTCTTGTTCCTTCAAGAATACAAGCTGCCCCCATTCCATTTTGAGCTCCCACACACATTTCTTGAAGATTTTTGAATAAACTCTTGTCCATAGCTGATATAGGTAAAGTATAATGAGAGTTTCATGCATCAAATGACATTCCATAAGCTTAAAAGCTAAGGATGATGATGCCAAAAATGAAACACTCCTCTTCTCTATTTATTATCTTGTATCATTATTATTTTCTTGTTTAAAGTAGTTATATTTTGTAGATCTAACTTTTTGTAGCTTTGATTTTCGTTTATGCCATAGATCTTGTTATTTGAGTATTATTTTTGTTATTGCTTATGATTTACATATATTCATCATCACATGTCTATCATGGTGTTCATGCATTTAAACTAGTTAGTAACTAGATCTAGTGTTTTGAGTTCATAATGCATTAGACTTTTGTTTTATGTTCATAAACAACTTGTAGTGGCATGATGATAGTAGGAAAGTTTTAGAAAACTCAAGATCTATTTTATTTTCAACAAAAATCATTTTTGAAAATTCGGATGAAAAATGAACCATATTTAGAAAAGTTATTTTTCAACTTCAAAATGTGTATTTTTCATTTAAAATGAAGGGTTAGGATAGATAACATAAATGAAAGATTTTGATGAGTAAAGTTTAGATCTATGAGTTTATAGTTTACTACCATAGGGTTTCTTTTATATTCGTTCATATTAAGAGTAGATCTTGGTTTTGAACTTAAACAAAAATTGTGAAATTCGTATTTTGGCAAGACCCCTATTTAAAAACTACTTTCCAAATGTCAAAATGAAATTTTTACTTAAGATAATGAAGGCTTAATATGTATATCATCAAGACTTCTTTTTACAAGAATCAAAGGTGATTTTCAAAAGTTATTTTCAAAATAAAAATCTCATTTTCGGATTTTGGCCAAGGCATATTTTAAAAACATGTTTTCCAACTCAAAAATGAAGTTTTTATTCAAGATATGGAAGGCTCTTAAGATAGGATATGTAAGGAATGGATTTTCATAAGTTTAGATAGATTTTATCAAAAGATATGTCCAAAAATAAATTTTGTAAATTAGGATCCCAACCAAGACCAATTTTGAAAACCTATTTTTCAACTTCAAAACAAGACTTTTATTAAAGAAATGGAAGCCTTAAAGTATAGGATTGATTAGGAAATGGTTTTTTAAAGAATAAATGAGTTTTACAAAGAAAACAAGCTCAAATGAATTTCTCAAAATTCGGATTTGAAAATAGCCACAATTTAAACACTCATTTCCAAATGCCAAAATGATAATTTTTATAGGAAAATGGAAGTCCTAGGGAGTATATGTAATAAAGACTAAGTTTTGTCAAGATAAGAGAAGTTTATCAAAATATAATCCTAGGATAACAAATGATTTCCAAGAATAGGATAAACAATGTTTTCATTCTTCAAAAATTTTGTAAAATTCGTAACTTTGATGATGCCCATGAAAACACCCATTATCTAAGTTCAAAATAAAAGTTTTATTATTAAATGAAGTCCTTAGGTAGTGGATATAGTAAAGCCTTAAATTTTGATGCATTACACAAGTTTTTCCCAAAGGAATCATTCAAAAAGTGGATTTCTAAAAATTCGGATTTTTGAGTAAATCCTATTTGAAAACATATTTGCAAAGTGTAAAATGCAAATTTTTATGAAAAAGTGAAGTCCTTAGTGGTTATGTATGGTTGAGCCTTAATTTTCTAAGTATCAAATGATTTTTACTTAAAGAATCACTCAAAAACTAATTTTACAAAATTCGGATTTTGGAATCAACCCTACTTGAAAACATGTTTACAAAGTGCAAAATGGAAATTTTTATGTAGAAATGAAGGTCATAAGTAATAGATATAATGAAGACTCAATTTTAACAAAGATAATTATATTTTATTAAGAAATAAATCCAAAACAAATGGCCATGATCAAAGTTAGAAAACTAGATCTTTCATAAGTAGTTGTTATTATGGTCTTGCAAAATAAAAAGTTATAAAATTTTCTTTTAGCAAAAATCATCAAGATCATGCATACATTAAACTCATCTCATGTCATTCATGTTAGGAAATCATTCATATTTCATGTATTCATGAATTATCAAATAGAAACATTTCAAACAATTACAAAACTATTTTTCGGAATTGGAAACTATTTCTGATCTGATCTAATCTGATCCCTCTATTCCGTGACTTAAATATTTCCAAAACTTAAAAATAATATTAGAATTAGATAGATCTTTTGAAGTAGATAGAAATCGATATATAATTTGCGAAATTCCTAGTTAAAATGACCAAGTTTGGCCGTTTTAAGTTGAAATTCCCGCTTAGGATGAGAATTGCGAATTTGATAGTTTGTATAAGATAGTTTGGATTCGTTAAGTGATGAAATACTTATTAGAGTATTTCTTCCTTTTTAGGTGATCCCGAAATCGACGATTCCTTACCACCGATTACTTGTACTAAGATCGGATCCAATGGCCGAGTGAGTATTACTTCCAATTTCATTTATTATATGTGATTGTAATAATAGTTGCACTAGATATTTGGTAAAGATAAAATGGATATGCATGATGGGGACGAACGGGGACTATGTATGCTTGTTGTTGATATGAGAAATGGAATGTAAGAATATCGAAGCCGAGTGATTAATTATTGCTTGTATAGATGAATTAGAATTGATTGTCTGCGATTATTGATTGATCACTTAAAAGAATTGGTATAATTGATTATTCGGAAGTGAAGATGAAATTGAACTCATTCACGATGGGGATGGAGCATTAGCATTTGTTGGTTTATCGTTGTCCTTAAACGAATTATTGAGTTGGTTTATCGTTGTCCTTAAACGAATATGAGTTGGTTAATCATGATCCATAAAACGATTTTATAGTTCAATTGACCGTAAGCTTAAACGGCGTCGTACCGCAAGATTCGTTAATCTACTAAACTAGGATGGAGAGCGCAAGTCCATCCACATATGATTTCCGGTATGTCATATGTTTGTTGAATTCACGTGTTTGATGCATATTACTTATCTAACTAATCACTTGATTGTATGATGTGTTATAAATGTAATCTTGGAAGTTCTTACTCACTAAGCTAGTGTAGCTTATATCCCAATAGATGTTTCAATGAACAGGTCATCTCAAGAATGCTAAGTAGGGACCGTGATGGTTGGAGTCGAAAATGACTATGGGATTTCGGCAAAGAATAAGAATGTTTGAAGTTATTAGCTAGGTTTTATGATTTGCCTTGTAATAGTTTATGTAGTGAGATCTTTTGACAAATTGTAATGGAAGTATAATGTTTTGTATTGGAGTATAGTAAATCAAATTTCCTTTACATTATTACTCAAGTTATATCAACATAAAATGTATCACTCCGATGATCTCTTCCATGTGTTAGACGCCTTGTACATATTATAGAAGCCTTCGCGTGACTTGGGTGGTCATTCTTAGGCTTTAATATTGTGTACGGCGGACTGCCACGTTTAGGGTACCCTCCGGGGTGTGACATATGGGATTTGTAATTTTTTATAAAAAAAAGAGACAAAAATGTTCAATAGGCTAATGAGCTATCCAAATTAGATATTTTTAAAATTTGAATTCTATAGTTACTTGAGTAGCTTGAATTCTAATTCCAATCAATGAATTCGAACGCAATAGCACCTCTTTATAAATAAAATCAAATAGTACAAAAAATTATACAAATAAATTACAACAATTAATTCTAACTAATATAGGCACTTGCAAGATGGTGATAGAAATTAAAAAAATCTTATTTTATATATTTTCCATAAAATAAATGAAAAAAGAAACTAAAACATTTATTTTCCCTTTCTATTGTCCTATCATTAAAAAATGTTTTCTTATCTTTTCTTATAAAATAAAAATTTTGAAAAATAAAAAATAAAAACGAAATATGATTTTTTTCTTTAATTTTGTTTTCGGATATAACCCCCCCCTTTTTTTTTTCCACAGTCTTCAAAAGCTCATTAAGTTTACATAAGTCCTAGAATTTTAAGCTTGATAGTTCTAAACCTAGTATCTTTGGTTTTTTCTTTTTTCATCTCATCATACCAATGGTCGGACTGAAATCAAATCATTTTTGGTTTTCAATTTACCTTTTCTAACTTCGACGAGTGGCAACTTATTGTAACTTACAAAACCCTTTTGATTCGTAGGCAAATCTTCCATAATGAATGCGTTGGGTTTAACATGGCTTGAAATCATTAAGATGATCAAATTTTGAGCAAACATTACCTACTTGTATCTTGCTTGACTAAGTAGGATTTAAATAGGTATTAAGAGTTATATTGAAGATTTTAAATATAATTTTTTTAGAATCTACTCTAACAAGATAAGATATAAGATATTCATACTTTATATCAACCCTAAAATCTATATATTAATATAATAAGTAAGATTAAAAATATCCAGTATCCACCTTATAAAAATTATGAAATAAATATTTATAATGAGAAATAAAAATTAATATTATTATTATTTTCACATTGTAAATGATAAAATAAATAAATAAATAAAGAGTCTAAGCATGTTGGAAAACCCTAAATTGTTGCTAGTTACCTAAGGCGCCTCATACATTATTGATTTCTTTGTCGTCTTCTTTTCTTTCCCTTTTTGTTTTCTCGATTTTGTAGACCCCGCATTTTAACATATTGCAATTTATAATAGTACATTATCATATTTTATAATAATTATTCTATAATGTTTTACAATATAACATATGTTCTTTGATTGTATGTATTAACGAGTACAAAAGTGCAATAGAAAAGTTTTTAATTATAGGAATCTGCTATAAGTTTCACATTTTCCTTTTAATATCAAATAAACAAATTTGATAGATATTTGTGGCAAGGTTCAACTCTCTCACAAACAAAAATTTTGTGATATTACTTTTTTAATATCACATAAACAAATTTTGTATCAGGAAGAATTTATGATATTAGAAATTTTTTTTTAATTTCTTCGTATAGATGTTTGCTACTATAATTATATGAAAGTAGGTAGTCTTTCATGCTGCATTAAATTATACATATATAGATATATATTAATATTACTTAGGAAAGTGCACTAAAATATACCAGAAGTGTGAATTGAGTATGTCAACTAATTTAACAAATTAATGAACTTTTAATTTAAATAAACAAATTAAGCACTACAATATACAATAGCAACAATGATGCACTGAAAGTATAAAAGAGATGGGGAATGAAGAATCAAGTTTAGATATAATGTGGAGTTCGGTTTACTCCCTAATCTCCAAGATCACACAATATGCCTTCAACCAAGGTTTTCACACACTTTTATTAATCACCAAAACAAATGCTCAATAAGAGCTATACACAAATTAAAACAATCAAAATAATAATAATATCCTGACTTTTATAGTATTCTTTTACAAATGGCAAGTATAAGTACAAGAGCACTAATTTGATTTTTCTCTCAATAGATTTTGTGCAAAATAATGAAGTGGAATACAAGAGTAAAAGAGAGGATCAATGGGTTTGTTTGTTTTTGCAAATAAAAGCTCTCAAAAACTTGCTTTAATATACCAAAGAGTGTATATATATAAGTCTTTAACAAATCAAACAGCCATTGGAGGAAACGTTTGACATTTGACTAACATTAAATGCATAATGGCTAGTTTTTACGCACTGGCTCACTAGTCCAAAGCATACACTCATGAGCAGCTGATCGTGCCAGTGGATATGGCTGCGATTGAAATTGTTCCTTGCTTAACTTGTATAGGCTCACCGATGCAGCTTGTGCTGGTGCCTTCACCCGCATTTTCATCTAATTGCAGATTACTCTATTCTAAGGCCCACTGACGAGCCAATCCATGTCTTGCACTTATAAGCTCCATAAACACATGCTTGATTTGCTTTGATTTAAATTATCTTTATTTTCATTCTATTAATCAATCAATTGTGATTCATTTAATTCAATGAGGCATGATGTGTTTAGCAAATTAGTTTATATAATTTTGTTCTCATCAATATCATTTGTTAGAATTAGCCAATTTAACAATCTTCCCCATTTTGATGAGGGCAAAATTATTTCAATACTCACCCACAATTAAGTATTTGGTGTAAAAATTTTGCAATTTTAAAATGTAGCAAATACTTTAAGTGCGAAGCGAAAGAGATAGCAAAAGCTTCATTGATAGCACTGTATTTCGCTATATTTCTCCCCCTTTGACCTCATCAAAAAAACCCATAAAAATATTAAGCAAGTGAATCCAAATATCATATTACGAATAGCATATTGAAGAATGGTTCATAACCTTAGCCAGAGCTCATTCATAACATGAAAAGCATAGGAATATGACAACATCTATAGTTTAATCGAAAGTACTAACATTAGGTAATAGTCATAATAATAAGTTGTAGACGTTAATAATAGCCAATAAGAGAACTTCATAAGTACATGACAAAAGCAACCAACATAAAAGAGTTTAAGATCAAAGTTAGATAACAAGGAAGAGAAAAGCAGAAACAGGAACAAGATCAAGCATTTAGATCATCAACAGGAGATGGGAAAGGATGAATAGTATAGAAATGGTTCGAATGTTGAAGTTGAAAGATCAAAATTCAAACTAAAGACCAGAAATCTAAGTTTGCAAAGAGATATACCCATAATTCATATGATCACGGAGCTCCTGAAGTGAAGAATTAGATGAACCAAGAGCTCAAATAGGGGGTTCATCATCATCAGTATCTGAGTCCATATTAGATCAGGAAGGAGAGCACCGTCACCAATAAATGGTTCTAAGGGTTTCTTGCTCTCCTACCTACCATATTTCTTCTTTTAGGTGCCTGAACTAATGGTATTGAAGGTGAAGGTAGGAACTTGAACTTATCGAGTTTCAATGCAAAACTCAACACCCTTGTACCTTAAGAAAAGATTAATCATTCTACTTCCATGAAGGCCACCTGAACATGCTTGTTTGTCACAATCTTAAAATTTCTAAACATGAGATCAAAGAAATTTATCTTATCTCCCTTCAAGATGTGCACCATAAGTCACAAATCCTACTGGGTCACTTAGGTTTGTTACCCCTTACACAAAACATAACAGTCAATTGGAAACTGGTGAAGGACCCATCACCTAAAAGAGAGGTAGGAAGTATAAAAGTTGTGCGGTTCATGCCAATTTGGTCCCATAGCAAATATAGTAAAGAGTTGTTCATAATAGCTAGCAACATTAAAAATATTATGCATTCAGACCCCATTATCATTGACATCTATGAGACTACAAAAATCATGACGGGAAATTTTAATCCACTTTCCATACAGACAGGTGTATGGTTGATTTCTTACAAAATTTGAATCACTAAAACTAGTCTCCCTTCCAACCCCAAACCACCATCATCTTCAAAAAATTCAATCAAATTACAGTAGAACATCTTAACAAATTCTTCATTTCCTTTGGTTGGAAAAAGCATGTATTTAGGACATTATTTATTACTACATCAGGAAGTTGAAGAATAAGAAAATAATCTAGAACTTCTTCTTTATAATTTCTACCAACATCTATGTGAATATCATGGAACAAGGCATACCAATCCGAATACTTCTTAGTTGGGAAAAGGAAGGTGTTAAAGTTAAGTAGAGGAGGCGAAGTAAGGCCACAGGTAGTCCTTAGAAGCATGGTGAAGATGAAGCTGTGGAGAGAGAGTGAAAACATGGGTAGAGAGAGAAAGAGGGGAGAGAAAAGGAATAGGGTGGATAAAGATGGAGGGGATGTAAGCCCTTAGATTTTACGATAATCTTATAAGTAAATCCCTGTAATCAATATCAGAACCAAAACCCTACAATCAAACCAAGTCAATTCTAAACCCTAGAAGCCCTACACTTGATCAAAGATAATTCTAAAACCCTAAAATACTAGATGAGATGGAAAAACATGAAAACCCAAGACTTAGTCGAGTATAAGACTTACACCTTAAAATGGTGAGTTTTCTTGCAAAAGCAATTGTTTCGAACCTTGCTAATATCAATTTATGTATCTAATCACCAACATGTAAATTAAGGCAAAATATTTCGACGAACAATTAATACTAAAATGATATTAAGAAATCCATATAATATCAGATAAAATTTTATTAGCTCATAAAAATGTTAGTTATAACTTTTATATGCGTGTTTTTCTTTCTACATATAAACAATTAGTCTTTTCTACCATTCAATCACTATTTACTACTATTCATATCAATCACATTTTTCTTACACTCATATAGCTTATTCTTACACCTTACATAACATACTCTTATTCATATCTAATCACCATATTTTATTGCACTTTTCTTAATCTTTTCTCTTCTTTAATTATTTTATTTTCTCTCTCTCTCTCTCCTCTCCCCTAAGAACCAACACCCCCCCCCCTACCTTCTTTCTCTCTATTTTATTTTCTTTTTCAATTATTTATCCATATTTAATTACCTCACTTGTTTTGTTCATTTATAAATATCTCTTCCCTCTTTATTTTTCCCGCACTTTACAATCCTTCTTCCTCTCAAAATTTCCTATCCCCCTTTCCTCGCTTTCACTTTAGCCCCCTCCCTCATTTGCCTCTGTTAAATTTTCTTTCATCTTTTATTTAGGTAAACACACTAAACACTCTTCATATATTACGTTATGTGACATGTGTATATATATGTTTTTGAATAGTTTCCATAGAAATCCTTATGACACATGGTGCGAGAGAATGGAAGTGCAAGACAACATATTGAATTCATGTCACATAATGTTATTTTTATGTTCATGTTATAGTTTATGATGTTATGATCATCTTATTCTTGTTTACTAATCTAACTTTCTATATGTAATATGTATATGTAGATATCGAGAAGACACTAGGAATACTTAAGAGGAGGGTAAATTGAGTACTTACCTAAAAATTCCAAATAATTAATTTTAATTTCAACAGATTAAAATTTAAGTAAATTTTCAGTGAATAAATAAAAAATAGATATAAAGCTTAAATTAAAGAGATAAACTTAAAGGAAATCAAGCCAGATTTAACGTGTAGTTCAACCCATTTCTTACTCTCCATGGTCCACAAATTGCCTCTATCAAAATCTTCACCACCACTTCAATTAATTTGAAAAGTTATCTCAAGATGGGTAATTACACAACTCAAGAAATAAATTATTTCCTCTCTTTTTAAGTACTCTTTAAATAAATAGCAATAAATATAAACATAGCACTGGAGTATATTTTTTCTCTCTAAAAGATATACGAATATTATATACAAGAGAACAAAAAAAAAAGATTTGTTTTATCTCAATAAACAGCTAATAAAATGATTTTGGCACTTCATACTTTTTGTTGTTCTCAGGACTTGTATATAAATAAACTTTGAATCCCAAAAGTTTGTCAGATACAATGTTTATAGTTTGCTAAATATTAAATGTGTTTCAACTACTCTTTTCTTACCACATAAGCTTTAGACATTAAGTTGTCGTACCTCAAATACTCATCAAGCCATCATCTATCGTGCCCCAACTTTGCCCTCGACAATCTCTCCACATGTGAGGTTCTTCGAGCCTCAAATTTAAACTGTCTCACCTTAAGTCTTCATTACTTTGAGCCATCAACGTGGCCCACAACTAATACTATGAGCTTTTTATCTTTGTCGAGCATTGGTTTATAACATGTCACGCCCCGATTTTTAGCACGTCGAGCCCTTAATGTGACATTCGACTAGTACTATCTACTTTTTTACCTTGTTGCCCTTAAACTTTAACTTGTTGCGTCTTAATCACTTGATATGTCTAAGACTTGACCAACCCCTGTTTCTTTTAAAGCTTGCAGAAAACTCCACAAACACACATAAAGCACACACATGTATATTTAACTAATTAAGTGTAGTTTACAATAAATAAATAATTAATTGTGTATTATATTGTCTCATCAAAATCATATTGAACACTCAGGTTCAACAATCTCCCCTTTTTTTATGAGGACAATTTATACACGATTAACTTATATTCTCTTCACAACACTCCCCCTCAATTAATATCTTGTTTTTTAAAGAAATTTTTAGGTTTCAAGTCAAAATTTTGATGCTTATTTCTAAGGAAATGCATATTACACTTGATACATCATTTTCTCATTTTCTTCCCCTATCAAAACAAAGTATATGCATGCTTTTAATTGTACATCCTATACTTCTACCCCTTTGTACTCATCAAAAGCAAATATATGATAGATTCAATATATGCAAGCAAGGAGAGATGAACAGATATACGAAATTCAACAAAAAAAAAATGCCTTGATAGAGGACTTCACATTTACCTACACCCATGTAGGACTTCACACACGTGCCCATACTCAGATACCGCTCATGCCTACATCTATGTTGGACTTTATGGCAAATTCCTATGTACAGATATGACTTCACACACCACTTGCCTATACCCAGATAGGACTTCACCACTTGCCTATACATAAATAGGACTTCACCGCAAATGCCTATACATAGATAGGACTTCACCGCATTTGCCTATATATAGATAGGACTTCACTACACTTACCTGTACATAGATAGGACTCACCACGCTTGCCTACATTTATGTAGAACTTCATCTCATTTGCGTACACATAGATAAGCAATCGTAACATCATCATCATCAAAGGCAGATATGTAATATCCAAACAAATCATATCAACACAAAAAGATTTTAAGCCATACATTATATTTAATAGCTTATTTAGTCCAAAATCCTATTCTATGTCAACTTAGTTCAATAATACTTAGCACTCATTGTAGACATCCCATTTTTGTCTATTTAAGGTTTAAATTTATAATAAAAATTAATATTATATTAGGCCCACAAAATATAATAAAAGACATTTCAAAGAAGAAAAAAATAAATATAAAATAAAAATGAAGAAAAAAATAAATAATAAATAAAATAATAATATACATATGGGCTTTATATAATACTGATTTTAATTATAGATTTATTTTGGATCCAATTAAATACCCCATATAAAATGAGCTTATTTAATTGGACCCATTTTGAAAACCTTAATTAAAATTTTGTACAAATCAGTAGCATAGGACAATCGGTTGTATGAATAAGTCATTAGTATGCGTAAGAGAGACTTGAGTTTGATTCTGTGATAAGGTACATTATCTTTTTTTTTTTTTCACATGCTCTTATTGATCAGATGAGGTAAGCAAATATGCCAATTAAAATCTTTAGGGGCTAGTTCTATTGACAAGGCAACGGTTAGACCAATTCCAACGAGGGTGATTCCGGTGATTTTGAGAGCAACCACGTCAAACCTAGACGTGCATAATCAAATGGAGAAATGGGCACCTTTGCAGATCGGACTTGGGTCAAATGAGGGCAGTCGAATCTGAGGAAAAAGTAGCGACCAGCGATAAAGGAATTGGCTTCTCCGGCGACTTTTGTGATTGGGAAAATATGGGGATAAAAGTTTCTGAAGGTCCCGAACACTCCTGTGAACTCAGTTAATTCCAATGACTATCCTAGAAGCTCCCTTCAAAACATTTCGAATTTTTCTAGAAAGCTTCAAAATCCCTAACTCCTATGCAAGTTCCAATCCTAGTTTTTTTAGTGGATTTCTATTGTGATTTTTTAATCGCAGGCGACCCAATTTGCTAGCCAACCACTTGAATCCGTCCCATTCGGATTTCCAGCTCCCGTCGACGACTTCAATCCGAGTTCCCTAATTCTTCTTCTTTATAATAATAATAATAATAATAATAATAATAATAATAATAATAAATAAAAAAGCATGATAATAATGTTATTTAATTAGTTGTTTGTATTAAAATCTTTTTTTATTAGTAAATTAATAATAATTTTTCATGTATAATGAATTTTAGTAACATGTAGTAGTCTTTTATGATGCTTGAATAATGTAATATGATAAGTGTTTATGTCATAATGTTTATATGTGGAATTTTTTTTTCTCTTTCCTTTTTGTAATTGCTGAATTGTCACCCTAGTAATATGATATTGAGCAAAAATAAATATTACATTTAGATATAAATGGCAATATTGATGATACTTGATATTTTAATGACACTTAGAATATTATGATCTTCGTATAAATTTTGTGTCCTACTTGATGTAATATGGATTGGATTTTGTCTTCTTATGTTTGATATGGTCATATAATGCAATAAACAATAATCTCAATTTTGACAATACTGTAATTTATGAATATCTACTTGACCATAATATGAATTATTTATGTCACATGTTAAATTAGAATTTTGTCTTATTAAATAATGTGTTTGATATGTTACTTATAACGTTATCTTCATTATGTCAATAGGAATCTTAATTTTAACCATATGTGAAATAGTTCAATGTATTATCATGATGTTTATGATATTATGTATGTTTGAAAATTTTAGTCACTTAGGAAATTTTGATTTTTTATGAAATTGCAAAACCTAAATCAATAGATCCAGGGTCCATATCATAAAAAAATGTTAATGTCATAAAAGTTAATGAAAGTAATGAATTTAAAGAAAATATAATTTTAAAATTCTAAAATTAATCAACAAACTCAATTTTTCTTCAAAAGAACTATGTATTATTTTATCCTAATTAGCAGGTACATAGGCACCTACGGAGCAACATAAAAAATGAAAAAAACCTTTTTTAAACACTAAATTGATTCATTATTTATTGTAAATATTGTTTAGATTTATAAACTTTAATGATAAATTGTAAATTTCATAGTCTATACATTAGTAAAAAAATTTTAACATTAAAATGATAAGATTTTAGTTTATGAATTTTAAGTGATAACCATATGGTTTTAATAGGGTAGCCCCGAATACAAAAATCTCTAGTTTAATAAAATTGGTTTTAAATCAATTTTTTTGCAGATCAATAGCTAAGTTAGGATGAACTAACTTATTGATCCTAACTTACAATTTTTTCTTAATTTTAATCGGATGGCGACTCCAAAATATTTTTAAAAAATTAAATTTCTTTTAATTCATAGTCAAGGGTTTGTATTAAATGGGTTAGGGTTTGGTACAAATCGAATTACAAGAAATAAAAACTAGAAATTGAAAAATCCATACCTGACACTCGTCTTGCTTGATCATTCCTAATTCTCTTCTTAAAGTGAAAAAACGATATTCACTCGAGTGTTTTGTAAAAATAACAATAATTTGATTATTTGTATCAATAAATTCCAAACTGATATCTTTGTTTATAACATGATTTCTAATGAAATGATGTCTAATTTTGATATGCTTGGTTCTTGAGTGTTGGATCAAATTTTTAGTCAAATTTATAGTACTCGTATTATTACGAAGAATTGGAACATATTCAAAATTTAAATCATAATCAAGTAAAGTTTGTTTCATCCATAAAATTTGTGTATAACAACTACCAGCTGCTATATACTCAGTTTCAGTAGTAAATGTAACCAAATTTTGCTTTTTAGAGTGCCAATATATTAAAGAATTTCCAAGAAAATGACATGTGTCGCTTATGCTTTTCCTATCTACTTTGCATCCAGCAAAGTCAAAATCAGAGTATCCAATAAGGTTGAAAGAAGTAAATTTTGAATACCACAGGTCAATTTCAATCATGTCAGTAAGATACTTGAAGATAGTGTGATTCTTTTGAACAAGATTGAAATCGTGCACATGCACATACAAAGAATATGATACCAAGTCTAGAAGCTGTCAAATATAATAAACTGTCTATCATAGCTCTGTACATCTTTTCACAAACATTTTTGCTTTTTTCATCTTTATCAAGCTTTAATCTTGTGCTCATTGGTGTTGGTTTTGATTTGTAATTATCTATTTTGAACATTTTTAACAATTCTTTTGTATATTTAGCTTGATTGATAAAGGTTCCATTTTCAGCTTGTTTGATTTGGAGATGAAGAAAATAATCGAGTTCTCCCATCATACTCATTTTAAATTCATTTTTCATGGACTCAACAAATTCTTTTATAAGACTCATATTTGTAGCTCCAAACACAATGTCATCAATATGGATTTGCATAATCAAAGTATCAAACTTGTAATTTTTACTAAATAAAATTGTATCAACTTTTCCTCTTGAAAAACCATTGTTTAATAGGAAGTTACTAAGTTTTTCATACCAAGCTCTAGGAGCTTGCTTTAGTCCATAAAGAGTTTTATATAATTTAAAAACATGATTAGGAAAATCATTATTTTCAAAGCCCTGTGGTTGCTCAGCATAGACTTCGCTCTTTATAAAACCATTTAAGAAAGCACTTTTGACATCCATTTAGAAAAGTGTGAAATTCTTCAAAGTTGCAAATACCAAAAACATTCTTATAAATTCTAATCTAATAAATGGAGCAAAAGTCTCATCAAAATCAATTCATTCTTCCTGATTATGACATTTAGCAATCAAACTAACCTTATTTCTTGTTATTAAACTAGATTCATTAAGCTTGTTTCTATAAACCCATTTGGTTCCAATAACAGGTCTATTTTCAGGTTTAGGAACCTAATTCCATACATTCATTCCTCATGAACTAGTTTAATCCATCTTGCATCGCATCAATATAAAATTATGCTTCATCAATATTTTAGGTTATGTTTGTCATAGAAAAACTAGATTACTTAAATTCCTTAAGATGATCTGTTTGAGCACGATTTGAAGGTTCACCAATTATTAGATCCTTAGGATGTGATTTAGTATACTTCCATTCTTTAGGCAGATCATTATTATTAGATTCATGCTCATCATCATCATCCAATTCTTATCCATTAACTTCTTTATTACTGTTTTCAAGAGCAAATTTATTTAGATCAACACAAACAACATCAACATCAACATCATCATTTGAGCATACATCAGGCAAAGAATCACCAAAACCAACATGAAATGATTCTTCAACAACTAAAGTTCTTTTATTAAAAACTTTATAAGCTTTAGCCAACTATTCTTTGTCATTGTTCAAAATATAACATTTTATGCCAAAAAGATGAACTTGAGAGTTCAATGTGAATTTTGATGAGACAATTTAATACACAATTAACTATTTATTTGTTGTAAACGACACTTAATTAGTCATGTACATATATGCGTGCTTTATGCGTGTTTGTGGTATTTTCTACAGGTTTTAGCAGAAACAAAAACTATCAAGGGCAAGCCATAGGAAGTGGTTAAGGGTTAGCAAAGCTAAGGCCTAAGCAAGCCTAACAATCAAGACGTGAAAAAGCAATGGTCAAGGGTTGACAAGCTCGAGTATGCCCAAATAGTGGTTGAGGTTCGATCGAGTCCTAAACAAGTTAAGTAGTTGAGGCTCGACAAGTTAAGCCAGATGCGCAACAAGCTAAAGAAAAGAATAGACTTGTCAAGGGTCAAGTTTAGAGTAAATGCGCCAAAACGTTGATGCTCGACTAGTACAGAACAAATGCTTGACAAAGCTAAGGAAGCAAATAGTGCTATTGAAGGTTATGTCAAAGGCTCGACATGATGCAGACTTAGGACTTAATGTGCCAAATTTTGAGGCTCAAAGAAGCACGCATATGGAGAGGCTATCAAGGGCATAATTGAGGCGTAGCAGATTGTGGCGCAACAAGTATTTAAGGTGTAACAGCTTAAAAGTCTAAAACCAATGTGGCAAGAAAAGAGCCGTTGAAGCACATTTAATGTTTGGCAGATTATAGACATTGTGTCTAATGGACTTTTGAAATTCAAAGACTATTTATATACAAATCTTAGAGAACAACAAAGAGAGAAGAAGTGCCAAAATTATTTTACAAGCTCATTAATTGCAATCAAACAAATTCGTTTTCTTTATTTCTTGTACATAATATTTGCAAATTATTAAGAGAGAGAAAATATACTCTAATGCTCACTTATTATTAATTGCCATTTCTTTTAGAGCACTTAAAGAGAGAGGAAATATTTTATTTTTTGAGTTGTGTAATTGCTCATCTTGAGTTAACTTTTGATATTAATCGAAGTTGTGGTGAAGACCTCGACAGAGGCAATTTGTGGACCATGCCCAAAAGTTTGTCAAGAGTTTAGAATTTAAGAAACCTTAAAAATTTCCTTTGTTCTATTTTTGTGGACCGTTTACTTGTATTTTCCTTTATGGACTATTATGTAGACTTTCCTAATATCTCAGTTTCTATGTTAATGTTTCATTTTGTTGTTAGTATTACTTCTTTTAATTTATCATGATGCTAACAAAATGGGGAGAAAAGTAAATAAAATACCTAGAAATGAATATGTGAATTGAACTTACATTTTCAAAAATTATTATTGTGTTTATATGGGTTTTGTTATCATAAAAAAAGGGAGAATGTTGGGTTCTCTCGATATTAGTTTTGATCATAACAAAAAGGATTAAGTGATTACTAACAAATTTATTAAATGTGCAGTGCTTAATTTATTAAGTATGATAAAAGTTTTGTGAAAGTAACAAAGTTTATGAAAATGTTTTTTCAAAGATGATTCAACTCAGAAGGTAATGCAGAAGGTAGACATGATGAATATCAAATAGATAACAATACTCAGAAGATAACTTAGAGAGTAAATCAGCTACACAAACAAAAATTATAACTTTAAGTACAGCAAGATGAAGATCGAATTTTCTAAGAATTCTTTATGGATTTGAAGACCCAGCTCCAAAGTTGAATGTATTTGGATAATACATTCAAATATGTTCTACTAAGTTGGTTCAAATATCAAAGGGGATTCAAGTTTACAAAGATTTCAAATTTTTTACAGCAAGTTCAAGCTTACATATTTATGTTCGATTTCCATTTAAAAGTTTTAAACTCAGTTCAAAACTGTCATAAAGAAGTTCATTGTCCGAGAAATACCTAAGTCACATTATGACAGATCAAGAAATTCGAATTCATGAAATTATCAAATACGGACCAATTTCTTCGGGATATTAATGTGATTCAAATTTAAATAGTATCAGAGGATACTTATCTTTAAGGAATGGCCAACGTTCGAATATCCATCGTAAGTTGTGTCTACAAGAAGATATATATCATATTAACATGAAGTTTGAAATCTTCGGCAAGCACACAAAAATAGGACAGAGATCTTCATCAATGTTCAACCTTATCTTTTTTTTTTTTTTTTTATCCGTTGGAAGATCATATCTATAAGGAGAAAAATCTGAAACCAACTTTTCAAATCATCTTCTTATCCATTGAAGACTTGGAGTTCATATATCGAAGAATGTCAAGAAACAAAAACATATAAAGAAGCTCTCAATACTCTAAAAATTTTCACAGCTTACAAACGTGCAAATTATGATAATTTTAATTTTCATCCTTTGTACTAAAATTTGAGAGGATACTTTATACTTTTTCCTTATTTGGTGTTGATTACTTGTGAGAGATTGTAGAGGAGTGAGAGTGATATTTTTTTTTCTCTATAGATCAGTAAATAGCTTCAGTGAAGCTAGATGGGCTGAGCAGAGTGATTGAAGTCCATTGTATTTGGGTAAGCTTATACCCACATTTCTTGATTGGATATAGTAGAACATACCGATGTGGTATACCAAGTCCCCAGCTTGAAGCTAAAAGAGAGGATTGAAGCTCAAGCGGAACCTCTATAAATCGATTTTGCACTCTTCTCTTCTTTTATCTTTTAATTTCATGCATGTTTACTTATTTGTTTTAATTGCACATTAAAATCGGAGAGTAACTGGTCGCTCAACTTTTAAACAATTGCTTAATTCTTTAAGAATTTAAGTGAACCTGATTTTATTCGAATTATAATCAATATTATTTGTGATCAAGTTTGATTGTTTAGAAGTAATATTATAAGCTATTATAATTTGATTAACCAAGTTGTGTGACTTTGGTTGAGTTTTAAAAAAGGATAAATTTTTATTAAATAACCAATTCACCCCTCTCTTGGTTATTCTTTATGACCAGTACTCTAACTCTATCTCTTTAATTTATGCTTTATATCTATTATTTTATTTATTTGTTTTATTTATTTTTTGGGAAAATACTCAATTCACTCTCCCTCTTGAGTATTCTTAGTGCATTTTCAAAGCTTCATAAGGGTTTTTTTTTTTTAAATTTTGCCTTATAAAAATTTGGTTTGAAATATAGCATGTTGTATTCATAGCTTCAGTCTAAAAATATTTTGGCAAATTATTTTCACACAACATGGTTCTAGCCATTTCAATCAATGTTTTGTTTTTCCATCGGCTATACCATTATGTTGCCGAGTTCTAAGAGCTGAAAATGTGTGTTCAATACTACAATTGTCATAAAAATTTTTCATTTCATGATTTTCAAATTCTCTCCCATGATCACTTTTAATTGTAACAATGTTAAGACCTTTTTCATTTTAGACTTTCTTGTAATATCTAAAAAAGACATGATTAGTTTCGTCTTTAAATGCAAGGAAGAAAGTCTATATGTATCTAGTAAAATCATCAAAAAACTAAACTGTATTTCTTTCTTCCCAAACTTAAGGTTTGAATAGGACTAAATAAATCCATATGCAATAGTTATAATGCCATATGTGAAAATAACATCCTTATACTTAAAAAAATCTTAGTTTGTTTTCTTTTTTGACATGCTTGGCAAATCTTGTCTCTTTGAAAATTAAACTTTGGTAAACTTTTGACAATATCTTTTTAACAAGTTTTGAAATGATGTTTATACTAGCATGTCCGGATTTTCTATGCCATAACCAATTATTGTCATTTTGAGAATATAAACAAGTTTCATTTGAAGTTTTAAAATCATCTAAATTTATTTTGTAAATATTTCCTTGTCTATATCTTTCAAAACATGCTTGGGTATTGTCAATTCTTCCAATAGAACACTTTTTGGTAAAAAACGTTACTTTGAAACCATTATCATACAATTGGCTAACACTCAACAAATTATGTTTCAAATTATCTGCAAGCAAAACATTTTTAATAAATAAATTTTGGTTAACGAGAATGTTACCTTCACCTAAGACTGTTGATTTTCTATTATCCCCAAAGGTAACACTCCACGATTCTTCAAGTCAAGTAAGTGATGTGAACTTGGATACATCTCCTATCATATACCTCGAACAGCCATAGTCCAAATACCATTCATTGCTTCCACTTGAGGATCCCTACAAAATAAATCATTATTTCTTTAGTACCCATGTTCGTTTAGGTCCTTTTTGGTTAGAGGGTACGATAACTTCTCTTTTTGGAACCTAAACAAACCAACCTTGATGATTTAAAAACACAGATTTTCTTATTGCACAGTTGTGTACAATATGACCTGCTTTGCTATAATAAGTACATGTCCCATAAGTAGCTTTAACAAGATTTGTTTTGTGAGGCTTGCAATTATTTTGACCACTATAACCAATTCCAAATTTATTTAAATCACTTTTAGCTTCCAAGAATTATGTTCAAATTTTTCTTTCCATTTGTGAATTTGGCTATTGTAGCCTTTGAATCTTCCAAGTTGTTTTCAACATTTTATTTTCATTTTTCAAGGTTTCTAGCTCTTAATGATTTCATTTTTACAGCTATCAGCACAAGCAATGTTGTTAACTTTTATGGTCTTAACGGCAATATCTAGCAGATCATTTTCAATCTTTAATTTCTCATCTTCCTTTAACTCATTATTTTTGCTTTTCAAATTTTTGCACTTATAATTATCCTTTCATTTTCTATTTTGGATTGTTTATCTCTCTCATTTAGCCTTTCATTTCAGTTTTAATTTCTTCGTGCTCAATTTGAAAATTTTCTAATTGTTCTCCAATTTCTATCATTAAAGATTTTAGTATGTTAATTTTTTCTTAGCTTTCATCAATTTACAGCAGACCTTTTTCATATGTAACATGCAATTCATCATATAAAGAAGAGTAGGGAGATGTTACCTCATTGTTCAAGGCTATTAAGCATACATTCTCATTATCTGAATCCAATGAGTCCTTATCACTCCATGTTTCCATGTAAGCTCTCTTCTTCTCCTCCTTCAATCTCTTTTTAAGCAAGGAGCAAATACTGTTATATGTGTAATGGTTTTTGGCAGCTGAAGTATATGATCGCATCATTTCTTTTGTGCTTGAATGGGTCACTGTCATACTCCATTTTCTTTGATTTTGGCTTCATGAATTTTCTGAGCTTCTTGGCCATTAAGACAAGATCTTCTTATTCATCTTCATCTTCATCTTCTTCATCACTTGATTCTTGTCTTGCGACTTTCAAAGCGATTGCCTTTTTATCACCTTCTTCGCCTTGCTTTTTGATGAGCTCATGGGTTTTGAGCACATCAGGAAGTTCTTCTTTACTTAGGGCACTAAGGTCACGAGCTTCCTCTATTGCTGTCCTTTTAGCTTTCCAATCTCTTGGAAGTAACTTAAGAAGTTTAGAATTCATTTTCAAATTAGTAAGGTTTTTCCCAGGTACATTTAGAGGATTTATAATGTTAATAAATCTATTGTGTATTTCATCGATGGTTTCATTTGGGAGCATTTTAAAATTTCAAATTCACGGCATAAGAGACTTATTTTAGTGTCTTTAACTCCGGATGTTTCTTCATAGGTCTTTTCAAGCTCATCCTAGATTTCTTTAGCTGTAGAACAAGTACAAATTCTATTGAAATCGCTTTTATTTAAACCACAGTGTAAAATATTCATAGTAATTTCACTTAAATCTAATTTTTTTTCGAATACCCTTCAGTATAATCAGCTTCTAATTTTCCTTCAATTTTAAGAGACCCATTTTTAATAATATTCCATATTAATCTATTTTGTGCTTTTAAGAGAATTTTCATCCTATGATTCTAGTAAGAGTAATTACCCTCACTTAGAAGCGGAGGTCAGTTTATAGCTTGTGCCTCTAGAAATCCTAGTGTATTTGAAGCCATGATCTCTACTCTATTTAGTGGTTAAGTATAGAAATAATAGAGACCAACTCTGATACTAATTTATAAGATACTACGAATACTTAAGAGGGGGAGTGGATTGAGTATTTGCCAACAAATCCCAAATAATTACTTTTAATTTCAGCAGATCAAAATTCAAATAAATTTGTAGCTGATAAATAAACAATAGATATGAAGCGTAAATTAAATAAATAAAGTTAGAGAAAATCAAGCTAGATTTAACATGGAGTTTAGCCCACTTCCTACTTTCCATGTTCCACAAATTGTCTCTATCGAGGTCTTCACTACCACTTTAATTAATTTTTAAAGTTAGTTCAAGATGAGCAATTACATAACTCAGGAAATAAAATATTTCTTCTATCTTTAAGTCTCTTTAAATGAATAACAATAAATATGAACTGAGCACTAGAGTATATTTTTCTCTCTAAAAGATATATAAATATTATATACAAGAGAACAAAAGAAAGATTTGTTTCAATGCAATAAAGAGCTTGTAAAATGATTTTGGTGCTTCATACTTTTTGTTGTTCTCCAGGACTTGTATATAAATAGCCTTTGAATTTCACAAGTCTGTTAGACACAAGATTTATAACTTGCTAAACATTAAATATGCTTCGACAGCTCTTTTCTTGCCACATTACCTTCAGACTTTAAGCTGTCGTGTCACAATATGTCATGCCCCAACTTTGCCCTCGATAGTCTCTCCACACATGAGATTCTTTGAGCCTCAAATTTGAATTATCTCGCCCTAAGTCTTCATTACTTTGAGCTCTTAGCGTAACCCACAACTATTATAATGAGCTTATCATCTTTGTCGAGCCTTAGTTTAGAACATGTTGCACCCCAAGTTCTTAGTATGTCAGGCCCTCAATGTGACCCTCAACCAGTACTGTCCACTTCTTTGCCTTATTGCCCTTCGACTTTAACTTATCGCATCTTGATCACTTGATATGTCTAGGCCTCGAACAACCCCTGTTTCTGCTAAAACCTGCAGAAAACTCTACAAACACACAAAAAGCATACATATATACATATATATATATGACTAATTAAATGTAGTTTACAATAGATAAATAGCTAATTGTGCATTATATTGTCTCATAAAAAATCACATTGAACACTTAGGTATAATAGATATTTATAATCTTTAGAGCATATTGCTCACTAACATAACTTTATTTATTTTATGCATTTTAATTTATTTCATGTTATATGTTTTCTTAAGACTAGTTAACTTCTAGTCTTGAACTGGTTCATAATCAAGTTCGAATGAGACTGGAATATTTCTAGTTTTAGAAACCCCTGACAAGACTCTAAGACTCTCACTTACTTTTATTTCATCTTATTTTGCTTTTAATTATTTAATACGATGATTGAATTATTTCAAGTATTAAGGAGCATTGGTATGAGCTAAGACTCCCATGATTTATTTTATCTTCAATTTTATTATTAATTTACCTTGTCACTTTTTATAGTATTTTGACTTCAATTTTATGTTCATACACATGAAAGACTCATAGTGATGTTATCATCATGATTTAAAATAAATTCTTAAGCTTTATATGTTGACAATTCCTTGTTATGTAAAATAGTTTCAAAAACTTATTTTTAATACTTAGGAAAATCCTTAGTACAAAAGAAAATTTAGAAAAAGGAAATTAACTTCTCATTTTCTTAAAAATTTCAAGACTTAGACATGAAATTTAGTAATTTTACAACTTGAAATCCTTTTTTTGAAATTACACAAAAGTCAATGTTTTACGAAATAAGTTTTCAAATAGATATTGTTTACAAATCCTTAAGAAGACCAAAATTTCCAAGGAAATGAAATGAGTATAAGAACTTCATTTTCAAGTTGAATCACCTATTTAAAAAGCTCTAAATACATATAGTTTTACAACAAGAATTCAAAGGACATTTTCCATAAGACTAAAGTCTCCTAATTTGATTTCAAAGTCTATTTAGTAAAAACTCTAATTTGAGCAACATCACTAAGATCATGCACATATTATGAACTATTATTATTGATGAATGATTTTCATGGAACATGTATTTAATATAGAGAGTCTATATAAGGTAAAAATTATAAAAGTAGTGAAAAAAAATTTTAGAACAATCAAAGCATAATTTGTACATAGGATTCTAAGACCTAAATGATCTTAAATTATTGAAGTAACCTTAGAAATGGATAGAGTACTTGAAGTAAGTAGAATTTGACCACTCATATGCAAAAATTGAAGTTGAAATGAGTTAACCGTTTTAAGTTAGAAATATTATAACCGGGAAATATACCGCGAATAGAATAAATAGAGTTACAAAATTTAGTAAAAATAATATGAAATACTCATTCATGTATATCTTTTGTATAGGTGACGAGGACCTTGAAGCCCCCTTTTCTAAAGATTATTTCGACTAAGTGGATTACAAAATAACTGAGTGAGTTTTTCCCAACACTTTACGTATTGTTGTATGTACTTGTAACGTAGAGCATTAATATAAGGAAAAGATAATAATGGAATTGCATATGAGCTACTATGGGATCATGCTTGTGTTTCACTATGTTTGGTGAATGAATTTTAAGCATATTAGAACTTAAATTATTGATTAATACCCTTGTTCCTTTATCATATTGGTTTTGCATGTGAATATATTGATGTTCACCTTTAAATGGATATAAATATGGTTGGAAGTTACTTAATAAAATGGTCATGCATGGCACGTTGTCGAGTCGCATTCATTTTCACTAGCACTCCTATGTGTAGGACCAAAAAGAAAAGGTACCTAGCTCCAACATAAAGAACTAAGTCCTTCCACGAATACAACCTCATGAAGGAGCTATGCCGAATCAAACGCTTTGGACATGGAACCTAGGGATTAGTAGTGGCAATTGGTCGGAATCCAAAGAGAGTTAGATGGTTGAAAGGACCCTTTTATTTTCAAAGCATTCCCTAACCTTTGACATGGAGAGTGTAAATCCATTCTACATATAATTTTCTATTAATCATATGTATTAGTTTGATCATATGGACGGTGCATATCATATGTTGGATTAACAACTTCTTTGTTGTTTGTTATGGGTATGTGATGCGGAAATTTATCTCACTAAGCTAGTTATATAATACCCTCATAGATTTTTATTGTGGAAGGAATATTGTGGCTCTACCCCTAAGGAATCTTCCCTCAGGCACCTTGGCATTTGCATTAGGGAGTTTTTGACAAAAGTTTATTAGAAGATTAGAGAATAGACTTCTATAAAAATCTCTTTATATAGCTAAAAAAATTTTAAGATAGAACTGCTTACTTTTAGAAAGACTATGTGATATATAAAACTTAAGATTTAATTGAATATGCCCTATGATGTTGTAAGACTTAAATCCTTTAAGGTCATACAGCTGTGTTATAATTTCTTGTATGCAAAAATATTGCTCTCTTCTTAAACTGCATTACGTCATTAGCGTCTTCTATTATTATGAAAGTACATCTTCTGCATGATATCAAAGCTTTTGCATGACTAAAGTAGTCATTCCTAAGTTTTAGTTTTGTGTGCGGTAAACTGCTACATTTATGACACCTTGGGATCAAAAAGGGAGGTAATGGGGATAGAGTGAGTTGATAAATGTGTGAGTTTGGAAGGTCGGAGTAAGAAATTTAAGAGAAAAGAAAGAAAAGATTTTAGGGTTAGGAGAGAGGGGTTCATAAGGGAGAGAAAAAAAAAAGGGAAAGGAATGAGGGGAAGGTGCAAACAACATATCTATATATATATATATAGAGTCTAAAAACGTGTTCCAGCGAGCCGGTCAACTTTTTGTGTCTATGCTTAACCATATTATGGAGTAATGAGCTCATAGGTGAGCCAGTATTTCCTGCAAATTTTTGCAAGCCTAAAGCTAAAACAATGGAGAAAGTTCGGAGCTAAATAATATTGGATAAATGGGCGGTGTGAACTATATGTGACAAAGTATTTTTGGTCTTGTGGCTTGATCCCATACAAGATTATGTGTAGGTAAGCATCAAGGAAGATTTAGCTATTTTCTATGTATGTTTATCCTATGTTGTAGGCTTGAAAACTTCATTTTTAGATAAACTCACTTTTGATCAATAAGGGTGCTTCAAGCACATAGGTATGGATGAAATACACCTGCTCAAGTAGAATTTTTATTGAAAAAGTGAAATGTGAGAATATTATGTGCAAGCAATCTTGAATTTGTGTTGACTTCTACTAATGTGCACAAAATTACATGTTTGCCCAAGATAATTAAACTTGCATGTTCAACAAGTCTCTTTAGCCAAAAGGGTCATGGTGGAGGCAAATTTGAAGAGGAAAAAAATAAGATTTTCACAAATGAGCATAAAGAAGACATATATGACTTAAGCACTTCAAACAAAATTCCTCAAAAGTTAAAATACATGTCTAGTGTTTGTCATCCAAGCACAACTTAGCATCTAACAACTTGGTTAGCCTGGAAATATATCCTATATGAGGTGTTTTGAAAGAATAGCTCATTTTGCTCAAAGACATTAACCTGAATCTATGATATTTAGCACTCATCTTGCATGATCATGTCCAATTCCCTACGCAAAACTAATTCTCATTCAATGGTTTTGTAAATATATCAACAATTTGATTGTTTATGTCAAGAAATTCTAGGCTAATATTGTTATTGAGAACATAATCTCTAATGATATGGATGCTTAGTGTTTGAATGTTGGACTGGATTTTTTTGTCAAATTTATAGCACTTATGTTGTCACATCAAATTGGGACATTATCATACTTTAGCCCATAATCTTATAAAGTTTGTTTCATCCACAAAACTTATACACAACAACTACCAGTGGCCACATATTTGGCTTTGGTAGTTGAGAATGCAACAGAGTTTTGTTTCTTTGAGTGGCAAGGTATTAGAGAGTTTCCAAGAAAGTTACATGTGTTGCTTTGCTTTTCCACTCAACTTTGAACCCTATAAAGTCAGCATCGGAGTCGAAAGAAGTAAATTTTAGATACCATAAGCTAATTTGAACAGTGCTCGTAAGATACTTGAAGCTGTGTTTTACAACACTTAAGTGAGATTCCTTTGGGTAAGATTAAAATCGTGCACATACGCACACTAACATGATATCGGGTCTAGAAGAGGTTAGGATATAATAAGCTACCTATCGTGTCTCTATATAGTTTGACACATACATTTTACCATTTTCATCTTTATCTAGTTTTACACTTGTGCTTATAGGTGTAGGCCTAATTTTACAATTATCCATTTTAAATCTTTCCAAGAGTTCTTTGGTTTATTTAGATTGATTGGTAAATGTGCCTTTTTTGGTTTGCTTCACTTAGAGACCTAGGAAGTAATTGAGTTTCCTCATCATGCTCATTTCGAATTCACTCTTCATTGATTGAATAAATTCATACACAAAACTTATGCTAGTAGCTCAACACAATATCATCCATACAAATTTGCATAATCAATATGTTTGACTTGTGATTCTTAATAAACAACGTCGTATCAATTTTCCCTTAAAAAAATCCTTTATTTATCAAGAAGCTACTAAACCTTTCATATCAAGCTCTAGGAGTTTGCTTGAGTCCATAAAAAGTTTTGTTTAATTTATGAACATGATATGAGAATTCATTATCTTCAAAATTCGATGGTTACTCTACAAAAACTTCTTCTTTGATGAAGCATTTAAGAAAGCACTTATGACATCCATTTAAAAAAGTGTAAAGTCTTTAAAGGTAGCAAAAGCAAAAAGCATCCAAATGGCTTCTAGTTTAGCAATCGGGGCAAAAGTCTCATCAAAATTTATGTCTTATTCTTGATTATAATATTTAGCTACTAAACGAGCTTTGTTCGTAGTTACTATTTTGATTTTATCAAGTTTATTTCTATAAACCAATTTAGTCTTAATTACCAGTCTATTGCTAGGTATAGGTATTAAGTCTCAAACTTCATTTCTAGTTAATTGAATTAATTCTTCTTGCATCGCTTGTATCCAAAATTCAACTTTAAAGCTCTGTTTAGATTTTTAGGCTTGATTTGGGATAAGAAAACTATATTACTCATATTTCTTATGGATGATCTTGTTTGCACCTTATTTGATGGTTCGCCTATTATTAGATCCTTAGGGTGTGATCTAGCATATGTCCATTCCTTAGGAAGGTCATGGCTAATTCATTCATTTAAGACATCTTTTTTACAATCATCTCTTATTTCCATTTTTTTAGTATGATCATTGTTTTCAAAGGAAAATTTATCTACATCAGCATCATTCTTATCATCATTTGAACACATGTGAGGAAGGCATCGAATTTAGTTAACTGATCTTTTCCATTATTCAAGATGTAACATTTAGTGCTAAATAGATGAAATTATAAGATGTTAGGTCTTTAACTTTTCCAAAGCTCATATGAGATTTTCTTAAGTATAGGTATAATGAACACTCTATTAGATATGTAGCATGCGTATTAACAGCTTCGACCTAAAAATGTTTAGGTAGGTTATTTTTACACAACATTGTCTTAGCTATTTCAATTAAAGATCTATTTTTCCTCTCCGTTACTTCATTTTACTGTGGTGTCCTAGGTGCCAAAAAAGTGTATTCAATTCCAAATTTAGTACAAAATTCATCTATTTCATAATTTTCAGATTCTCCCCTATGGTCGCTTGGGATAGTTACAATTTTAAGACCTTTTTCATTTTATACTTTCTTGCAATATCTAAAAAGAAGCATTGTTTGATTCATCTTTAGATGCGAAGAAGAAAGTCTATGTATATCTAGTGAAATTATCGACAATATCCAAGGTATATTTTCTGTCACCTAAGCTTAAAGTTTGTGTAGGTCCAAATAATTCCATATGCAGTAGTTCTAATATCCTAGAAGTGGAAATGGCATCCTTAGACTTAAAGAAAGTTTTAATTTGTTTTTCTTGTTGACATACTTAACAAATCTTGTCTTTTTGGAAATTTATTTTTGATAAGCCTTTGACAAGATTCTTTTTAACAAATTTTGAAATCATATCCATACTAATATGCCCCAATTTTCTATGCCATAACCAGCTATCGTCATTTGAAGATTTATAAACATGTTTCATTTGTAGATTTGAAATCATTTAGATTGATTTTATAAACATTTATTTGTCTATACCCTTCAAAATGAACTTGATTATTATCAATTCTTTCAATAGAGCATTTATTGGTAAGAAATGTTACCTTGGAGCTATTATTGCACAATTGGCCCACACTAAGCAAGTCATGCTTTACATTATCACCTAACAGCACATTCTTAATAATTAAATCCTTATTAACTATAATGTTACCTTCACAAAGTATAGTTGATTTGTGATTGTCTCCAAAGGTGATACTGTCTTAATTCTTTAAGATAGATGCATCTGTAGTCATGTGTTTTGAACAACCATTATCCAAGTACCATTTGTTGTTTAATCTTGAGGATTCCTACAAAACAAAGGATTATTTCTTTGGTACTTACTTGAGTTTAGGTCCTTTTTTGTTATGAGCAACAATAATTTCTCTTTAGGAACTCAAACTAACTTGCTTGTATGATACAAATGCAGTATTCCTTATTGCACCATTGTGTGCAATATAACTAACTTTGCCACAATAGTTGCAGGTTCCATAAGTAGCTTTCACAAACCGAGTTTTATAAGGCTTGTAACTATTTTCTCTGTCATAGTCAATTCTATATTTATTTGAATTGCACTTTTGACTTTCAAGAAGTTTGTTCAAGTTCTTTTCTCCTTCAATAAATTTGGCTATAGTTGCTTTTGAATTATCTAACCTAGCTTTCAGCACTGCATTTTCATTTCTAAGTTCCTCTAGTTCTTTTAGACAAACATTATCACAATTATTTATATGGTCATCATCTTTTAAGGTTTTGTTTTCTATTTTTAACAAATCAACTTCAATTTTTAGTTTTTCATTTTTTGTATTTTGCTTATCATTTTCAAGCTCGAAGAACTCATTATCTTGACTCATATTTTCATTATCATCCTTTAATTTGTTATATTCCATTGGGCTAATGTCACGAATGCTATCTCAACTTTACCTAAATATTCAATTAACTACCTGAACTTTCTATTAATCAATTTACTACCTGATTAAACTTTTCAAATATGCTAACGCTATTTGCTACATGAGCTAACACCGTTAGCTCCATTAGCAGACATGGCACATTCGACGTATAAGAACATGCCATCGATCAGCTAACAAGGTATATAATATTTTTTTTATTTTGTAATTACAGTTATTATTATCATAATTTTTTTTTTTTTATTCAAATTAATGATTTTACTAATTAGTTATAATAATAAAAATAAATTAGGCTTATGTCAATTAGCCTAAACTCGTATAGTAGTCAATGTCCCACAACATCCTAAGCCATATATGCATTACCCACTTCACATCCCTAACTCATGTATCCTTATTTATTCCAACTATAGCTTATACGTTTGTCTAGTAAATGGAAAATAAACCATGTGGGACATTCATCTTCTTCCTCTCTCTTCTCTCTCTCTCTCTCTCGGATCTCCATTATTTTGAATCTTCTATCTCTTTATGGAGCTCAATCCTTTCAGTCGATAGAAACCACGTAAATGAGAGGAAAACGGAAGTCCAATCCTTCTAGCCTACACCTACTTGGAAAAAATCATTTGTTAGGTAATGTAAAATCTACACCAAAATGAAGTCAGAGTTGAAGTCGGGACAACTCAATGGTGAACAAGTGAGGTAGCAAGAGGACATATTTTTTTATTTTTTTTATTTAATGTTTTGTTTATGTTTTGTCACTTTTTAACAACCAACAGAATCCTTTGACCTCTCTTCTCCACCTTCAAGCCTCAAAATATTCTTTAATGCTCACCTCTACATAATATATCCTATACCTTACTTTGACATTGACGTTCGAATTTGATCCTATGTGTTTTGTATAATTTCATATGTATAAGTTCTTCTATAAATGAAAGTGTCGAAGTAGCCAAGGTAACAGGAGCAGAACCTAAGCACCTTGATAAGTTTGTGAATAGTTGAAATTTAAATTGATGAAGTAATGATGCAGATGATGAATGTTCTACATTCACTTCTCATTTGCTCGCTCTTCCATGTTGAGATCTCGTTCAATAGTTGAATAAGTTATTCTTTGTTTTTGTTTGTAAAAACGGGGACATTTTAGATAAAGCCAAGCCAATAAAAAAATGAAAAAAGAGATGTATGCTATAAGAGTTCGTACTTATTCCGTCACTTGTTTTAGTTTTTCTTAAAATGATAATAATGAGTGCATTAAAAAAAGAATAGTAGAAAGTTTAAAAAATATGTTTGATTTTCTTTGTTTACTTATTTTTAACATTCCAAAGAAAAGACAAAGATAGGAGAGAGGATGAAGAAAAGAATGTATAATAATTTAATCGTATATTAATATAACACAACTAACCTATAATAAATTAAATTGAGTCAGTGTCTTTATATATCATTTTATTTTATGAACCACAACGCACACAAGCACACGCGTTGAATGCATTTTGATCTTACAATATCATAGATATCCACCTCCAGCCACCTTAATTTCTATTTCTAGTAGGTGACAAGTCAATGAACAATCTTGAGAAGTCTAGACCGATGATGATGGAGATGGAGGAACTTCTACGGAAGAATTCTAGACCAATGATGATAGCTTGTCATTCTAGAAATCTTAGTGCATTAGATGCTATAATATTTACTCGAAAAATGTGGTTAAGCATAAGAAAATTAGAGACTTCGCTTGGATACCAAATGAAAGCATACTAAAATATACTCAAGAAGGGGGGATAAGGGTAGTGAATTGAGTATGTGAACTAATTTAACAAATTAATAAACTTCTAATTCAAATCTACAAATTAAGCACTAATGATAGTAACAATAGCTATAATGATGTGCTAAAAGTATAAAAGAGATAGGAAAGTAAGAATCAAGCTCGAATATAACATGGAGTTTAGTCCGTGCCGTAGTCTCCACGATTACACAATACGACTCCAGTCAAGGTCTTCACACACTTTTATTAATCATCAACACAAATGCTTAAAAAGAGCTACACATAAATTACAACACTCAAAATTATAATATCCTTACTTTTACAGTGCTCTTTTACAAAAGGCAAGTATAAATACAAGAGCACTAATTTGATTTTTCTCGCAATAGGTTTTTTGGAAAATAATGAACTAGAATGCAAAAGTAAAAGAGAGGATCAATGGGTTTGTTTTTTTGCAAATAAAAGCTCTCAAAAACTTGCTTCAATTAGCTAAAGAGTATATATTTATAGGTCTTCAAAAAGTCAAACAACGGTTGGAGGAAATGTCTGAAATTTAGCAAACATTAAATGCGTAACGACTAGTTTAGCCAGTCTAAAGGATGCACTTGTGAGCAGTTAACTGCGCCGTGGATATGACTGCAGTTGAAGCCATTCCTTGCTTAACTTGTACCAACTTACCCGTGCAAGTTGTACTCGTGCAAGTTCTGCTATCAACTTCACCTGCATTTTCGTCTGATTGCAGATTGCTTTGTTTTAAGGCCGGTCCATGTCCTGCACTTATAAGCTCCACAAACACATGCTTGATTTGCCTTGATTTAATTAATCTTTATTTGCCTTTTTTAATCAATCAATTATGATTCATTTAATTCAATTAGGCATGATGTGTTTAGCAAATTGGTTTACATAATTTTGTTCTCATCAAAATCATTTGTTAGAATTAACCAGTTTAACAACTTATAATACTAAATAAACTTGAAGTTCAAGAAAGAAAAAAAAAATGCTAATACCCTTGTAAGTTTTATAATGTATAGGATATATGAAGTCTCAAAAATAATATAAGTAAGTTGGGAGGCACAAAATTTGGTACCTATACTAATCTATTGGACAATTTACTTGTGAACTTTGAGCTTAGATCACTCCACAGCACCTCTTCACGTGTTTGCATAACAATACCCTATACCCAATATGCACAAATAATTTTCTTCTAACTTCTTGCTTTCTCTACTTATTATTAGAGAAACCACTGGATTGAGATGGTTTCCAACAAATCGAAGTTAAGCCACGTCAAGGGAAAAATATTAAATGGGTAATAAACACCACGTGTACTAATTATATGTTAACAAATGGATGAGGTAGTGAACAACTTTCAAAGTAATCACCACTTATGTAATCACATGTTAGAATATCATTGGAAGTTACACATCACGTATACAGTACGCATTGCATGTGATATCTATCGAATCCTCATGAAAGAGGAAGAAAAAAAAATCTTAGAAGAAGTCACTCCTTTTCTTCTAAGGCATGAACTAGAATAGAGAGGAGGAAAGCAAAACAATTTTAAAGGGGAAGGAGAAACTATAGTGATTGGAAGGGAGAGAAAAATGAGAAAAGAGAGAGAAAAAAAATTGATAAATGGTTTTGAAATTTAAAACTTAGGGTTGAATTTATGATAATGCCCACTTATAAATAATATTAAATATTCAAATGCAATAATATAATAGAAAATAAAAATTTTTAAGTTTGGGATATTTCATAATTGACCTTGAGCTAAGTGAATAAAGCATGGGATATTATAAAATCCTACTAAAACACTATTGATGTCAAACTCGATTTAAACTAAACTAGATTTAAACTCAACTAAAATCTAAGTAAATGTGTTATTTAATTAAGCTCACGTACTAGTTAAGCAAAATTTCACAAAATTTGAACTTGAGTCAATGAATTTCATGAATAGCCAGTTTAATCTTGACTCTTATCTATTCAAATCAAATAATATAAACCAAACTTTAATAGTTTATAATTATATTTCAAACATTTAAAACATCCGATTATATTTGGACATCCTATTAACTTATACAACCTTTTTCATGGTAGGCCTAGTGTCTGGAATTTCAAATATTAACAATTATTATCTCATTTTTAAATTTTGACAAATTAGTATTTATACTTTTAAAATATGCGTGATTTAGTCTCTCCATTAAATAATATTTTATGAATATTTATTTTAATGACGAGATAATGACAAGATACATGTCTAAAAATTGCCAAAATCTAAAGAGGTAATACTAAATTACAAAAATTAAGAGTATAAACATTTGATCTACCACTATCCTATCATCACAATAAATATCTGTCAAATATATTTTAATAGAAACTCTAGATTTGATATATTTTGAAAAAGTAAAGATCTAAGAATGATACATTAAATTGCTAAAAGTTGAATATGCGGCATTTGCAATATCTCTTTTTAATAATAATAATAATAATGGGAAAAAGCAGAAAAAAGGCACCATGTTTGCCCTCCCAGTATCAATAATTTTCTTGTAAAAAAGGAAAATGAGCACAAAAAATTATTACATCCACCTTCCATACAAATTAAAAAGATGTGAAGTGTACATCAGACAAAGTCGATGCGTGCGTCCCTATCCCTTTGCTGCTTCAAGCAGCAAATATATATCATAGAGGAAGATTCGTAATTCCTTTTCAAAAAGTGTTTATCATTTTATAAAGCACACTGACGCGCACACACACGCATATATATATATATATATATACACATATATTAATATCATAATTAATCCCTATATTGAACAATAAAACCTGAAAAGTTTGAATAACTGCAACTTTAAATCTAAGCAAGGAAATTCCCATCAACTATTCTACAGTTCCGTTCTTAAGGGTTTTGACTTTTGTAAGCAAGAGAATTAAGTGTTAAAGTTGTGAAGTGGTTAAAATAAGAAATCAATATCATATTAAAGATTGAGATATGATATAAAGTAGTTAAAATAAAAAATTAATATTATATTAAGTGGTTTAAATAGAGTATCACATCCCTATCCAGTAAATATGCCATGTTAGCTCAATGTATTAGTATATTAAAATTGTCCTATGACAAATTCTTGAAATGAACTACTTAGTATAATGTTACGATATGTTTGTTTGGTAAAATGGAATAAGGCTGGAAAACAATAATGATTCATTATTTTATAGTTATGAGTATTTTCAAAATAAAACACGTTTTTTGATCAAAAATAGCTATTCATCCAGTAAAAGTGAAAAATAGAAATTTCTTATCTATTTCATATTACATGGAATAGAAATCCACAGAATAGACATTCTTTTAATGGAATTTTTTACAAACTGAAGAAAAGAATAAATATTCTGCGGTAATAAATGTGGAATGCTGATTTTATTCCATTGAACCAAACATATTATTAATGTTTTATTTTAATTACTTAAAATTCAATCTTCTATTTGAATTTAACTTTAAACCTACAGTACTCTTATATACTATAAATGGAGGTATTTTTAAGACAAGATTATTTATGAAAAGCTTATCAATAAACCAATGAATAATAATACATAAGCATGGAAGTATGAAAAGGGAGTAGGCCCTCCTCATTTGCATTTCCTCAATGTTCTTTTATTTACCCCTTATGATGATGATACGTGTAATAGAAGGGGAAAAAAGATATTAGAATTATTATTTGTTATTTTATGTAATAATACCCCATACAAAATTGTTATTCGATAGACACTATGATAGACATAAGCATGATTTGATTTTGAACAAAAATTGTTGGACCGTTTGGGCAGTTCTAGAACCTTAGAACTGGATAGAACCCGTGATTCCAATCGGTTCTATTGAAAAAAAATGAAGAAAAAATTGAAACATATTAAATATATAAATTACTAATATTTGAACTATTTTATGTTACTGGTACAGTTTATTACCTATTCAACAACACAACAAATAATATGACTTAAAAATATGTATAATTTAGTTTATATAAACTTAAATTCCTTAATAACATGGGACTATATTTTACGTTCTTTTTAGCCTCTAGAGTAATTTATGTTCTTGTATTACTAGCATTACAATTAATGTTGGATTTTCTTATATCTAAATAAGTGTGTATTCTTTTCAATTTTTTTACAAAATTGATTAAATACTTTAATACTCTCAGACCAAATTATTATTTTGAGTTAAAAATTATTTTACTAAAAATTAAAATTCATTTATTATTATCTTTTAAATTTTAACAGAAAAAAATTGATGGTTCCATGCTTTCAAAATCAGACCGAAACTATAGGAGACAGATCCAATTCTTGTTCCTCAATTTCAAGACTCGAAATCAATGGTTTTGATTCATCTCCATTCAAGTTCCAAAATCTCAACGATGTCGTAACTTTATATAAAATGAAGAAGATGAAATAACTATACACTCCAATGAAATAATTATTATAAAGTGTAAAGCACACTTTAATGTTAATCATATATTTTATGAGAAATAAACATATGCAGAAATATTAAATATTTTCTTACTTTTATATTGTAAAGGATATCTTAACCTTAACGTGTTAATTTTTTCCTATCTAAAATAAAGATTTTTTAGGTTATGGTATGTGATATCCCTCAAATATAGATGATGGAGCTCTAACTATAGAGGTGTTTTTTGGTCCAATAGCTTAGAGTTCTTTAGAACTCTAAAGTTAAGTGTATTCTATGCAGAGCGATCCTGTGATTGGTGACCCTTGGGGAAATGTTAGCACAAAAAAATGGATAAAACCATGCGATATATGACCAAAGCGAATAATATCTCGATGGGCAGAGTTCCGGGACGTTACAGATTTTATTAGAGCAATTCATCAGTAGGAAGTGAAGGACTGTGTTCTCACTGCCTGGTATGGTTCTGGACCTATGTAACGAAACTGACGAGGACGTTGGTTCTATAAGTGGGGGAGTATGTGGCACCTCTTAAATATAAATGATGAAACTTTAATCACTGAGGCGCTTTTGGTGTAATGGCTTAGAGTTCGTTAGAACTTCAAAGTTAAGTATGTACTATGTAGAGCAATCTCATGATGGATGATCTGTTGGGAAGTATTGGCACAAAAAAAAAAAAAAAAAACAAAACAAACAAAACCATGTAACATGTGGCCAAAATGGATAATATCTTGATGGGTAGATTTTCAGGGTATTACATGATCGGTTAGCCCCAAACTCCGATTTTAACCATCGGTGTCTTAAAACAATTTAAAAAAAAAGAAAAAGAAAAAACATTCGTCCACATCTGGTCGATGAAGTGTATCCACATAAAAAGCATTTAAGATAATGTACAATGATACATAAAACCATCATACGCGGCCACCTGGAGTCAACCATCCATCTATATAATAGGAGGGATTGCAATATTATTTATGTGCTACTTAAATTAATCAGTAGCCCACGTAATACATGGTAGCTTTTCTCAAAAGCTATTAGTTACCAACTTGGCACTGACTCATCAACATACATGACCAATGCAATTTAAAATAATTGGTAAATCTAAGATTTAGCATCTAAAAGTTACATAAAAATCTAATTTGATATATATATTTAAATTGATCAATTTAATATTAAATCAAATTTTTTATAAATATATTTACTAACTTTTTAATACCGTCTGCTCTATTTAATAATCTAAAAAGTATCATATCATTGAATTTTCAAGTCTAATACTAGTAGACCGTCTCTTTTATTTTTAAAATTTAAAGTATGATGTTAGAGACATAGTAAAACTAATAATAAGAAGTTTATTTTCTTTTCCTAAAAATATATACAATGCAAAACCATTATCTTGATAAACCCAATCTGGATTGGAAAATTTTAGCTTTATGAGAGCGGTTTAATAATTACACATGTTAAATTGGTGGGCAGATGTTGTATTTTTAATTAATTATATGAAATTTAAAAATATTAATTTAGTACCTATAAAACTTTTAAGATTATTTATAATACTTAAATAAATAAATAATTAATAATATAAATAGAAAAATTTAATTAATTAATCGTAAACGTGATTGGATTGGAATATTGGATGATAGATATCCAATTCCACCACCTCATGCTTTTAGAAACACAACTGTAGTTTTCCGAAAACTTTCAACGACCTTTTTTCCCTTAGGTTGTCTTATTAGATTGCTCGTACCACGTAAGCCCACTGGGGGAGGAAAGTGAAGGGCCAAAGGTATCATAGCCACCCGGCTCAGCTATCACCTCCCCGAATCCCAACAAAACTGGGAAAGGCTTTATCTAATGCATTCTGATTCTGACATTATTATAAATTCATTTCATGGTAAGCGGTAACAATTTAATATTGTTAATACACACCACAAAGGTAACCTAATATAACAAATCCTACAGGCAACAACATGATCACCTACTTGTAAATCTAGTCTTCCTATCTCATGGAAAAAAAACCAAAGAAAATGCCTTCTGCTTCTGATTCCTTTCATCAACCGAATTCATCTCCAGGTATCTGTCAAAACCGAAACTGAAATCGAAATTTAGCTTGATTTTATGATTAACATAAAGATGATCCTATCTTTTATAGATTTATCTATTTTTCACTATATTGATTGCACCGAATAGCATATGCTTAGAATTTTGCTAATGTTTTCTAGTATCATATTATTGTCTAGTCTAGTATATATATATTTTGTAAGGATCACAATTCTTGTTAGCGAATCGATGTTGGTTTCTTTTTTGTCATTTGTTATTGAATTCATGCCACTGTTAGTAAATGATTATATTAGTTGAATCATATGTCATGTCAATTTTAGTATTATACTTTGTCTAGTCTAGTTCAAGTTGTCATATTAGGTTTCCATGGATTGATACTCCTAGAATTTTGATAAATTATTATGTGCTTCCATGTTGGAATTTATAGTTCCATAATTTAGATGACAAAGCTAACATCTCGTACTTCCAATTTTTAGATTTAGAAGCTCAAGAAATGCTTCTAGTAGGGGATGGTAGGGATGGTTTCTCCCCTGAAAATGGCGCCGTTAACGAGACAAAATTGAAGATTCGAGGTCTGTGTAAGTTATCAGATGGAGGGGTTTCTATATTAAGCAACATCAACTTGGAAATTCCAAAGGGTAAGATTGTGGGGATCATTGGACCAAGTGGGAGTGGGAAATCAACCCTTTTGAGAGCGCTAAATCGGCTTTGGGAACCTCCTTTCGGTACGGTGTTCTTGGATAGACGGGACATTTGCCAGCTTGATGTTCTAAGCCTTAGGAGGAAGGTAGGGATGTTGTTTCAGATGCCTGTCATGTTTGAAGGTGAGTTTTGTCAATTATGAATCTAACGTATTAGGGCTTTGTCATTAATGCTTATTGTTGTAGTTGTGCTGGATGAGACCATGTTTGATCGAATGGAATTGAAATTTAGTTTGGATTCGTGATGTTTTATCTATGAATTGGTTGTAAATAGGGTTGTAACTGAACTTTGGCCTATTTGCAATGTAATCAAGGTTAGCTCCATTTTTATCAGAGTTAAATTTGGTTGCAATCTAAGTTGAGGTCAAGTTCAAGTCACTCAAGTAACCTGTTTAGTTTAGCTTGCGCTTCATGATTTTTGGCTTGATGAGCTGACGGACCTTATTGAGCTTGAGTGGAGCTTAAGAGCAACTTCAGATAGAGTTGAGTTAAGCCATCAATATTATTTTACTTAGGAAATAATTTCTAAAATAAATGAGCCTAAACGATTTTGTTTGGTTTGGGCTTAAACTAATCAAGTTTTACTTCAAGTTGAGCTCAAACTCAAAATTTTAAGCTTAAATAAGCTCATACTTTCAATATTCCATTCAAGCTCGAACCTAAGGTTCATATTGTGCCACCTTGACTCAAGTTGTTTCGCATCTAATTGCAAAAATGTAACCTTAGTTAGTTCACCATTTATCTAGATCACATAGTCTAATCTGGTAACTAGATTTCATGGATTAAACCTCATTATTCCAAATGAATTAGGTTTTTCTTATTGTAATCTAAAACTGGTGTTAAACGCTTCCATATCTTATTTTTTATTTCAACGGTTAGTTACAAAAAATTGACCTATATTATAGGACTTTTACAATCAACTGACATATGTTATGTTTTTTGATAAACAAGTTACTCGTGTTATACTTAATTATATCCCATCTAAAATAGTTGTTAAGTGATCACATGCCACTCACGTGCTTCATTAACAATAAGTCCAATCACGTACTATTTTCTTTCAAACCCACCAAAACATGAAATAAAAAAAAAAGATACACAAAATCGAAACCCTCAGATTGTCAAACGCCTCAATTCGTTGATGACCTAGTTGGATAGAATTGGCTAGATCTGGTCTTTGGTTCTCCTTGAAGTTCAGGCTTTAACTCCGTTCTCTCTCTTCCTCCAATCTCTTCACTTTTAACTGTAAATGACCTAATCATTAAATCTCCATCAGCAAACACAGATCCATGATTTAAGACAAAATCTAAATCTTGAAAATAAATATATACATATATATCAAACAATGAAAATTTAAAGGAATTTAACAACACTAAAAATTTTTAAACTAACTAGATGGAGTTGTCGTAATGTCGGAGCTCACGTTAAAGTTCACTGACACTGTCCTAGAGGTGGTCGAGCCAAGGTATAGCAAGGGACTCAAGGTCTTGGTCCAACTTAGGGTCGGGATCCAGGTATTGATTGTTGTTGAAATTGAAGCGTCGCTTGAGATGGTAGTACTTGAGTTGGTAGTGTCGTGGAGAGGTCAAGAGAAGAGGGAGTGTGATTCGGTCTAAAGCTCCATGGATACGAACTCCCATGCCTTAAAACCGTACCTCTTCACCGCGCATGCCAATAGTAATTCCTCCTACATGCCTCGTCTTTTATCTTCTTCCTCCTCTTCTCCCTCGCCTCCTTCGCCTCTTGGGGGTAAGGGTTTTGCTATGATTTGGCACGGTTGTTGATTTTTCATGTTTTTGGTGGGTTTAAAAGAAAACATTACGTGATTGGACTTATTTTTAATGAAGCATGTGAGTGGCATGTGATCACTTAACGGCTATTTTGGACGAGACATAACTAAGTGTAACATGAGCAACCTATTTGTCAAAAAATATAATATAGGTCTATTAATTGCAAAAGCCTTATAACACAAGTCGGTTTTTTGTAACTAACCTTATTTCATTTCCTTCGCATAGTACTTAATCAAGTTATGGAGTTAATTCTTTGCTTTTTCTTCTGTTACAGTATCTAGTTATAACTTTTGCTCATTTGCAAAGTTTAAGTTTAGCCAGTTAAGTTGTTTTGGTGATCTTAACATACACCCTTATTTAGTTTACACTGTGATAAAAGAAGATTTATCATTTGAAATCAATTTCAAACTCAAAGTTTGATTTTGGATCATATACTTGTCTTCCAATTGTCAATTGTAAGTTATTCTCAATTTTCCATAGTAAGATGCAATCATTCTTATTTGGGTAAAATCTGAGTTGAATCAAAGGGTGTATTAAATCTTTTTTTTTTTCACGTTAGTTTTAGCCTTTCATTTAAGGTAGTTGCTTGGTTTTGTATAGTATAGTACAATATGTTATGTTGTGCTTTTCAAAGGATGTGTTGTTAATATCAAATGTTATTTCTTCTTTTGTTCTGTTTCTCTCAGGTAGCGTGGCGGATAATATCCGATATGGACCACAACTGAGGGGGAAGAAGCTCTCTGATGATGATGTGTTCAAGTTGCTTACTCTTGCTGATCTTGATGCTTCTTTTCTCAAAAGAAATGGTGGAGAACTTTCTGTTGGTCAAGCTCAACGAGTCGCACTTGCTAGAACATTAGCTAATGAACCTGAAGTAAGCTTCCATACCCCTTCTTTTGATCATTACATCTTAATCTGTACTAATACATTTTTGTTGGTCCTAAACTTTTTATGAAACAAATTGTCCGTGTTTCATGAAAATCCTAACGTTGGTCCTAAACTTTTTATGAAAGAAATTGTCCGTGTTTCATGAAAATCCTAACGTTTCTATCCTTATTTTAGTGGTTGTGATTGATCTACATCTGATCTATATCTATCGCAATAGGAAGGTATATGAATTGATTTCTTTCAATCATTTCCACCTAATTTTAGGGTTTTGCATTCGATATACAATGTACATTCTAATCTTATTGCCCGCTTTTGCATGCTAACCTTGTGCATTTCTCCAAAAAGGTTCTGTTGCTAGATGAGCCAACCAGTGCACTCGATCCAATATCAACTCAGAATATAGAGGATTGTTTGGTGAAACTAAAGAACAACCGCCGAATGACCATCATCATGGTATCTCACAGCATTAAGCAAATTCAAAGAATTGCAGACATTGTTTGCCTCCTCGTAAATGGTGAAGTGGTTGAAGTTTTGGCACCTGGGAATCTATCTGAAGCCAAGCACCCCATGGCTTTGAAGTTTCTTCAACTCGGTTCTTGATCCTATCCAGTACATTGCCGCTTATGCAATCTATATCATGGTTATAGACCAAGATAAGGCATGCCCATATATGGTAATAGTTATTAAAATCGTGAAAAAAGCTTATAAAGTTTTACAAGTTTATAATTTTATAAGTTAATCAAAATAAATGTAAAATCCTGCAAGTATAAACTCTTGACTAAATTATGAGTGCAATTGTATAATTTTATAATATGATTCTATGTTGAATTATAGGATTCTATACTCTTTTGTTTTAGGGAGAAGTGCAAATTTGACAACTATAGTAATTTTAAGGAATTCTATGTGGATAAAACATCTCATAATATATATGGTTTGCAAATGATTATGAAACTAAACAAATTATGTAGCATCTACTATGCGGTACGAAATTTTATCATTGCACAAAACAATATATTTAAGAAAATATTTAAGATAACACTTTTATCATCTAATCGATATATATCAAATACAATACAAGGGATTTACGTAGTGATGCATCTTTAGGTTTGCAATCAAATTAAGTCAAGATAGTACAATCAAGCTCAAGTTCAATTGAGAATTTTAAAACTCAAATCTGAATCAGTACAACTGGACTTAAAATTTAAAAATTTAATGAATAGTCGAACTAGAAGTGGCTTTACAAATTTGAGATCGAATTGATTAAGCCTATGGAAAAAAAAATTATTTTAATTGAAAATAATATTAATATACAGACTTAATCAAATTCGGTTAGTAATAGCATTCACTCAAGTGAAATAATTAATATAAAGTCTAAAACACACTTTCATGTTAATCGTATATTTTATGAGAAAGAAACATATGCAAAAATATTAAATATTTTCTTACTTTTATATCTTTAAGGATATCTTAACGTGTTAAATTTTTTCCTATCTACAATAAAGATTTATTAGGTCATGATAGGTAAGCCCCAAACTAAAATTTTAACCACCGGAAAATTTATGTCTTCAAACAATTAAAAAAAAAAAAAAAAAACAAAACATTCGTCCACATCTGGCCACTTGATACATAAAGCCATTATTCGCCGCCACATGGCGACGTGGAATCAACCATCCATCTTGATAACAAGACGGATTGTAATAATTTTTATATGCCACTTAAATTAATTAGTAGTCCCACATGATACATAGTAGCTTTTCTCAAAAGCTATTAATTATCTACTTGGCAGTGACTCATCAACACCCGTGACCAATAAAATATCAAATGCAATTTAAAATAATTGATAAATATAAAATTTAGTATTTGAAATTTATATAAAAATCTAATTTGATACATAAATTTTAAATTGATCAATTTAATATTTAATCAATTTTTTTATAAATATACTTACTATTTCATTAATACCATCTTCTCAATTTAATAGTGTAAAAGATATAATATCATTAAATTTTTACTAAATTTTTTAATACCATCTAATACTAATAGCTCATTTCTTTTACGTTAAAATTTAAAGTAGGATGGTAATGAAGTAGTAATATATAATTATAGGAAGTTTAATTTTTTTCCTAAAAATATATAAAATACAAAACCATTATCTTCATGAATCCAATCTAAATTAGAATATTTTAGGATTTTGAGAACGGTTTAATAATAATTACACAAGTTAAATTGGTGAGTAAATGTCGTGTTTTTAATTAATTATATAAATTTTAAAAGTATTAATTTAGTATTTATAAAATTTATAAAATTATTTATAATTAAATTTTTATTAATTTAATTAATCCCAAACGGGATTGGATTGGATGATGGATACCCAAGGCCACCGCCTCATGCTTTCGAAAACATGACGGTAGTTTTCCGAGGACTTTCAACAACTTTTTTTCCCTTAGGTTGTCTTATTTGATGGTTCGTACTTCGTAAAGCCCCACTAAGGAAGGTACATGAAGGGACAAGAATCGGTACCACTCAGCTCAGCTCAGCTCAGCTCAGCTATCACCTCCCCGGCATCCCAACAAAACTGGGAAAGGCTTTATCTAATGCATTCTGATTCTGACATTATTATAAATTCATTTCATAGTAATAATTTAACATTGTTATTACTTATTAGACACAAGGAAGGTAACCTAGTATAACAAGTCATATAGGCAGCAACATCATCATTCATCACCTACTCGTCAATCTAGTTCAAGGGAAAAAGGAAAAAAAAAAAAAAAATGCCTTCTGCTTCGTATCATCAACTGAATACATCTCCAGGTAACCATCAACATCTATTTACTCCATTAATTACACCGACAAGCATAATTTTTTTTTTTCTTTCATTACAACGGCAGAAGGGATCAACCCTGTATCAATGAGTCACAGGGCAGATGTGACTAGGCTACAAGTAGTCTAGATTGTACATATTTTGTAGGGATGACAATTCATGTCAATTTTATTGCTATACTTTGTTATATCAGGCTGCAGGGATTGATACTTCTAATGTTTTGATAAATTAATATGTGTTTGCATGTTGGTATCTGTTTATTTTGATGAAATTAGATTAAGTGAATATTGCCTTCAATTCCAGACTTAGAAGCTCAGGAGCAACTTCTAGTGGGGGATGTGGGAGATCATTTCTCCCCTGACAATGGTGTCGTTAACGAGACGAAATTGGAGATTCGGGGTCTGTGTAAGTCATCAGATGCAGGGGTTTCTATATTAAACAAGATCAACTTGGAAATTCCAAAGGGTAAGATTGTGGGGATCATTGGACCGAGCGGGAGTGGGAAATCAACCGTTTTGAGAGCTCTGAACCGGCTTTGGGAGCCTCCGTCCGGTACGGTGTTCTTGGATGGACAGGACATTTGCCAACTTGATGTTTTAAGCCTTAGGAGGAAGGTTGGGATGTTGTTTCAGATGCCTGTAATGTTTGAAGGTGAGTTTTGTTGATTTTGGATCAGGGTTTTGTTTATTTGGAGAAGACCATGTTTGATTGAACAGAATCGAAATTAAGTTAGGATTTTTTATGCTCTATCACCGAAGTGGCTGTGAATAGGGTTGTAAATTGGTTGGATGAAATTGAAATTTGTAATGCTCCATGTTTTGCCGTCTTGACTGAAGTTCACTCGCGTCTAAATGTAAGTATAAGTCAGTTTTCATTTTGTCTAGTTCACAGACTAAAATTAGATTTGGTGGATTGAAATGAAATGAAAATGAGTTTAATGAGTCAGCTGGGCATGAATCTCGTTATTCCAAAAGAATTTGATTCGTCTTGTTTTGATCTAAAAGTTCTCTTGAAAGCTTCTATGGCTTGTGATTTATCTCAATTCTTCTTGATGGTACTTATCAAGCTATGGATTTAGTTCTTTGCTTTTTCCTCTTTTGAGCGTCGAGTCATAGTTCTTCATAATCTGTGAAGTTTAAGTTTTCTGCCCAGTTAAGTTGTTTTGATGATCTTAAAACACACCCTTAAATCAGTTATACTGTTACATTGTAAGATTTATCTGAAACCAATTTCAAACTTGAAATTTGATTTCGGATCATTGACTTGCACTTCTGATTTTCGATTGCAAGTTATTCTTGAATTTCAATCTAGTCATGCGAATTTTCCATGAGAAAGCTGCAATCATTCTTAGTTGGGTAAAATCTGAGTAGAATCAAGAGGATGTATTTGATCAATTTTTTATGCCTTTTAGTTAAGGTGTTTGCTTGGCCTCACATAGTATGGTACAGTGTGTTATGTTGTGCTTCCAAGGGAAATCTTGTTAATGCCAACTGCTGTTTCTTCCTTTTTTTCAATCTCTTAGGTAGCGTCGCGGATAATATCCGATATGGACCACAGCTGAGGGGGAAGAAGCTATCTGATAATGATGTGTTCAAGTTGCTTACTCTTGCTGATCTTGATGCCTCTTTTCTCAAAAGAAATGGTGGAGAACTTTCTGTTGGTCAAGCTCAACGAGTCGCACTTGCCAGAACATTAGCCAATGAACCTGAAGTATGCTTCTAAATCTCTTCAAGATCATAAAACCAAAACATGAATCAATCTTAATCTGTATTAATACATTTTCGTTAATCCTAAACTTTTTATAAAACAAATTGTCCGTGGATCATGAAAGTCCTAGTGTTTCTATCTTCAGTTTAGTTGTTATATAATTGATCTATATCCTATCTGTATCTATCACGATAAAAAGGTGCATGAATTGATCTCATCAATCATTTCCAGCTGGTTTCGGGTTTTGCATTCAACATACAATTAGAATTGTAATCTTACTGCCTGCTTTTGAATGCTAAACTTGTACATTTCTCCAAAAAGGTTCTGTTGCTAGATGAACCTACCAGCGCACTTGATCCAATATCGACTCAGAACATAGAGGATTGTCTGGTGAAACTGAAGAACAACCGCAGAATGACCATCATCATCGTATCTCATAGCATTAAGCAAATTCAGAGGATTGCAGACATTGTTTGCCTCCTTGTAAATGGTCAAGTGGTTGAAGTTTTGACACCTGAGAATCTATCTAAAGCCAAGCACCCCATGGCTTTGAGGTTTCTTCAACTCAGTTCTTGATCTTGTTCAGTACATTGTTGTTCATGTATCATGGTCATAGACCAAGGTAGGGCATGGCCATATGGAAAATTAAGGTGAATCTCCCTTTTGTTTTGACTGGATCCCCAGGAAATCGATGGTATCTGAAGCTATGGTAATTAGTAACGGTTATTAAAATCGTAAGAAAAGCTTATAAGTTCTTGCGAGTTTATAATTTTATAAGCTAATCAAAATGATTGTAAAATCATGCAAGAATAAATTCTTGACTAAATTATGAATGTAGTTTAATTTTATAATATGATTCCATGGTTTAATTATAGGATTCTGTACTCTTGTTTTAGAGAGAAGTGCAATATTCGACAATTATAGTAATTTTAAGGAATTATATGTGGATAAAATATCTCATAATATCTATGGTTTGCAAACAATTATGAAACTAAACAAATTTTGTAGCATCTGCCATGCGGTACAAAATTTTATCATTGGACAAAACAATATCTTTAATATCAATTTTAAGATTATTCTTTTACATCTAAACGATATATATAAAATACTATACAGGAGATATATGTAGTGATGCATTTTTAGGTTTGCAATCGAATTGAGTTAAGATGGTATAATACTATATGATCAAGTTAGGATTCAATCAAGAATTTCAAAACTCAAGTTTGACCAGGCTTATCGGACTCGAGGCGGTACGGTACTGTAAACTTGAGATCGACTTGATTAAGCCTATGGTCAACTTATTAAAAAAATTTCATTTTTATTTTAATTAAAACAATATGATTATACAAACTTGATCGAATTCAATTAAAAATGATATTCAACTCGAGTTCAATTGGGTTTGCAAGTTTACGAGTTAATGATTGTCAAACACGCGAATTTATGTAGAATCGATAGAGGGTCTATAAAATTGGAATGTAGTTTTTATAACCTATGTGGAATAGTTTTGAGAAACTATAGATATGCTTATAGATTCGTAAAAAAACTTCAAATATATAATGGATATAAGAAAAATAAAGAAATTAAGTTTTTTTTATAATAACCCTTAATTTATAATACAACATACGTAAGCAAAAACGAGTGGAGTTAAAATTAAGTTCTTTTATATTATTTTGTTTGCAATAAGTCATGAATTAAATGAGTATCTAACTTTTCAATTTATTTGAAATTTTTAGAGATATAGAAGAATCAAATAAGTTTTCTTTTGAACTTTACAACTATAACTCGACTTAAATGAATTCTATAAATGTGTAGCAAGAGAGTTGGGGGGAAGGAGAGAAACATACATTAAAGACAATATTTGTAATGCGATAGGAATGATGTGCAATTCTAATAATTAATAAGCTTATAAAAATATAGTTGTATATTTTATATTTTAATCTATTTGACTCAAAAAGGTAAATTCGCTTAAAAACGTAAGATTCTACTGAGTTTATATGTAGACTTGGTATGCAATAGGAATGATGTGTCAATCTAATAGTTGATAAGCTTATAAAAATATAGCTGTATATTTTATATTTTAGTCTATTTAACTCAAAAAGGTAAACTCAGTTAAAAACATAAGATTCTACTGAGTTTACATGTAGACTCGGTTGGAATTGTAAGATTTTATATGAAAACGATTCTATACACAAGTCAATTCAGAATGACCTCTTAAAATCGAAAACTCGTGGAATCGGATAGGTAAAATTGTGATCTTGACAACTATGGAGTTAAATATTATGAAACTTGAGTTTGATTTGATAAACTATTTGACTATTCTCAAATCAAATTTTAGTAATATTTGTACGAGTTTTAAGTTTGTCAACCAACTTGATTCATTTATTTCTTGACTGTTTGTGTTGCACACATGTGGTTTGCCTAGGAATATAAAATAAACAAGATTTTGCAACTTAATATGGAGCGAAAATTTTTTCATTAGACGAAATAATATTTTAAAGAAAAATCACAAGATAACTCTATCTTCTAAAATGACATATACCAAACCCAATAAAAGAAATTTATGTTATTTTGCTGCAAACATTGTGGTGTTGCTTTCATTTGTTAATCCCTTCACATCGTAACGCGTTTTCAAAATTTAGTTGGCAAGGTATAATGGTAGCGATTTGCGACGATGGATTTTTATTTATCAGACTATAATTTGTATATTTCGATATGCTACCGAATTAATGGACTTTAGTCCCATAATCAGAAAGCCAAAATATTATAAAAGATCCATAATAGAACCTAAGAGCCGATAGTTTGAATAATAACAGTGGCCCAGACCTCTGGTTCACCAGTCTTAAATTATTGGACGAGTTGGTTACGGGTCGGTTTAATCCTGTGAACCACCTATCCAATATTTAAGATGAAATCGAAAACGAATACATATATATATTGAATAAGATAAATTTTAGAGTTGAATGAAATTTGGGCTTCAAACATTATAATCATTAGCCCATTTGAGAAATCGTACAAAGGTGCATTTAATTATATATAAAGTTATCCATTTTTAGTTGTATATTGACAATATACTACTATAAATACCTATAGAAAAACAAGTCTCACACCATTAACAAATGAGAATTTTCAATGCTTTTGTGTATATATTTTTATTGTGTTGTAAAATACTATATTAATGGCTCGTTTACTTCATTGAATGAATAAGGCTATAATAAAATTTCTATTATGAACAAATAGAATAGAGCTGGATTTTTTTTTATTAATTTTCTATTTAAATTATGATATTTAATATAATTCCAATATTGAATTGGTATAATAAAAAATCGCTATTTAATGAACTAAACGCTGTTATAACTATTTGTAAGGAATAACGCTGTAATGAAATTACAATTACAACAAAGTGAATGAGCAGTAAATGCGCATTCACTTCATAGTGAATAGAAGTATAATGTAATTATCATTATTAAGTAATTGAATAAGGCTTTATAAGATTTTCATTTGTTAAATGTTTATGTTAATAATGGTATTATAGGAAAAATCAATTTCGATTTTGAATTACCTATTTTTAAGTTTTTTTAATCAATGATTTTTCATATTTTGTGTAATAGGATTTACTTCTGTATTTGTTATTATGCACAACTCAAGCTCTTCACTAGGCTATAAACAATTTATCATTCCAAAGAAGTGAACAAATCGTAAATATTGTAAATAGATAATAATAACAACACATAGGAATAGTTTAATTATTTATTCTTTATTTTTTTTGGTATTTTTATCCTTATAGGACTTGGTGCATTGGATCTAAGTCACCAACCCAACCGGGTCCATTGCTGGGTTAAGGCCAATGGCCATGGATTGAGCCGTGGATTGATCCGTATGCCAACCTTGTTCGTGCTGGATTAGGTATATTCATGTGTTTGACCCGAATTGCAGTTGGTTCTACTTATACTCAAGTGAAACTTAATTAAAATTTTTCTTTTGAAAAAAAATCGTATTATTTACTATGAACTGTAATTGGTCCAAATACAATTATTTAACTCATTTGAGTATATTGGACCTCAACTAATAAAAAAACAAGTTTAAATAATTATTCTTTCGATCAATGCTTGCATTGGAGCTTGTAAACAATGTTTTTCATCATAAGAGATCCTAATTATTAATTTTTTGTTTTATCTTATTTTATCATACTATTTAATATAGAGTTAATCAATTGAAATAAATTTAATTGGAGTCTGTTTGGATTGTTTAATTTTCATCTATATCTATATTCATATTTAATTTACATATATATCTAATATATTTGATTTGTTTATAGGTAAAAAAATTTATTTTTCATACATACTTATTTCTTAACAAATAGTTGAACCGAAATGATGATATGCCAGAACAATTGACTAGATCTGAACTAAGTGAAAAGAATATATAATTTCGTCAAATGTATGGGTTGGAGCTTGTAAAAAAATATATTTAGATCCTATCTTATTTTTTGGTTTTATTTTATTTTCCAATATTTTGGATTTTTGTAAATTACTTTTTTTTTTTTTGAAATTGTGTATTTTTTTCACTTTTGTTTTTCTTTTTTTTTTGTGATTTCTTTACTTTTTCATTTTTTTTAACCCCAAAAATATAAATTACTACTTCATCCAATCCCATTGAAGGTTTTATCAAATAAATATTGATGACAACAAGTTATAATTAAAGAGAATTGTCTTGAATAACTTTTCCAACAAGCAATCAACCCTCCAAACCATTCAATCATAGATTATAGGTACTTGCTTAGCCATGAATATATGATGAACATCTTTTCATGTTTCTTGCAATACAATCAATAAGCACATTGAAAATGTACCTTAGAATTGATGAAGATATACATTGTTTAGGTAGTGAAGGAGGTCTGTCACATAAGATTTGGTACATTTTTGTAGCATGCAAAATGTGGACTTTTCATTCCTTCTTCATTATTACCAAGGGTCACTTTGTATCATTTCCACACGTTCTTGACAAATGGTTTTAGGAGAGAGAGTGTGTGAGAGTTAGGTGTGGAGGACCCATCTTACTGTGGGTTTATAGATTTTTCTGGCATTACATCTTATATGCTATAAATATAAACTGTATATACTAATCAATTTTTAATACATATAAGAAATATATTATAGACAGAAATTGTTTTATAAAATTGTCACTTATATCAAAATTTTATTTATATTTAGACTCAGGGATAATAAAATTTTTATTAGAGTGTCCATATCCCATAAGTGAAGTCCTTAAAGTATCATATTAATATTTTAAATTTTTTTTTCTATTTGTTTTGAATAAAACTATTTAAAAATGAAAACGTTTTTTTTCATGAAAATGTTTTCTTGAAAAAATAATTAAAAATATAAATTTAGAAATGGCTAAAAAATACACGTTTTATAATGAGAAATATATTTACCTAAATGAAAAATATTAAAAAATTAATAAAAAATGTTTTTAGATAGTAAATAATTAGTAGATAGAGCTCTAAATCAAAGAAAAATTATTTTACTTTTATACTTTGTAAGTTGTTTTTCAAAAAATAAGCTATAATTAGTTTATGTTTTCCAAAATAATGGAAAATATTTTCTAATAATTGTCTTATTTTTCTTAAAAAAATATGGTAAAATGAAAAGATATTTTCTAGAAAAACATTTTCATTAAAACAAACATGACCTTAAATCTCATTACTTAAATTTGACAGGGGTTTTTCACTTCTTTTATGTCATGTTTGGTATGTCGAAATTGTTCGAAATAGAATGTATTGAAATGAGAGCAATGAAATGGAATGGAATGTAATGAAATGGAAAGTGGAATAATAAACTCATTTCTTTGTTTGATAATCATGGAATAGAATATAATTCACATGTTATTTGTTAAAAATTACTATATAGTAATTAATGTGAATAATAAATAAGTAAGAGGATAGAATGGTAATTTAATAGTAATCATTTATAATGAACGAATAGAATAGTGATTCCACCTTCTAAAGGGAAGAATTAAATTCCTCCTTACCATCCTTTCACTTGGTATGAATAGCTATTGATTCTTTCTTGTTCGATGTAAATGATGTTTACTTGAAAAGAATGACAATTCATAATGAATTGCTATTACGTAAAATGATGAATAGCAATTCATGTCTTTACCAATGAATTGTCATTCAATGGTTTATTTTTCAACTTTTTCATAATACCTGTATCTTGAAAATAACACATATACAATTATCCTTCCTCTGTAATAAATACAATGGGCATTATAGATATTTTACCTTTTACGCTAATAATTACTTGTTTTGCTTTTTGCACCAAATGGATATTCTAATAGTTATTATAACTCTATTACATTATCTTTGAATTGGAATTCCATTCCCCTTTATTCTAGTCAACGAAGTCAACATGCTGTTAAAGTTAGAATCATGATTTCGATTTTTAAAAATACAACCAACAATAGAAATGACAATTGAACATGGAATTATATTTCAATTCCGGGTCCATTCTCACATATCAAATGTGACCTTTAGGTTTTGTGGGTTTCGTTTACTTTCGTATATTTTTATATAGTACACTTAATAAAATAAAATAAAACTCTAAAAGAAAATAAAATACCTTTTTTTTTTTTTAGTTTCTCTGATTCCTTAGTACATTAAAAACTAAAAAGTGTGGTTCCGGAATGCTGTTAAGTCTCTGAAACATTTTGGTATTTGGTACATAATGCCTAGCGCCTTTGGTGAGTTTTACCGACTTTTTTCGGCAATCCATGCCCACAACCACTTTTATTTGTCGAAACCTAATCCATGTGAACCGAGTCAACGAAGTCAAACAAATAATCATTTTCTTCCCTCTTACAAGGTGGAGTTGGTACTCTTTGGATTGCATATTTTCTCATTAAATAAGCTTCCTCCACAAGAGAAAAGTAGGCTAATTGTCCCTGTTAATTGTGCACAGATCTCCTCATTTAAAAGGTGTAGATGAATTAAGTCTACTTCTAAATTGCTCCATTATGAGCTGACATTTACTCAACTTTGATTTAACAATAGTTATGTAAAGTTTAAATTTGAACTACTTGAATAATTAATCTAATGAAATCAAATATAGGTTCATAATATTAGTTTGATTAACTTGCTAATCGGTTTGAGCTTATACATTAACCAAATCAAGGTTGAACTTAAATACTAATATATTATAATTAGAGGAACATTATTATTTTTTTCAATAAAGAATGAGACCAAAAGAGATTAATTAAGTTAAATTTATCCACTCCTGCTTATAAGCTCAATTATGCTTGAGTTGAAGTCAATCTCAAGCTCTATACAATTATGATTGTAACTCATTTACAAAATATCACATCCAAATCATTATTAAATCCTCAAAACCACCATTAGAATGGTTATAAAAAAAGATAGTTTTAAAGCTATAATGATGGACCAGGGTGATATGTGCATACCTTTAAAAGTAATAGAAAAGCAAAGTCACCTTTTGAAAACTTGCAAAAAAATATGTGATTAATAGTTTCAAAAGCATATTAGTAATCCTTGCATATAATTTTATATATATACACATACCCCAAACAAGCTTATATATATATATATATATATTATATTATATTTGCGTCTAATGGAGTAATATTATGACTAAGATTTGTTGAAGTTGACCAACCAAGAGCAGGCAATTAGTGGTGTACATGTCAAATAAAAAAGTTCAAGTCAAAATAAAGAGACACCAAGATAACATATTAGCTATGGATGTAGTGATTATGACCAGAAAGATATACCGAATTATCTGCCCACTTTTTCTATTCCTATTCCACTTATTATTATTATTATTATTATTATTATTATTATTTATTATTATTAAACTCAGTAGCTTTTGAATTATGGTCAATTCATATCAACTTGTGATATAACATGGTACAAACATATTTATCATTTCAATACACTCTCCTTAAGTTGAAATAACAACATATCGGTTGTTCCTACAATCATAATTGTGTTCGAAAAATAAATATGGAATAAATTATATTAATACAATAATATAATTTATGTAAGAAAAAATAAAATTCAAAATTTTCCTCAAAAGTGGCTTCATAAACATCTTTTATTTTTTCTCTTTTTTCTCTTAAATATATACATTTTTTTTCCTTTCTTTCTAGTGTACATATTTAAAATCATTAAATAGATAGCTAACGTTCTTCCCGAAAATTTGATACTGTAAAAAAAAAAAAAAACAAAAAGATATAAAAACAAAAAGAAAAGATATAATATAAAATTGAAATCATCAGATTTCCTATCTATTTTGGCTATCATATGTGCTCCACAACAATTTTTTATCAGAACTCTACCATGACTTATAAAACAACCCTTTCAATCCTATGAAAAACTGCTTTCCACTGCCATGTGATAGCCTTTCCATGATGCCAGTGTGAGAGGTTTCGTTTGTCATTATTTTTAATTACGTTTATTTAATTTATTAATTTATTTATTCTTTCAATACCAATGCTAAGATCACATTCAGAAAATTCACACTTAACTATTTAAGATAATTGATACTAATCCAACACAACTTTTTCATGTAACTATTAGAAGGACCGTACATAATTTATATTATAAATAACATTAAGAAAAGTAAAATAGACTCCAATTTCTTGTCTGTCCATGTCATTGATATTAAAAAAGAAAAAGAAAAGGAAACACTTATTTACATAAAAAATCTATAATGAAAATAATTACAAATAATAAAAATAGTATCATTAACAAAAATTATACATAATAAATAATAACTGATAAATTTTGAAAAGATGAGATCAACAAAATGTTTGAATAATGATAGAACTTTTAAAAGAAAAAGTTATGATAATAGAAAAAATCGAAAAGATAATACCCTTTGGCAACTTTTGAATAGGATGGATCTTTGGAAAAATTAAAACAAAAAGATGTTATGATGAAAGAAACTTTTAAAATAATATATATTAATATTAAAGAAATACATATTAAAAATAAATAATAGGTATTAAAAAATCAACTTAAAAGGACACGATATTAAAAAACGTTTCAAAAATTATATATCATAAATAAATAGATTATGTGGTATTGTAAGCAAAGAGATGCTATTTATTTATTTATTTTTTTTTTGGGAAAATGAAACCAATAAGTACGGAGTTTCTCTCGTTGATTTTTTTTTTTTTTTTGAAAAATGAAACCAATAAGCAAATTAAAAGATGTTATCATTAAATTTATTTTTTTTTTGTATGATAGTCCCCACTTTTTTCTTTTTCCTAGGTAAAGGGAATGAAACAGTAAATAGAGAAGCATGTTATGTTAAATAAGGATATTTGAGAAGGTACAATGAGGAAAAATTTTTAAAATTAAATATTATAAATATCATTTTATGAAAAGGTCTGGTTATTATGGAATAATTATCTTGAAAAAAAATATAATATTAAAATATTGATTTGAAACGTCGCAAAGCCGACAAAGGTTTCAGGAATTATAAATTATAAATAGATAGTCATTATTCGCCTAGAGACAGCCAAAGCTGTTGAGGAAGACGTCTTGAAATCTTTATAGGACACTTCTTAAAGCATCATTTTTATTCTCTCGCTTCATCTCTCTCTCTCTGTAGAATAATGGCAGATCCCGAGAAAGTCTTCTATCCACTCCTAGAACCGCCACCAATGGCAACACCACCCCGGCGGTCCCCAGCCTTTCCCGCCACAAAATCTCAACTCTACGGAGCTTCCCGCCCTACCTACCGCCCCAACCCAAACACCCCGCAGCCGCCGGAGCTGCTGCTGCACTTGCTGTCTCTGGACAACAGTCTTCATAATTCTCCTCCTCATCCTAGCCGGTGCTGCCTCCGCCGTCTTCTACTTCCTTTACCGCCCCCACCGCCCTTCCTTCTCGGTCACCTCTCTCAAACTCTCTTACCTCAACTTAACTTCCTCCGGCACCGTCTATTCCAAGTTCAACCTCACCGTAACCGCCAAAAACCCTAACAAAAAGCTCGTATTCATCTACTCTCCAGTCGCGATCACGATCTCCGACGCGAATTCCGGTGTCGGCATCGGCGATGGCAAGATCCCGGCGTTCGTCCACGGGAAAAGGAACACAACGATCTTGAGGTTGGTGATTGGAAGTAATGGAGAGAAGCTGGAGGATACTGAATCGGTAAGGGAGTTCAGAACGAGTTTGAAGAGTAAGAACGGAGTCGCGTTAAAAGTAAGGTTGGAAACGAAGGTTAGGGTTAAGATCGGAGGAGCGAAGACGCCGAGGATCGGAATTAGAGTGAAATGCGAAGGAATTAGGATTTCGGTGCCGAGCGGGAAGTCACCGGCGACGGCGTCGACGTCGAATGCGAAGTGTAAGGTGGATACAAGGATTAAGATTTGGAAGTGGACGATATAGGGAAGGGCAAAAATGTAAACAAAGGGTAAAGGCAAGTGGTAAAATGGGAATTTTTAAGATTAACTTAGTTATTTACTGAAGGGCTTAAATAAAAAAAAAAAAAAATTCATTAATGTGAGTATATCATTTTCCATATATGGATATATTTTATTTATTTTATCTTACTTTAATGCAATTTTTTTTGTTTAAATCTTTTTATTTTTATTTATTTTGTAAGATTTTTAAAGGTTTTTGTATTCTTTTATTTCCAATTCGTGGGGGATAATGATTGTAATTTGTGAAATTGTAAAGAAAGGAAGCTTATTTTGGTGATTTTTTTTTTTTTTTTTTTTTTTTGTGTGTGTGGTGGTGGGTAGGGGGTTTCGTGGATTTTGATTGTTTTACTTGATTTTGTCTTTTTTCCTTATGGTTGTGATTTGTATTAAAAAATCTAAATCAAACAGCTGTGTGATGTATGATTATTATTGATTGATGACTCCTTCTCTTGGCTTTTATTGATCATTGCTATTATCTCTCTCATAGATCTATTGACATTGTATAAACAATCTCAAATTTCTAAAAATAAAAGGAAATTCAACATTGTAAAATTTCTTCGAATATGGTACCAAGGTTAGCCTTTGTATCAATAATTTTGATTGTTTTGGCTATTTAATTATTTAATTTAGGATTTTTTATGTATTTTATTTGTATCTATCTGTATCTAGTTTATTTGATCTACTTATGAGTTAAAATGTTTATTTTTCATCTTTATCTATTTTACAACAAATAATTTATTTGAAAAAAGAAAAAAAGAAGATGCCAAGGGAATTAGAGAAAGACGAATCAAATAGACTTTGGTGGACAATTCAATTACGGTTATTTTGAAACATGCTATAACAATGTTTCATAAAATGGTGTTACGTATTTTGAAAATTCGAGCATTTCTTGTAATTGTAATAGTTTTTAAAGATTGTCATCACCCTTAAAACTTGGAGTTCATGTCTAGGGTTCCCGTGAAAAAAATATTATCAATAATATACAACTCTGATGAAATTAATTATCAATATACCATAGCAAAATCGTGTTTAAAACACACGATATAATAATTTACACGTAAATCGTGAGAATAAAATAGGATAAAATGTTTATATACTGTTGTTATATCGTGGTTACTAATCGCGATATAGGACTTAATCATATATCGCGATTAATGTTTTTATTTGGGTGTAAATCGCGTTTTGTAAACGCGATATTCATACCGTATAAATTTGTATATCCAGATTTATACACGCGATCTAGCAATCGTATATTGGTAATTATTTTTATTTTGATCTTAAATAAGTAATTAATTTCAATTAGAGTTGTAAACATGAAATTATTTCTTAAAACTTGGGTTAAGTCTTATATGAAAGATTTACATGGAAGATGTAAGATCCATTATTAAATCTTGTATAAAGTTGTAAGTTTTTTTGAAAAGTTGTAGGTGTAGTAGGTTAGAAAATATGGTAGGTATGGTAGATTATGCATAAAAAATGTAAGTGATAGATTGAAAAGTGATAGGTATGGCACGTGAGTGACTTGATCTAAGTAAGTCTTTATTTTATTATTTTTATTATTGTGTTTCAGTTGGAGGGATTTATTAGTACTTGAACTTTAAAATTGATAAATTTAGTATATAAAATAACTTGATAGAAGTTTTATTAGCGTACATAAAAAGTTTTATCATATATTAAATTGATTAATTTTAAAGCTTAAATACTAAATTAATTAATCTTAAAACTCAGATATCTAATTGTATATTTTATCAAAATTTAAATATTATTTATGATATTAGCCCTTATATACTTTTTATGTTTGAGGGATGGGTTTGGGGCATCTTAAAATGTAATCTCTCAGAAGCTTGAGAAGAACTAGCAATACGATAAATAAAGTGTTTAGGACTCAAGGTTATTATTACTCTTACGATTTCAACAGCATTCTTTATAAAAGTGGAATAAATTCATCAATTCTCTTACTTAGGGAAATATAAAATTAGCTTTTAAAAAAAATAAGATTTAAATAGTTTATGGCCGATAATGTTTTTCTAAATAGTTTATTGTCCTTTTCTTTTTCATTTTTTGATCGAGCTTGGAGAATTGATCTGTACACTGAGTAGTCTAATATGATATGGCATGTAACCATATTTTTCAATCAAATTAATTGCTATTTACTCTTTATTATTCTAGGTAAAAATGTTATTATGGTATTTGCTTAAAAGAAATGATACTTTACAATAAATTATTATCACGTAAAAAGATGAATAGTAATCCTTGCTTATACTCCTATGAATTATCTTTTAATAGTGTATTTTTAATTTTATCATAAATGCTTATATTTAAAAAATATTTTTTATATAATTATCTTCTATCTGTAATAAAGATAAAAGAACATTATATAAACTTTATCTTTTACTTTAATAATTATTTATTTTATTTCTACGATAAACATTGTAATAATTATTATAATTCTATTATATTCATGTTGAATCGAAATTCAATTTTTTCTTTATCTTATATAGCCAACTAAACTTAATATAATGATATACTTCATTGTCTTTTAATAATGGTTTCGTCCATATCACTTTAAAGTGGAATAAATATCAAATATTTTTATGTGGTGGATTGTAACTAATGGAAAACGGAAAAATTTAAGGATAAACAAGTTTTACTATCAGTTTTGAACCCAAAAAAAAAAGCAATTTTAAAAGGATATTTTATGCCATTAAAATCAACAAATTTAAGGGAAAAAAAATCAATGGTGTATTCGATATGAGGTGGCTACAGTGCAATTTCATCTATAATTGGGTGGATAACTTTCTAATGTCAATGATAGAACTTGAGTGGTGAGAAATATAAACACCTGTACTCCACGAGGAAAAAACAAGAAAAAGACATAAACCACCTCGAGTACACACGTCTAACGTTTGGATTCCTCTTATCATTATCTAACAGATTTTATAATATTTAATTATGATCAAATAAATAAAATAATTAATATATTTATTTTAATAATTAGATAATTAACTAAATGATCCTGTATATGAAATCGTAAAAGCTTCCGTTTAAGTTCTACAAGGCAGTTTGCTGTGGATGTGTAATTTTTTTTTTTTTTACTTAGAATGTAAATTTTAGATATCTAATAATATATTTTATTAAAGATTAAATACCATTTATGATATTAACCTTAATAATTTTAAAATATAAACTTGATTTAAACTTAATGAAATTCAAAATTTAGAATTTTCAGCTGGGCTCCATTTTTTATTAAGTTAAATTAAATATTAAATAAAACCCGAGTAATCCACGAGTAATTTACCCTCAATGGCGTCCAGCCCATACAAATCGCCGCCACGGAGAATCTATTGTAGGGATATCTGCGTGTGGATCGATTGTCCCACCCGAACGTGGGAAGGTCTTAGATGGTCATAACTCATAATAATACGATATACGTGTTATTTGGTGGAAAACAAATTTTCCGGTGGATCCAAATATTTAAATAAATTATGTGTCACTACTCACTATGGCTGGTAGGAATTCATGGTGTAATTGTATGATATCACTGTCGGTAGCAATCCCATGATTAGTACTTACAACAGATATGGCTGGGTTTTATTGTTTTTCCTTTTTGGTCTTCTTTTTATTAATTTAATTTTATTTTATTACTTTTGTTATACAGCTGTCGGGGACCGCTGACCACGTTCGTATGCTTGGAAATTGTACTCCAATTATATGTTTGGAAGTTGGAACACCGAACTTCTATTTGGTATCCACAAGCAAAAATAAAATTTAGGTTGCGTTTGCATACAAAAATGATTTCAAAGTAAATGAATTAGAATGGAATGAGTTTAAGAATGATAAATTTATTTTTATATTTGAAAAATTATATGTAATAGAATAATTAAAAATGTAATTATCAGGAATATCTTTAGTAATAAATGTAAAATATGAATATATAATAGGATAAAAAAAACAATTATACTACAAATAATTAACAATGATTCTGCCTTTTTAAAAGTGAAATTGAATTCTCTTTCAAATTCAGAATTATCAATTCCAACGAATCGTGATTCCGACTTCTAAAAATGCTTCCAAATACTGAAAAAGGGAATAAAAATCAGAATCTTAATTCCATTCCGATCCATTTCTACGTATCAAACGTGTAAATGACGTTTAATTTTCAAAGATAAATACCCTCAATTTATCCTAAGGAAAAGTTGAATAAAATCACTAAAGTAATATTGAATTTTTGTGTCGAGACTACTTATCCATCACTACTAGTGAGGTTCAATGCTTGATGGTTCATCACCTATCACAAGTACCTTTAAGACATTAACATTGATTGCTCCTTCTCTCTATTCCACTTCCCTCTTAATCATGGCTGTCAAAATCGCAATTTTTCTATTAACCAAAATGCACATAATCGGTGGAATCATAAAACCATGCAAAACCAATAAAATCATAAATGTGTGGAATTGTACACTTAAATTTATGATTCGTCATAAAATATGCACTTAAATATTTTTACATCTATTTTAATTAAGAAAAAATACATAAAATCATAAATTCGTAGAATCGTAAATTTGACTCGCGATTTTGATAATCATGCCCTTGATCATTCATTCTTGACGTGTCATTATGTGTTCTCTATACAAGCCATGTGTAGTGTGATACTCATGCAGTACGGATTTGACTACTGTTCTTATGGAGAGTGTACCATGATAGTCTTCCAACCGCAACTAACCTCAGACGACGAACAATTCAAGTCGATGCGAACTGTCCAAGGTGTGGAACATCGGAGGAATTGCTTATTCATGCGCTCACAACATGTCCATGCCTTGCATCAATCTACTCGGATCCCAACATAACCCAACCTTCATCTTTTCCATGCTGGTCGACCTTTATCTTGTGGCTAAAACAACACAGTAGCATTCTAAGAAGCGTTAACTCCTAATGCCACCCACCACATGGCTTCCAATTTGTAATCCTACTATAGAGAATATAGCTATCCAGAAACCAACTAATCTTTCATACCACAAGTACGGCAATTGACATCCAAGCTCTCATACAAATTTCATCAAACGAGTTGTGGACATACCACAGGAAACGCCAACTCTATGCCAGAACCTCCTACCGATTACAATGGTCCCCTCCCCAAACTAGATATCACAAACTCAACACAGATGGATCCTTCATCTTGACAACCCAACAAGCTTCTATTGGACTTGTAGTAAGAGATACTGCTAGGAAGTGGAGCTTTGGCTATGCTAGAAAGATGGTTCATATGGACATCTTACTAGCGAGCTATGGGCAATAGCCTACGGATTAAAACTTTGTCTAGCAAAGGGACTCTTCTTGATGGAGATCGTCACTGATTCCACAACCACTGTCCTTATGCTAACCACTTTTCAGGACGTTCATCTTAAATATCTTCATGTTGTTTCTATTTGCAGGGAAAGGTTGTCCCAGCTACAACATTACCAGCATAGATATCAGCTCGGAGAACTAAATCAAATTGCTGATACCATTGCCAGATACGCACAGGCTATGCTAGAGGAGGATGTTTTTTGGCTGACCCTTTCCTCTTGTTTTAAGCACTTTCTGTACATGGATGTACATAGTATGTTTTATCGTGCTATAAAACATGTACATACTAACTCCATAACCTGCTCTACATGTAACAATCCAAGGAACTCATACACTGAGCCTGGATAGACGTTGTTTTGATTTTGGGAATTTTTTGTAATCTAATTTTCCTCCTAAACCATCTAATGACACTAGTCTAATTGTTCTCTTTTAGACCATCTTTATTCATCAATTACTTAACGAGTTACTCATGCTATGTCAGCTTTTCAAGCAACTCTATACTTTATCCATAAGTTACTTAAGCAAAGTTTCTTAATAATTTTTAGTACTTTTTTGCAAGTCCTATGTTATTATCATTTTTTAAACAATACTTTTAATATTTTTCATTCAAGATTAATTAAATATGAAATAAATTTAAAATACATTAAAATTAATAATAACGAATTTCAGATGATAAAGTAAAAAAAAGAAAGACAGTTTGGTTGTTGCATTTTGATAAATCCTTAGCCATTTAATCTAAAGGCAGAAGGCCACAATGACAGACTTGAAACCAATTAAATGAGGGAGATAGAAGTTGCTATGCAAAGCAACTCAAGCTCTTAAGGACGGTCTGAAGCAACTCACAATATCAGTGAGTGACGTTGCTTCAATCCAGATTTCTCTAATAGCAACATTGGCAAAGTTGCAGATGGAAAATCAAATTTTACATGGTAATCCGAAAAGTCCTAAGTCCATGATTATTAGCCGCCAAAATTGAGGGAGAAAAAATTTTTGATGATTTTTTTTGGGGACCTAAGTAAGCTCCTTTTACTCTAAAATCATCAAAAGCCATCTAAATTTTGAAATCATTTCACTTCTACATGGTGACTATGGAAATTGGAGCCCAACAATAATCTACAACTTATCAAAATAAGTGATTTTGTTGGAAAAATTTTTTTTTGGTAAATCAAATAAGCCAGTTATAATCTTGAATTATTTGACATCATATCATCCACTATTTTCCTTAAAAAATTAGAATTTTCACTGAATGATTTAGAAACCCAAAATTTAATCTATCAATGAAATTGACAATTTCTAGAGAAAATTGAAAGATTATGATTCATGAATTTTCTTGGACCTAAATAAGCTAGTTTTATACAAGAATCATATGAAGACACCACCTATTGTTTATCTTTGGAAAAAACATGGCATTTCACAATATTACCTTGGAAGCTTGAAAACAAATATCTACAACCTATTAGATGACTTTTTGCAAAAAATAAAAAAGAATAATTGACTATTTATGAGTTTTTATAGACCTAGATCAGTCGATTTTTGTGATCAAAGGATCTTATTATGACATCCCACTAACTATCCCCTTTCATAAAAACACCTATAACCCAAAATTTATGATATATAACTCAACAAAATTGATAATTTTTAACACAAATTTAAGTTGTGGATTTTTTGGTATTTAGATTAGCCTGGTTAGCTCCGGATTTATAGAAGTGCACTCCAATTCAAAAGAAAGAATTTAAAAGATTTCCTCAAAGGTTCTTTTTTTTTTTTTTAATTTAAGTCATTACAATAGTAAATAAGGAATTCAAACCTGGTACTTCTCATAATAGACTATAGGAGATGCCACTAACTATAATGGTATTGGCTTATTACCTCAGTAGTTTAAATCCCACAATTTAGGAAGAGAAAATCACAGCTGAAATTGGAGAACATTTTTCACCACAATTTTATACATGTCATTTAATAATTTGGCTTATACACAATAAATCTGGTTAAGTTTGTTTAGACATGTCGATTTATTTTTTTTGAAAAATAAATCAATTTTTTCCCCCTATAGAGGGAGAGGAAGAGGAAGAGGAAGAGAGGTCACAAATGCAAAAGCAAAAAATCAAGTCTCATTAAAAGCCAAAAAACCAAGTCCCATTGCCATTTCAAGGCCAATGTGTATTGGGCCATGACCAAATTATCCATTTGTGCATAATGGTCATCAAAATTGCAATTGTAGTCATATTATTTACTAAGAATGTAATGTAATGCACTTTTTCCACATGGTGGACCTACTAGACGCAGGTTTCTCGATGTACTACGTTGGTGGAGTGATAATAATGGAAGAAACAGTGAGCGTGAAGGAAGAGAATCATCACCAGAGCAATTTGGCTCCGACTTTGCAGCACCATAGCAGTCACCGTTCTGTCCGTCACGACTATTAATGATTTATACTACTATGAACTATCAGATCTGTCATCATTACCACCACAATCAAGACAATTATATTACCATCACTATAGGAATAATCAGAGTTTAATTGTTGCTTGGGGTGAAATCGTTAAGTTTTATCGAGACTTCAGGTTTTCACCGACAGTTTTCGAAATGATCGAGATGGTTAAAATGCGGAAGTACCTTGTCTCATGTCATACTAACCTCACTCCTTTAAAATATGCGGTTCTTTTGTATTTTAAAGATCTCATCTCTTACCTGATCTCATCTTTTTAAGAGACGAGGTTATGCTGCCTAAAACTGAGATATTTTGATGTCATTAGCATTTTTATAATTTTTCTAAAAATTTAAATATTATTTTCCTTTTCTATTAATTTGCAATATGATTACTTTTTAGATACAAATAGATCATAAAATACATGCAAATAAGATAGCTATATAATAATTTATGTGTATTTTAATAACATTAATTGAAGAAAAACAATTACTAAATTAAATTATATAATTAGTGTGCAATAAGATTCAAATGTTATATGGATAATAATAATTAGTATTTTTAGGATACTTAAAATATAAAATAGTTATTAACAAGAATTTATTTAGTCAGATAATTTATGATAAAAGAATTTGATATTATTATTGTGAAAGAAAAAATTGAAAAGAATTTGATAATTTATCAAACTAACAACGATCTGAGCTGGACTTTTAACGAGTTCGGAAAAGTATAGGTTTGAGCTTGAGCTTACAAGGTTAGACTCGTTTATATAAATAATTATATATAATATTATGGGATAAATGACATAGAAATGTATCAACATTTAGGGGTAAATTTATTTAAGATATCAACGTTTTAAGTGGTTAAAAAGAAGTATCAATGTTTTGTAAAGTGAGTAAAATAAGGTATTAATATTTGATCATTAATGAAAACTAACGAAGTTTGATTAAAAATTAATTCAAATGTTGATACCTTAAATGAATTTTACAAAACGTTAAATCTTAGAAGTAACGTAGTGAGTTTAATCTTGCACTAATGACCTTCTGATCTAATGGTATTTCCTTAATCTCTCATACAAGAGGTCTCGAGTTTGATTCCCTTCCCTCATTGTAATGGCAAAAAAAAAAAAAAAAGAAAAGATGAGTTCAATCTTGCATTCCTACTACAAGTAAGTATTTTGATTAATTTGTATAATAATGAAATGTATTAACAAACAATAGGATATAATAGTAAAAATATAGAAAATAAAATATATGATACAATATTACGTATTGTTTTAACTTAAGTGAAATATGTTGATTTTGTCATTGTTCTTGTATGATTTAATAAATGTGTGATATGAATGTGTTAAATATAGAAGAGTATGCTATATATTCTGTTTAAATATGCTTTATATTATTTTTATATGTTGAAATTAAATAAATACCAATAAAATAAAGCTGGATAGAAAATAAGCATATAGAATTGGCTGCTTTGTAATATTAGTTAAGGTATTAAACGAATTTATTTTTGGTTAAATTCATGAAAATCATAGTTTAGTATTTTATAATATAAACTAAAAAAGTTGATAATTTTTCAACTTGGTTTACTATTTTGAAAGGTCTAATAGTCATATTTTTTAAGAAAAAAAGAAAATATCAAAAGAATTTACTTTTACATGAAATTTTTATGAATGATATTTTATGATGGCTAGTCGTAAGCTATAAATTATCATAATTTTTAAAAATCATTTAGCATTTTTTTAGAATTTTCTTAATTGCACAGTAGAAAAATGTCCTTTGGACCGGTCTACTCTAGGGCTGTACCAACCGCTTTTTGGTTTTATTTTCCATTGAACTCCAATCTGAATGAACCCATAGGATGTCTAGAATATGTTTGTGAACCAAACCAAATCAATCAAATCCAAAACAAAATCGAACTAGACCCATTTTTGAACTTGCGCAGACCCATCCTATGTTTCAGCTCTGTTCTAGTTTAAGTTTGTCACAATTTGACCTTAAATAAATAATAAACTAACTTTATCAATGTGTAATTAGCTATAGTTATTTAATTTAGGTATATTTTAATTTATTATACTTTTTGTTAATTTAAAATTTGATATATATATATATATATATATATGTTAATGAGCTAAATTAGGTTAGTTAGGCATATGGACTTTTAATCATAAAATAGGATAAATGAACATATTATGGGCTTAAATCTAATTAAATAAATCATTATGGGCCTTGATATCTAAAATGAGCTTAGTTGATGGTTTAGGGCAATATAATTAAATGGCTTAAATGGATTAAACGTGTCAAACTGAATGACCATAGGCTTTTAGTTAAATATGGGCTTAAATTATGTAATTAGAAATTAAATGAACTTTATAAACATCAAGGGCTATAAAATTGAATTAATAAATATTTTAGGATTAAATGCGCTAAAATAACCTAAACAGGCTTAAATAGTAAAAATAAGACCAATGTGATGTAAATAATTTGAAATGGGCCAATATGGTAGAAATAGATTTAATATGATTTGAATAAATTAAAATGGACTTAGAAATCAATTTAGGAATAACTTGGCTAATAAAATTGATTGTGGGCCTAGACACTTGATTAGGGTCTAATTTGACTAATAATTATAATTAGGCTTTGATAGCTAAAACCAATTTGACTAAATAACTATAATTGGGCTTTAATAGTTAAAATTGACATAGAAAAATAACCTTAGCACCAATAACATGATTTCTAACTAATAGGGCCTATTTACACTAAATGGGCCTAAACTAAATCCTATCAAATCTTTCTTGGCATATTAGAGCTTAAACTTACAAAATATATCATATGCCCAGTTTTTGCTTTATGAGCTTAAATTTCATAATACAAGCCCAATACCTTTACTTATTCCAATTAGATCTATTTCAAATATTTAATTCCATGATTAATTTTAGGTATTGAAATATCGAATTGGGCTCAAATTTCTTCCATGGGCCTAAAATAGGAATTAGAAAGCCCAATAACTAAATTAGGGTCTAATTTAATTCCAATCAGGCTTGAACACAATCCTTAGGTCTAATAATCAATATTTACTCTAATTAAACCTAATTTTGAAATAAAGCCTAATTCTACCTAATTTAGTTTTGTATTCCTTGATGGGCTTATGTCATATACCTTAAAGCCTAATGCTTTAAAAAGTGAAACATTTAGATAAATTCTTATTGGACCTAACCTAAGATGCCTAAAGGCTTAAGACTTCTAAATAATAAACTTGACTTCTAAATTCCATTGGCTTAATCCAAATCATCTAAATCCAACTATCCTAAATGAACCTAATTCAATTATAACTAAAAAGCCTTATACTATAAGACTTTACATTAATTGATTAATCAATGATATAAATCATTAGTTTGTATACTTCATTTTTATACAAATTAATGTTCCTTGAACATATATTCAATCGATGTATTGTCTTTTGTGTGATCATTTATCATCTACTAATTCATTATCAGGTGTTGATTGTTTATGGTAAGCATTTTTAAATGGACTTAAATTAAAGACGACCTAATAATTGAGTGTGTTGTTTGTGCATGTATCGTTTAATCTAAGTCAGGAAGCGACAACATTACTAGGTTAATCCAACACAATAATTAGTGTCTTAAGCCCTGATAAGGCAAACAATATCGGGATAATATCTACTTAGGCTTAGAGAGAAGTAATGTAATATAGTTTATGTTTATGGGACCAGTTGAACTATGGATTGATATAAATAGAGATGCATAACAGTTGTGAACCCTAGACAAGACTATTACATGGAAGGTTTCTTTAGAAGATTAAGGTATTCACTCTGCTTTAATCAACTCCTTAAGCAGTTACTGCTATTCAAGACTCTCACTTTCCCATGATTTGTTGTCCAAAGTGTGAGTGCTCTCGTATTGTTTGAATCACCTTAAATAATAAATATAAATTGTTTGTTGTTGCATTGCATACAATGCATATCACATGTGTTTACGTTACTGTGTATTAAGCTTTAAGTTACTTTTGTTATTTTTTAGGTACTGATGGTTCTGATAGTGGGTATTATGATGACATGAGGTACATGACCAACTTAGAGGAGTTACTAGATGAGCTTAGAGATTAGGATCCCCGCTAAGATTTTGATTTTATTCAAACTTTTATTTCCAAACTTGCTATCATCTTTTGTGCCTGATTAAGCCCTTTTTTTATACTAGAACTTCTAGTATTTTACAAATAGTCTCTTTATAGTTGATATCTTCTACGGATGTTTAAGGAGACTTTTGAGATTGATATTATCAAATGTTACCTTTTATGATTGACATACTCATGAGAGTCGCCTTTTATCAAATATTTTGTAAAATCTACATTTCCATAGCATTATTTAAAGCTTTCAAAACTAAATAAAAGATTTATGAATATAAAATTGGCTAGTAAATGAATTAGAGAAACTAATATTTTATATTTTTCTTTGCATATAATGCTCCACCGTTATACCTGACAAAACTGGATGTGTCTTGATTCCAATCTGGGCATAACATATTTGTTAACGATTTTTGGAAAGAGGTTGAGATTAAGGGTTCAAATTTTTACTTATAATTTAAATTGATAATAATTAAGTGAAATTAAAACTCCTTAAGTAGTTTATAACCCAAGATTTATTCATTTGACTTAATTGACTCTTGAGCATATCAATCTCGAGTGGGATTTATATATTATGTAATTTTAAATAACATTATTTCAATTAGATGAAATAGATACTTTTAGAGAAAAGAAGTCGATTATCATTTTGGATATAGTCCCGTTGAAAATTTTAGAAATGATTGAATTTATATTGAGTTTGAATTTTAAATTTTGAGCGGGTTGAAAATATGACACTTCATACTGTATTGTGTCAACTCAATTGAATTGATTTAGGCTTTGTTTGGTTCATTGACATGCTGACTGCATACTTTTGTTTAGTTTCAATTGTTTGTTAAAAACTAAATATAAATAATAATAAAAAAAAAGATATTTTTATTTATAAACAAATCAAACGAGCTATCTTTATAAAATATAGAAGCAAATTATATACAAATGAAAATCAAACAATCCAAATGGGTTTAGTGCTAAATCAGAACAGATAGGTTTTAATAGTTGATACTGACAAGAGCAGGAAACAATTAGATGACAAGTATTTTGTAGCAGTAGTTAGGACTAATAACAAATGTTTTTCATGCAACTTTCGCAACCAGTGGCCTGTGTCTCAATCATTTGATTTTGAATGGAAAGAAATCAACAAATGACACAGAGGAAATTGTGACGGAAACATCATGTGTACCTTCTGGACCACTGAAGGACTTTGCATGCCACGTTTTCCTGCGAAATTGCCTTTACACAGTAATGACCATAAGTCCAGTTCACCGACACTTGTAGGAAATAAATCAATTCATATGTATTTTGAATGAATTTGCCAATGACTCTTGAGCAACTCAAGATAACGCCAAACCTGCCCATTTCATATTTATTAATATAATATAAGAAAAAAGCCTTTTTGGCATATAAATTTTGATAAGTGGATAATTAGATATTTAAACTTTAAAAAAAAATCAATTTTATATTTAGCTAAATTTTTTGTGTTTCTTTTCACTACTCTACTATTTCATTGTCTCTTGAAATAATAGACACGTGCTAAGTAATGATTGAGCAAGATAGTAAAAACGAGTACGAAAAGTTTAGCTAGGTATGAAATTGATCTTCTTGAAAGTTCACATACCTAATTATCCACTTAGACAAAATTAAGATACCAAAAATAGCTTTATTCGTATATAATGTGTATATATATATATATAAATGAGATAATATATTTATAGGCTAAACCAACTGATTATCATTCCAATAGATGTTAAATAAAAGTGCATTGATATATGCAGCTGATGCACCATGAGTAATCAATTGATTTGAATCTTATTCCTACGTTATCTAATCAATTCAATCAAATCATCGTCTATTTTCATTTGTTCAACCTTGAATGAAAAATTATGAAAAAATGCCATCTATTGATCCTATAAAACACTTATTAAGAGTCAAACGAAGAATTATGCATATTTGAAAAATACAAAATACGTGAAAAACTATAACTTTTTAATTTAGTCTATGATAAGTACGTGCATACACTTGTCAATATTTTTCGTTCCAAAATTATTGTTAAAACTAAAAAAACAAGTGCATAGGAAAACGAAATTTGCAACTTGGTGAGGCTTATGTGGCATGTTTCTTTTTTTTTTTTTTTGGAAATTTTCTTAAAAAATTAAATAAATAATAAATATCTGAAGGACCTTTGATCGGTGATTCATAACTAGTCCAGGTGTGGTATGAATTATAAAATCTCGCATCCATATCTTTTAGATGATTTGCCACAGCTACACGATATAGGAATTTAAAATATAATTAACTTCAGACTTTCCAATTCTTTTTTCCGGTTGGATTGAGGCTAAATATGATTTGAATGGTTAAATAGGCGATTTAACTTATTCGTCAAATTTAATAAGAGGATATAGATTTAAATCAATATAAATTTTTATTTTGAGTGATGTGACAAAGGGTTCACTTTACTCCGGCAGCTAAAAATTGAAAGAAAAAAGGTGCATACCATAACTAATATATATTTTCAAAGTGGTTAAGAAGCTTTAAAGAGATACTATTCACAATGACTAAAAATTTCCTAATTTTATCTTAATGACTGATTTGGAGAAAGTTATTAACATTTTCTTTATTAAAAACAATCCAAGGGGTATATGTGATCAACTTAAAAAAATTTAGAGAATTTACATATTGAATTTACAAAAAAAAAAAAAAAATAGTGTTATCTTAAATTTACTTTTTTCATCATGCATCTCTCCAATCTCTCTCTATTGTTTTACATTTTTTCTTTTTAACTTTTTCAACAATCATTTATTACACTTACTGCTAATTCTCTCCTATCTCTCTCTTGTTTTACATTTTTTTTTTACTTTTTCAATAAGTATTTATTATACCAACTACTCATTAGCTCCTCTCTCTCTTTTTATTACACTAATGTTACTTTTGGTATACAAGAATCCTTAGAAATGAAATAGATTGGAATAAAATGAAAGACGAATGATAAATCCATTCATTTATTTGGATATTGGGATAAAAATTGATATGGTATTTGTCAAAATTATCCTCAATAATTAATATGAATAATAAATATATAAAAGAATAAAAAGGTAAATTTAGTAGTAATCATTTATGAGAAAGGAATGGAATCGCAATTCCATCTTCTCAAGGGCGGAAATCTCCTTCAAAGTTGGAATTATTGATTCCTAGGAATTGCGATTTCAGCTTTTAAAAGAGCATCAAAACATATGGGAACTTCTACAGTGCCGTCGATGAGACCGGCCAACCATCTAACTGTTAAAGTAAATATAGTAACTAAAATATTAACTATTTTAATAATTTGATTATAATTGGATATAATGATGATGGAATCGGCCTTGTCAAAATTAATGATTGGACTATATAATTTTTTCAAAACATCTCATGCACTAAACATGATGTAAGTGCTCTCATCTCTCTCTCTCTCTCTCTCTCTCTCTCTCTCATTATAAAATTATATCTAACGAAATAAATTCTTGTATACCATAAATAATAATTACATTATCTTTATTACAACTAAGCCTTATTGCACACTAATTATATAATTCAATTTAGTAACTTTTTTTTACAATTAATGTTAATAAAATGAACATGAATTATTGAATAGATAATCTATCTATATATGTTTTATGATTTAATTTTGTTAAATACAAAACTTATATAGATATTAACTCAATATTTTTATTAATAATTATTTATAAATGACATATATATACATCTCTTATGAATAAATAACTCTGAGATTAACTTAATTATGTTCCGACACAATCTTATAATCTTGGGTCCCTCTTACTAGGCTTTTCTCTCGTGGGAGTGATGCAACCTGTTTTTTTTATGCAAATACTTTCTTCTCATCATGTCTTCTTATTTTATTTTACATGGTGTGCTCCAACGATCATTCTTAAATGTTATATCATAAAGGTACATGTGGTGGCATGAAACCACATTTTTAAATTAATATGAAAAAAATATATATTTGTTAATGATTTTTGGAAAGAGGATTAAGGGTTCAAATTTTCACTTGACTTTAAATTGATGATAATCAAATCAAAGTAAAACTATTTAAGTAGTTTACAGCCCAAGATTTATTCATTTGACTCAATTGACTTCCGAGCATATTAATCTTGAGTGGAACTTTTACATTAGTAAATTTTAAATTAAGTTTGGATATTAATATCATTTCATTTAGATGAAAAATACATTTTTAGAGAATTCAAGTGAAGTTTGAACCTATTGAATATCATTTTGGGTATAGTCGAATTGAAAATTTTAGACTTGATTGAACTTAAATTGAGTTTAAATTTTAAATTTCGATTGAGTATGAAAATATGAAACTCTATACTAAAATGTGCCAACTCAACTAGACAGATCTATAAGGTTAGTGCTAAATCAGTACATACAGGTTTTGATTGTTGATATTGACAACAGCAGGAAACAACTGGATGACAAGTACTCTGTAGAAGTGGTTAGAATTAAGAACAAATGTTTTTAGGGTCTGTTTATTTATTGGCAAACTACAAATATAGACACTTTTTTTAAACTTTTTTTAACAAATTATTTATAAAACATTAAATACATATAAAAAAAAGCTAATAGTTCTCATCAAAAAATCAAATAAATAAAATATAGATAAAATATAAATGTAAATCGGATATATTTACATATATCATTTTAAAAAAGATACATATACAGATGAAAAACAAACAATCTAAACATATCCTTAATGCAACTTTCGTAGCATATGGCCTTTGTCTCAAACAAGTGATTTTGGATGGGATGAACCATCAACAAAAGAAACAAAGAAGAAATTGCAGTGGAAACACCAGTGTTACTTCTGTATCGCTTAAGGACTTTGCATGATAAGTACTGGCCAAAATGTGTGTATACACATGGTGGATAACTATTAACTTATCTATATTATATATTATTTTGTATCATATTTGTTTTGGTTAATTTATAAGTGAAACCGTCATTTTTTCATAAGTATCTATTTTTTAATAAACATCTATTTGAAAACGATAAAAATACGATATCAAAATGATCAAAATATGATGAAATAAAGAGATCATACTTTAATACAGGAATAAGATAGTAGATAGTTTATAATGTAACCACTACCTAGACGGTCATCTATTAAAGAATCATTGATAATTATCTACTGTATGTATATTACACGTGGCATAAACTACCAAAACCTTTTTTTTTTTTCAATGGAACTACTACTTGTACTAAATAAGTGCTCACAGGCATAAACAAAAAGAGTTCAACAGTTAAACCAAATAACAAGTTTCAAAAGGTAGAGAAAAAGCATCAACATGGGAAGAAGAAAAGGTAATGCCAGCTATAATCAACATGTTTGGCACTGTAGGAGACAGAAAACAAAGCATATCCGAAGGTAGAGTTGATTTGAAGATGAAGTCCCTAGAGCGGTGTCTTTGTTTATTTGTCAAAAGGTATGCAAAAGTATTTTCTTCTCTAGTCATTCAGTCTAATTGGATCCATGGAGTCGTTTGGATCAATTGTCTACAAAGAATGCTCAAATTTGATAAAAAGTTCGGTGTGGAGTCACATATAAATACCCATTATATTGCATTCATAGAACTAGATTTTAGGATGATTGGAGAGGTGTGGAAAGACTGAGCTAGTTTTAGTCCCAAAATCTGTTCATATTTCTGCTTCCAATGGAGATCCAGCATTTACTCTATGGATAAACCGCCCTTGAAGTGCCATTGGAACCACGTATACACCCCCCATGTTTGACCACTGTGTATCTACCAAAACCCTTTTCATATTCACCACGTTTCCTACGAAATTGCCTTTACATGGTAATGATCAAAGTCCAATCATTCACCGACACTAGTACGAAATAAATCAATCAATTTGTATTTGAATGGATTCGTCAATGGCTCTTGGGCAACTCAAGATAACACCAAATCTACCCATTTCATTTTTGTTTTTTAATACAATATATATATGGGACAATAAAATTGTATGCCACGCAAACTTAGTTGGGTTACATAAGCAAAGATGGCTATAAAATTATTTGAAATACTGGTTTTAAATGAAAATTATAAAATGATGCTATCTACTGATACTATAAAGCACTCATTAGGAATCAAACAAAGAATTTATTGTATTACTTGGGTAGATTATAATCTTTGAAAAATACAAATACATGGATTTGTTTTTTTTTAATTTGGTTTATGATAAGTACTTGCTTACACTTGTCATTATTTTTCGTTCCAGAATTAATGTACAGGCCGGTTTAAAACAGGAAACATTCCACAGGGTCCACATCGCAATAATTAGTCAAAATCTCTTTAAAAACTATTGAAACATGTGCATAGGAAAACGAAAATTTGCAACGTGGTGAGGCTGTCGTGGCATGTTTCCCTTTTGTTTTATGGGCAAAGTTTCTTAAAAAATTAGATAAATAATAAATATCTGAAGGACCTTAATCATTGATCCGTAACTAGTCCAGGAGCCGTATAAATTATAAAATCTCGTATCCATAACTTTTAGATAATTTACCATAGCTATACGAAATAAGTATTTAAAATATAATTAACTTCGGACTTTCCAATTTTTGTTCTATTGTATCGAATTCCTTCCATTTCCTCGGCTCTTCATTTGCTTAAAAAGTCCCTAGCATGTCAAGTTATTCTTGTATGAATCAACATGTCAGCTTCTATGTTCATATTTACTGAAAATCAATTATATAATCATTAAAATAAATATAATAATTAAAAATACTAACTAATTTAATAGATCATGGTAAAATATGATTTAAATCATTAAATAGTCAACAGATTCGGTACTAGCAAATTTAATGGCAGGACTATAGTGATTTAAATCATTAGACCTAATATGAATTCTAATTACAAATTTAATGGCAAGACCATTGTTTAAATTGTTGATTTCAAGTTTTAGATGATGATTTGAGCCTAAAAAAAGAAATTTAGATGTTTTACAACAAGTTTTATTCAAGATGAAGAAAGTTCAAAAAATACAATTCTAGACAAGAAAGTATACAAGCTGGGTTGTTTGGAAAACAAAATGTAGTATATAAGAGTTAACATAAGTAATGCAAAGATTGTGCGAGAAATAGACGCGTATCTATTTGCCACATGAGAAAAGACACAATTCGTGTTCAAGTTTGTGTAGAAGCTGTTTTTGAGTAAAAAAATATACAGTTTTTTAGAGTGCACGCACGGCCACATAAGCTTGTGTTAATATTCGTATTGAAAATAGAGACATATCTTTTTTTCCTTATTCAAACTTATTGAAAATGTATTAGAAAGTACCCAAGAAGGAGGGGGTATAAATTGATTATGTGACCTAAACTGATTAATTAAAAATTTTTTATTTGAAGACAGCAATTACAATAGTAATAAAGAAGTAGAAAGAATATAAAAGAGGTAAGGAAAGAAAAATCAAGCCTGGATATAATGTGGAGTTCAACTCGCACCGAGGACTTTACACATTTTATTTATCTGAAACACAAATGCACAAGTAGAGCTATAAATTGAATACAACACCAAAGAATATGCAATATCCTCTCTTTTATGGTGCTCTTTTACAATCCATAAATATAATAACGGAGCACTAATTGTTTTTTCTCTCTCTAGAATTTTGCAAATTACTGAATAAGAGTACAAGAGTTATGAGAGGATCTAGAGAGTTGTTTGTTTCCAAATGAAGGCTCTTAAAAACTTATTTAAATATGTCAACGAGCGTATATTTATAGGTCTTCAAAAAGTTAAACGTCCATTGGAGGTAAAGTCTTAAAAATCTTTAAGTATTAAATGCACGCAGCTCTTTTATGTCCCCATCGATTCACTAGTTCATAAGGCGTGCATTGGATAACAAAATTGCGCCCTTTGATTGAACTTGCGATCAAGTCTGTGGTTTTCTTGATTTGTACCAGCTCGTTGGTCCTTGGCTTGTAAGCAAAAACACTAACACATATGCACAAAATCCTTTTCATTTTATTAGTCTCAAGAAAAATGCATTTAGTGTATGATTTATATAACTTTTATTCTCATCAAAATCAAATGTAGAATAAATTAGTTTAACACTTATTTCGAAAGATATTGTCAAGATATGTCCTATACTTCATCATAGCATATGGAAGAGATAAATAAAGAGATAATGTCCTATTTTGATAAGGAAAATAACATTTACAAGGGCCATATATAAGAAGGAAAGAAAATCCAGATTTATGAAGATCAAAGATTTGAAAAGATTTAAAGAAGATATCAGAAAAAAGCATATCTACTGAAAAGATATGACCAGGATATGAGTAATACATGCAAAAGGAGTCTTTCTTAGAGTGGAAATATGAAGATTAATAAAGATATGAAAATATTTGAAGAGATTCCACTTTTGTTCTATAAATAAGTGGTTCATATGTTGTAGAAAAGAGGAGAGACAAGAGGTGTTTTAAAGATACAAGGTTTTTTACTGTTAAGATTTGATTGTAATAACTATGAAAACGTAGAGGATTATTACTTTAGCCTTAGAAAAACCTTATCTTATTATGTAACTAGGATTTATTAGTTTTCAATGATACATTTGTTTTTCTTGAATTCATCGATATGTTTTTATTATTATTGAATTGATATTTTCGATGTATTGATTTAATTATTAGATTTCATATAGGTTAATTGAGAAATTACTTATATAAATAGCTCTTGCATGGATGAAGAGAGTTGCATGCACACCTGGAGATAGGTGACCATAATTCTTCTGTATTAGAATTAAAGTTTAGAGTTATGTTGTATTTCTAATAAAGGACTCTTTGTTATTTAATGTGATTTCTAGATTGTTGTTAATTGAAAGAGATTTCAATAGACTAATCTAGGGTTAAGATTTAGTAATATTGAGAAAGATATTAAACCAAATTAGGAATTTCACAATTTAAGATAAGTAATCTATAAATTGAAATTATCTTTTTAGGGTTAAAGTTACATAATAAGTGGTGGTGATTCAAAGGGTTAAAGTAAGTTGTGCATCTATATTTTAAAGAAAAGAAATCTTGAAATTTGATTGATTAGCCATAATAATTGAGTTGATAATAATTGTTATTTACCCTTTTTTTGCTTTATAACCAACTCAATACACAGGGATCATAATGTGCACGTCTAATCTTTTTCTTTTGGTTATCCTACTTTATGCCTCTTTTATTCTCCTTCTTTACCCTCTTAGATGCAGTCAGTACTCAGTAGTGCAAACAGGGGTAGACTTTACCATTCATTTTTATTATTTTTTTATCATTTTAATTTATATTCTTTTAATATTGACATTAGAAAGGAGGAAGAGAAAAAAATATAATTGCAAATACACACGAAAAAATAAAATTGTAAATACGCCTTGGTATAATTACTATTTTCCTTTTCTTGAATCGAGTAAAACCTCTGGTTTTGGAATCAAACAAGCTATTTTGTTTCAATTCAAGAATTGCCACTCGCAATTCTAGTTTTGAACTGAACCATGCTCATGTTTAAATAGAGGTAGGCATCGAGTTATAACTAATGTAATTCATGCAATTTGCACCATGCCAATTGTGCTCACTATTTAGGGTGTAAATTTAATGTTTAAAATCTCAGTTTATTGATTATATTTTAACATATGAACAAATTAAACGACTAATCACAATGTTCGTTATCAAAATCGATAGATATGCAGTTATATGATAATATCAAAATAGTAAAATAGGGATAGCAAATATAAATTCAAGCTATCCATACTGTGGTGAGTCGATCTATTTATGGTATTTCGGTACTTATATTATGATGGCTTTCATCATTTTACACACATGCTTGTTTTGGTCCAAATTATCCACGTGCGTCATGCTAGCTTGTGTCTTTATAATCAATTGGGTAAATGTCATATTTGATACCTCAAATTTACCATTTTGTATAATTAACATGCTAAAGTTTAAAAGTGTCATTTTAGTACATATGAACTTTTTAAGTTCATCTATAATACCTAAATGAGATAGTCAATTGAAAAAATAAGTAAAGTTTAGATAACTAGTTGCAAATTTTGGCAAAGTTTAAGTAGTAAATAGTAAAAGTGGATAAATTTTAGGTAGTAAATTGACATTTTAAATTTTAAGTAGTTTATTGCACAAATTAGCAAAGTCTAGATACCATATGCAACATTTACCCAAATCATTCATTAAGCCATTTTACTATTTAAGCGTGTAAGCTTTACATGTGATAAAATGATAATAATGAGCTAAAAAGAAAAGAAGAAAATACATTTTAATGTTGATAAATAAATTTCCATAGGATAATAATATTTCAAAAAGGGAGGGACGAAATTGAATCTAGGATATCTCATACCAGAGATCAAGTACGAGACCCTAAAAAGGGAGTCATTGAACCATAAGGTTATTGACGTAAATTCAGTTATCATATTAAACTACTATTCAATTTGAAATCTTTACCAATATTGATTATATAAAAAGGAAAGACATTCTTAGATAAAAATTTGACGTGCACCATAGATTTTTCCTTCTTTTTTTTTCTCTAATTACTTTTAAAGATAGTTAAGCCCAGACGTCATCATAGTTCCGGAACCCAAACTTCCAGTTTCAGCTCTTGAAAATAAGGAACCAAAATCTGAACCGTCTTCCACGGTTTCAGTCTGGTTCTATGAAAAAGGTGGTTTCCGGTTCTGATTTTGGAACTATGGAACTAGCAGTTCTCGATTTCGGTTTTGGAACCATAGAACCGGCAGTTCCGAGTTTCGATTGTGGAACCATGGAACCATCTTTTTTTTAAGTAAAAAAATATGTTTTAAACTCAAAATAATTAATTATTGGGTCTAAAATATAACAATTTTTTTAGAATGCGCATTTATTTATATATAAACACAACTAATATCAATTATAATCAGTAATGTGATATCACAAAATACTCTAGAGGATAACAAGAAAATATATATAAAAAAATAGTCCCACATTATTAAAGAATAAATTTTGCTTTTAGGAAAAGTTTATATAAACTAAATTATTTATAATTTTAAGTTATGTTTATTTGTATTATTGATAATAAAACATTAAATATTGTAAATAGGTAATAAATTTTACTATTCATATGAAACAGTGCAAACATTAATAATTATATATTTAATATAATTTTTAAATTTTTTTTACATAATTCTTTCTTTTTAATGGAACCGCCGGTTCCGCTCGGTTGTAGGCCTAGAACCATCTAGGAACCGAAAAACTGGCGGTTCTTTAGCCGATTCTACAACCATCCAACTGATTTAGTTTCAGTTCTAGAACTAGGGACCGAATCGTACTATGTCTAGTTAAGCCACAACTCACCTAACTTTGTTATCCAATACTAACCATCCCAAGACGTGGAGATGATGCAAGCAAGCCATAAAGATTCAGCCCATCTCTTTTTATATATTTTTTACATTTTATTTTTTTTATTAATATTTACGTAGGATAAATTACACTATAAGGTAAAAATATTTGGGCGTAAATTCATTTTAGGTCACAATATTTCAAAAAGTTCAAAAAAGGTCATAACATTTGAAAAAATATCTTATGATATTTAATTATATATTTATCCTATTAATACATTCAATTGCCACATTAAAAGAAGATTTTTTTTAATTTTAATTAATTTTTCTATTGTTTACATATGCAATGGTGATTTTAATTGACTCACTTCTCTAAACATTGTGACTTAAAAATGAGCTTTACCCCAAACATTAAAATCTAAAATGAACTTACTCACTAAACATTATGACCTCTTAACTTTTAAAAATGTTTTGGTCTAAATTAAATTTACTCCCAAACATTGTGATCTTTTAATATAATTTATTGTGTTTACTAATGTCAATGTATTTAATAATATTATTATACAAAGAAATTATATTGAATAAAAATACAACCCGATAATTGACATGTGTCACAATTCTAAGAATAACATATAGCATGGAATAACGTAATAAATTTGTTAAGCCAAAACATTATTATGATCTGTTTGAATTATTAGATTTTCATTTGTATCGTATCTATTTTGATCTATTTTTGTAATTTATTCTATATCATATATATATTTAGTGTTTGGTCAATTTATGAGTAAAAATGTCAATTTTTTATCAAGATCTATTTTTTGATATATATCTTATTGAAAATGATAGAAATATGATGTTAGAATTACTATAATATGATTAGACAAAAAGCTCCTAATTAATATAAAAAAGGAAACGTAAATAAAGAGGTTTAGGGTTAATAAAATAATGGATAGTCGATTCCATTCCATTACTTTCTTTTTTTTTGCCCTGGCCAAAAAAAAAAAAAAAAAGGAAGAAAAAACGTTTTATCTGCACGGTCATGTGATCTGTCCTTCCTTGTCAGTTTGTCCCCATTAGATAAATCACTTTTACAAAGTAAGTGTGGTTAAGAGGACCCAAAAAAAAAAAAAAAAGTAAGTGTGTTTACTTTATTTTTTTTCTTTTTTATTATTTTATCATTCTATGAAGATGGAGTCAAAAGATATGGAGGACCAGTTAGTCAATAACCTCATTTAAAAAGAGAATTCATGGAGAACAGGATTTAGCAGAATATTATTACTTTGGTCGGTACGTGAAAAATAAAGAAAAAGATAACTATTGCCCTTTTGAACCAGCAAATGATTGATTTTGTATCAATTGAGGGAAAAATTATAATAAAACGGTTTTATAACTTATAAAACGGTTTATATGTGTGTGTGGTCTTTTATTTATTATATAAGATCAATACTTGCGTTAAATTTTATGATTAATTTTTCTTTTTATATCAAAATAACTATGAATATGGAATAATGAGATTGATGGTTTTGGTAAAAGAACCCTAGAAGTTGTCTAAGAAATATCATGCCAAACAAAGCTAGAGTACATGAAATTCCATTTGGCTAACAAATGCAAATTCAAACTTATTATTTTCTTAACCACTTTTATATTATAATTTTGGAGAAGGATTTGAGCATGATGTATCCAATGAGCCAACTGGTATTTATAACACTAAAATACAAAGACCCTAGCTTAAATTTGAACATTTGTGGATAAATTTTGACAAATTATCTTTTTTTTTCCAAGAAAGAATAGAATGGCTTTATGTATTACTACTTTATTGTCTCGATGTGATTAATTAAAAGAAAAGACCTTAAGGAAAGAGACAATGCAAGTCGATTTTTTGTAAAATTTCTTACTTTATAATGAAAAAAGAAATCGTAAAATCGATAAATTCACTATCTTTCCATATATAAGCTCGAGATAAACTCAATGTAGATATACGTCTGCATAAAGCAACAAATCAATACTAACTTAAAACTTTAATCACTACCACCATTAGGTTGGTTCGCATAACTAAAGCAATGGTTAATATGCTATGAAATAGAATATATTAGATAAGTAATATAAATTGCTATATATATACATGATTTGTAACTACCATTCATACTTTTACATATTAAAGAGATAATGTGTAGATTTAAAATAATTATCATATTTATTAAAAATATGATTAATTCTTACTTATATATATATATATATATATATTATACATAACATATATCATCCATTAAACCCATGCGAGACATGGTTCCATAATTATAAATTCCGACATGAATACTTTATTTGAAAGTGAAAGGAACATTCTGTTTCTATTCTTGATTTAGTTTCCCCCTTTATCGGCTATAATTTCATAATTAATGAAAAAGTATGTCGCGGAAGATATATTATGTTAAGGAAAAGCAAAAGGAAAGGAAAGGAAAAGAAGGAGGACATCAAATACTGTTGAAGTGTTTTCGTAAGGATTCAACTTTTGCTTTACTTGTTTGGAATAAATGAGTCGAGTTAAAAAAATATAGTACTAAACTTGACTTCATCTCATGATTTTAAGCTCAAACTCATTGAATTTAGGAATTGTTTGTTTCATTATCTATTTATCTTTATAGTTTCATTTTTTTTGTGATTTTCAAAAGATTGTTTGCTAAAAATAGATACCAATGAAAAATAGATATTTTTACTCATAAACTGATCAAACAGACTGAATACTAATAGGAAACAGATATGGTATAAATATGATACAGATACTAATACAAATACTGATGAAAAATAAATTATCCAAACAGAACCGAAATTGTAGATTTAAATTCATTTTAAAATGATATTTTAGAACTTGACTTAATCAAGCTTATAAACTAGATTTGATTGATGTTTAAACCCAATTTGTGCTTGATTGGACTCATCGGTATAGAACCTGAATTTGACCAAAAAACTCATGTAGCCTAGCTTGAACAGAATTTATCAGTTATTAAATTGAACGCAAATAAAATATTGAGTCAAATTCAAATGGTTTGAGAATGGATTTCAATTGTTTACAATCCTATGATATAGTGAAAACGAGATAAAAATAAAGGTGTGACTTAAAAAGGATTGAAAGGCCACATGATATTATGGAAATTTTATTTTTGGATTGGACATATAGAAGGAAAGACAAAATGGATATGTTAGTTTGTAATGTCAAATATAATCTCTATGGTATTTTTGGGTCTTGTCAAAATAAAAAAGAAAATTATTGATTATTATACACATTATACATTATATATAAATATTGATAAAATTTCAATACATAGCGTATTTAAATCACATAGTGATATGTGTTATAAAAAACATTTATTCTACTATCATAAGTATCAAAATTTTACTAATAGTTATATATCGCATGTTTATATGCATAAAATATAACATTCAATATTTCTTTTACATAATATTTAATTATTTGCGCACAAGCAAACGAAGGAATTTATCATTTTTAGTGGCTCTAAACTGGATCATTTCATTATTGGTGAATTTATCAGAGTGCACAATAAATTTTCTTTTTACCCATTCTTTTTAAAACATAATACGTAAAATTGTTGGATGTAATGATGTGAAAGAATCAATTGAGATATTTTTACTTTTTTCTAACTTTATGATTTTACTTTTCCATTTTTCACCTCCAAATGATCATTACAAAAAATTCTATGTGATATAAGTTAATAATCCTCATAATTATAGAAACCTGCACGATATTTTCTATTATCAACCTCGAGTACATAATTGCTAATTATAATATAGGGAAAAGGCTTTGTTAGTGCCTAAACTTATAAGTTCAAGTAGATTAATCCTAATGTTGCAAAATTTTTAATTTAGTGCATGTAACTTTAAAGCTTGTACAATTCAAGGTATCTATTTTTTAAAACTAACAAAACCTATGTTTATATGAAATGGTCATCTATATAGCAAATAAAACCATTAAAATTATTCTATTGCCCCAAATAAAAAACTGAGATTTCCTTCTATTAATACTGCTGCACAAATAAAAGGAAAAAAATTAAATAAAAATGCAATAGAAAAGAATATATTTCTCCTCATTAATTTTAAGCAAAGTCATTGCTGATCCTGCAATGGTGTTATAATGGAGAAAAGTTTCAACTTTTGATTCGGGAGCAGTAGAGTAATTTCAATATTTTATTTGTCATATAGATGTTAGTTTCATATAAATATAACATTTATTAGTTTTAAAAATACATGGAGACACTAAATTGAACAAGTTTTAAAGTCACGAGTACTAAAATGGTGAATTATGAAACATTAGATACTAATATGTCCAATCTTGAAAATTCAAGCACTTCTAAGCACCTTTCCCCTTTATAACAAACTATCAAAAACGTTCACAAATTAAAATAATAAATAATATAACAGATTCTTCTCATTATAAATAAAAAAAATGTAAGTGTTATATATATATAAATATAAAGTAATCATCAAGTAATTATAAAAATATTTCTACATATAACCATACTGAAAGAACTTTCATAAATTTTCAACCATCCATCTCCATTTTTCTTTTTTCTTTAACTATTTGATAGAGTGTGTTTTTAGATTATATAGGCTTCAATATTATTAATGTTACTTTAAAATTAATTTAAGAAATTCAAATATTTTGAACAATTGTAAACCAGTTAATAGGAGCTGGGACCCATGAAGTTCACCTCAATACAGCCCATCACATTGAATGTGGAAATCCTAATAATGCAACCAAAATCTTCCAACATATAGGATATCCGTAATATTTACTGGTCGGTTCAATCGTCCATGTGGGTCATTCTAGTATGTGATCCCATTCCCTATCTCCAAAAACAAAAATAAATTAAAATAAAAATCCTAATCTATAATGGTAAATCGTAAATGTAAATTCTAAAATTATTGGTCAGTTGTGAATATCATGATATTTAAAAATATATAAATATCTGTTGACTATCATTAAAATCCAAAAATTATTGAAATTTTAGACGGTTTGGAAATTATTTATATTTTTAATGTTATGTAAAGGTGATGAGACTTTAAAAATTTAAAATATCTATCTATATTTAGTCAAAAATTCTCAAGGTAGATTTGCTATTTCCTCATTCTTTTTGTCCAGTTTAAAACTAACTAGGATTTAAAAAAAAAGAATATTTTAATAAAAAATTACACAATTATCATAAGATCAAAAATAATTCTAAAATATATGTAAGTTAATCTCGTCTTTCAAGACAAGTTTGAATTACAATGAGCTTAATTTTTTCTTTTTAAAGATTCTAAAAAAAATGAGTTCATATGTTAAACTCGTCCGTTTGCAATATAATATAAAAAAGATATAAATTTAATTTACCTATTTTAGTGGTTATTTTCGATCAAGATATTTTTATAATATTTTATTAAAATATCTTTGTGTTTTTTCATAAACCCAACTAATTGATATTAAAGTGACTTTTATCATTCAAATCAATTATCATAAATAAAGCTATGGCATAAAGCTAGACATTTCGGTTTGTAGGTGTCGGCCAAATATCTCTTAGCTTTCAAGTGGGGGAAGTTTAACAACAAAGTGAAATAGTACCATGTTGTCGTCTTCCACTGTTTGATTTGCCTAATCATTTAGCTGTTATTGTGTTTAGGTAGTGGTATAACCAACGTTTCAGGTAATATTAAATATGGATTAAATTTTGCGTGCAATTCACACCAACATTATATTTTTATTTTAATTTCACACAAAAATTTTAACTACTCATTGACTTTACTAGAATTATAATTTTATCATAATTTTATCGTTATGAATAACTATTACGATATTCAGTTGACTAAATAATGGTTCCATAAGAAATCCTCATTACAAAAAATATTAAATAATTAATCTTTATTTAAACCTATAAATAATAATTCAATGTTAAAATTATCTTTTTCCTAAAATATTTTAATTTAAACAAAACAATTAACAAAAAAAATTTCTGTTATAACTCTATTTCATTCCTCAATGTAAAAAATTTTATTATAATTTTATTTATTCAATGAAGTAGATGAGAAATATTATAAAATTATATGCAAATACATACAATAATGATGGTACAAATACCGTCTTTATATATATATTTTTAATTTTATTATTTAAATAATTTTTTGTCGTAATACCTTTACGTTTTCAATTAAGACAAATCACTATCTATTTTATGACAAAATTCCCTGTCTCATCTTTTCTTACGGATTCAGCTCATTGCTTATTTTCATATTGAGATTTATATTTAATTAATTATATTAAAAATATTTTATTTATTTATTACTATATTAATTTTTAGTACCCATATAATCCACTGGCTGTCTTTTCATAAACATGTTTATAACAAGGGATCATGGGTTTGATCGATTATATAGCATAAATTACATGGATCTTAACGTTTTGGAAGTAAGTCCATTTAAATTTTAACGTTTTGAGTGGTTAAAAAGAGTCGTGTGAGTTTGTTTGGGTCACACAACATGTGTCAAGAACTCAAATTGACCAACTTCTTCAAGCATCAAGACCTTAAATGAATTTATCTCCCATTGTTAAATCTCTTTTTAATTATTCAAAATATTAAAATCTTAAATAAACTTTTCAAAATGTTGAAACTTTAAATAAATTTATCTCTAAATGTAAAAACCTTCTAATGAAATTTACCCCGATAATATATACAATTATCTTAAGATTTTGTAACATATATTTCCTTTCTAATTAGAGCTTCATTCCTCCACTAAGCAGCTGGCTGGATCAACTACTGTTACTGAAGGAGACGTGCCATGATTCTAAGATATTATCTTCATGCTATCTAATTGAACAAGATTGTCAAAGACATCCTTTTCCCAGGAATCTTTTACTTGATTCATTTAAATGAAGTCAAGCAAGTGTATTTTTTTTTCTGGAAAACCTTAACAGGTGTCTCAAGTGTACATATTTGAAAGGATAACAAAAAAATCTTTTATTTTTTATATACTAAATTTTATATAAAAAATAATCAACATTACAAACCATGATAAATAAACTTTTTAAGTTTTAATAAGTATCCTAAACACTGTTAGCGAGAACATAATATAATCATAGATGTATTATTTTTCAGCATGAACCAACAACCATTATACTTTTTGGACCAAAACCAAACTAATTGAAAGGATTACATCAAAATTCTTCAATGTTCTGTTACCAACTCAATTTATAGTACTTAAAGAAAACAAAGACATGGTTTGTTTTTTTCTTACCTAACCTAAGTCCTAGTATTGCTTGTGTAATACTAATTCTTGGTGGTCTTTCTTTAAAAACTTTATGTACTGTTATTCTTCACTGCTTTAAAAGTTTAGTACCCATGTTTTTGTTTCAGTGTAGTGAGGCAGCTCCACCACTGGTTCTTCACTTTTTTTTCGTTTTTTCCTTATACTTACTTACTTGGGTCACTGAAAGTTGAGGGATCTTGAGAACTGATCTTGATGATGATAAATTATTATGTCTCATTGCCAGTGTTTTGATAATTCTTGGATCTGCAGGTTTGTTTGTGTTCAAATTTGTGCTTTTTCTATGATTATGTTCTTATATTAGTCATTCGAATGAAGTGGCCATCTGATCAAGAAGTCAGATTCTGTCTGATGAGTTTATGTGTGATCCTGTAGCTACATTGTTTTGGTTATACTTTAAATCTGGATCTTTCTTAATTTGATGAAATTGCAGAACTTTATGAGACTTATAATGTGGCTTGATTGGTTTCTTACATTGAAAATTGCATGTATGCAATCTGCATTTTGTAGCTTTCAAATGTTGCTGTTGGATTTTATCTCTTTTGTTTTTGTTTGGTTGAAGAAAGTATTTGCTCTCAATATGATTGAAGATACTAAGCTAATCACTGATTAAGTTGTGGTACGAAAATTAGAACCTAGGAGTGATCAATTCCTTGTTTGGATTTTCGGGTTCTCTTCAACATTTCATTTGAATCAAAATCTTAGGATTGTCAAAATTTGTTGTAATAATCTAAAGATTTTTGGGGATGATCCACCTAAATCAATACTTCCCTTGCAATTAGAATGGCTATCGAAATTCTGCAATTTCATCACAATCTTAAAGCTATTGTTTGATTTGTCTTATGAAGTAGCGACAGACTCTTCCCCACCTGCTATTCGGACGAACACTCATGGTGCTGGAAGGACAAGCAGTGGGAAGCTGCTTGGGGCACCTCCAAAGGAGGCATTTCATTTTCCAGCTCATTCCCATATGCATGGAGCACCAACTAAAGGTGATTAGACAACTCATTTAACAAGATCTCGAAACTTATTATCATATAGATATAAGTATGTTTTGCCAATGCTTAGTCCCAACTTGTAGATATCGCATAGGCTTTCTAGATTCATTACTTAAGACTTCCTGTTCCAATGTCATATTTAATTTTGCTCTTAGAGTGATTAATCTTGCCATTAGTAAGTGAACTTCATGCCATTGCAGCCCCGCAATTACATAATCCCGCGAAGCCTGCTAGTATTGCAGTTGCACCATCGACACCGTCCTTTGAAAAGCCTGCCAAAGGAATGTGCATGGTTATGCTTATTCTCATCCATTCTTGTTACATAGGCATCATCACGGTAGACATAAAGTGAGCAGCTACACTTCGGAAACATCAGCATTTCCTCCACTACATGAGGGTCTGATTTTTACATGGGAAATTATTGGTTTATTGTAAACTTGCTTGCATTGTTGTAATTGAGTCATTCAATTTTGTTCAACTATTGGGAACTCAGGTCCTTCAATTTCCCCCTATCGATCTCCATTTCATCAAAGATCAAGACACTCATTTGCGTTGGCACCTGCACCATCACCACTAGGATTGGCAGGTCAGTCCCTCGATTTATTGATACGTTCGGGTTTCAGTCACTAAGTTAAACTTAAATGAAAAGTAATATGTATTTAGAGGCCCGTGATACTCCTGCGATTCCCCCTTTATACTCGAAAAAGATAAGAGCTCCACCGCCATCTCCAGTTTGGAAGCTCCCTCCTCCGCCTCCTAATTCAGGTATGTTCTGCTCAAACCAAAATTTCATTTACATCAAGCATACGACAGATACATAATAATGGACTGAACGGTCAGTTGCAAAAGTAACCATCGTATCCCTAGATGGATTTTGATGGAACTCTTAACAATCACGGCCCCTTTTGATATAACGACCTGGAGTTCATTAGATTTCTAAGATCAAGCTTGCTTAGTGGGGAGCATAGGTGACTTCTAGGAAGCAGCTACACTGACTGATAAGACTATGAGACATCTATTGCAAAAATGAACGGCATGATGAGTTCCAGTTGTTACTACAGCTTTTCATCAGCATCATAAGCTGATCGGACCATGTACTTTCATGCAGATTGTGCATCAGTAACCTGCACAGAGCCACTAACAAACAGTGCGCCGGGGTCACCCTGTGCTTGTGTCTGGCCAATCCAGGTGAAACTGCGTTTTGAGGTCGCATTATACACTTTTTTCCCTCTGGTGTCTGAATTGGCAAAGGAGATTGCTGCAAGCATTTTGTTAAATCATAGTCAAGTACGTGTGACAGGCGCAAATTCAGCCAGTCAACAACTGGAAAAAACGACTGTGCTGATTAACTTGGTACCACAAGCAGTAAAGTTTAATGATTCTGCTGCATTAGCAATCTACCGGAAGTTCTGGCACAAGCAGGTTCACATAAAGGAATCCTTTTTTGGTGCCTATGAAGTATTATATGTTCACTATCCAGGTAAGCATTGCTGCAAAAGTGACTGAGCATTCTTTCATTATATTCATGCTGAAATTTCTTCCAGGCGTATTTGAATTTGCAGCTTCCCTCAATTTATTGTAATTGAATTTCTCTGTTTCTGCTGTGACAAACACCCTAAATTCAGATTTTGTAAAAATGTCTTTCTGGTTCAAAATGTGTTTTCGAGTTTCCTTAACGTTGTTAACCATGTAACTTGTTCTGTTTCTAAAACATTAATTTGAGTTCTCCTATAAATATACTGCTGCAGGTCTCCCACCTTCTCCACCAACGGCATATTCTAGCAGCATTTCAGGTGATAGTCTCCCATATACAGCACATGGCAACAATGATCCAGCAATAAAGCCATTAGGAGTTGATGTTCCTAGGAAGAAAAAAGAAAGTCGTCAGAGAAACATGATTGGTGTAATTGTTTTATCGTGCTTCCTAGCACTGATTATAGTCATGGTTATCATTTTGGCCTTACTGTTGAAATGTGGAGTTCCTGTTCGGCAATCTAAAAAGGACCGAGGGACTAAACTGTCCTCCACCGTGAAACAACTAGGTACTACCACCCAAATTGCTCCAAGCTTGTCCTAATCTTCCTTATTGTTCATGGTTTAATATGTGCCAAGGCCAATGCAATATCTAATGTCATTTTGTAACCAATGCCATGTAGATATAATTTTAGTTTTTCATATCCTAGCCACAATTAGTAAATTTAAAAACTTAAGCTTGCGAAATCTAGCATGATTTTATATTTATTGGTTAATATTTCCTACTTACCTGTTGAGTGTGCAACAACTTGAACTTGATAACCCAGCTGTGATACTATAGTAAATATTAGTTCTACAACTATCTAGTCTAAATCACTTGTAAATGGTTGTGAACTTTTCATATTTTGCAGTTAACACTACCAACTAACTAGTCTAGTGATCCTCTGCTTACTGATGGTGTAATTCAATCTTTGCAGGTATGGCCAGGGACATACCACAAGTGAAGAACAAATCTGTGCCAGCACCACTACCTTATCGTTCTAACGGACTAGCACACAAAGGATATGCCAAGATCTTAACCTTGAATGACATAGAAAGAGCAACTCACAATTTTGACCCTTCAAATATAATTGGGGAAGGTGGATTTGGAATAGTTTATCGAGGTATTTTAGCCAATGAAGAGGAGGTAGCAGTCAAAGTTTTAAAAAGAGATGACCGGCATGGTAGTCGTGAATTCTTGGCAGAAGTTGAAATGCTCAGCCGTCTTCACCACAGAAATTTAGTCAAGTTACTAGGCATCTGCACGGATGAACGCATTCGCTGCTTAGTATATGAACTGATTCCTAATGGAAGTGTTGAATCTCATTTACATGGTGCTGATTAAGCTTATTATATCTGATATGGCTTTATAGTTTTTAATAGTATGGCTAAGGAATCTTATATATCTGCTACACAGTTGTTGAGTCATTCTAACATGTGTATTTGTGAGTTCTGTTCTTTTCTGTGTTAAATTATTTCTTTATGTTCAGGTTGTGACAAAAAGAATGATCCGATGGACTGGGGTACCAGAATGAAGATTGCTCTTGGTGCAGCACGGGGTTTGGCCTATCTGCATGAGGACTCTAACCCAGTGTCATACACCGAGACTTCAAATCCAGCAACATCCTGTTAGACCATGATTTCATACCTAAAGTTTCAGATTTTGGATTGGCGAGAGCAGCCATGGATGAGAGAAACAACCAAGTTTCTACTCATGTCATGGGAACATTCGGGTACGTAGATATGCATATGCAGCAATCCCACTCATTGCTCGATTATTAACATGCAAATCCGTAAAAATCTTTAAACAACCAAGTTTCTACTCATGTTATGGGAACATTCGGGTACGTAGATATGCATATGCAGCAATCCCACTCTTTGCTCCATTATTAACATGCAAATCCTGTAAAAATCTTTCTTGTTATGGTATATTTCATTTCGTGCTCATCCATGCTTCTTAAGTCTTTATGTTATAAGCCAGGGCACAGGATGTAGTCATGGATGAAATATCTAAAGAAAAGGTTGAGAGTTCGGTGGAGATAACCGTCTCTTCAATACTTCTGGCTCGGTCATTTCTAATATAGAACCAGATAGGCTAAATAGCTACTAAAACTAAAAGCTACTCAGCTAAAAACATCTTTCAAGTCTTTAGATTAAAGATAACGATTTCCTAAAAGTATCTACTCTATCATGCTTATCTGTCCACTTCATTGTCATAGTCTTGTTTCTAGGGATGGAACCGGATCGGGTTTCGTGCAGGTCATATGAATCCAAATCCAAACCCACTACACTATAGGACATACCAAACCCGACTCTATAACCCTATAGAGTTTTCCTTTATATCCAAACCTATCCTACAGGGTTTATTCTATAACCTGCCTCCCGCTCGGTTACCCACCTAACTATCAACCCAATTATCTGTCCAACCATCTGCCCAATTATCAACTCGAACCGCCCTTGCTTATTGTTTTTTTTTTTTTCCAATAGATGCAGCAGACTTAAGCCAATAAAATAATAATCTAATAATATAGCAATTCACCTTCTCTTTGACAACTTGTTTTTAAATTTAATCTATTACTATGTTTATATTTAGTAAATGTATTTACATTACAAATTTTTCTTTTTTTACTAGGACTAATGGGTCGGGTGCGTATTCATCGGGTTTTAGTAGTATCCAAATCCGATCCTAATACCCTACAGGATTTTTTACCTATGTCTAAACCTAACCCTTTAGAGTCTTATCAGGTTGGATGGGTCAAAAACCCATTAATGGCTGATCCGGTTGCATGCTTACTTATTTCTAATTCTTTTGACTAAAAATGGTTTCTAACCTTTTCAATCATTTGCTTTGTTTCAGTTACTTGGCCCCTGAATATGCAATGACCGGCAATCTTTTGGTTAAAAGTGATGTATATAGCTATGGTGTTGTCCTTCTTGAACTCTTAACTGGGAGAAAACCAGTCGACCTGTCACAACCACCCGGTCAAGAGAACCTTGTTGGATGGGCACGTCCACTGCTCACAGACAAGGAGGGTTTGGAAACAATCATAGACCTATCCATGAAATCCAGTGTCTCCTATGATAGCTTGGCAAAGGTAGCCGCAATTGCCTCAATGTGTGTGCAACCAGAAGCATCCCATCGTCCTTTCATGGGCGAAGTAGTTCAAGCCTTGAAGCTAGTCTGCAGTGAGTTTGAGGAGCATATTCATGAAAGTTACAAGCCAAAGAATATCCTTGATAGTGTAGATACTAAAATTTCTAAAGATTCCTCTAAGATGACTGAAGGTGCTGCTTCATTTTTTGAAAGATTTAGACCTCACAATACTTCAGATCATGACGCAAAACTAGCATCGCCAGTATCTGATTTCCTTGGAGCAGAAACTGGGAACGAAGACGAGGAAATTCGGTCCCCTATAAGGCATTCCAGGTCAGGACCTATAAGAACAGAAAAGAGCAGAAAATTTTGGAAGAGGCTTAGCGGTTCATCTAAAGGTAGCAAAAGTGAACATGAAATGTCCTTAAAGCTTTGGCCTGGGACCTACTAAGAATTTTTCTGCTAGTCGTTTCCGAGGCATTACGTGTTTCTGTTTTTAGATTAGACAAAAAGATTGTGTCATGGCAAATCAATTATTTGTACTGTGATGTTCTTGTGAAAAGCTTGTAAAATTATTTAAACCCGAGTAAAAGCTTGTAAAATCATCTGAATCCAGGATGTTCAAAGTAATTTCTTTATGATGAGTTGAAGCAATGTGTGGAAGTACAATTGGTGGTGTTAATCTTATTTCACTGGCTTTGATTGATGAAAAAGGTAGCCAGAATTAGTTGAGATATTCACCGATTCCACCATCAGGCATCTGTTCTGTGATCCTGTGAAAATTTACTTTCCTCTCTTTTCTGCAAAAAATTCATATCCTACTCTCAGTTCATCTCAATATCTAATGCTCGAGATCAATTCTTCTGCAGCTGAATAGAGCTCAAACGGTTCATCGGATCGAAAAAATTCCATGACATTTGGCTCCTCAAACGGAGGAAAATACAAGAGTACAAACCAAGTTTTAAGACATGAACATCAATTTAATCAAAAAGCTAAAAGTAAAACGGGGTCAATCAAGTCCAGCTTGAACTTATAGGATGATCATCTCGAGTAAAGCTCATGATTAAAATACCAAACTCAATCAACGTCGAAGTTCCAATTTTCGAGTCAAACTATTACCTATGCAAAAGAACACATGGTCATACATTGGGGAATAAATAATCAAATTACTCTTTCAGAACATTCTCGTGAGATACATGGAGAAGATAATTACAAATCCCTATATACTTCTCCAATTTGGAACAGCAACAGTGGTTTCATTACTAACGGTATAAGACAAAATTTAACCAAGATGTATCTTTGTTATATAATATGATCGTAGAAGGATCATTACAAAAACATTAGAATATGTTTCTGGAAACAATAGAGCCTCTCAAGAAGGAAAAAGATTGGTAGACATAACATTTAGCATTCACGCACAGGAGGCAGGGCGGGCTGGCATGGCAGGAGGAGGGGAAGAGAGAGAGAGAGAGAGAGAGAGAGAGAGAGTGTTGAGATGCACATTCAAATAAAAATTTCACAACAAACGGATAAATAGTTCTCTTCTAGAGAGTTACCAATTCCTCTAAAGTTCGGAAATATATCCAAAAAACAAGCATAACCTTCCCAGTTATAAACTCAAAATAATTTGTTCAGATTGACCCATAGTCTATATTACAAAGTGCAATATCTACCAGCACAACGAGCTGTCAAGTCCTTATAAACACAAATTGAAGAGATGAAAAGAGAGGGAGAAATGAGAACTTTTCAGATCTTATACATTATAGAATAGAACCAAGCTCAACCTCGAACCAAAAACCCTGTATGCCGGCACCATAGTAAAAATCAATGGCTTCAAATCCCTTCTTGTACGTGCTCAGGGAAATTGCAACGCCTATGCCAGAGTTATTCCTCCATGTGAAGGAAATGAAACATAAGAAATTTCCATCAGTTCAGCACCCTCGTTTGATCTAGTCTTCTTTTGAAGAGCTTGAGTACTCATTTCCACTTTCTGCCGTCACTTGTGACGATGCTGTAGAAGAGAAACTGCTAGTAGTACCATTCTGAAAACCCCTGGATCCTGATGCAGGATTTGGATGCGGGTTACTTGGATGGGGGTTACTTCCTGTCGCCATCTGCCCTTCCTCCGCTAGTTTCTTAAGAAGGTTCATGATTGTGGGAACAAATCTACTAGACAAGGCTATAATCCCAGTTAGCTGTTAAAAAAACACATACATTCAGATATTAGCATCTGCAAATCATATAAGCATAATTTGTACTGTCAACAAAATGTGTTATGCAGTAAGAATCAGACATAGTGAATTCAGAGAACTTACATAGAGATATATAGATTCTACTTCTAAATGCAAAGTGGAGTTCAAGAGTAAATTTTGAAGGCTATAACCAGATCAAGCATTCAGTTGAATTTAAGTCAAATTCATCTGGAAAGCAAAGTTTTCTTTGCACAAATTGTTTCACACAAGGTTCAACAACATTATGACAGGGTAAAACCAAAAGGCAAGAATGCAACACTCACAGCGCCATGACGGAACTCTCCAGACACGTCAAGCTGTACCCATAAGCCTTAGTAAGTAACCAACCAACAAATAAGACAACCATATAAAGTGGGTTTCTGCAAGAAATGAAATGAATTCTTTCAGCAAAAAAAACTTCCACTACAGAATAAGCCCTCACACACTAGAAGAGAGGAAAAAAATATAAAGGATAGAACACAAGATACCTTAATAATGTCATGAATTCATTGAACCCAAGAACAATGATTGCAACAATAGCCCACGGAGGAGGCATCCAGTTGTTATTACGCTTGTTAGCCTCCTGATAACAAACATAGCAGAAAGATCAGCCATCTATGAATAGATTGCTTGACCAGAAACTGTGTCTAAAATGAGTAATTAATAGAACGCATCAACCACAGCATCCAATGGTTTCATAAACCAGGTTTAAACCAAGATGGAGTACTCAATCTACTTACAACACAAAAATTTGGAGACATTAAGAACATATTAAGCATGGGGGATCCTCACAGACTGTATGATGCGCACTGAATCATTTTACTTGGTTTAGAAGTGAAAAAATATTCTAACATATGGCCCTTTCCATATAACCCGATCCTTTCTTCCTCTCCACACTGAGGAGCAGAGCTTCTGCCAGTGATTGGTCCTTACTTGAGTGACCTTTTATGATTCACTTTTTGTGCCATCCATAAACGTTTGATGAACATTGAACCCAAAAATACTAAGAAGGAAGGAAAGAGAGACATGCCTGAGCAGAAATGGCTTGAGTAACCGTATACTCAGTCTCTGTCTTAAACTGCCTCCACAAAGATTTGCACTGGACAGGAGTGATCAAGGTTTTCCATGATGGAATCTGAAATACAAGATGAAAAATGAGTGGCAGAAAGAGAATTTAGCAATGAAAACTCAGCTAAACCAGCTTCAGGCCAAACTAGGAATGCTTGTTTGCAAAATTCCACGTAATAGTTTACTACCAGATAAGCTTGTGCAAATATTTAGAATTTATTCTTTAGTAGTCTGCAAAATCAAACCATGCAGTTTTCTACAGCTTGATGTCAATTATATACGTAATTTTTATTTCTTCAAGAGAAAGAGATATTGGTATCAATTCAGTATAAACAGAAAGCAACCTCTTCCCAAGTACTTGAGGCCAATGGATCAACAGTTGTAATGCTCTGGTCGGTTACTGTACCACTACTCTTGGGTTCCAGCAAAGCAGTAGACAATGTATTCTCAATCTTGTCTGGCTCATCATCCAAGCGAATTGCCGCCATTACAGACAGCAACTTCAGGGACTGTCAATATTTATACCCAAAAGAAAATAGACAATGTTGAAAATTGAGATGCACAATCACAAGGTGACCCAAAAATAAATAAATAAACAGACGAGACAATTAAGTATGCCATACTGCTGAGCGAGCAGTCTTGGTGATTGCTCGAATATCTTCTTTCCCAGTCCACACTCTTGGCAAAGACTCAGCATCATGACAAAACAACATTGAAAACCTGCATATGAAGAATTCAAAGTGCTTTTAGTTTAAGTTGCAACAACCCAAACACCAATCCACATCCAACAGTGCCTATGTACCGTTCTTTCATGCGCCCCAGGACCCTTCCAGCTTCTTCCTTAGCCTTTGCCTCTACCACACCTTTTGCATAATCTTGTAAACCAGCAAGCATTTTTTCTTTGGATTGTTCATCCAAGTCAAAACCCGAAAGTGCATTGGAGAACCCAGAGACAGCCTTTTCAGTCTCACGCCTAAGTAGTTTCCGTATTGATGGCCAAGTTTCATCACTAGCTCCATCTAAAAGAGCCTCTACCGGCCCTGATAATGCCTCCATAAGTTTTGCCTAAAGATATACCACAACAACTAAGTAACTTTACTGAAAGGCCTAATGATTTTAAGATAATGCTACATCACCATAATGGGAAGATAGAAGAGGAAAGACAAGCCTTAAAATTACAGTACCTCATATTCTTTGGTAAGTTCTGAGAGCTTAGTAGCACGAACTAAAGCAATGTGTGCATCAATATCACGACGGAGCATTTCTCTTGCTTTTGATGTGTCCCAATTTGCTTGCTCAATAACAGCATCTATCAAAGTATTGTGACCATATAAATTTTAGTTATATTAAATTCCATGATAAAAAAAATTTAATTAAATTTAAAAAAAATAAAAAGGCCAAACATAGCCCATAAATTTTGTAAGACACCTATGTAAACTAACACCAAACTCAACAACCCAATCTCACATGCGCATATAGAGGAAAAAGGTAGCAAGTTTGGTTGTTTTTAGGTGATACGGCAAGTTCAACCAGGAATGCTATGCTTATATGTATTTAAAGATTTTTAGCTAATGTCATGCCTGCATTTGAGCTTTCTTTTTACATTTTAACTTTTTTCTACTATTCCATGTAAGGCCATACCTGCACAACCCTCCTCAAACATAACCATAAATGATTTAGACAGACGCCGAGCAGTTGATGAAAATGCTTCTCCTCCATTTAAAGCCTTCTCAAAGGCTTCCTTGAATTTATCCAACGTACTAAACCTCAAATGTTCCAAAATGGAATGGAAAGCAGGTTGCACAAGCTGACAAGAAATTGTATAGTATGAGAAAATAAACAGTAATATGCAACTAAACCAAATTAAGGAGCGGCCCGGGGGGGTGGGTGATAATGTAGAGTTGCACAATATAATTTTCTTGCAAGCCTTAAAAGCCCAGTTCCACAATGCTCTCCATCCAAGACAAATTGTTCTCTTTTCCCATAAAACAAAGAACATATAACACAAATTCAAGATTCTAAATCAAAATCCAAATATGACAGAAGATATTTAGGGCTTCAAAACATAAAAGGAATGTGGAAAATGCTTACTAAGAGCAACTTTTCCTCAAGCTGAGCTTTCTTTGCTACTCTGACACCTTCATCAAAATATATAGCTTCTGAATCATATCTGTATATAGAGAGCAATGAATGAAAGTAGTCAATCCACCATTCTCAGTTGTAGAAATCACAAATAGACATCCCAAGCAATACACATTATATAAATTATCAGGAACTCTACTTTTGTTATGTCACACTGTAGTGCTACCCGTCATGTGGCAAAAAAAAAGCCAGGAAAATTTTAACTAACTTCATTTCTTTGCCCCAAAGATCAATTTTGCATGTATAGAGATACATATATAAATACATATGCATTATAAATAAGCATGGCAAAGTATTCATATTAGCTCCTACCAGAAGCATTTGCTATTCAACAGCTAAATATCCACCATAGAACACAGAAAATTAAAAATTAAAAAGATAAAAGTTAAAAATAAAAATAATTAAAAAAAAATACAAGATTAGTTTCTTGAACCAAAGAACTAGTCAACTTATCAGTCACGTCTTGGAACGGTGTATTAATTTTACTCTTTCCTTTTGTAAATCAAGCATTCATCTAGCTATGTAAATATCAAACCTTTGCCAATATTAAAGCAACAAAAACATTCTTTCCCTTTATGTAACATCCTACTCCCTAGAGCCACAATCTTACAAGCCACGTGCAGTTTTATCAAGAATTTGAAAACTGATTGACAATCCAAGAAGCATCAAATGATGTGCAATGGTTCAATTAAGCTGTAATGATTTCAGTCGAGCTCTCTCCAAGGAAAACTTTCATGCATATCATACTCTTTACTTATGCCACATACTGCATTTTGACCACTTGAATATATAAACAATAAGATTGCATCAAAACATCCCACAATTAAATCATATTACCAACATTACACATCATATCACCATGCAAATAAATATTAAGTAAAAAGCATTTATGCAAGTATATAAATCAAAATAAAATCCATTACTCTGATAAACAAGCATCAAGTATGTGCTCAATTTCTTTCCAAAACCAGGAACTGGTCCAGACTGGGCCTTTTCTTCCAATAGCAGCCACTCCTATAACCATTAGGTAGATTATTTTCTATTAAAAAATAGTGTATATATATCTACAACACAAGTTTAAATACATCAAGCAACATTTAACATAGAGACACTGGCCTCATTTTCAATAAAAGCAGAATACTTTTCTTTTGCAATTTCTTCACAGCGCACAGTAGCCACCATGACCTACAAATTGTTTGGACAAGAAAAATCAGTACGAGCAATCTATAAAGGAAACTTCTGCTGCAAGTTGATCTCACCTTATGAGCAGGCAAGTCAAGATCCTTATTCTCTTTAATTACTTTCCATATTTGCTGTGCACTAAAAGAAAATCCAGAAGCAGGGACCACACCCCTTCTATCCCCAGCAAGTCCACCAGGTGCAATGGAAAAAACCTGTGTCTTAGGTTGGCCACCTTTCCAATATAGTACACAAAGAAGAATACATATCATTAGTTGCAATAAACACAGCACTTTATTGCATGCAGGACATTATATATATTGTTCATGTGGAAGGTGATTACCAAACCACATGTGAAATTACAATATCAACATCATAACAGAAATCAGTCTAGTTGAAATATAGCTGATTGTTTTCTTTTTTTTTTTTCTCTTTTTTGGCCAAAAAAAAAATAAAATATTTATTAATTTCCTTAAGTAATATTCAAAAAATAGGCTATGGATGCTTTTGTAAGAAAATTTCAGATCATATCAGGGATTAATTTCCCACTCAAATTCATTAATTATAATCAACATAACCATGTAGATGTGGTCATTGGACACTTCATGATGTGATTTCTGGAATTCCTTTTTTGGCTTTCTATGGATTAAATAAAAACACTTTTCTTTTCCCCTTCATGGATGAGCTGGCAAGTTATGGATACCTGATCCTTAAATCCTCTTCTTTCATTTCATAACTGGAAAGAGCAACAACTTCAACCTAGATACATAGAAGGCAACACACAAAATATTATAATTTCTTCTGAAAGAAATAAAAAGAAAACCACGACAGGAATTCAGTACAAGAAATGAAGAGCTTACATTGAAAAATTCACTAAGTGGGGTTTCCTTGTGAGCATGTGGCTTTGGCACAGAGTCCCATATCTACAATGCAAAGGTATTGTAAATTCAAATGTTGAGAAAATGCAAATAAAGACAGAAAGTTCTAGAGAAAGCACTGTTGTTACCTTCTGAACATCTTCTCTTAGAATGGGTTCAAGATTTTTGAATGGAGTCTGGCAAAGAAATACAACATTAACCCTCAAATTTAATAAGTGAAGCTTAATAGCAAGAAACAGATACATAGATGTATTACACTACAATAGACCATAGTCACATACCTTTGATTTATCTCGAATAACAAACATCAATGTCGTTTTACGTGGACTGAATAATCGCATCATAACCTGTTACAACAAACAAAATCATAAATATTAACTCCAAAGAGTAAAAAATTAGTCTTTTTTCTCGAGAAAAAAAAGGTAATTACCTGGAATACAGTTTTTAGAAGAGGCTTATTTGCAGCTTGTTCACGTCCAATGTCATGGCACCACCTGATAAAAGTCAATAATGAAAGAAAACGATAGGAACTAATCCAAAAAACCCCTTGAAACTTTAACCCAACTATATAAACAACTGCCAGGTAAAACCTTACATGTTTATGAGCACGATATCGGAGACAGCAAGAGCAAAAAGCGCACTCTGCTTCTCGAATGCAGTATCATCCTGCATCAAAGATGGACAGCAAATTAGAAAATGCAGTAAACACTGACAACTTTACCATATCCTTTTCAACACTTTATTATATGAAAAGCTAGATTAGACAGAAACTAATTCCCTATTTCACTTCAGTCCTCAACCCAAATTTATATAATATCGGAACAATTGTTGACCCCAAAAACTATAATACACAATTAGAATTCAATGCGATTCAGGATGAAACCCTCAATAATCCAAAAAGAACAGACTTCGAAGCAGCTAAGCAGCCTTACTATCTCCATATAAAGCAACAGCTCGGACATAAAGAGTCACAAACCTCACCAACTTTTAAAAAGTGACATCTCTAGCAAGGTCAATCCTTGAAGACACTATATCTAAAATATGTCCAACTGCATACATAGGTCAAGTATACATTATTTTAACCACACATCCAATTGTCCAGATCATAAAAAAAAAGGGGGGAAAAATCTAAACCATACATCTCGTAAAATGCACACGAGCAGGAAATACTCTAGGATAAACATGAAATAAAAAGCTTAAAACAGCCGAAAGCATGTAAAGGAATATGCAATGCTACACATTTGAAAGTAATTATTTGCATAATTATTAGAATAGCAAGAAAGGGCACCTCTCCTCTCTCTCTTCCATCGGTACCCTCCAAGTCCATTACTAGAGTACATGGTTCAATGCCAGCAGCTCTTGCCAACCAAATACCTTTGGTGGTTTGTGCCCTAATATTTAAATATGTCAAAACTGTAAATTCCTAAAAAAAAGCAAGATCAACCAAAGTAAAAGCACAGCGACCCAGACCTTCCTTTATAAGCATCCATCTCTCTGAAGTTAGTGCTAAATAAGTGATTTAATAGTGTGCTCTTCCCTGTCAATATCATAACAAAAAATGTAAAACAAACATTATTTCAATACAATGAACAGTACTTGCGATATCTATGTCCAATGGCAACACAATGCCCGTAAGATGAATGGAATAAACCATAATGAAGCTAGACACTTACCACTACTCTGGGGGCCCATGATGGAGACAACTGCATATGAAAGACCACATTCTCTCAGATTAACTTGTTTGATAAATTCTTCAAGTCCCGTAACATTGAACACTCCATCTCCATCAATAAGTTGAGTCGAACAACAATCATTCTCCGTACCTTCAATATCAAAGCAAGCTAGACTTTAAAGGTGCAACAATTACCCTTTTTGAAAACAAAATGGCCAATCACACTATAGAAGTACAAAACTATTTGAAAAAAGCATCAATACAACACAAGCAACAAGCATCTTTACAGAGAGTAATACTTTGCTTCTAAGGGATTAATTTAACAATCCCTAAAAAGAAAACATTACCACAACCTTAACTTCACTAAAATTCACCACTTCACCCAAAAAATATAGCAATAACGACCGAATTTGATTCAATTTTCAACTCAATAACTTGAAACCATAACAGCCCTAAATTTGAAAACTTTACACTAAGCCCTCATAAAACTCAACAAATCATAATGAAGTAAAAAACTGAACATCTTTAATCAAATCGAACATTGCAATTAGAACAAGAGACTAAAAGAAGTGTGAATGAAAAGCCAACAATGCAAATTCAACAGAAAAATGGACACCCTGCAACAACCTTGAAGTTCACAGTTTTACCTGATCACATAACAGATTCAAAAACAAGCACATTGGACAAATCAAAATTAACATCCTAAAGAAAAACCAACAGACACGTGGAAACTGCAACTTAACTTTGATTCATTTCTCCATTCCTAATAATTCAATACCCCAAGCAACCTTGAAGATCACTACCTTATGCTAAACCTTCAGTAAGAACAGCTCCAAAACACACTCACTCAGCAGATCAAATGGGAATCAAACCATATACCCCACACAGTTAATAGCACATACGAAATCATATCACCAATTTGAGCATTGCAATCAAACTTAAAAGAGAATAATAGAAGTGCAAAGGAAAAACCAAACACAAAACCAACAGAAACAGGGAAACTGCAGCTTAAATTTGATTCCTTTCTCGAAGCGCACTAACTCGATAATAGCCTTAATTTTCACATCTTTATAGAGAATTCTAATGCTCAATACAGAACAGATTGAAAAAAAATAAACATAAAAGCAGTAAAAATAAATCAAATTTAATAAACCTCATCAGTTAACACGGAAATCAATAAAGTTGTCAGATTGAACATTGAAGTATAGTTGAAAGCGGCTTGCTATGAGCGTAGATAGAAAGATCCAAATACAAAAACCAACAAAAATATAGAAACCGCAACTTAAATTTAACCCATTACTCAATGCGCAATAGCTCAATACCGAATAACAAACTAAAGCCTTTACCCTAAAACCCTAATTAAAATCAACAGATCAAAATAAATCACCACTAAACATCCTGAAAAGCTAACAGCAAATATCAATCAAGATGTCAGAATGAACATTGCGATCAACTTAGAATGATACTAAAACAAGTACAACTCGAAGAACCCTAATGCAAAGTCCACAGAACAAAAAAAAAAAAGGAATTACTCAATGCGCAATAGCTCAATACCCAATAACAAACTAAAGCCTTTACCCTAAAACCCTAATTAAAATCAACAGATCAAAAATAGATTACAACTAAACATCCTTAAAAGTTAACAGCAAATATCGATCAAGGTATCAGAATGAACATTGCGATCAACTTAAAACGATACAAAAACAAGTACAACTTGAAGAACCCCAATGCAAAGTCCACAGGAAAAAAAAAAAAAAGAAAGAAATTAAGTAAGGAGTAGATGGATTCATTAAACAAAGCAATAAATTAGGGTTAAGTAAGGAGTAGATGGAGTAGTGAGTGAACTTGAAATTAGATCAGTTAAATCAAAATTGAGGAAGTACCCATTGAAATTGGATCCAAGATGGAGAGATTTGAGTTTGGGAGTTTTGGTGAGAGATCGCGATGGAGACAGAAAAGGAGGCGAATAGTGAAAGAGGATCATAGGAATTACAAGATGGACTTTTTATTAGACTGGGTTCGGTAACTTTTTGAATTTTGATGATGATGATTGTTAAAGTCCCAATAAGAAAATATAAAAATCGATAAAATGTGTGAAGATTAAAATAAAAAAGAAAAAGGTAAATAATAATTAAAAGTGGAAATGAATAACTTTTTTAAAGCTCTTTTATCATTTTCCTTTTTTTTTTGTCCTTTTATCTTTTTCGATGGTTAATTATTGTTGCCACGTTTCTTTTTTTTTTTTTCTTTTTTGACACCTTTCTTTTTTTAAACGTCAAGTATTTTATAAATTGGCCACGCATGGATTTTGTGAATTGTGTCTTGTATGCATGCGACTTTTAAAGTAATGATGGAGATTATTTTTTATTTACTATTAATATGAAACAATTTATACAAATATAAATTTAATAAAAAAATAACATCGCTACTATTATAGTATCGCATTATAAGATCGTAATAAAATAATTTTATTGGTATCGCTCTTTTTTTACAAGATATGTTCAAATTACTATTTAATGATACTGAGAATCATTTTGTTTCACGCGTGGATCCCCTTTATTATTAATTTGCCTTACATACACTACATATCTCATGCGCTTGTTGATTAACCTTTACCTTTAACATAAGCACATGTTGATTTCGACAATTTTTTAGTTAACCTTTTCTTTTTCTTTTTTATAACTTTGTTGCTATGTATGTCGCATTTGCCATATATGATATTATTGTAAATTTTTTTCATCCACCACTTTATCACATCTTGGATATGCAACACATGTGTAAAATTTTGTATCTTATATCCAAGATGTGATATAGTAATAGTATTTAGATAATTATATTTATCTAATTTGTATTTGTATAATTTTTTTTCTAGAGATGATAGATATGTGTTTTACCTATAAAGACGAGAATATGACACTTGGCCATATAATGGTTTTGAGAAAATGAAGAAGTGAGAATAAGCAATTTTAGTGTTTTGAATGTATAAATAATAAGTAACGGTGATAGTCATTCTTTTGTATGCTTGAGCCTTTTTGAAAGAAGTTAGATGTGATTAGCTGGTCTAATGATCCCAATTTCAAGCCTATCAAACTAAATTTTCTCAAATCATCCAATAAAATGAACCAAATTCATTAATCTTGTTACTAATCTATAAGTCAACTGTGCTTAGCCAAAAGAGGTGAAAGAGATCATCGAGCTATAGATATTAGATAAGAAATGAGATTTGCAGGCATGGTCTATAATCTAAGTGCCCACCCAACATGCTCAGTTTCAAACTAGAAAACCGCATTGAATTCTATTGACGAATTGAATTTGATCCTTCACTTTCGAGAGGTCACACTAATAAAAAAGACCTATAAATTCATTGATCTAAATATGTGTCCTTATTTCAATGTTGAAGGAATCATCAAGTTTTCTTTTATGGTCTTCATCATTTGAGCACAGGGAAAAGAAAAGCCTTGCGATAAGGTTCACCCTAGGGTTTTGTTTTATTTTTATTTTTTTATTTTATTTTTTTTGCCAAACACCCTAGGGGTTAGAGAAAGCGAATTTCCCTCGATTCATTTGCCCAATGAAGAGTAGAAGTCAAGCATTTGGTCCAACTCAAAACTTAGTGAAAGTAAAGCTAGAGGTCAAGCTTTGGACTTCAATAAATAATAATATTTATATATAATTCATAGCCCCTTGACACTTTTTGTTTTCTTTACCCGGTTATAAAAGGTAATTACTAAATGCCATTAAATTTTAAAATAGCTATTAGATCCAAAAGATTTGGTTCGTATATTATATCAAAAATAGTTAAAATATATGTAAGTTTGTATATGTAAGAGTTTTAGTGGGTTACAATCAATAGTTTAAGATTTAAGAGATCATCAAATATTTTTATGAATTTTTTTTAATGTTTAAGCATAATGTTAAATAATATTATTTTAAAGATTGATATCACGATAAATCCTAAATTAACTAGAGAATTTTTTTTTTTTTTATAAAATGCTGAAAATTTCAAGCTTTTGGGAGAGACAGGTGATCTAAAAAGAAATAATGAGATTTGAATCATCAGGTTTTAATATCCTTATTTAAACTCGATTTTCCTATGAGTAATATCCATTAAATCATTGGAACAATTGCAGAATATTGCGTGCTTTAGATCATAAAGATATGCATTCGTGTTACTAGAATTTATGGCTAAGCATATGGAGATATTCCATTGTCCCATATTTATTGTCTAGTTTTTTTTTTTTTTTTTTGGCCTCGTGACTAATACTTTATTTAAATTGCATGCTTTAGAATTTATTAGAATTTATGCATGCGTGTTATTAGTATTGTTGTCTAGTTTCACTCCAAGAATAATGAGTAATCAATGCACTTGAACTATACCGCGTAATTCAACGTAATTAGATCTCTATACAAATACTTTATTTGGTGTAACTTCTAATCTTCATGACTAAGTAATAGTAGCTGGGAGAGAATGAAAGGAAAATGGACAAAGACAAAGAATTAGTCCGTTTGTTTCATCGGTATGGAAATGACATACAAACGTTTTTAAAAAGATTATTTATTAAGAAATATATATAGATAAAATATATATATTTTTATTTATAAATAAATAAAATAGATTAAATACAGATAAAATATAATATAAATCAATTATAAATATAAATACAGATAAAAAACAAATCCCTAATAGTGCCACCATCGAAAACCATGGAAAAAATAGTAACCCATCTTCCCTTTTTTTTTTTTTTGGATCCTACATCTTGCCATACGGGAAAAAAAAACTGTTACGTTTTATGATTTATTTTTTTAAATTTTCATCTCTTCCTTTTACAATTGATTTTCTTTAGTATAATACCTATTCTGTATGCATATATATATATATATATATATTTGTGATGCGATATGGGTGTAAGTATTTTAAAGCTAACAAACAAATGAAAACAAGTAATACCTAGGCACTCAACAAGATGAAAACTATATCCAAATTAATTAAATGAAAAATAAGATCCTTTGCTATGGGAAGAAATCAAAGTTTTAATTACCAATTAGCACCCATTAAATTTGCATGATTGTAGAAATAAAGTTAAATGGGTTTTTATTAATCAAATGAGAAGAAATAGGATAGAATCTTCATAGGTTTATTTTCTTAATTCTTACTAAGTACTAAAGTAAAGCTGAGCAGCTTAAATTATTTAATTATCCTATAACATTCTTATAAAAGTCTGTTTTCCAACATCCTAGTTAACTACGACATCATTTAAATTGAAAAATATTTCTTATTCCATTAAATTAGCTCTATTATCTAAACTTGTCTCGATAGTAAAAAGTGAACACTTACCTTCTTCTTAACCCATCATGGAAAAATAAGAAAATACAACTAAAGAATATCGTCAATAGCATTGTAATTCAGTGACATCTTCTGATATCTCAAATAAAAGATACTAGTAGGGGTGCTCACGGATCGGTTAAGCAGTCTGTGGCCTTATTTTTTTAACGTAATCGTAATAATCGATTTTTTAATCTTTCGATCATTAACCAGTCCATTATAAACGGTTAACCATTTTATTCGATTAATTTAATCGGTTTTCGGTTTTTGACCATTTAACGTATTGGTTTCGACAAATCAAATTGATAATTTCAACAAATCTTATTTATTAGCCTTTATCATAGAGTTTTTCTTTAAATTATTATATATATTATAAGAGCTTTAAAAAAGAAAAGAAAATCAAATTAAGGAAAAGGGCAAAAAAACTATTGGATATATCATTATCAATAAAATCAAACCAAGACAATTACCATATTAACTCCATCAAACATAGACAATAGTATTTTAATCGAAATCCAAGGAATACTAACATAAATAAATTATATGTATGTGTAAATCATATATATATATATATATATTTTTAAAATAATTATATATATAAATTATATATAATATATTTATAAATATTGAAACGGTTAATCGTTAACCATCGGTTTTTTGTGGTTACAAACCGAAACTGAAACCGAAAACCGAAAAAATAAAAACCGTAATCCTAAACAGAAACTAATAAACCGGTTAACCATATTTTTCGGATTGGTTTTACAGTCTGGTTCGATTTTTCGGTTTCATTGTTCTTTTGTACACTCCTAAATACTAGGATTGAAACCCTCCTTTCCTAGTGTAATGGTAAAAAACTAAAAAACATCATTTTATAAGGAAAGTGTAATCAAATAAAAACTGAATTAAAAAATTAAAGGAGCTCTTACTGTTTTTTTTTTTTAGGAAAAAAAATTTGCAAAAATTCACACAAATAAGATTACACTTTGCCACCCTCTATTTGCTAACCTCTTTCCTACGTACATATATTTTTTTAATCTGGCTTATCAAATCATACGCTATTAAAAAATTAAAGAAATAGATTAAGAAGATAAAATTAGTAATGAGACTAATGGCGGTGCAATTCAAGGGGTTTTTTTTTTTTTTTGGACCGAGGTGCAATTCAATGGTTTGGTGACAAGATCTGCCGCCGACATTTGTGGGCCCAATAGCCGTCCACCCATTTCTTTTGCTTTAAAGAGTAAAAGGTCGGTAGCCTGACTCACGTGCAATTTGGCGCGTGCATGTACGGTTTCATCGTAGATCATCTTTCATAAATAATAAATAATATTTAACAAAGAAGAGTGTATCTCACGTGCGTGTTTTATGTCTAGAGTCTCCCGAATTTTGTCTCTGGCATAAAAGAAATGATACCCTTCTCAGCCTTCCAAGGGGAAAAAGAAAAAAATATTATTAAAATTAAAAAAAATTACGAAAATACCACTGAGACGAAATTAATCTCAGAAATAGGCAACACGGCCTCGTCTCTTGAAGAGACGAAATCGTAAGTGCCTGACCTCGTCTCAGGCTAAAATCAGCCAAATCCTATCATATTTTTTGAAAAAGAAAAAATTTACATCGAAAACCTGTAAAGACCTGTCAAATACAAATATAAACAGCCATATAAGCCATTAACCATCCTCCACCATGGCTAAAAAACTAACAAACTACAGTGTTTCCAAGCCCAATCGAAACATACATTCCCAATCCCAATCATGCACAGTGTAATGAAAATATGAGTATTCATAGAGTCATAATACATAATAAGAAATGAAATAAAATGAAATGTAGAGTGATTGTTCTAATAAAAAGTATAGGAGAAAATGAGTACGATCTATACATACAAGAATAGTACAAGGAAATAAGAAGCTACATACAAAAAAAAATAAAAAGAAGAAAATCTATCTATCGTCCACTACTGCTGCTGCTGTGTGTCCCTCCTCCCTCGTCCTCGGCCTCTACCCCGCCTCTCGTATATCCTCGGGAATGGGGTACGCTGATGATGAGAATGCGGTGAATATGGGCCAGTCTTTGTAACTGGAGCGGGCTTCTCTCCTGTAGCAGCACTATACTGATGAAATGGGACAGGGTCTGACTCGACCTGTGTAAGGCCCTCCCTCATATCATGAGATGGCGATGGTCGCCTCTTCTGTAGAGCCAGGGGAGTGTGGAAGTCACTGGATGACGGGTCTGGCATGGGGGCGTCCCCCATATCGTAAGAAGTGGATGACGAGCCAGCCTCGTCATGAATGAACTGGGAAGGACCAGGCTCATCGAATGGAGGTAGGTCGGACGGCTCAGGCTCATCTCTGATCTGTATACCTGGAGCCCGAGCTCGCCCCCAACCCCTTCCCCGTCCCCGCCCACGCCTCTCTCTAGGAGGATGTCGTCTCTGTACGGTATGAGGCTGTGGGTCACCCTGTGCTGCTACTGCTGGTGGTACTGGATCATTGAAATTCAACCCCATAAACTCATCCACTACACAACAGACATCTCGTGCAGTGGATGCAGTAAGCTCTTGGGGCATGTCCGGGATGCTAGAAATGAAATCAGTCTGCGAGTAATAGCAAATATTTATATCAGTGAATAGCTTATAAGTAAGTACAAGTAGATATAAAGCTTACAGAGACAGTGATCTTACCATTTATCGCATGATAGCTCCCGTGCGACTGATCCAGCGTCGGGTGATCGCATGATACCACTGGAAGTAATCGTCAGATGTCCCAGCCGGCAAATCTGGCATCTGTACAATGCAATCACGCCGAGCATCCCACTCAGCGATCCACCTGGCGTGCTCGGCCTACCAGTTCCACTCGGAACGTCCCCTCATGTCAATCTCATGGAGGGGTCTCATATCAGCAGGGGGGACTGGTATCTACTGGAAGCCACTAAACCGTCTGAGCACTCTGTCCGGATAGTAGTGCTCGACAAGGTAGAAGCATACCAATGGCACTCGGGCACGCCATACATCGTTGCCTACCAGGCAGTACGGTGGCAGGGCGGGCAGGATGGAACTGTATGGGTCCCACACCACCTGATGAAGTAGCAAAAGTGATCTACTGCACTAGAAAATGATCGTACAATAGCAATTTAAGAGTACACCAACATCTCTTGCGCCGCATCATCATCGGTCACTGGAATAATATCATAATGTAGCGTCCTATCTCCAATAGCTACCCTATGATATAGCTCCACCCGATGTGTACACCTATTTACCTTTAGTCTATTGCAAATAATCTCCACTATCTGCTCATATGTTGAATTCCTACTGATACTGACCATAGCAACCGGCCGCTTATCATAACAAAAACCATCATCCCCTTGTACAATATTACCATGAGCATACAGTATGAACTTCGCCTTATCCATTTCCTCAACAATCCTGCCATCTCATCAAAATTAGCTTCAATGCATCAAATTCGCAAAATCACACTTATGAGTTTCATTCCTCATAAAATTTAATCTAATTCCAAATGCTACATTTCCAAAGTTCTATTTTTTTTTCATAAGGAACTCTGATTTCCTACAAACATTATCTTTTTTCACCGCAAATTTCCATGCTAAACCAACACTACAGTACCGAATACACCCCCTTCAAGACATAACAAGTTATTTTTAAATTTTTTCCCAACTACATTTCCTAAAATAATTATCCAACAACTAATTACTATATTAATTTTTTTTCCTATAATTTACATATATATATATGTATCCATATAATTAGAAAAGTTTCTCCCGTATTGGAATCGCACAACAATACCCGTTGACGACACTACAAGTTATTTTTAATTATTTTCCCACCTACACTTCCTAAAATAATTATCCAACAACTAATCACAATATTAATTTTTTTTCCCAATAATTACATATATATACGTATGTATCTATCTATATAACATACAATAATCAGAAAAAATCCTTCCACGTCCTAATCGCACAATAAAATCATTCTAATAGCACATACCATCGTCATTCAACAATGTAGCAACATTCATTAACAAAAAAAATAAAAAATCACGAAAATCTTACCTCAAAATTTGCCGACGGATTTCAATGAATTCTCTCCCGTATCGCTCCTCCTACCCACAAATTGCAATGTAGACACCGTTTGGGGGCTCTGAGATTGCCCAATGACAAAAAAAAAATCGAAGAAACTGTGGAGAAATGGGGTTGGGCGATTGGGAGAATAATGAAATTAGGGTTTCGGCCGAACTTGCAAAGGGGGAGAAATGGGGGAAGAAGGCGCGGCTGCTGGTATTAGTGCGCAGACCTCGTCTCTCACCTCGTCTCTTGAAGAGACGAGGTCACACAAGCAACCTCGTCTCTTCAAGAGACGAGGCCAAACAAGACGACACGGCCTCGTCTCTTGAAGAGACGAAGTCAGACACTTACGACCTCGTCTCTTCAAGAGACGAGGTCGTGTTGCCTATTTCTGGGATTAATTTCGTCTCAGTGGCATTTTCGTAATTTTTTTTAATTTTAATAATATTTTTTTCCTTTTCCCCCTTCCAAGCTCCAGCCGAACAATTGATTTTTTATTATTACTTCTTTTAATAATGGGATTACATGTTTTAGTGTTAAAATAAAATATGAGGTCATTTGTTTCATCTTATCATGATCATCTTAATATCATATTTTTATCGTTTTCAAATAAATATTTATCAAAAAATAAGTATCTAAAAAAAATTAACAATTTTACTCATAAACAAGTCAAATAGATCTAATACAAATAAGTTACATATATAGATTAGATATTGATACGATATGAATAAAAAATTGATAATCCAAAATATCCTAGGTCTAATTAGAGGTACAAATAAAAAAATTCGGTTTATAAACTACCTAAGTTTGGCTCAATATTTATTCAAGTTTAATTCGAATAATTGAATTGAATCGAACTCGAACTTAAGCTATTTGATATTTTGTCAAGTTAAGCTTTAACTTTATATGTTTAGCTCAATTAACTTGCGAGCTCTATCAAGTTTCGGTCAAACATAAATGCTCATCGAATTCAAATTGAGTTTAGCTATATAATATTATTTTAATTAGAATGAAAAATATTTTTTTTAGTAAATCGAGCCTGAATTAGCTTAATCGAGTTGAGCTTGAGAAATTATATAGTATTACTTTAAGTTGAACTCGAATCAAGCTAGAGTTTTAAAATTTTGAGTCGAACTCAAATTCAAGCTTAGCATCGTACCATAATTCAACTCATTTGTAGCCCTACGTCTAATGTTATAAAGGCTTGCTAAGAACCTACATTAAACCATAAGTACAACTAAACATGGACCCGGTGGGTCTGAGTCGTGATGATGTCTAAGTGTAGGTGCAAACAAGGCAGGCCAAACTAGGGTTTTGAACGCTCGGGCTTAACTTTTTAACGAATTAATGAGCTCAAGTCGAGCTTTAAACGAGCCTAAAAAAATACGCAAACTCAAGCTCGAGCACATTAAAGATTCATGAGTTTAAAGTCAGTTCCTTTTGGTAAAGGTAGTTTGCATCAATTGGAGTTGCTTGGTATCAGCGGAGATGGGTAAGAGTTGGATTGTGTGTATGTGTGTGGTGGGGGGAGCTATCAGTTTCGGTTGTTGCATTTTGGATTTTGGTGGCAGTATGGATGATTTGAGTTGTCAAGGGTGGGTGGGTATGTTTTGATGGATTTAGCCAAGGTATTGATGCAACATGTCTTGATGGTTAAGACAGTTGTTAAAGGTGGTGGTTTCAAGTAGATAGCAGTCTGTGCTTATGATTTATATCGGTGTTTATGGTTAGTGGTGGTGGTTGAGACAATTGTCAAATTATTATGGTGGTAAAAGGGTGTTTGGCAGTGATTTATGATGGTTTGGGGGAGGGAGTGATTAAGGTGGCGTTAGTAATGGTTTACCGATGAAAGTGATGGGGCTTGGTTTCGGATCTATTGTGATAGGTGTGGATTTATGGTGTTGCTGATGGGGTAAATGTGGTGTAACCGTGGCTAATAGGTGGAGGTTCAGTTTCTGTAGTTTTCTAGGTGCTTTTGGTTTGAGAGAAAGAGAGACTGAGATGAGAGAGAAAGCAAGGGAGCGAAAGAGTAAGAGATAAGTTCAATAGAGAGAGAGTTGCAATAAAAAGAAGCACGGTACAATAAGTACTTATTATATTCTAAAAAAAAGCCATAAATTTGAAAAGACATCAGATCTCTTTAAATTTAGTTGGCATTGGTATGGGAAATTGGCAATGGGTAATCAGAGGTCGATCGTTTCACTACCAAGAGAGAGAGGGAAACATACATTGCAATTTAAGAATGCCGAACAATAAGACAAATTATGTAAGTTTTTATAATATTAAATAATGATATATAATATTACATTTAAATTAATATATTGTATTAATATTATATTATATTAATACATTAAACAAGTCATTAATGAGGTTGTTTGTGAGCATGACCCGCTAGCCCTTAACGAAACTGTTAGCAAGCTTGAAGACAAGCTCAAGCTTTACTTGTTTAACAAAACAAACCAAGCCAAGCTCAACCTATAACGAATTGAGATCAAGTAGACCACGAGTAACTCGTCTCGTTTGCAGCCTTATGTCTAAATACAGTTCTTCATATTTGTATTATGTGGCACGTGCACTTGGTCTTTTATCTTTGAAATTATACATATTTAAATCCTAAATCTTTAAAAAGATAACCCTTATGTAATTATTTTATCTTTTAAAAAGTAGTGAATTTTTTTATATTTAAAATTATTTTAATAAAATCAGTATGGTAAAATGAACTAATTTTACAAATAATTGTGTAAGGCTCCGGATTTACCCCTATATTTAAAATAGGCAAACCTAATTCCCGAACCACATATAATCTGCAGTATTATATGTAAGGTTGTAATCCAGGATCAATTTGTACAGTTATTTGCCTCAATGTCTTATAAGAATAAACTTTATTACTAATAGTATATAATACAACCATACATACATACATACATACATTACAAACAAGGCTCGTAAACAAGCCATTTACAAAATACATCAAAAGATAACAAAAATCCTATTAACTAATACATAAGTTTTCAAAGCATACATGTACATGTAACTATTCTATTACATAAGGGTTCCATCAACGTTAAGATCATCTCTACTCCTTCCAATCATCTAAGAACTCCTGAAAATCCGAACCAAATCCCATACTCGTATAAAATTCGTCATCCATACCTGAAAAGGATAAAATATGAGCCAGAGGCCCAGTACACAAGTAACAAAAACAATTGCGTAATGGCTCACACGATCTTAAACTATAATGCAATGTGACAATCATTCATTTATTTGATAATCTTTAATTAGTCAAATATCACTGGAGTATTCAAACTCCGAACAATAAGGATATTTGGGGGTCCTGAGTAACGATCACGACGCTCAGAGGGTTGATATAAGCAGCTCGGACACTTATATCTCTTAGATGATATATCCATAAAAGATAAAATAATTTCATCTATGGTTAACAACCGTTACACAACTTCACTTATCTGAGTCCATAACATTACTTAGTCCAACTGTTCCCATAAACATTTGAACTAAATCATATTATTTCATTCTAAGCTTAAGCAAATGTTACACCGATACCATTTTCCCCTTCAATTACCCGCCGTACCACTTAGGAAAGTCTTATCAAAAGACGGGGGCGGCCTAAGCGCTTAATCTACCGTGCCCCCAATCCGAGCAAGGTGCTACTCTCCGAGCCGGATACCGATCTGCCATCTAGGCCAGATACGGATTTAAATAGCGTAAGAGACATCCAATTCAAACAAAGGTTTAAGTTTTTCTATATTAAAATTTATTAAAGATATGCCTATCCTAAGCAAAGAACAAACACGTTATTGCGTACCTGTACTAGCTCGAGAATCAATGGGAATAACCGAAAGGGGATCACTCACTGTAAAAAGAAGTAATTACAAACTCACACTTAGTTCAAGTATATATATTAATCAAATCTCGAGTATAGTCATCCAAAGAAATTCAAATAAATCATTACAACATCATCACATAGCATTTAGATATCATATATTATCATACACTACTCAACAAATACTTAAATGATCATTTATCAAGCTTGGGAAAACTTTTAACAACCAATAATAAGTTTTAAACTTTGTTTGAAAAGTGTATCAGTTGAAAAGAACTAAAATTTAAGCATTGTTACTCTTAAAATTTGTGAAAACTTAAAACACAAAAATTGTAGATCTCTTTTTAAGCTTTCCATCGCAATTTGAATCACCTCAATCAAGGGTCGGATGAAAAAGTTAGGATTAAAATACAAAATAGTATTGTGTCAGAGAAAATACGAGTCACGGCCGTGATTTTTGAGTTTCAAAGTTTTTGACCAACCCGAGGCTACCTAGGGATGGATCACAACCGTGATTCATGAAGAATTCCCAAAACAGAGCTTTTTCTCTCAAAATCACGCCCGTGATTCATGAAATTTGTCCAACCCGAGCCTACCAAGGCTTGAATCACCCTCGTGATTCATGGTTTCCCCTGAGTTATGAATTTTCTTGTTTTTCAAACTTTAACACTTTCACCTTCAACCAAAACACTTTCTTAGCTCCCTATAACTTGATATATGAACTCCACATCATCTATTATACATTTCCAACTCATTAAACAACATCATTTCACTTTAATCTCCAACCCTCAATCAATACAACTTTCAACAAGCTCAACTTCACTTCACCCTTACTACACCACTCATACATCATTCCATTTTCATTCTTACACTTCAACTACTAAACATGCATATATTATACTTCATTTGGTAGACCAAACCTTCATCAACACATCACCAACACATATATACATATCAAATTCACATTTAACAAACTCTACACTATGAAACTTGCATAAAATGTAACTCAAACTTACCTCAAATCTTTGGGCTTGGTTTTCAAGGCTTTAGAATGATCTTTTGGTGGCCAACTTGCAATAATTTGGATGTGGATCTTGGTCTTGAAGTTAGGGTGGCTTTGGAGAGAAAATAATGGGTTTTATGCTTGTTTGGGAGGTTGTTTTGAGGGTGGTTTGATTTTTGACGAAAATGGGGGTATTTTTGGCTTAGTGTTTATCCGAAGATTGACTTTTAAGGCAGCCCACATATAGTCATAAAGTAGCTTTTATTAGAATTAATTAATGTTATTAATTTAAGTAAAATAAAAGCATTTATTTAGCTTTTAGTTAAAAAAAAAAAAACTGCTACACTATACTTGAAGTATATATATATATATATCTAATATTACTCATTTCATATACAAAATCAATAAGTAAATTAATATTAAGTATTTATTATACTAATGCAAACATAATTATTCTACACTACTCAAATATATACATGTTATTTATTTATTTATTTTAATAAGCAACTATAATCACTTATATTATATGATATTGGGAATAAAAGCATGGCTATTACAAATTGAAAGCTTAAGCACACAATTGTAAAACAAAGGAGTTAACTACTCAAGTAGTAAGTAAAAAGGGTGCATTTGCAGTTTTATTAGAAAGATATTATATATATATATAGGCTTGGAAAAATGGGTTATGAAAAAATTACTGATTTTTTTTATGGTCTTTTAGCACATGTATCACTAATTTATTAAGGGTTATTTATAAATGATTGAAAAACAATGTTTCTACTTTGTATATAAAATAAAAGGCTTATATGACTAGCGTTAGACCTAACTAGGGTTGCAAAAAAAGTTAAGCCAAAATAACGTTATACTAAGCTTGAACTTAATTTAACTCAAAATTTTGAACTTCGAGTCAAAGTGAGTTTTAGATTATTAATTCAAACTTGACCATGGTAGTATTGTCTAAGTCGAATTTGACTTAGTTAAGCTTGTTAAAAGTCTCGTTAAAGGAGTTTTTTTTAATAGATAAAATGATTGGTATATAACATCAAATCAAACTCAACTATCCAAATAAATGCCTAAATAGTAAAATAAAATAGATCATCTTCATTTTACAAACTATTATACAACTAATCTAATTCATAATCTAAACTTATTTTACATAAAATAAAATCTCAATTACCATGCAATCTATTTAATTTTCATTTTAAATTTGTCTTCTATCTTCAAGGGATTCTCTCCACATAATCTTATCTCGTTCCAACTTGAGATACTCCTACACAAAAACTATAGGGGCATGAGCTAAACCATAGCTCAGTAAATAATAAAACCAGACCACACATTAAACAAATGCCAAACAAGTTTCATTAACAAACATATGCAATCCAATACTCAATCATATGTCACGTACGATTTAGATAACTTGAATCCAAACCAACGGAGATTTATACCCTCTCTTAAGGGTTGAAAGATGGTTGAAGTCACTGATGCCCATAATAATTTGAGAACCAAGGAAGGAGGATTTATTTTCGAACTTATTGTTATTTACACACACACACACACACACACACACACACATTATCAACATGACCTCAACTTCACCTTAAAAAGATATAAGAAACGAGGATTTCCTTTTTCAAACTCCTTGTTATTTACATATATATTATTAACATAACCTCAACTTCATCTTAGAACCCTAGAAACTCTACTAGGTGCTAGCATTCAACGGCTAATACCCACATAGGCGACATCCTTCGGTGCCTATTGGTTCTTGGACTATTGATAATCCTATGGCATCCAATTAGAGAAATCGTTCCACTGACATAACCTAGGATTACGACATAATAAAGATCCTAGCACGTAACGTGAATATCATGCTAATGCAAGTATGTTTTTGTGTCATGTATGATTGTTTAATTAACTCATCAAATAGTATTAAATCCATTTATTAAAGTGATCAACCAATTAACAGACAATCATCAACAACCACAGCTCAAAAATTACAAGCAATGTGTGATCTCTTTTGATTGGACACTAAATAAGAACTCCGCCATGGCTACGAAAACCGCATTGCTAAGATACATATAGTTCTCCATTATTTGTTAAGTTGTTTCTTTTCCTTTGTTTGTCATTATCTATTATAAAGACATCACTATTCTTTATCATTTGATAAGTATCTCAACGATTTATTAACTTACTTAAAAAACTAATTTTAATAAATATACATTAGAAACAACCTATTCCACTTACTAAACATGGTAAACTCATCATATTACGATATACTATCTTTAAGTTTATTTATATGTTTCAAGTCTATTTTAACTTAACTTAGCCAAGTTGATTAAACTTAATAAATCTTGTTCTTTTTAATTTAATGAAGGTCATTTCATCAAGTTGAGCTTAGCTATATTACCAATTCATTTTATATCTAAGGTTTATATCAACTTAAGTCCATGTTAACTTAATATTAGCCAAGTTAATCAGAACTAGTCCTCTAATATAGCTACTAAGTCCTATTCAATTATCTTAATAAGTCATTATCATATAGCTATTGGATTCTTAATTAGTCTAGTTTGTTTTATTTTTTATTTTTAGGTTTATTAAGCCAAAATGAACTTAGATTATTAACTAAGTTCATTTAGATGTGGAGATGCCGTGGTTAAGAACAATATATTTTAGGCCTTGGTGCTTTTAGATTTCCCAAAAACTTTAAACTTAAAAGTTATAGAGCTCTTTTTCAAAGCGTTTTGAATCACCTTAATCTTAGTTTAGATAATGAATTTATGATCAAATTAAGTTAAATTGACAAAGAAAAGAAATGCAAGAGGAGCCTTAGTTCCATATGAGGTGTGGCAAGGGTGGTGGCAGCCACCATGCCCCTTACCATAGCTTGTGTCAAGAGGCATATGAATCAAGTAAGGAGGCAGGGGCTACCACGCCCCATGCCAGGGGGCGTGCCAAACTAGATCACATGTATACAGGGGCTACCACGGCCATTACTACGTCCCATGCCATAGGGCATGCTAACCCAGACGACATCCCCATTTCTTTTGCTCCATTTTGTTACTTGTTTCCTTATTTCACCCTCAAAACTCATATTACAACATCTTATTAACAATATACAAGTTCAAACTAAGTTCAAGCAACACTCTTAAACATGTCTTTACTATCATACATCATCAAAATCACTTCATCAACTTCCTAACTTCATATATGCACCAACAATCTAGGTTTTCACATATATCTTATTCACCAATTTTAACACATACCCAACTTATGACTAGCTCTAATCCATCATGCTCATGCATAAACAATAATCTAAAAACAAAGGAGATAACTAACTTACACTTTCGGCAACTTAGATGACTTGATCCTCACAACTACTACTTCCCCTTAGTTGTTATAGCTCATTCATGCTAAATCTCCACCTTCTATTTTGTTTTCTATGCTTCTTTCCTTCTATAATCTTGTTGAATTGAGAGAAAAGAAGAGATGAAGAAGAAGAAGAAAGGGAAAGAAAGAAACGTACGGAGAAAGAAAGAAGAAAAGGAGAATATAAGAGGAAAAAGAAGAACGAAGGCTGGGAAAAATGAAAAAGGAGAAGAAAAGATAAAGTTGAAAGGTATTTATAGATATTTAGGATTAAGGAATTTGATTCAAACCTTTCAAATCATTGCCTTAAGTATTAAAAACAATTGAGAGAAAATTTAGAATATATATAAGTAAAATCGATAGCTTGAATTAGAAATCTAGTTAGAAATTAAGTTGGTAAAATCTTGATATTTAGTTCGGGTCTAGTTTTAAGAACTAATATTTATAAATAAGCAGTTGATTTCAAAATTTATGAGAATTAAGAAAATAGTATTTAAGTTAAAATGACTAGAGAAAACCTTTCTATAAAATTTAAATACTTGAATTTTTTAAATTTGGTTTATTTGATGATTGAAAGAAAAATGGTTCTAATTAAAATTGGTTTGGATAATAGTGAAGTTTAACTTGTTGGACAAATAGTTAACATAAATAGATAAATAGAAGGGGATAGAGTTCAAATTTGATAATTAAAAAGATTTAAGAAATTCGATTAATGAAATGGATGATTGAAGTAAATAAATGAATGGAAAGCAATACTTGAAATCTAATTTCAATTAAGTCTATTTATTAATTTGATTATGTTAATCCATCTATTTATAACCTATAATTTAATTTACTTAGTTTAATTAAACTATCTAAGCTTAATTGTTAAATTACATTCTAAAAAAAGTTTAAGATTAATCATCTATTGGTAGTTGACATTATATATTAACTTTAAATTTTATAAATTAAAAGCTTTTGATCGTTTTAAGATTTATCCTTTTACTCGTGCTTCCATTGTGTTATTATGGATAATTTAGATTAAATTTTAATATTATGTTTCACTCCTATTGTAATTTTGAATTATCTGATAATCTATTATTTATTGAGTTCATCTATTGAATATATTTATTTATTATTATGCATGCCTGATGTTTCACGTTGTTTTTCATTGTTGTAAGATGGTTGGAGAGTTGGTATTATTTACAATTGTTCCTATGTTTCATGTTTGTTTATTGCATGTATCATATTAACTTTAAATTTTATAAATTAAATTCCTATGTTTCATGTTTGTTTATTGCATGATCATATTAACTTTAAATTTTATAAATTAAAAGCTTTTGATCGTTTTAAGATTTATCCTTTTACTCATGCTTCCATTGTGCTTTTATGAATAATTTAAATTAAATTTTAATATTATGTTTCACTCCTATTGTAATTTTAAATTATCTGATAATCTATTATTTATTGAGTTCATCTATTGAATATATTTATTTATTATTATGCATGCCTGATGTTTCACGTTGTTTTTCATTGTTGTAAGACGGTTGGAGAGTTGGTATTATTTACAATTGTTCCTATGTTTCATGTTTGTTTATTGCATGTATCATATGATTATATTATTTTATTATCTTAACTGTATTGATTTGGTATTTCTTATCATTTTTTTTTTTACGAAACATATTGAGATTTGAATCATTGGATTTAACATTATTTCTTTATAATTATTTATTTATTCATCATCTATTTGTTTAACTATATGGAATGTTATATTGTATAATTTTTATTATTACTATCATCTAGTTAAAATCTAATTTTTTTCATTTGTATATATATATATATATTGAATTTTATCCTTTTTATTTTTTGTGGGGGTATTATTAAGAAGTTATGGAAAAATTTTACCTTGGAATTTTTTTTATAACAGTTCAAAATTTTAAATGATAAATAAATTGTTCGTCTTTTGATATTCTTAGATCGAAAAAAAATTAAAACTGATTTATGTGACTTTTCTTGAAACTTTTTCAAAAATCTTACATTATCGACTTAATGATTATCATATTTGAGTTATATAAATTTGGGTGATTACATCGGAGGTTGAACCCACTTCAACAGTATTTGTGTGACATAGGTTAATCGACACAAAGAAGATACTATTTACTCAGTGACTGTATTTTAGGTTTCGAACTTTGTATGGGAAGGAGCATTGTTGTGTTGCGATGTCTTAACCATTTATAGGGGCCTGCTTCTCATTCTATTTATGGGAATTTTAGGATCCATAAACCATCCTTAAACAACAGCAAGCTCACTTCAATCATGTATTTTTAGTTAGAAAAATAGTACCATTAAAACTCAAATCCTTATTTAGGATTCAATTATTCACCATTTGACTTTTATTCATAAGTTTGCACTTTTGTTCTAAAAACAAGCATATACTTTAATAGCAATTGTTGGTCCTAGTGAGAATCAATAATTAAGGGTAGAATAGTGTCAACCAATCATTAATGGCAAATGGATTAAAAAACAAATGCAAATGAGTAAAGAAGCATAAAGGGTAATAAAACATGCTAAGGCAATCAACTAAGCTGTTATCAAGATAAGATTTAGCTTTGTCACTGGGTCAGTGTTTAGTGATCAACTTAAGAAGTTGAAACGACACCACCCCCAAGTGCTTAAGGGTATGGTTGTTTCGCGACATATATCACCTCAAAGCAACATTTGCAGGACTTTTGTAAGCTATATGGGTTTCTAGTCAAGCTTTAATCATGAAATTGTAATTAGGTTCTATGATAAGTCAATAAAACAACATTTGTCATATCGTTAATCATCGATAATTTATCATGCAAAACATGTGAATAGGTATTTTAAGAAAAAAGAAACAAGAATTTAAAGTTAAAATAGTATAAGAAGGTCAACCATAAAATGGGAGCTAGACTCAACCCAAAAACATATTGTCGACACCTCATTTTTGCCAATTCTTAAAAATAAAAAAAATGAAAAAATTTAAAACAAAAGTAGAAAATACAATAAAAATTGGAAATTATCAAAAAAATAAAAAGAAATATTAGCTCAGTTATAAATTAACAAAAAAAATTACAAAGTTAAAAAAAATTAACAAAAAAAAGAATAAAAAATTGAAAATAAAAAAAGTTAGAAATCCCCATATTTTTAGTAAATATGTTTTCTAGAATAAAAACAAACAAAAAATTTTTGAAAAAGAAAAATATTGAAAAATTTTTCATATTAGTTTTATAATACCTTAGGCTGCATTTAGAAATTAATTTATACCTTGGAGCTCATTTTATTTTGGCTCATTTTTATTAGAAATCATATTAGGTATGGTTTGGATCTTTAAAACCATTTTATGTGGACCGATTTAACTAAAAGCCAAGTGGCTCAGTTGGTTTAGGTGTTAAAGGATAAGGAGAAGACCAGAGTTCGTTCCTTCCTGAGTGTGTAAGGGAAAAATATTTTGCATGGGGCCCCAGGTGTCACGGTCCGAGAGTTAAGGACTTTATGGGGGTGCTTAGCTGGGGCACGTTGAGTTATGGGTGGCATCAGCAGAACGTTTGTTATTGGCAAAGCCGAGATGATGCTCCTTATGAGAATGTGGGACTCGAAAATAACCTGGGAAGTCAAGGAAGATTAGGCTGGCTTACCATCCAGATTAACAACAAACGATGCTTTGATGGATGGTCGAGCGCTGCACGGGAACTCTTTGAGGAGTGAAACTCCCGTCCCGTAACACCAGGCACATGGAGTTACGCGCTTCATCTCCTACCTCCGCCTCGAACTGCCATTTTTTAGCTCGTTTCAAGCTCCTTTTTTCCTTTAGGGAAGATCAAAAGTCTATTTTAAGATATAAATCCAGCTTTTAATGTGTTTAAAAGAAGGTTAACTCAAAGGCCCCAGGCATATGGAGTTACGCGCTTCATCTCCTACCTCTCCCTCGATCCGCCATTTTTTAGGTCGTTTCGAGCTCCTTTTTTCCTTTAGGGAATATCAAAAATCGATTTTAAGATATAAATCCAGCTTTTAATGTGTTTAAAAGAAGGTTAACTCAAAAATGGTAACCCCTGACCTTCCATGTTCCGTAACTTCCGATCCTTTCAAATTCGTAACGGCCATTAATGGTCATGCATGCTTAACCCCTCCACCTTCCCATCTCCTCTTTAAAATACGACGAACTCCTCCCATAGTAGAACAAGATCGGAACTTCAAAAAACACTCCCCAAAAAATGTAATCGGAATCAGAACACAAACACTCCTCTTGAATTCGATCTCTCTCTTCCATCTCGTCTCTCACATTCACTACCCCATCGTGAACTAGCAAAAACCACCGTTAGATACAAACCTACGACTCTCCACCTCAACCGTCGACAACCACTAGTCAAGTCTCAACCTGCCACCACCTCCTTCGCCATCTCCAAACCAAAACGCCCAATTTATCCGTATTACTAAACACAACCGAACCCAAAACTCCCCTACCATCTCATATCTACTCCTAAGATCATCAACCACCATCATCTCAGCCGTCAAACCTAGCCTTTGATCTAAAACCCGACCACCACTTCAAATCCCATCATCCCATGAACCGTCGCAATCATCGGCACCTTCACCCCGTCTCTGCCGTTCGCATTGCAAACCCAAACCCACGGACCCAACTTGACTGATCGAACACGAAAGAGAGAAAGAGGAGCCATTTTGTTTCAAATTTTGTAGGAATTACGATGTGTCCGAGCTAACGCACGAGAGAAGAAGTTATGACCTGTGCATCCCTAGTTCAAACTCAAATCCCAGGTCTAAATTTCATCAAGGACAATGGTTCAATTGCAAATCTACAATTACTATGAATATGGAAATTGTTACACAAAAACAAATAGATAAATAAACACAAATTATATATAAAAAAAAACAATAACAACATGATTTTGCTCATTCTAGTCCATTTCGTCATGTGTGCTCTAGCTCTTTTGCCCACCATCATTTTCATTCTCTTTTTTCCCCCTTCCTTTAACCTCAATGTCTGCCATCATTGGTTTTGTGTCCTGTGAGCTAAACAATAATTTAAAACAAAACCTAGTTAGCAAAGGAAGATGTTATTTAAAACATACTTCTTAGGCTAGGAATAGGGGAAAAAAAACATTAGAGGAGAAGGAAATGGCATTGAACACCGGAACATCACAAATCAACTTCATTTAACATTCAGTCGCATATCAAAGTAGACAACTACTAACAAATTGTTAGCACGAGAAAACTAAAAACTCTATCATGGAGTGTTTAACCTGAAAAAACAAAGACAAAGATAATCAGAAACAAAAAGCATCTAAAACATTAATAACAAAATCCATAGCTGCAATCGGATTGAAGACCCCATAGATATAAGAAAGAGGTTGTCATTCATTAACCTGACAATCTTGAAGAGGTTGAAAGCATGCGATAACTCTAACGATGGTGGTAGTACTCCCAACAATCCCATTTTTTGTTTCAATGCTTGAAATCTCGTTTGGCTAGCTACTTGGCACACCATAACTACACTTCCCAACCCGTCAATTGTATAAGCAATTTCATAATACTTCTAATAGATTTCAAACAATGGTTAACAGAAAAATACCCAAAAACTAATTGGACATGAAATAGGAAGAGAGGAAAAAGACCAAAGAATTAGTTAAAACTAACATAAATGATGGTTAACTTTGACCATCGCCATTTATCTAAAAAGACAAAATATTTTACAAGAATGAAGTCAATTGGGGCTAAATTTAAAACATATCAATTATGTGCATTCATGAACATAATCAAATATAACACTTCAAATTGCATAGGGAATTACCTGTACCTAAAACCCGAAAATCTCCCAATCTGAAAGTCTATTTCTAACAATGTTTGCATGATTATCATCTTTCTAAAATATAAAAATAAAACCAAATCACATCTAAAACTAAAAATCCGTTAAATGCATACAAACCTTTTTCCACCGGCTCGGCAACCGAGGATGAACATGTGACAATCGATTGCAACAGCAACATGAAAAGGCTCTTAGAGAGAGCCAAGACCATCACAACCACTCATACTACACTTCGACTAAAACCATAGCTTATTCTTTAAACACGCAAAGTTCTTGGTATTTTCTCATAAAAAATCAAACATAAATCAATAAGAATCTGCATTAAACAGACAAATCCATTTCTATACTCCAGCATGATTATAAAAAGGCAATCATGAAAATCAAAAGCAAAGAACAAGGATACGATTTGACAAGGGAACAACACCTGTCATGAATTAAGCAAGTGGACAATAAAAAACAGATCTTCAGTTTACTAATGGAGGAATACTAAAAAAGGGAGCTAAATATTCAATAACACATGGCTTGTAAATAAATAATGATAGTACTGATTTAAGATGTATTTCTATGCAATTAAAGTTTTTGAAACTAACAATCAAGATAGGAATTAATTACTTTCCCAAGAGAAATTGGTATACAAGAGAAATAGTGCAAGAGTGAGTCAAAGTTAGGTTTGGATCATTAGCCATTTTGCAGTTTCCCCTTCTGCAGGTCGCAATCAAACCTGAGAGAACACATTAGGTAGGGAGACAAGAGGAGGGTGTTATTGGGGGGAAGGGGGGGTGTTAGTGACTGGGTCCTAGGCTAATTACTAGATATTGTCATTATATATATTATTGATACATATATATTTCTATTATTATTTGCATGTTTACTTTATAATAAAATCCATGAATAATTTAATTATTTTAATGTTCCTATATGCTCATTATTGTGGGAATGATAATGAATTAAATCTAGTATGAGTTTTTTTTTTCTTTTTTTATAGTCATGAGATGTCTATTTGTATGGGGATACAAATCAAACTCATAAGCACATATTAAAGAACTATGTACAAGACTGACTCACTATAAGATCACTACATAGATTAGTATCATGAGTGATTCTCACAATAATGGTATCGGTGTATTCTTAGACCTGAAATAACCATAGGTTCTAACATAAGGAACATTATGATTCAACTCAATCAAATGTTGTTTTTAATCAGATAATTATAAAGGCTGTGATTGGGCATAATGTGAATCATGTAAGGAAATTGAGTGATTAAGATGGGATTTGTCCCTCTTGTTATGAGGAAGATATATTTGGGCTCATCGATAAGTGAAACTGAGAATTGCATAATCGTGCTCAAATAAATTGATAATGTGATCAATTTTATTTGTTTTAACAGTTTACTTGGAGATCGAGAAATGATAGGATTAAATGATATAAGGGTAACACTATCAATGCCTTATGTTCAATCTAGATATCATGTGACAAAATGATAATAGCATAAGTTATATATCTGGTAAAAATTAGATTGTCGATCTTTACTTGATTTGGGTAAACATAATGTCTTGCTAGAGGCCGCTTATGTTTTGTTGAACGAAAAATGGTTTTAAGTCAACGGTTAACATTAAGTGAACCTATAATGTCATACACAAAAGAATGAACAAAAAAACACAAAAAGGATCATGGACTAAATTTATATAAGTCCAACGGGAATGATAAATTTATTTATTATTTATTAATTTGTTAAGAATAATAAATAAATAAAATTTGTTAAGAACGATAATAATTCCTAATTATACTAGGAATTCTTATGTTAATAAATTAATCTATCCTTAATAAGATTAGATGCATTAATGTCATTATTTATATAACATTAGTATAAAAGAGAGAGAAACACGAGAGTTGTAAGTAAAAATTTTCCAACCAAATTTAGAAGTGTTCTAGATAATATTAGCATGTGAAGGATCATTTTGAAGGCATGCTCATTCGTGTGGATACCATAAAGAGCATTTGTGAGATCACGACTCCTACAAATTCGATCTATCATTAATATCAAAAATCAAATTAAGGTATAATGGAATTTGATTTAATCTCTCTTTGTTTTAGTTTAATCGAATTGCATGGATCCATTTTGAGAATTTAGGTTTTTTTATTTAAAATTCCACTGCAAGATCCAGATTTCGGACCTCTAAATTCCCAACAAAAGTGAGGTGAAAAATAAAGCAAGTTAAAGATGAATAGAGACTGAGATTAGGAGAGAGTGGGAGGGAAATGAGAAGAGTGAGAGACTAAGATTTAGCGAAAGTGGGGTCTTGAGAGTGAGTGTGGTTATTTTCATACTAGGTAGGCAATTCATTAATTCGGTAGGATGGCAAGCAATTCATTAATTTAGTACGACGACTATCTCTTTTTTTTTTTTAAATATGTAATGGATAATGGTTTAGTACAGTTCAGGATCGCGAACCAAATGATCCATAGTGTACTTAATTTCTTTGAAAAATCGAATTTTCGATTCGGTTTGACTTAGTTCATGGTTTTTTTTTTTTTTTTTTTGCATAGCCCTAGTAGCTGCCTTCAAATATGACTCAATGGGATGCAATGCATGATCGATTCTTAATTCGTATCAACCATATTACGTTCATTAAGGGTGATCAAGCAATTCATCATATAACTCACAATATATCAAACATCAACACATTTAGACAACTAAGCATGGTTTTGATATGCTTACGATCCTTTGATCAAGAAGTACACGACATAGCATAATCCCATGGTCTCCCCATAACATATCCGAATTTATCTTTTTTTCCTATCAACTAATGTGCTACTTTACATGCAAGGAGAAGATAAGCAAAGAAATAAAACCCACTCGACTATCTAGAAATCTTTCAATCAAAGTAGTCTTTGGGAAAGGGGTATTGTCTTCTTTGTTACTGGACAAAGAAAATATCCAAAATGAGTATTTCCTTTTGACATTGCTTGAATTTCTAATTCTATAAACTTAATTCTCGATAGATTTTCTAGTTATCTGGTTTTGACCTTAAAACGGTTATATCTAAGTAATTTTAACTCCAATTTTCACATGTGAGTAGTCTCCATCTATTTCGAATACTCTATCCATTTCTAAGGTTATTTCAATCTATTGAGGTCATTTATGTCTCCGAATCCCAGAGGTCAAATTATGCCTAAATTGTGGCTCTAGTTAATCCCGACACTTTTCATAAGTTTCATCTTATATAGATCTTCTAAGACAAGTATATATATTACTTCCACATTTAAACATGATAAAAACTCAATAATAATTCATGGTACACGGATGATCATAATTGTGTTGTTCAAAATCGGACTTTTATCAAAATAACGTTTGTAAAGAAGTTGGAAAACTTACTTTCATGGGTACTAAACTTTTAAAACTTTGTAATGAAATTTTTATCTCTTAGATATTTATTAATAGGTGACTCAATTTAAAATAATGTGTTTTACTATATTTTATTCTTCATAAATTCCATTTCAATTTTTATTTGAAAACTTGTTTGGCAAAACATTGTCTCTCATGTGTTTTCAAAAAAAATTCAAAATCAATGCCTATGGTCTTGGCATTTTTAAGAAAATGAGGAAATGGTTTTGTTTTCAACTTTTCTTTTGGTGGACAATTAATTTCCATGCATTAAAAGTGAGTTTTGAAGGAAAATAATTCACATAATAAGGAATTGTCAGTATTGGTGGTTCAAGAATTCATTGTGGTATTATAATAACATCACTATGAACATTTATGTACATGAACATAAAGCTTAACTGAAAATATTGTCCTAAAAAATGATCTTAAAGTAAAAAGTTGACAAGGTTAACAAAATATAGATATAGGAGAATGAAACATGGGGGTCTTACATTATAATCGAGGCTTCCCAGGACTTTAAATAAATCCAATCACCAAGAAAAGTAATTAAAATGAAGTAAGATGAAGTAAATAAAATGAAAGTCTTAAATTTTGTCAAGGCTTCTTGGAACTTAAAATAATCTAGTCTCCTTCAGACTTGAACATAGACAATTCCAAGACTAGAAGTTGACTAGTCTTGTATAAACTTGCATGAAATAAAATTGCTTAAAATATAAAGAATATGAAATAAATAAGGCTATGTTAGTGAGCAATATGCTCTAAAGTTTATGTATAGTTATACTTATGAATACTCATATTTACATAAAATGTTAGATTATGAAACAAGAAACAACATGAATATAACATGAAACAAAGTATGTGGTCTTGTATTTTTCCATTCCTAGCATGATGCATCGTTGGGACGCTTTATGGAAATTAAATCAAGACACACATACATGTTACGTAACATAGCATATGAAGGTGGTTTAGTGTATTTATCTAAAGGAAGAATTGAAACGTGTGTGAGGAATAGAGAGAAGGGAAATTAGCGTGGAGGGGGAGCAAGAGGGAAAGTTTGAGATAATTTAAAGGAAAGAGAAGTTAGATGAGTATGGGAAAAAATGAAAGAGGGAAGGGGTATTTATAGATGAACAGGTGAGGGAATTAAAGTGTGAAAAAAATAAAATAAAGAGGGAAGAAAGAGAGGGTTATCGTGCAACAGGGAGGTTGGAGTGTTGAGGAGGGCAAGAGAGAGAGGAAGAAGAAAATAAAATAAATGAGTTTTATTATGAAAAGTAACATAAGGTATGGTGTGTGTAAGAACATGTACTGGAAAAGTAAATGTAGGTATAAAAGTAGTATGAAAAAGTGATTGATATGAATACTAGTGAATAATAGTTGAAAAGACAGATTGTTTATTGATATGAGATGAAATATGCGTATAAGTTGTGCAACTAATGTTTTTATAAGCCGATAAAATTGTAACTGATATTATATGAATAACTTAAAATTTATTTTACTATTAATTGTTTGTTAGGTTATATTGCATTGATTTTCATGTAGGTGATCGACTTAAACCGTTATCGAAAAGGGTTTGAACAACTAAGGTTTCAAGTAACCTTATCGTTTTAGGGTATGAACCTTATGCTCGTCTTATTTTTATGATTTTCACTTTTTTCCTATTCAATCTAATATCTTAGGGTTCCAGAATTATATTTGATTCAGCCTAAGGTTTCTTTAGGTTTAGGATCAGTCTAATTTGACTTTGGGGTTTCAGTTCTAATACTGATTTTAATATATTGCCTATAAGGTTACCCTAAAACCTAAGAGTTTACAACTATCATGACCCGAAACTCCGCCCACCAATGTATTGTTTATCATGCCCCGTGGGGTGCCCTAAACATGGCAATCCACCATATATAATATTAAAGCCTATGAATGACTACCTTAATCACATAAAAGCTTTCATATTATGCACAAGGCGTGCATCGTAACAAAGGGAACGCATTTGAGTAGTACAATTTGTGTTGATAACAGTTAATTAGCAATGCAAGAGAAATACATATCATTAAATATAAATAAAGTCAATTAAAATTATTAGGGCATACCCCCACTAATGTTTTCAAACGGATCATACTAGATCAGTGTTTCTTAGCAGCCTAAAAAATAACAACATATCACGTATTTCTCATAAAGAAATTTTCAACATGAAACTTCATCCTATGCTCCCAATTATTCCATCTAGGCTCAAAAGTCCACTAGTGATTTCCTTAATATCTCGTTCCTCTAGTGGAGTCTTAAGTATTTTATCTGCCTACAACCCTAGACACAGTGATCTTAATTGAAGGCTTGATTAGATCTAATAATAATGATATATTTTTGGTTTTTTGTAATTGGATGCAAGGATATAAAAGATATGGATAGCACTATTATTGGATATGATTCACAGATAATAATCCAAACTACACTCGCCCTTACCCAATATTACGCACAAGTGAAATTGAATGGTTTGTTCGCCACAATCCAATCAGATTTATAAGAACATGTTGTTCGCTATGGTCACAAGGATCGATAAGAATAGGATCTCGCCACAATTAAACAATTGATAGATAATAGTAAAAATGGAGAAAGAACTCTCCAATAGGTTTTCAATATCTCAAAAGCTTAAAGAGTATATTATATAAAAGGTATTTATAGTAAAACCCTTAAACAAGGCAAAAACTATTAAAAACTAGTGAAAATAACAAATGATAGTTCAGCCAAATACATAAGCTGTCCGCCTAGAAAGTAAGATGGTAGCCTATAATTCAAAGATGGCGGCTTAAGTGGTAGCCTACATGCCATGACGCTCCAGTCTTCATCCACTCGTCCTTCTGAAGCACTAACACGTAGTTCATTTAAGTCATAAATATGAATGGAACATCAACCAAATTAGCTTATTTTGACTCCAAATTGTTGGACAGAACTCGCATGGTAAGATTCTACAATCCTCAAGCTCGGCCTCTAGTGATCAGTCCCATAACTTGATTGACCTGATTCCCATCAATATTCCTATTTCATTTAAGTTATATGGGGGTATAAGCTTACAACATGCTTAGTAAGATAATTCCCATTAATCGTACTGTACATCCAAAACTCAAAACAGATTTATTTATTTCAAGCATATGCTATGTATGCTATGCAATAACCACATTATATAGGCAAGTATGTATGGGTATCCAGTAACTATACATAAAATGTATTTACCCTCTCTATCGAAGGTCGGGTAATTTGATTTGAAGGTCTCTATGACTTCACTGCTAGTCCTTGTGTGACAGTCTTTTGTAATGTAGGTATTTAGGAAAGGGGGGAGGGAGGGGACTTGTAATTATTTTTATTATTATTATTTTAATTTAGAGGTGTTGCCTCCTCACCAAAATTAATATCTCCTCCTGCCAGAGCCAAAAATACATATTAAGCTCTTTGTGGGGTTATGAGTACTCTTCTGGATTGAAGCTCTTACTCACCGGTTATAACTGCCCACAGTCAATGATAGCCCATCTTACACATCACCCCCCTACACACTTTTCTGTTGCCTTGTACATTTGATATTAATGAGAAGTGTGTTATTTATATATTGATTTGTTGCCTGTGTCCCTTTTTACTTGTTGTTATCCTTGTTGCTTTGTGTGTGTTGCTTACAGATTTTATGCTTGCTTACTACTACAGGGGTAGGATAGTAAGCGCCGCACGGTTTAAGTGTGCTAGCGAAAGCCCTAAACCGTGACAGTTGGTATCAGAGTATAGGTTATTCCAGTGGGAACAACCATGACACGACAAGACGAGTTATTCAAGAAAGTGGACAACCTCGAAGAAAAGATGGCCATGATTATGCAGCTTGGAAACGTGGGATGCACTTAATGTTAAGGTGATAGACATTGAGGCAGCCAATGAAGGGACTAATGCGAGGGTTGATGAATTGGCAGATAATTTTCGAGAGACGGTAGGCATACTCAGAGAGGAGGTGTAGGTGTCGATCGAAGAGGTGAGAACTGAGTTGGCCAATCATGCAACTGCTGAAGCATTAGATGAGTTGAGGCCGCAAATCGCCCTATTGACTAGAGCGGTTGCAAATGCTCCTGCCCAGGCTCCCACACATGTTGCCCATCCGAAGGTGCCAGGTCCTCAAGCTTTCACTGGCGAGAGGGATGCCAAGCTGTTGGAGAATTTCATCTTCGATTTGGAACAATACTATGCAGCCATTGGACAGACTGATGAAAGAACAAAGGTCTCCATGACAGCAATGTTCCTAACGGGTGATGCCAAGTTGTGGTGGCGCACCAAGTATGAGCAGATCTAAAATGGAATGGCGCGTGTTGATACATGGGATGAGATGAAGGCTGCATTGAGAGCTCAATTCTTTCCAGAAAATGTTGAATATAATGCTAGAAAGAAGCTGCGTGAGCTTAGACAAGGCGATGACATTCGAAAGTTTGTTCGAGAGTTCTCGACACTTATGCTTGACATCAAGAGCATGGGTGAGAATGATAAGCTGTTCTATTTTCTAGAGGGGTTGAAGCAATACGCCAGGAATGAGTTGCAGAGGCAACGGGTAGCAAACTTGGTCGAAGCACAAGCAGCTACAGAGCGCTTGACAGATTACACCAGCGACATTAGAAGGAAGAACGTGTCACAAGGACATGATGGTGTAAGATCTAATAACTTGGGCAAACCTATGAGTGGGGAAGCCCCAAGTTCGAGCAACAGCAGCACTAGTGGGGGCAAAAAGAAATCCTATGGCTCTTATCAATCGAGGAAAGGTGGAGCATCAAGCAGCGGCAAGAAGCCCACCTTCTCTTGCTTCTTGTGCAACGGACTTCACAAGGTAGCAAAGTGCCCACATAGGGCAGTGCTTAATGCTATGGCAAAGAAGGCCGAGAGCATTTGTCAAAATGAAGTGTCTGAAGAGAAGTACAAAGAGCAGCCTCGGATGGGAGCTCTTCACATGCTATCGGCAGTTAGGAAGGCTTTAGTAGTGCACAACAAAGCCAAGACCAACAACGATTTAATGTACGTTCAATTGCACATCAATGGCAAGAGTGCCAATGCAATGGTAGACTCGGGAGCCACACATAACTTCATTGATGTGGCTCAGCCGAGAGATTGGGGTTTGTGCTAACAGATGATACTAGCCAAATCAAAGCAATAAACTCCAAGGCACATCTAGTCAAAGGAGTTGCCAAAGGTGTAGAAATGAAGGTGGGAGGTTGGAGTGGAAATCTTAACTTCACTGTTGTTCCCCTAGATGACTTTATAATAGTCTTGGGAATAGACTTTTTGAGAAATGCCAAAGTTGCTTCCATGCTAGCGATGGATTGCTTGCTATTCATGGGCGACAAACCATGTTTTGTGCCTGTACAAAGGCAGAGGACAGGCAGTGGAAGTAATAATGAGAAGGGTATCGGGGCAATGATGTTATCTACGCTCCAACTTAAGCAAGGCTCAAACGTCAAGAACCTACATTCCTTGCGGTCTTAACAGAGAAATAGGGTGGAAGGAAGGAAGAGATACCGGGGGTGATTCAAAATGTCTTAGAGGAGTTTAATACTATCATGCCAGACAAACTCCCAATGGAACTACCCCCAAGAAGGCCTGTAGATCATGAGATTGAGATGATCCTAGGGAGCCACCCGTTAGAGCTCCATACCGAATGTCGCCCCCCGAGCTTGCTGATTTAAGAAAGCAGCTAGATGAGCTGTTAAAGGCAGGTTTTATTAGACCCTCAAAAGTAGGGGTGGGCAAAAAAACCGATCGAACCAAACCAATCCGTAACCGAACCAATCCAAACCGAAATATGGTTTTTTTTCATGGTTTGGTTTGAAAATTTTCAAATCCGAACCAATCCGTAAATTTACGGTTTGGTTTGGAAGGTAAACCAAACCAATCCGTAAAACCGAACAAAACCGTTTTAGAAAAATATAATAATATTTTACTATATATTTGTATGATTTCATTTGATATTTATTATTTGGTAAATATTAATTAAAATCAACTTGTTCTTTTTATATTTTTTTTAAGCTCATGATATGCAACTTTTTTGTTGATGATAACTATTGTTTTTTTTAATAGCTTTTAACTTTGTAAAGTATGAAATTTATTTATTCAGTTATAAACTTTCATTATGTATTAATTGTTTAATATATTTTGTCAACTTGTCATTTTATTCATTGATGAATTTTGTTGATGGATGATTTTTTATTTTAGCTAAATTATTGGTAGATAATTGACATGATGGTTATATTAAAAATAATAAATTATGACTTACTATGTATTGGTTAGTGAATGTATTTTATTGATGGATAATTGATTTAATAGAAAACTATAGATTAAAAGTATGATGAAGTTATAAAGTATTTTGTCGTGGTTTATAATATCAACTTTGTAAAATGATATAAATATTTAAGAATCTACACAAATGTAAAAAAACTAGAACAAGAAAAATTTTTAGCTAGAATTTTGATTTAAACCGTAATCCAAACCGAACCAAACCGTTATTTAATGGTTTAAAAAATTTATAATCCGAACCAAACCGTTACTTAATGGTTTGGTTTGGAATGGAAAAAAAACCAAACCGTAAATTATGGTTTGGTTTGATTTTAGGAAAAACCGAACCAAACCGATCCGTGCCCACCCTTACTCAAAAGCACCATACGGGGCTCCTGTCCTATTTCAGAACAAGCACGATGGGAGTTTGAGATTATGTATTGATTATCGGGCTCTCAACAAGTTGACTGTGAGGAATTACTATCCAATTCCTCTCATTGCTGATTTATTTGACCAACTAAGCAGGGCCAAATACTTCACTAAATTGGATCTTTGCTCGGAATATCATCAAGTCCGCATTGTTGAGGGTGACGAGCCCAAGATCACTTGTGTTACCCGCTATGGTGCCTATGAGTTTCTAGTGATGCCCTTTGGCCTCACTAATGCCCCTGTAACCTTTTGCACTCTAATGAATAATGTGTTCCGGAAGTACTTGGATAAATTTATGGTAGTCTACCTTGATGACGTTGTAGTGTACAGCAGGACGTTGGAGGATCATGTGAAGCACTTGCAAATAGTCTTTCAGAAGCTCAGAAAGAATTATTGTATGTGAAGCGAGAAAAGTGTGCCTTCGCCCAGAAGTGTATTAACTTTATGGGGCACGTAATTGAAGAGGGGCATATTCGAATGGATGGGGCTAAAGTGGAAGCAATCAAGGAGTGGCCTGTCCCAAGGAGTGTCACTGAGTTACGCTCATTCCTTGGACTCGCTAACTATTACAGACGATTAGTGGAGGGATATTCCAGGAGGGTTGTTCCCCTTACAGATCTATTAAAGAAGGATCGAGCATGGTCTTGGGATGAGGTGTGTCAGGTTGCCTTTGAAGATTTAAAGCGTACTATGATAGAGGAGCCAGTCCTCGCCCTACCTGACATCTTCAAACCATTTGAAGTCTATACGGATGCCTCCGACATTGCTATGGGCGGAGTATTGATACAGGATGGTCATCCAGTGGCACATGAGAGTCGGAAGCTAAACCCCGCTGAGCGCTGATACTCAGCACAAGAGAAAGAGCTGCTAGCCATTGTGCACTGCCTCAGAACGTGGAAACACTCCATGTTGGGGGTCCAAGTTCCTTGTAGGAATCGACAACTCTACGGCCAGCCGTATCCTTACTCAACCCAAGCTCTTAGCCAAACAAGCAAGATGGCAAAAGTTCCTTGTAGAGTTTGATATGGAGATTGTGCACCACAGTGGGCGGACTAATCAGGTAGCAGATGCCCTAAGTAGGAGAGTAGATTTAGCTTCTCTAGCCCAAATAGCCCAACAATCTACCAGTCGAGTTGCCGGTACTATTCAGGAACAAATTAAAGAACACTTAGGCCAAGACCTGTTGGCCAAGAATTTGAAGCAATTGATTGATGAGGGCAAGACTCGCAGGTTTTGGGTTGAAGGCGATCTGATTTATACTAAGGGCCATCGTTTGTATGTTCATAAGGCAGGAAACTCGAGGAGGGCACTCATGAAGGAGTGCCATGATACATTGTGGGCTGGACATCCCGGTTGGCAGAGGATGATGAGCTTGTTAAAGCAAGGCTACTACTGGCCAGATATGAAGGAAGATGTGATGAACTACACTAAAACATGTTTGACTTATCAGCAGGACAAGATTGAGAGGCAAAAACCTGCAGGGCTGTTGGAGCCCCTTCTAGTGCCTTCTCGCCCATGGGAGAGCGTTTCCATGGATTTCATCTCTTCCCTACCAAAAGTGGGAGAGCTTTCATCCATCTTTGTGGTGGTAAACAGATTTTCGAAGTATGCCACCTTCATTCCGACCACAAAAAGCTCCAACGCTATAGAGACTGCCTAGCTTTTCTTCAAGCATGTAGTCAAGTTCTAGGGTGTGCCTCAGAACATTGTGAGTGATCGGGATGCTAGATTCACAGGGAAGTTTTGGACCGAGTTGTTCAACATCTTAGGGTCCGAACTTAGCATGTCCTCTAGCCACCACCCTCAGAGTGATGGACAGACGGAGCGGTTTAATGGGATGCTGGAGGAATACTTACGACACTTTGTGGGTGCTAATCAGAATAATTGGGTAGAGCTACTGGATATTACCCAGTTTTACTTCAACATCCAACGAAGCTCTTCCTCGAACAAAAGCCCTATGGAAATTATTATGGGTCCACAACCATTATTGCCCCACACAGTGGTAACACCATATATTAGGAAATGCCCAAAGGCTTATATGTTTGCAAAGGATTGGAAGCAGACAACTGAAGTTGCTAAGGCTTATCTTGATAAAGCTTCCAAGCGTATGAAGAAGTGGGCAGACGAGAGGCGCAGACCTAGAGAGTTCAATGTTGGAGATCAAGTCCTCATCAGGCTTTTTCCAAATCAGATAAGACCATTGAGACATAAGGACAAGAGACTCATGCAAAAATACATTGGTCCAGTCCCTATTGTTGCCAAGATCGGAAAAGCTGCCTATAAAGTGTAACCACCTAAGTGGTTGAAATTTCATCATATCTTCCATGTAAGTGTTTTGAAGCCATACTACTCCGACATAGAAGATCATGCACGCAACAAGTCAAAGCGACCAAATGTCAAGTTCAACTCCAACGTTAGTGAAGCCGTTGAAGATATCCTTGCTGAAAGAAGTGTCAAAGATCTAACCACAGGAGCAGCACAGACAGAATACTTAGTGAAGTGGAAAGATCGTGGAGAAGAAGACAACAGCTGGGAGATAGAAAAAGATCTTATACCTCTAACAGAGAGGAGAGCAGCTCAAGCCAAAACGATTCAAGAACCAGGGTCAAGCTCCAGCACACCTTGCTAAGGACGTCAATAGATTAAGTGGGGGAGGGTGACAGTCTTTTGTAATGTAGGTATTTAACCGGGGGGGAGGGGGGGGGACTTGTAATTATTTTTATTATTATTTTAATTTAGAGGTGTTGCCTCCGCACCAAAATTAATGTCTCTTCCTGCCAGAGCCAAAAATACATATTAGGCTCTTTGTGGGGGTGTGAGTACTCTTCTGGATTGAAGCTCTTACTCACCGGTTGACTGTCTACAGTTAATGATAGCCCATCTTACACATTACCCCCCCACACACTTTTCTGTTGCCTTATACGTGTGATATTAATGAGAAGTGTGTTATTCATATATTGATTTGTTGCCCGTGTCCATTTTTACTTGTTGGTTATCCTTGTTGCTTTGCGTGTGTGTTGCTTACAGATTTTAGGCTTGCTTACTACTATAGGGGTAGGATAGTAAGCGCCGCACGATTTAAGTGTGCTAGCGAAAGCCCAAGACCGTGACACCTTGAGCACTCTACTCATAGCGATCAATCGGCGTGACTCATCCTTATGCTATGTCCCCTGTACGTCTTATTTCTCTAAGAATGAGCTTGGCCACCTGGGCTCTTCCGATTCTTCACATAGGAGTAGTAGTCTCCGACATGTGACTCAACGGATGCAATACGTGTCCATTTTATTTATATCAAGGCCAAATATAATTAAGGTATGCTTACAGGTGATCAAACAAGTGTCATATACACATAAGTATCGCGTAATATTGATAATGTACTCATTCATCATTTATCCGTTTTGATATGCTTAGTATCCATTGTCACTCATTCATAGAAACACATCCACATATACCCATAATTCTTGTACTTACAATTCTAATGCAACTATCTATAAGCATAAGTAAGGTAATCAAATTACGAAGGAAAACTCACATGTCCAGATCACAATCTACTTAATCGAAATAATCCTTACGAAAGAGGGTCTCGTAATCCTTATCACCTGGACAAAAAAAATACCCTGAATGAGTATTTCGTATAGGTTTTACTTAAATTTCCAACCCTATTTACACTATTCACGTCATTTTCCCCAGTTACGAAAGTTCTAACTTATAATAGTCATAACTTGCTTATTTTAACTCGAAATTTTATATATCAGTAGTCGTTTTCTACTTACTTCAAATGCTCAATCCATTTTTAAGGTTATTTTAATTATGTAGAGTGATTTGGGTCTTAAAATCATACTATATAGAATGCATCTAGTATGCTTTAAGACTTGTTTTAGTTACACTTTGTCATTTTTACCTTTTTTTGACCTTCTAAGCTAAGCATATATAAATATATACATTAACTCTCATCCTTAAAAGGTAATAATATATCATAATACATGCATGAACCTAGTGATGTTGTTCAAATCTTTTGTGGAAAGTAGCAGTGTTGAGTTTTGTGAAAAAATCACCTTGTGACTTGTAATAAAATTCTCTACCTTAGTTTTGTAAACACGAGACTTAACAAAAATCATGGTTCACCATATAACTTCAAACCTTGAAGGACTTATATTTATTTCAAATCTTCATTTAACAATTTATTTTACAAAACATGAGTTTTACTTATTTGTGACATGATGCTCTAAGTGTATTTTATTTGAATTTTTCTTAAGCTTGGTTTTTAAATAAAATTTCAATTTTTAGATTTTATAAATGTGAAATTCAACTAAAGAAAATCATGGTTTTATATTTATTTTGAATCTATGAATATTTCGTTTTCATATTAAATTTTTTTCAACTAATTATTTTCTAAAACATGAATATCTCTGTGTTTGTGGATAAAAGTTATTCTAAGTTGTATCATCTTTAAAATATTTTAAGTTTTGGAATATAAGAAAAATTAGGCAAATGAATTGTTCTAAATTTTTATTTTTAATAAAAAAGGTTTGTACATGTGTTGTAAATAAGATTTCTAAAAAATCTTACATAACAAAGAATTATCAATAATTTATATTTGAGAAATTCATTTTGCATTTTGAAAATATACTTGAGTGTTTTCTTTCAAATTCTTTATCCCAAATGAAAGGATTTCCCAAGTATTGGAGGTAAGATTTTTTCGTGAAATATTTTGCATAACAAATATTTTGGAAAAACCTATTTTAGCATGGTAACAACATCATTTTATGACCATATATATGCATGAACTTTAGAATAGCAAAATATAATTAATAATCATGGAATTACACCAGGAACATAGAAATTAAAAATAGATTAACAAAAACATAAAAAATAAAAGCATGAAAGTCCTAGCTTGCCATCAAAACTCATCAGGACTTGAAATATTTTAGTCACCATAATAAAATCAGAGTGTAGAGAAAGAAAAATAGAAGTCCTAGATTTTTATCAATGCTTTTCGAGACTTGGAATATTTCCAGTCTCATAAATAAAAATTCAATGTAGATAATAAAAAGTATGGGAGTCTTAGATTATATTCAAGACTCATCGGAACTTATGAATGACAAATCCCCTTTTGTTTTGACTTGAAGATTGACAAGTCCAAGACTTCGATTAAGGATAAGTCTCAACATCATGAAATAAATGAATTGCTTGAAATAAATCAGTGCATGAAATAAATAAAATTAAGTTAGTGAGCATTAGGCTCTAAGAAATATAAATAGATGCATATACATATTTACACGTAGGAAGTTAGATCAGTAACAAAACATGATATGAATATGAATATAAACAAGACATGAATAATATGCTGTCTTTGCATTTTCAGTCTCTTGCATATGTATTATGGGGATTTTCTTTTATTGAACACATTAAGACACACATATTCATATCATACAATAATATGAATGAATAGAGTGTTTAGTGTTTTTACCTAAAACAAGATATAGAATTTCCTTTGTGTACGGTGAAAGAGGGGAAGAAAATTTGAGTGGAATTTTAGAGATAAAAGTTTCAAGAGAAAATATTGTAAAGTTTTGTTATGGGTGCTAAAAATTGTAAAGAAAAGTGAAGGGAAGAAGTAGCATTTATAAAAGGAAATTGGAATGGATTAAAGTGTGGAAAATAAATAAAAAAGAAAAAGAAATTGAGAGAAAAAAGGGGGAAGGGGCAGCAACTGCATGAGAGAGTGTGTGCGCGCGTATGTAAAGAAGAAGTTATGTGAAAAGTAAGGTATAAAGTATAATATATTAGATGTGCATAAGAAAAGTTATGGGTGGTGTAGGAGTCGCAAGAAAAAAAAAAATAGAGTAAGATGAATAGTAGTAAATAGTAATAAATAGTAAACAAAACAAATAAATAATCATTAGATATAAAAATACTCGTAAAGAAGCTATATCTATCGTTTCCATGAGACGTAAAAATTATATATGATATTTTTACGAATTCTTATGGTATTACTAGTCTGTCAGGATATTTTGCCTCGTTTTGTGTGTCGGTATCCTGATTTGAAAACTGATTTCATTCGGGTTCGAAATAAATGAATTTTTGCCAAATCTGATGATATTAGGGTACATGATATATTTTCATATCATAATTTAGGTTTATTATATCTTTAATATTTAGCATTTTAGGGGCGGTCTTGCTTGATCAAAGTTTCCTATAACTTGATAATGGCCCCGTTTGGCTTTGGGGTAAGACTATAAAATTTAGGGGTTTACACTTAAACTATATATTCGGTTAGTAATTTGAGTTTACTCTATTTTTTTATAATTTATTTAATATTCTACATTTATCGGGATTATCTAATCGAGTATAGGGTTTTTAATGTTAAACGTTGACTCAGTTTGACTTTTGGGTTTTAGTTTTAATTTTGACTCTAAGATTCACTTATAAAGCTACAAAGAGTCCAGGGATGTACAATTTTATCATTAATTGTCATCCAGTAGGGTTGTCTCGATTTGCGTGCCAAACAACCGGGTATGAAAATAGTTTGGCTTAATTGATGAAATTTGACTTCATAAATCAATACCGATTTATGGGAAATTATTTCTCATTATTTTATTATTAATTATTATTTGGATATACGATCTCGATTTACGTGTTAGAGATCAGATAGGCAAATTATTTAACATAGGGATTCCGAATCGAACAATAATTGGATTTTCATTTTGTTTTCGAAGGTACACTTTTCTTAGGGTTTGGTATTTACGGTTTTCTATTCTCATCATACTTATTAGAGATTTAAGGTCATCTAATCTTATATGATATTGTCTATGGTTTCCAAAACTCATAGTTAGCTCGGATCGGTCGTAGGGTTTCCATGGTTTAAGGTTGAGCTAGATCAATTAGGTAAGGTATGAAATTCTTTTGATGAATATACATTCTTTACCATCGACTTGCCTTTAAGGTTTCAGGTTTCACTCAAAACATCTAAAACTCTAGAGTTATTGAAAACTTTTATATGATCTCGTTTAGGGTTTCTAGAGTTTGGTTTTAGTTAAACTCGGTTTTTAGGTTCTAATTTCAATATCAGCTTATCCTCTAAGAGTATCGGAAATTTTAGGGGCTTACATTGTTTGCTTTGGCAAGAAGCCACATGGTTTTGTTCTTTGTGCTAGCTACTTCCTAGGAGGTCATCCATCATAGAATACTCTCCCCTAAGCACAACTTTAGAATTCTAATGAACTTTAAGGCATTACTACAAAAGATGCATCGATGATTAGAGTTTCACCATATCATATTTGAGAGGTACTTCATATTTTCCCACTTACAAAGCTAACATCCTCATCAATTTCGTTACATGAGTCTAGAATTATATTAGATAGGAAGGACACTAGAGGTACTACATACAGGCTCAAAAGGTATCCCCACTATGAGGCATTTTACCTTATATAACACTTAGTTCCCTTACTTTCGGCTGGTGAACTACTCTAAAGCTACTCGTAATGACCTGGAACTCCACTCATCGAGGTATTTACTTTCCTGGTGAACTACTCTAAAGCTACTCGTAATGACCTGAAACTCCACTCATCGAGGTATTGTCCTTTTTGGTAAGAAGTTGCATGGTTTTGTCTTTAGTGCTAACTATTTCCTAGAAGGTTACCCATCTTAGGAGTATTATCCCCTAAACACACTTAACTTTAGAGATCTAATGAACTTTAGCCATTACACTAAAATACGCATCGATAATTAGAGTTCCATTGCATTATATTTAAGTGGTATCACCCTCACCATCAGACATTACAGCAGGTTCTTCATCGTTCGACGTTGCCCGTTAGTAATTACACAAAGGGTTACCACAGCAGGTTCTTCATCGTTCGACGTTGCCCGTTAGTAATTACACAAAGGGTTACCACAGCAGGTTCTTCATCGTTCGACGTTGCCCGTTAGTAATTACACAAAGGGTTACCACAATCTCCTTTCTCTTGTTTAATGCAATATATTAGGAATAAAAGTAACCAATAACCAAACTAATAAATATGGATGACCTATTTTTCAACTACTTGACCCAAAAGTTTTAAGCCAATATTAACATCATATTCATTACCTAGCTTTATAAACTAATATGAGTTCCTTCTGATAATTGTGTGGGACAATGTACCCATGGACTACCATAATACGACTCTAGACACATGTTACCATGGACTTTATTCATCAATAGCTAGATTCGACAATCATCCCTATATAAGGTTAATTTTTTTTTAAGGTGTGGAATGTTCCTATCAACTCCAATAGCCCTATAAAATAGGACAATGTTCCCACTGTTGGAGGCGTGAGTACTTGTTTGTTACATATTTTCTGGACACTAGAAATATGTTAGTTGCATGACTCTTGTTCAAATATATAAATCCATTGTTTGCTACATTATGATACCTATGTTTTATTCTATATTTAAAAGGGTGAGTTATATTAATTTTTATGAATTATTACTAAGATTTAGTACTTAACTTGGTTAATTTTGTGTTCTTGAAAGGTGCAAGATGATAAAAGAGCTTATACAAAAAAAAAAATTGAAGAAGTAATTATGAAGAACATGATGGGATTTGTTAGCCATGTTCTCCCCATGCTTTTATTGTTGGAATTGTACTTGATTATTGAGAAACACATTGAATAGGAGCAATCGTGCATCCATCGTGTTTCATAGGAAAATGGTGAAGTGTATTTTTTGGAATATAATTCATTTTGAAAACAGAGAGTTACGTAACGGATTGAGAGTAGTTGTGTTGTCCTTATGCATTGCTAAATTTTGGTCAAGCGGAATCACAGAGAGAAGCACGAGGTGATTGGAGATGTCATCCTTCCACCTTGTAATTTTAAGAATTCAGATGAGAAGAGTCATGAAAAAGCACGAGGGTATTGGGACTCACATGCTCACACTGTGTTGCTAGATAGACGAAGAGTATTGAAGATACAGAGCGAAGTATGACTGGAAATGGAATATCATGTATCGGTCGTGTTCTTAAGCAAATGAGATGGAATTTAACTGTTATAACCAATGGTGAGTTACACGACTGAATAGGGAAAGCCATGTTCACCTCATGTACTTTTGAAGACTTGGTCAGCTATACAAATATCCGAGGAATTACAGTTATTTGAGATATAAGGGGCATTGCCGACTTTTGTCACAAGTATAAAAGCTTATAACATAGTTTAGATAGAACAGGAAAATTTTTTTTCCTCCCTCCATTAAACATAGGATTAGATTCTTGAATTGGAGATCAGGTGTACTCCATCCATTGTATCATTGATTTTCAACAGATATATAGTGTGCTTCGTAATATTGCAATGGGGGAGTAGGAAATTATCGTCTAAACAACATAAGAACCCGATATGTTGCTATATACTTGTGCTTGTTGGTTTAATGAAATTTTCATGTCTTTTTAAGTCTAATAATGAGTGTTGAATTGTTCCATGAATTGATGTTTTAGGGATATTGATTTTGTTGTTGATTTCATGTATGCAGATTGAGAAATTGCATATTTGAATAGATCTAGCATAATCAGAAAGACTTTTTGGATCTCTAGAAATAGAGTTACGAGAGTCTTTCGTTTTTAAATCTATTTTGGTGAAAGATTCAAAGTATGATAAAGCGACCATTTGATTGTTACAAATCAGAAGACATTCTTATAGGTAGATATGAGAGATTAGTGATTAATAATCTTGAGAGATATATTAATCTATTCTAGGAATCTTACGGATTAATCATACGTGAGAAATCATTCAAATATCATTTAGAATATGATATAGCGATATTCTTGTGGTTAATTGTTGTTTAGATGAATTGTGTGATATAAATTACGAATTCTTCTTGTTGTAGATTGCTTGAGAGTGTAAAAATAAGGATTAATTCATATTAACAATTGTAATTGATATACTTTGAATTAATTTTAAGGTAGATAATAGATTAAAAAGCTATTGCTAGTAGTTATCCGATCCCCATGGGACGACTTGTTCTCATTGTCTATACTATAAATGATACGTATACTTGCCTACATATTAATTGAAAAGAGGAATTAAGAGAAATATTATATTGATTGACCAATTAATATCACACTAGATCTATGAATGTGTGATATGCAACAGGTGCATACTTGATATTATTATTGTATTGCACTTTGTGACCCTTTTTTTCCTCGGGTGATGCTTATTGTATAGATGTTGCCTATATTTCCATTAGATTCCATTTCAAGAATGGCATGGCATGGGGTGGATTAGATAGTGATAGTGATAATGATGCATAGAGGCACTTAGATGGTCCTATTTATTTATTTTCAATGACGTATATGGTATATTGGCATTTGATTGCCATCGTACTGAGGTTTTTAAGTTCAATATAATTCCAATAACCGACACATTTAAACTCATTTTCCCTAGTGACTTCATAGATACGGCTACGAGTGAGACAGGTATAGGATGAATCATATAAGACCTAAACATTCCCCAGTTTCCTACATGGTCGCTCAACCTCACCCATGACCTTACATGTTTTCTTTCTTTCTTTGTAACACATGAACTAGCCCCTATAGAGTTTTGGTCTTGACTTACCCTGTTGTTAACCTAATCATTCCTAAAACAAAAACAAAAAGTAAAACTTACCCATTGTATATATTGAAATGTTAAATAAAAAACTTGTTTTCTAACTACGAGCTAAATTACTTTTAGCCCGAAGATGAACATATTGGTATTTGAAATCGTTTAGGCTTAAGTCCATAAGGTTAAGGTTGAGGTGGACATGTTTATTTTAATTGGTAAAATTATTGAAATGTTTTATTATGATATGAATAATACCATTTAAGATGTTTGTAAACCCTTAAATCATTGAATGTGTATGTCATTTTATAACAAATGTAATAATTTCTTAAATCTAAGATTAGTAGAAGTTCACTTAGTAATCATAAAAGTCTTAAATTGGTTGCTTAAAAGTAACACATGCTTAGCATACTCATAATAATTTATGGAGAAAATTGTAGACAACACCTTTAAACTTTGATTTTGATGTAGCTATATTTAATATTCAAATGTCACAAAATAACTCTATTAAATTTTGACAAAACAGCAATATTAATGACTCCTGATTTTTTTAATCAGAGTGGATGTCAAATTTGGTACTTGAACTTTACACAACATTTCAATTTGGTACACTAAATTTTGAAGTTGTCAATTTAATACCTACCAAACGTTTTGTGGTTATTTTCACTCTCTTTATTATTGTCTACTCTATTTGCTGATTTTAATATATAATTGAATATTTACTACTTTTTTTTTAACACTTTCTAGTACTAATAAGTTGCTTCTTTCACATCATAAAACATAGGGTGTTATCTAGATAGTAAAAAATACTTATGAAATATTTGATTGAGTATTAAATTTACTACTTCAAAGTTCAATTACGAAATTGAACTTTTTGTGCAAAGTTTAAGTATTGGATTTAACATTTTCTATTATGATCGAATAAAAAGTAAAGAAAAAAAAAAGAGGAAACAAGTTAAAGTCTTAGGAGGTGTTAAAGTATAATTTTACAAATTTGAAAGGTCGTTTTGTCATCAATGTGGAAATTTATAACAATCATTTACAACCGATGGGAGTGTTAGCTACCAAATTATCAAAGCTTATAGAGGCAATATTCATTTTCACTTACATCATATTTTAAAATAATTTAAGTTCGGTGGTATATCCAATTTTAGTATAAATGGTACGATACGCATAAAGATTAGGATGCGTGATAGGTTACATGTCCTCAAAATAAAACGTTCGCGATCCAATAAATTTTTACTATAATCACAAAAGGAAACATTAAGGAAAATATAGGCAATGTTCTTATAGAAAATCCAAATCAAACATTATGGACAAGGGTAATGATAAAATTATTTTCTCTATCTTCTAATCATATGCTAGTTCACTCATCAAGTCTTCAAGTTATAAAGAGAAAAGAAACGAAAGGAGAGAAACACCACAAGAAGGGAGGAGGAGGAAAAGAAAATGTAAGCCCCTAGATTTTTCGATAATATAGGAAAACTCTAGAACCGGAAGTCAAAACGAAACCCTGAAATTAACCTAGTTTTAGTGAATCTAGATCCGGCAATCCCGTGTTCTTAAACCCTAGAAAACGAAATTGAAATAATTGAGGAATATGGTTCGTAATAATATAGGAAAGCTTAAAAATATCAGATTCGTAATTTTCTAGTGTCCTTCGAATCCGATCGGGATCAGTTTTCAAAAACCGTGCCCCGGATAGTAAAAATATTCCGACAACACCAATAGATTCGTAAAAATATAAGGTTTTCAAAAATATCAGTTTTAGAATTTTTCGGTAACTAAAATATCAATATAGACCTTTTACGCGTATTTTCTTTACTACCGGCATTTTAATTGTCTAGTCTGCTATTCATAGTACTTTTCTACTATTCACCTATCTTTACTTTTTCTTACACTCTACCATATCTATACTTACAATTTACCTTCCCCATACAACTTTAATCACATCATACTTTACACATTACTTCTTTTATTACAAAACAAACAAAATAAATAATTTCTCCCCCCCCCTTAAAGACCCAAAACCGGCGCCTATCCCTCTCTCTTCCCTCCAATTTTATTTTCTTTTCCAATTTATTTTATTACATAATTTCCACTCCAAAAATCTATAAATACCCCCTTCCCCTTCATTCTTTCACACAACAAAATTCATACTAAAACTCTCTCAAATCACTCCACAAAATCACTCTTCCAAAATCTCTCTCGAGTTCTTTCTTTTCTTTAGAAAACAAGTCCTACATAATACTACAACCTATTTTTTTCTTCTTCAACCAACACATAAACCTTAGATAAAAGTTTCTTTCATATACTCATCATGTTCATATAACTTAACATGAGTTTAGTGTATGTTTCTTAGACTCGTTGAGTTAAAGAAGCAACAATTTATTCATGTTTTGTTTTTGTTCATGTCCAATTCTTTCCTTTATTATTATGTTGTTATTGTTATTATTTGTTCTAACCTAACTTATATAAAGTATTATGTATATTATGTATATATATTTATTTAGAGCATATAAGCTCATTTGTTATTTATTTACTTCAAGTTTTTCAATTTATTTAATTCATGTTGATTTAACTAGTCTCTAGTTTTAGACTTGTCCATATCAAATCAAAACAATTTTATTTCTTTACTTTTCTCTTTCTTTTGAGGACTAGTTTATTCTTAGTCTTGGGATACCTTGATGAAGCTAGGGTTCCCAATACTTACTTTATTTTTTATACTCTTATTTTATTTATCTTGTTTATGTTGTTTTTAAATTTCTCATAGTTATGTATTCTCATTCATACATGAATATGTTGTTATTGTCTCAACCACAATAGAAATGAGTTTTCTCAAGTAATAAAAATAAGAATAAGAACTCTCTTTAAAAATAATAAATTTTGTCACATATAAGAAATTATTTTTTTCCTTAAAGACTTGAAATTTTATCCTAATAAATATTTTCTAAAGTTAGATAAGATTAGCTCAAGTTTTAGTAACAATACTATATGGTATTTTATCAATGAAAACAAAGTTATCAAACTTTTTTAAACCAATGAAATAAAGAAAAATTCCTTAAACTTAAACAAATGTTTTCTTAAACTCATATGTAAAGTTTTCATTAACATATTAAAGTTTAGATAAGTTTTACAAAATTATCAAAAATAACCTTTCTAAGGATAAGCCTTACTTCGGAAATAAAAATATTAAATGACATATAAGATCATTGATGATTATTCTTTTAAAGTGGATCAAACTTTAGAAAAGCTTTAGAACATATAACCATAAAATATTTAGAAAAACTATATCTTCCAAAACACTAAAAATAAAGTTATGGGAATCCTAAAAGATTAAGATTTCTTTTTGAAAATTTAATTATTCTCAATAACTAATAAATGAAGTTAAAGAAGGAAATACACACTTATGATAATTTAGGAAATTTTTCAAAAACAAAACTAACTTCTTTTCAAGTTTTAAGCTTTATCTCACTTTTAAGACACATTGTTTTACAAGATCATTGTTGAGACAACACTACTAAATTCATGCATATGGTTTGAGTATATATATGTGTGTATTCAAAGGATTTTCAACCATACAATATATCTATATTTTTTAACAAGGAATTCTTGAATGAAGAAAGTTTGAAAACTCTATTTTTAGAAATTTGTATAAAATCTGTACGTTACTATTTCAAGACCCAAATAACTTCTTTTAATAAAAACAACCTTAGGAATAGATAGATCTTTTCGAATAGGTAGAAATCGATATATAATACGAAATTCCGAGTTAAAATGAGCAAGTTATGGCCATTTTAAATTGGAATTTTCATTCATACGATTTTTTGATGAATTCAATAATATAGAATTATAGAGTTTAACTAGAGCTTGGATGAAATACTCATGTCGGGTATTTCTTTTGGTTTAGGTGTCGAGGACGAAGATCTTCCCTTCCCAGAGGATTACTTCGACTCCTAGAAGAAAGCTATGGACGAGTGAGTTTCCTTTACGCTTATGTATTCGCGCATGTGCTTATAGAATAGAGTAGATGTTAGGAAAAGACAAAATTGATATGCATGTGGGATATCATGGGAATTATGTATGTGAATTGTTGTGCGTCATCAATAAACAATAAGTATATCGGAACCCGATTTGTGATTGATATAAATGTTTTCATGCATGAATTGTTATGGGTGTAAATATTGATTTGATCGCTTTAAAATGATTTAATGTATATTGAAATCCCATACAATAAGTTGCTCATGCATATCACTTAGAATATCATTTCGAAGTTTTGCTACTACTCCTCAGCGTATGACCAAAAAGGTAAGTGCCTAGCTACATCTTGAAGGTTAGGACGTTCGGAGAATACGGCCTCAAGGTGTAGCCGAGCCGGATTGATCGCTTTGGCATGGAAGGCCCGGGGACTAGTAATACGGTTCGTTGGAACCCCAAGACGCGTAACTTTAAGGAGGTCGGTCGGGATCCAGTTCAAAGCATTCCCTAACCACCGATGGAGGGGTAAATCCATCACACATACGAAACCGGATAGCCGTATGTACTGTTTGATCATATGGTTGTTGCATTCATATGCTTGTTTAATAAACTTGGTTGATTGCTTGTATGAGTACTTTTGCGTTAGGAATATCTCACTAAGCTAGTTATGCTTATACTCCTATAGACTTTTGATATTGTAGGATTATCTTTTGCACTCGAGACCACCTTGATTCCCTAGGTAGAATCTTTATTTTGAGAAGCTTTTGGAGGAATTCTATTTTTAATCTTATAGTAGATTTCTTCTAAATCTTCTAGCTTTTGTTGTTTATCTTAGCAAGACCATGTTATTATGAGATTATCGGGGGAATGCCCCTTAGAAGCTGTAAGACTTTTATTTCAATAAAATATATATTAAGTGTTATTTTGCATATTCCGCTGCCAATGTCTTAAAACGCATTACTCCACCGGTCTCCCTTTTGTTGTGAATGTACGCCTTGTACCGATATGGAAGCTTTCAAGTGACTGAGGTAGTCATTCTTAAGTTTTAATATTGTGTACGGCGGGCTGTCACGTTTAGGGTACCCATTGGGGCGTGACAGAAAATGAGGTGAATCATAAAGAAAAATGAATGATGAACGAAAGATACACTCATTGGAAGTCCATCATATCTATTATATATGATTGGTTTATCCAAAGCAATCTTGCATGGTCTTCTCTCTTTTGTCGGTGAGTGTGACATTCTTCTTTTGTTATTATATGAGTATTTTTGGCTCATAAAATTCCATTTGTTGATCTTTTTGGATTACCTTTATTGGTAGATCTTTTAGATTGTGTGTGTCCCTCACTCTCAAATGCACACTTGTATTTTATCTCTCTACACTATATTTGATCAATGTCTATTAAACATATAATGTGTGTAAGGATATCTATTTTTTATTTGAAATGTATCGATAAGATTTTTTTATTTAATTTTATTTTTTGTACTTTTTCATCACATGACAAAGATGATGGCTAATGAATAAAGTTAGAAGCAAAACTATTTACACACTCTCTCCATGGCATGAGAGACTTCAACACACTCGATCGACTTGACAAGTTAGTGTAATGCTGCTATAATAGGTTATATAAGTCAATCATTCTCCCTTACTCTCTCTCCTCCTCCCCCTTTTAAAGGATTATATTTACCATTTTCTTACTTATTTTTTTCCTCACTTACGGTCTGTTCACTTGACATGAATAGCTTTTCATTTATTTATCGTTCAACATAAGATTAATATTACAATATTCACTTCAAATGGATTACAATTCATAATGAAAATAATGAATAACAATTCATATCTCCATCCTATGAATTACCATTCAATGGTCTATTTTTTAACTTTCTCATCAACACTCTGTTTTGAAAATAACACCTATATAATTATCCTTTTTTTGCAATAAATATATGGAGCATTATATAAATTTTACTTTTTACCCTAATAATTATCTGATTTACTTTTAACATAAAGTGAACATTGTAATAACCATTACAACACTATTATCTTCCCTTCGAAGTGGAATTTCATTTCCTCTCTATTCTATTCAGTGCAGTGAACGGGCCATTAATGTTTGTTATAAAATCTAAACACGTATTATTTCACATCTTAAACCTTTTATTTATTTTTGCTACATGTAGACCTATAATTATCCAATCCCATGTGTCGAGCCTGGATTTTTTCCACTAATCTTAATCGTGTTCATTTCTCTTAACCCGATTCACATTAAACCCGAACCCATTTAACATGAATCCTCGACTAGGGGTTAAAAGAAATTTTAAAAAAAATTTAGAGTCGCCACCCCGATATAAATCGGGAAAAAATAAAAAGCTAGGATCAATGGGTCGGTTGATCCTAACTTAGCTACTAGTCTGCGAAAATTTGATTTAAAAAATCAACTTTTTAAAACCAGACATCATGGATTCGGGGCTAACCTATTAAAACCAAATGGTTACCACTTTTGGAATTTTAAATTTGTAATTTATCCTTTTCATGCTCAAAAATTCAAATTATATTTTACATAACAAATATTTGCAAGTCAATTATTCATTTTATTTTTATTATTTTTTTTATTCATTTTTACTTTATAACAACAAACATATCTCTCTTTTTTTTTTAAAACAAAACTTTTTTTTTATTTTTATGTCGCCCTGCAGGTGCCTACGTACTCGCTAATCGAGATCAGACAAAACGTAGTTCTTTTTTTAAAAAATTTAATTTGTTGATCAATTTTTATTTTGAACTATTTTTTTCTTTAAATTCATTAGTTTTCAAATTTTTATAAAAAAAATTATTTTTGACGATCCTATGGTCTAATCAATTGATTTTTTTTATTTTATGAAAATACAATTTTTCTAAGCCCAAAAATCATTTTTTTTTTAGAAATTTTGTTCTTTGGAAAATCCAATTTTATTATTTTTTATTGATTTTTTATAATTTTTTTATTATTATTTTTATTATTTTTTTTTTAAAAATCATCACACATTCATAATATATTCAGAATAATTTACAATTATATAAAAATATTTTTCATGCATTAAATATGTATTCCTAAGGCAATTTGTGGATAAATACACATTAAAATATTCAAAAAAAATAAAAAATATAAAAAAAATAAATTTATATAAAAATAAATATTTGATTTTTCTGGATTTTTCTGTATTTTTCTGAATTTTTTATGAATTTTTATAAATTTTTTTGCTATTTTTATCATTTTCAGAAATTAATATATAATAAAAATATAATAAAATAAATGCGATTACCTGGACCGTCGGATGAGGCGGACGAAATCTGGAGCGTTGATCTCGCTGACCGATCTGGATCGTCTGATCGCTTGTTGACTCGATCTGAGCCGTCTGATCGCTTGATGAAATCTGGGCCTCTGATCGCTTGATGAAATCTGAGCCGCTGATCTGTTTGATGAAATCTGGGCCGTCTGATCTGCTTGATCGAATCTTAGCCGCTGATCTGCTTGATCGAATCTGGCCGTCTGATCTGCTTGATTGAATCTGGACCGTCCGATCAGAGTTGACCGTTGACCGATGACCGACGACCGTTGACCGATGACCGACCGGGTTTGGGTTCGGATTTTCGGGTCGGATCTCGGAGCTCCGGCGGGTGAAAGAAGACGATGACGCGACTTTTCGGGCGGATTCCGGCGGCTCCGGTGGTCCTCGGTGGCTGGAAGTGTCGGCCCGACTCCTGCTGCGACGGCGCGTCCTTTGGTGGTGGTGGCGTTCACTCAGAACGGCGGCAAGCGGCGGTTCCGGTAGTGGTTGTACGGCGGCGTTTGAAGAACAAAATAAAAAAAATTTTCAGAGAGAAATCCGATCAATTCGAACAAATCTTAAGCACACTAAATCATCCAAATAAAGTTTCTAACATTGTTTACAACACTCAATTTGGATTAAAACTGATCTAATCAATTCGAATTTGAAAAATTCGAATTCTATACCCTAATTTCAAGAATTTCGAATTGGCTTTTTCTATGTATGTGTTCTTCTGAAATTGACTTTGTGCCTTTTGCTCCTAGGACCTCCTATTTATAGGTTGCAAGCTCAATTTTCAGTTTCGAACAGTTTCGAAAATGAATGGATTTTTGCCCTTTGATTTTTCCACGAATTTAATTCAAAAATCCATGATTAAATTGTTTGAAACTGATGAATTGAGATTGTTTTCATATTCCATGCCAGATTCATCCACTCAATTTTTGTAACTCCTATTCATGTGCAATTGAATACTTTATACATTGAATTTTCTAACTTTTGGTTGTTTTTTGCACTAATTTTGTAATCACTTTGTAACCACTTTGCAATCCCATCATCAATTCTGACAATCAATGATTTTTTGTGTCAGTTAAAAACTGATGCAAAGTAAGGCAAGAGTCACATTTGAGGAAATGAAAAGATAAAATGATAAAAAAGGTAAAATTTACCTTTGCTAGGGTTTGAACCTGTGTCCTTGAGCTTGAGTGTGTGTTTGGGTCCATATGTTTAACCAACAGGCCATTTGGCCTGTGCCTTGATCACTTAGCCAATTTCATCAATACTTAAGGCTTTTGGAAAATGAATTTAATTAAATTTTAAGCCTTAATTAATTGGGCAAAAATTGGGTGTCTACACCATGACAATTTTTATGGATAAAATATACATGAAGGACTTAAGTTTTCACAACTTTTTTTTTTTTTGGGTCTCAGAACTACATTTTCCTTTTCCTTCTTTTTTTTTTTTTTGTTTTATTTGAGGACTTGTGTTATCGCGTACGAGTTAAAATAGGATTTTCGTTTGTCTCTATTATAACCGTTGTTAAAAGGTAGGTCGTAAAATGAAAATACGTAAAGGCATAAGTCTTGAAATGACGAAATAAATAAATAAATAAAAGTATAAAAGACTTAGGTTCTCGCATTGTTTTTTAGTTTTTAATTTTACAGCATTTTTATTATTTTTCCATTTCACGACCCTCTTTTAATGGCTTTATAATGGGGAATGGCAGGATCCTATTTTGATACTTTTTGAAAATAGAGGTCACGGATTGGAAAAAATAAATATCTTATTAGCGCATTTGTCCCATTTTTTTTCATTATCAATGGCAATGATTGATTCACATATTATTGTAATGTAAAATCCCATGGGAAGGTGATAATAAGTGTATAACCTGTATATTGTTATGATTATTATAGCCTAGTGATACGAATGTTAAATCATAGTTAAAAAATAAAATGAATAAGTGCATTTGTAATAAGTCAAATGTAATTTTCTTCTTGATACATGAATGATTGCTCCATCCTTTTAAAAATCTTCCTTGACATGCTTTTCTAGGATACAATTGTATTAATTGGCTGAATGAAATAAGGTAGGAATAAAATAATAATAATTCTTAAAGAATGAAGTTGATAACTAATAACTGTTCCTCGTATTTCATTTGAAGTCTTAAGGATAAATATGAAAATATGACTAAGTTAATAAACAGTTATTCTTCCACTGGTGTACGTAATTGTAATTTCTCATTTTGTAATAGTAGCTATTCCATCGATTAAACACAAATATAAATTTGTAGAGAAAGAATAATCTCCACTTTATGGAGTCAATTAAACATTCCACAAATGTTGTATTTTTAATTATAAATAACTTTTATGGTGCATTTACTCATAGCTTGACATGTACTGAACACTTTGTAATATTTACTATAGTATAATATTTGAAAATGGCCATAACAAAAATTATGTTGACTTGTTTAACAAAACCCTAAAAATATAAACTTTTGTGGTTGGTGATTAGGCAAATGCCAAAACAATAGTGCTAGTATTATGCTAATGGTTCTGTAGTCTAGTATCCCTTAAGTGAGAGGTATTCGGAAGAAAAAATAGTGCTACCATTATAATCGAAGAGAATAAGTTCATTATGCCGAAAGGTGGTGTCATATCACTACAATGTTTGGTTGATGCAATGAAATTGTTTGAAATATAATAAATTAAAATCGAAAAAATGAGTAAAGGACTAAGAAATCCATTCCTATGTGTGGTATATCTATTAAATTAAATTAAACGAATTGTTTATTTACAAAAGGTACATTTTAAAATATGGAAATGTTTATTTACCAAAAAAAAAAAAAAAAACCTTTTGTATGATTATGAATAATATATGGGTGGTTGGATAAGAAGATGGTGGAATGTAATCGTGATTCCTCATTCTCAAAGTAGTATCAAATCTGCCTTAGAATGTCGGAATTGATAATTTCTAGTAATTGTGTATTTGACTTTTAAAATCACTTTCAAACATATGAATGAGAATGAAACTTGAAATCACGATTCTATTCTCTCAATAAAATGTACCATTGTAATTGTACAAATGTATGGATTGAAATGGAATGAGAATAGAATGATAAATCCATTCATTTGTATGGATACATCGCATAAATATAGAAATTATATTATATTGTTGATCCTTAATCCAACGTTGGCCTTATATGTGAAATAATATATTTACGGGCTGTCATATTAAGTTAAGCTCAATTAAAAGTGATCATATTAGGATTTAGTATTTGGGCTTTAATGTATCTAATAGGTATGACCTTTTTATGTATAGAGACCTTATGGTAATATCTATTTTTATGATGGGCTAAAATAGAAATACCAAAAGATAACATTGAGTTATCTCTATAAATAGTGGTTATGGTCCTTAGGTTACATGTATAATTTTTAGTTTTTTCTGAATCCCATCATCAGAGAGTACGAGAGAAAACAAAAGGATCTCTCAAAAGGAAAACATGTTGATCTAGAAGGCTAATCTCAAAACTCTAAAATTATTGATTACTATGCATTCAGGTATGCTTCTGCTTATCTATTGTTTAATTTTTAATGATTAAACATGAACAATCTAGGGTTTTATATGTGATGGTTTTCACAAAAGATTAATTTAGGTTTAACAAGTGGTATAAGAGCATACATGTTTGATCATTAGGAATTATTTTGGTAATTTATAGGGTGTTGCTTTCCCTTAATTTTTAAGGTTTAGGGTTTCAAGGAATAAATATAAAAGGTTTATTTTATATTTATCGGAATTCAGTTGCCGTCAAGATCGGATATGAAATCACGCATGTCTATTGGAATTTCATCTCCCTTATTCTAAATCCTTATATAATGTCAAGTCGATGAAATACATGTTTTCCATTGATATTTTATTTATTTATGAAATCATCTATTGATGAATCTCGACTTCTTATGGGGCTTTGGTTTTTGTTTATCATTCTTGCCGTTGATACTGTACAAGTGTACGTATACTTATATTGATTTATGAATTTGATTTTTGACATGAATCTCGTTGATGATGTCGATTCCATTAATTGATAAGTCGTGAATTATTCCATCATGTTCCTCTGTTTTCTTAATCACAATTTAATATGTTATCGAATAAAATCACTGTGTCGGCATCAAATACAATGAAATTCGCAAATTATGAATGAACATATAATTCTTTTATATGGATTACTGCTCATGATGGTTTATGTTGAAAGTTTATGCGGTTTCATCCGAAAATTGGGTTATTTTAATTATTTCTATAATATGAATTCCTTGTATTGCGTATATGTTAATTTAATGGATTGAATTTTAAGTTTTCCGTGTTCAATGTTATTTTAATTAATTTTTGGTCAATTTATATTTATGGGTTATTAAACCCAATAAGTTTTGGTCAAAATTAAAGTTGATTAATTGTGACTTTGACCCAAAGTTTGATATAATTGGAATATTGGTATGTTTATATATATTTTGAGATGAATAATTAGAATAACATACCGCCAAAGTGCTCCCTCTTGTGGAAATTAGTTTGTTTTAAAATATAAAAGGTTGCTTGCAACTTATATGAATATTTAATCGGCCCAAAAAGGTTAATGTTTAATAGAATTGCAAGTGCACCTGTAATAATAAATGCGTGATGATTATTTGGTTTTACATGTGAATAATAAATCAGCCTAAAGGAAGGTTTATTGTTTAATATGTTCTTATTTCAGTGTTTGATTACTATACCAAGATACCACTTAGTAGTTAATATTTTGTCCAAAGATGAAATATTAATGGGGTGCCCTATATCTTGAGATGGGGTTTATCTTTATTTGAATTTATCATTTTGTTTTAAGACTTATGTGAGCTTGTTTATTTGTCTGTTGTTCTCGTTCAATATAAATAATCCTGTTAATATTACTGCCAACATCAATTTCATTCCTATGCTTAATGGCACTAACTTCAAGTCATGAAAGAGAATCTCTTGATAGTACTTGGAGTCATGGATCTCGAACATGCGTTAAGGATTGATTCTCCTTTACCTCTTATTGATAAGAGTACCTCCGATGATAAGAGGGAGATGGAAAAGTGGGAGAAATCAAATCGCATGTGTATGATGATCATGAAGAAAGCCATTTCAGAAGCATTCAGAGCACAATTTTTATAAAATAACTAAGGCTAAGGATTTCTTGATGAAATTGAGAAAATGTTTGCCAAGAATGAAAAGGCAGAAATTAATACACTTTTGGCAAGCCTAATCTCAACGAAATATAAGGGTAAAGGTAATATTAGGGAGTACGTCATGGAGATGTCTCATCTTGCTTCCAAATTAAGAGCACTTAAGCTCGACCTCACAGAGGACTTGCTAGTACATTTGGTTTTGATTTCTCTTCCGGCACAGTTTAGCTAGTTTAAGGTGAGCTATAATTGTCAGAAAGAGACTTGGTCTCTGAATGAGCTCATCTCACATTGTGTTCAAGAAGAAGAAAGGCTAAAGCAAGATAAAATTAAAAGTGCTCACCTAGCCTCCACCCCTAAAAATAGGAACAAAGATAACAAAAGGATTGAAAGCATCAGATATGATCATGGTGGCGAATACTACGGCAAATATGATGGTTCAGATGAACAACATCCAAGACCTTTTGCTAACTTCCTAGAGGAATGCGGTATCGTCCCATAATATACATGCTAGGTTCACCCATTATGAATGGTGTTGCTGGAAAAACGAAACATGACGCTTAAGGATATGGTGAGGAGAATGTTTTGTTCTCCACCTTACAAATCATTCTTAGGAGAAGCACTTAAGATTGCAGCATATATACTTAACAGGGTTCCAACTAAAGCAATCAATAAAACCCCTTATGAGCTTTGGACGGGTAAGAAGCCTAGTATAAAGCATTTACAGTGTGGGGATGTCCAACTGAGGCACACCTTAGACCTAATGAAAAGAAACTGGACTCAAGAACAGTGAGTTGTATTTTGTTGGGTACTCCGAAAGATCAAGGGTTACAAGTTTTATGATCCCATAACTAAGTCAATATTTGAGTCAGGAAATGCTCGGTTCTTTGAGGATGTCGAGTTTACGGGGGGAGATATGGTTAGAGACATTGTCTTTGAAGAGGAATATGTTGATATTCCCATAGGTGTTATTGAATTTGGTCGAGATTCTGTTCCTGACTTTGCTCAAGACACAATAAACCTAGACAATGGTGGAGATCCCGTCAAAGGGACTGTTCCAGAAGAACAAACTCTACCACCTCAAGAACCTATGCCATTAAGGAGATCCACTAGACAAAGAAGAAGTGCAGTGCCAGGTGATTACATCGTATTTCTTCAAGAACGTGAGGTTGACATTGGAATGATGGAAGATGATCCAATCAACTTCCGTCAAGCCATTAAAAGTTCTAACTCTCAAAAGTGGATTGATGCCATGAATGAAAAAATAAGGTCTATGAAGGACAATGATGTTTGGGATCTTGTACCATTGCCAGAAGGTATGAAGCCCATGGGTCGCAAATGGATATATAAGACCAAAAGGGATTCGAAAGGCAATGTGGAGAGGTACAAGGCTTCTCTTGTTACAAAAGGCTTTACACATAAAGAAGGCATCGACTACAAAGAGACTTTCTCACCGGTTTCTTTGAAAGAATCTTTTGATTAATGGCACTAGTGGCATATTTTGATATTGAGTTACATCAGATGGATGTAAAGACCGCCTTCCTCAATGGTGACATTGATGAGACGATCTATATGGTACAACCAAAAAACTTTGTGTTGGAAGATCCAAAGAATGTGGTTTGTAAACTTAAGAAATCCATCTATGGACTTAAACAAGCATCTCGACAATGGTATTTCAAATTTCATCAAGTGATCATCTCATTCGGTTTTGAGATGAACTTGGTCGATGATTATAATACCATAAGTTCTGTGGGAGTAAGCACATTTTCTTGGTCTTATATGTTGATAATATTTTGCTTGCCAGCAACGATATGAGCTTATTGCACGAAACCAAGAGATTTCTAGCTAAGAATTTTGAGATGAAAGATCTTGATGATGCCTCTTTTGTGTTAGGAATAAAATATACCGAGATCGCTCTTAGTGTATTCTCGGATTATCACAAAAGACTATATCGAAAAAGGTACTCAAAAGGTATGGAATGCAAGATTGCAGACCAAGTGATACCCAGTGGCTAAAGGAGACAAATTTAGTCTCAATCAGCGCCCTAAGAATGATTTTGAGGAAAAAGAAATGCAAAGATTCCTTATGCATCAATAGTAGGGAGTCTAATGTATGCTTAGGTTTGTACACGTCCAGATATTGTGTACATTGTAGGAATGTTAGGCAAATACTTGAGTAATTCAGGATTAGACCATTGGAAAGCAGCCAAACGAGTCTTGCGATACTTATAGAGAATAAAAGATTACATGCTCACTTATCATAAGTCGGATCATAACGAGATCATTGGGTATACTGATTCTGATTTTGTTGGATGTCAAGATAGTATGAAATCTACATTAGGCTACATCTATCTGTTAGCTAGAGGAGCTATCTCTTGGAAGAGTGTAAAATAATATCTTGTTGCCTCTTCTATATGGAAGCAGAGTTTGTAGCATGTTATGACACGTCTAATCATGGAATATGGTTGCATGATTTTGTCACAGGGTTGCACATTATGGATACTGTTAATAGACCACTTAAGTTATTTTGTGACAATAAGTCAGCAGTTCTAGATTCCAACAACAACAGGAGCTCGACAAAATCAAAGCATATAGACATCAAGTTTCTAGTTGTAAAAGAAATAGTTCAGAGTGGACAATTGTCTATAGAGCATATAGGAACAACTCTATGATCGCAGATCCGCTCACTAAAGGAGTGCAACCTAAGGTGTTTCATGAGCACACTGTTCATATGGGTGTCATGTCCTTAAGTGATATTTAGTTTTAATGGGAGTTTGTTATTTTGAATGCTTTTATGTCATAGACAAACTTTAATTAGTTGTTTCAGTTTGTCATGTTTTTTTAAGGATATTTTCTGCAGAAATAAAGTATTTTGTTTATTTACACTTTGATTTTGGTATATGGTTTGATCTCACCAAGGTTTATGTTGAACCAGTAGGAATAGACATGTTAAGATCACATTGCATGGAATTTCCTTGCTACACATCCATATCATGATCCACTCATTTAATTGTGTCAGACACTGTGACCATTGATAGGTTGAGTTACGATAAATGTAACGAATACTGCTTTGATCATATGTTGATATGGTTGATGGACCAGATTAGTCATAGATTCATTTTGGTAATGACTGCAAATTTGAGCTCATATGGTTGTTTTGGCAAGACATAATTATAAGGTTACACGTATAGTCCAACTGGGAGATTGTTGGATCTTTAATCCAACGTTGGCTTTATATGTGAAATAATTATATGTTACGGGCTATCATATTAAGTTAAGCTCAATTAAAAGTGATCAATAGGATTTGGGTATTTGGGCTTTAATGTATCTAATAGGGTATGGCCTTTTTATGTGTAGAGACCTTATGGGTAATATCTATTTTTATGATGGGCTAAAATAGAAATACCAAAAGATAACATGGAGTTATCTCTATAAATAGTGGTTATGATCCCTAGGTTACATGTATAATTTTTCTAGTCTCTTTTGAATCCCATCATCAGAGAGTATTGAGAGAAAATAAAAGGGATCTCTCAAAAGGAAAACATGTTGATATAGAAGGCTAATCGCAAGACTCTAAAATTATTGATTGCTATGGATTTAGGTACGCTTTTGCTTATCTTTGTTTAATTCTTAATAATTAAACATGAACGATCTAAGGTTTTATATGTGATGGTTTTCACAAAAGGTTAATTTGGATTTAACAAGTGGTCATTCCCAAGCCGAACCATCGGCTCTGATACTAAATGTTAGGGATCTGGAGTATGTCTTCAATGAGAGAAATCTAATGGGTTTTGTGAAGGATAACACAATTAGGTTTTTGACACCATCTATAACCCAAAACCTTTGTTGGTCCCGAAATGATAACCAATAGGGGGGGTGAATTGGTTATAATAAAAATTTTTACTAAATTTTCACACACTTGGTTATACTAATAAAATGGCTTTTGATCTTTATAAAATAAATGAATTTGATGAAAAACTTCTTTAAAATAATAAACCAAAATTATCCTATATGAATAATCTCACGAATATTTAAACTATAGTTTGAAAACTTTCTTCTCGGAACCTTCTGACCAACTCTCTGACTCAAGAACAATAAGAACAACACTCTCTGATTAACCTTCTGACTGACGATCAAATGCAATAAAACAAATTAAAATTACACGAATTAAAGAGAGATGAGTAAGAGAGAAATGCAAAACGAATTATAGAGGTTCCGCCTTGAGCGTCAATCCTCTCTTCCAGCTCCAAGCCAGGGTCACCGGTAATCCACACCGGTTTTGTTCCACTAATCCAATAAATAAGATAGTTACAAGAAGTTCACAATTCACTCAGCTTGATTCTCTCTCAACAACCAATCTACTGAGCCTACTTGCAACTCACAATCACTAAAATAATTTATCAAAAATCTGAGGAGAATAAAGTAAAGGTCCTCGACGGTTTTTGAACAATACGAAAGAACAATAAAAAATGACAGTAATTTCGCTCTTGAATGCTTTTGAATTCTCGTTATTTTTGCTATACTTCTTCTCTCTATTTCTTTAAGTTGTTCATATATATTTGTTCTTCTCAACACTTGAAAACAATCTGCTGCGTTCCAGATTAACTTGTTTTCCAGATTTCTCGCAAAAATGAAGATTTGTTCCTGATATGTCGAGTACAATATCTCTTCAAGTCTATCCTCATATGGATTTGAATTTTGAATTGTCTGATAAGCTTCCTCAAGAGTGAGATAACTTCAAATCTCTACAATCTTGCATGAATATCTCAAACAAGCAAATTCAAACATTCCTCTTGTTAATTACGTCTTGAATCTGTTCAATGTATCACGCCTGGGATATTTATTTTTCTGTTCCATGAATTTCTGACTTCGGACAAGCTCCTGAAATCTTGTATATATATTATGAAAAAAATATCCGAACATTACTTGCATAATTTTATCCCAAATTAATTTTCAAATTACTTAAACTTTCTCATCTTATTTTAATTAAAAAAATAATAAAATACCCTGTGGATTATGAACCAACTTTTGTGGAACAGATTAGATATATTCCCAAATATATTTAATCATTGGAGCTAGGTCTTCATTATATCAAATATTTTGTTTTTCTTCATATCGTATCTTCTGACATTCCTTCTGCCTTTCATCTGTGTACTTGTTCATAACTAACGTTCCTTCTGCCTAAGCTTCTGACTTATCATTTTTCCTTTGTTCATAATAGATGTTCCTTCTGCTAAGCTTCTGACTTATCATAAATATTTGAATCCTCTTGAATAAACTTTCTGGATAACTTTATGATAAAACATACTCAAAATAATCGTTATTTCATTAATTTTTGTTATCATCAAAATCCTTGATTGAGAGAAACCAACAACCTTAAGGCAATGGGTTAATGGGTCTTTCCTCTTAAAACTCTTCACACAAGTCCTATATGGGTTTCTCACACCTGTATCCTAACAATCTCCCCCTCGAGTGTGAGTCTCCATAATGGGATAGGCCATACTCCCTCTCGGTAAGAACTTGTCAAACCGAGTCCACTAAACCCGCTTTATATGTAGTCATACTTACTCACCATGGGTTTCACAAACGAGTCATACCATAAAGCTCTTCTTTCCACATGATGGGCCAACCATGAGAGATTCAATTCCCAGCCGAACCATCGACTCTGATACCAAATGTTAGGGATATGGATTATGCCTTTAATGGGGAGAAATCCAATGGGTTTTACAAAGGATAACATAATTGGGTTTTTGACATCATCTATAACCCAAAACCTTAAGACAATGGGTTAATGGGTCTTCTCTCTTATAAACTCTTCACACAAGTCCCATATTTCCCATATGGAATTCTCACACTTGTATCATAACATATATTTATCAAAAATATCATTAGTGATTAATGTAAATAATAAATGCATAAGAGGATAAATAGGTAATTGTAATAGTAATTATTTATGAGGAAGAAATAAAATTATGATTTTGTCTTTTTAAGGATTGAATCGAATTCTCTTTCAAAATTGAAATTATTGATTACAAGAAATCACAATTTCAGTTTATAAAAATGCACCAAATCATACAAATAATAATAAAACTCGGAATCATAATTTTATTTTGGATTCATTTTTACGTACCAAATGTGAGATAAGAGTTTTTATGGCATTATAAGGATTGTAGCACCTTTCACGAGCAATTAATAAATTATTTCTTTATAGTCTTGCCAGTGCGATGTAGACATTAATTATATATATATATAGTTTGCCAAATACCATCGGTTCCACAACTTCAGGGAGAAGTGTTATTTGAACTCATGCCAATTTATAAGAGCATTGACACTATGGGTCTGTTTGTTTTGGCTTTTTTCCGGCAGATACAGACACTTTTTCAAACTTTTTGCTAACAAATTATTTATCAAGAAATAGATATAGATAAAAAAAGTTGACAGTTCTCATCGAAAGATCAAATGAAACAAATATAGATAAAATTTAAATGCAAATCGGATATATTTATACGTATCATTTTAAAAAAGATACAGATACAGATGAAAAACAGACAATCCAAACAGACCCATATAAATGTTATATGAATAAGAAAATTATTTACATTGCGTTCGAAATCGAAGGGATCGATGAAAATGAAAGTACACGGAATGCTTGACAATTTAAGAAAAATGTAAAAATGGATGGAAAATGATAAAAAGGATGCATTGTGACATCTAAATCTAGCAAGATAACTGTGAAAATTGATGGAAAGAAACACACTTTTATAAAGGTTCTTTGAGTTAGTGTTCATAGAAACTGAGCAATTTATCCAATGCTATTTTCATTTCATTTTCTAAAACAAATCAAATAAAGGAATATATTTCTTACATTTTGTTCCCATGTTCCTATATGCAAAATAAAAATCACACTTCATTTCATTTTCTCTCATCTTCATTCAATTTTTTCATTTCTCTTGTATGAAAAATTATCAAACATAATGTAAATCTAATTAAAACTCCTTTGTGTGCTTTAGTATATTTTGGGATTTTGCCATCCACATAGAAGTTGTGGAACTCCATCTTAAAAACTCAAAAATTTTGATTTTGTGGTGTGTAAGTTATAAAATAAAAACGCACAAAAAGAATGAAAACGAAAAAAAGTAAAAAATAAAAATATAATAGAGTGTAAATTATATTTTGTATTTAAAAACATGCAAGTAAATGTAAACGATTTATTTTTTTTGTTTGATTTTTTTAAAAGAAAATAAAAAAATAACAATTTTCACCGATATCATTCCAAATTTAGATATCACAGTTCATTTTTTTCCTCTCCCTTCCATTTTTATTATTTTCTTAAATTGTCAATAGGTTCTTTATATTTTCATTTCCATGGATTTCTTTCCATTTTAAACATACCATAAATATATATAGTTTTATCACACAACATTGATATCTACCTTAGAGAAAAGAAAAAAACTTCACGTGATTAGGCATAGACATTGGCTTGGCACGATTCGGGTCGGTTCCAGACCGGAACCGGAACCGAAACCGCCAAAGCTGAGGCGGTTCACGGTTCTGGTTTCACATAAACGGTGAATCAAGTTTTTTCTTTTCTTTTCTTTTTTTTTTTGAAACTGCCCTCCCTACACAAGAAGACAGAAGCTTTCTTTATATAAAAACCTCGCCCAGGGAATCTCAGGGCTAATTGTGCCAACTCTGATGTTGCTTGAATGTCAGAAAATCTACTTTCGCACCTTAATAGCTAAAGGCTAGAGCTCCTAAGGCTAAGTAATGGAATTCCGTAAAGCATTATCTTTCCAGATAGAGCAAAGGCCTCCTCTCTTAGATCGATATCCAATAGCAGCAGAGGGAAGTTGGCACAATATGTCATCCCTTCGGTATCGGTGTCGGAGGAATCAGGGGATCCCTCAATGCTGCTACAGTCATTTTCTTTACAGTCCTATCTACTGTGATAAGAGAGCACCTCCCTTTGACCTTTTCGTCACGGAATGTGTGTGTGTGTGTTTTTTTTTTGGCGAGTTGGAACCTGTGGAACCGCCTGTTCCGCATGGACGAACTGCTAAGACCCGTCGGTTCCGATGGGTTCTTCAGCGGTTCATAACCATCCCTGACGTGACGGTTCTTGGGTACGGAACCGCCCCGTGCCGATGTCTAATTAGGCAGGTCGCAATGGCCGTGAAGTATGATTTTTGCCTCAACCCCTTAGAATCATGATTGCCTTTTATTTGTACTGTTATTAAGCCAATACTTATTAATTCGACTCCAAAATCAAACATATAACTTTTTTTTTTTAAACCAATGACCCACTTCCTACATTTTCATAATGTCATCTCTTGAAAACAATTATAGTATTTTTTATCTTATTATGATTTCTTTCTTAGTTTTAACATCCAATTATCTCCTAAAAAGTATTAATAATAACCATATTATCGTTAATTGGATAATTTTTTTTTAATTTGCACACATCGTGGGTGCAACATATGCTAATATTATATTAAGATAGTATATAATTTATATATCTATACTATTAAAGCAAAAGCATCTGCTTTTGTGTCTTTAGTGTAAATATTTTTAGTGTAAACGTATTTAATATAATGTTTTTTGCATATGGGTGTAAAATATTTTTGGTATTCTGAAATCATAAAATTAAATAAGGTTTAAATAGAATTAAATAGGGGTTAAATAGACATAGATATTTATAATATTAAAACAAATGCATGGTGTCTTTAGTGTAAATATTTTTAATATAGTATTTTTAGCATATGGGTATAAAATATTTTTAATCATGAAAATTAAATAGGGTTTGAATATAGTTATATAAGGGTTGAATAGATATAGACATTTCCTTTTTTAGCATATGGAGGTAAAATATTTTTTGTATTATTTAAATCATGAAATTAAATAGGGTTTGAATAGAATTAAATATAGGTTGAATAGACATAGTCTTTTCCACCTAAATCCCTGAAATCATGAAATTAAATAGGGGTTGAATAGATATAATCTTTTTCTTTTTTAGCATATGGGCGTAAAATATTTTTGAATCCCTAAAATCAATTAAATAGGGGTTGAATAGATATATTATTTTCCTTTTTTAGCCTAAGCACGAATCTTCATATACCGATCTAAACTTCTAATACCATATTTATGCATGACAGTTAGCCAACATGAAGAAGTTACATGTAGAAAATACAATTGTAATTATGATTTGTAATTAATTTCCTAATTTCAGGTCTGATTAAGATTGTCTTTTCCAACCTATTAAAACAATATATCTATTTAATTTATATATGTTGGGTTATTTTATTTAATCACGCATCGCGGATGCGTCATCTGCTTGTGTATATGTGTATATATATATATATATATGATTCATATATACTATCCTAACTTTTTGTCTTAATAGTGTAATTATGTACCATAGTAATTGTTCAAAGTGGAATAGATTTAAATGGAAGAAATGGAATAGGAGGCGGAATGATAAATCAATTTCTTTATTTGAATACATGATACAATGAAATAGAAATGACATATATTGATAAAAATATCATTAGTAATCAATGTGAACAATAAATGCATAAGAACATAAAAAGGGCAACTATAGTAAATAATCATTTATGAGAAATGAATAAAATTTCTTTTTAAAATTGAAATCAAATTCCTTCAAAGCTGAAATCATCTATTTAAAGAAATCGTAATTTTAATTTTAAAAATGCATCAAACCATGGAAATGGAAATACAACTAGGAATTGTGACCCTGTTCTAGGTTCTTTCATTTTTTAAGTAATTAATAAATTATTCTTTTTTAGTTTGACGGTGCGATGTAGATTTCGATGTTATATACATCTTGCCAAATACAATCTGGCTACATAACTATAGGGAGAAGGGTGATTGAATTCATGTCAATTTATAAGAGCATTGACATTATGTACGTGTTATATGAATAAGAAAATTATTTATATTGCATTTGATATCTCTGAAATCTAAATCTAGCAAGATATCTGTGAAAATTGATGGGGAGGAACATAATTTTATAATTGTTCTTTGCATCAGTGTTTATAAAAAGTGAGTAATTTTTCCAACCCTATTTTTATTTCATTTTCTAAAACAAATCAAATATAGGAATTTCACACTTCATTTCATTTTCTTTCCATCTTCATTCAATTTTCTCATTTCTTTTATATGAAAAATTATCAAACATAATATAAATCTAATTAAAACTCGTTTGTGCGCTCTTAAAATATTTTGGAATTTTACCATCAACACAGAGATTGTGGAACTCCATCTTAAAAACTCAAATAGTTTGATTTTGTGGTGTGTAAGTTATAAAATAAAAATGGAAAAAAAAGAATAAAAATGAAAAAAAATTAAAAAATAAAAATAAAATAGTGTAAGTTATGTTTTGTATTTGAAAACATGCAAGGAAAAGCAAAGGATTTATTTTTTTCATTTGATTTTTTAAAAAGGAAATAAAAAAATTAACAATTTTCACCAATCTTATGCCAAATTTAGATATCACAGTTCATTTTTTCCCTCTCCCCTCCATACGTACCATCCCAACTTTTTATCCTAGTGGTGTAATTATGTAGTAATGGAATGAAGTATAGTACAGAAAATGCGCCAAAAAAAATTAGTAAATAGTTATCCTTGATTTTATTCCTTAATCCATCATTGTGGCTTTATCCCCATATTTTATCATGTATATAATTATCTATATATATATAGATGATATATATAAAATTAAATTAAATTAAACAACTATCAGGTGTTTGATCACAATGGGCCGGGATTCTGCAAATATGAGTCCATATATATATTATGGTACCATTGCTCCGGTGGGACGTGGTCATAGAACTGGGCCCTCAACTTCCTCCTCTCCTAGTAATTCTTCTTCTTCCATTAGGCGGGAAAATAGAAAAATGAAAGACAGAATCAAAGTAGAGGAAAGATACGCTCAATGGAAGTCTGTTATTCCTATGCTTTATGATTGGCTTGCTAATCACAACCTCCTTTGGCCTTCGCTCTCCTGTCGGTCTGTGTTTCCCTTCTTTCTTTTTTAATTATTCCTTCTCTTTGCTCTTTCCTAGAATTTAAGGTTTCTTCATTATTTTTTTTCTGTGTTTTTAAGGTTTCTGTCGTTTGTCAGAGAAAATGAGAGACCTTTGAGAAGAAAAGCTGGTTTTGTGATGTGGGTGTTGATCAGTTTTAGTTTTAATGGCACATACATTGTTGAAGGAGGATGCTTTTTGATTTTCCTTTTATAATTGTTTGAGAAATTGAAAGAATTTCAAGAAGATAAGATGGCTTAGTCAAGTGGGTGTCGCTTAGTTTTAGTTTGTATACAAATGTTTGTTAAAGAGAGTGCTTTTAATTAATTAATTTATTTTTATTATTATTGTTCGAGTTGCTCATTTTTGTCATTTTATTGTTTTAGTATTTGCTTTAATGGCATGCATTATGTGCACATGACAATGCTAGGCTAGTTAGGGGACTGAGATTGAGCATTTGATAGTTATTGGGGTGAATTCTGATGAAGAAAGTTTTGAAATTTTGTTAAATGTGGTCATTTGAGCCTTTAGTACTGGATATGTGTGGTGTCATCCAGTTAAAGAGTTCTGTGGTACTTGACCAATGCCTAATTTTGTAGCCTGATCTTGGCTTCCCTGACACCGAGCTCTGATGCATAGGCTCATTTATGCTTGTTGCCATCAGATCACATGGAAGTGTGAAAACGCTGCTCGTGGTCGCATTGGATTTTTATTAAGTTTGTGGTCACTTGTTGTTTCATCCAGTATAAATAATTCTCTAGCAGGAATGCACGCCATTATTATTTTATGAAGGAGCCATATAAATGTGATTGTATATTGTATACTTAATGTATGTTCTGGAATTCTGCACTCCAACATCTAGTTGAATCGAAGGGTATTATTCGAGTTTTGTTATTCTTGTAAATATTGCTCATGCGCATTGTGTTTTAAGTATTTGGTGGAGAGTTAAATGTTAATGCCATTCCTTGTGCTGATTATTATTATTGTTATTATTTTTTTACCAGATGGGGCCCACAGCTTGAGCAAGCGACTTACAGAAATCGTCAGCGTCTTTATCTCTCTGAGCAGGTTAGACTTGTTGCCAATTTAATTCCTTTTATTAGTGAATAATTGTGCTGCATTGCAACAGAAATATATCTTCAATGAAATGAAGATATCACAGGAATAATTCTTTTGCACCATTGCTTTTTTTTTTTTTTTTAAATTTTATTTACCTGATATATGCAATGTCATTATTTAGATGCATTCAGTTCGTCCCTCATAGTTTTCTAATTTGTTTGCTATTTCTATTTAGACTGATGGCAGTGTTCCAAATACCCTTGTCATAGCAAATGTTGAAGTGGTGAAACCTAGGGTTGCAGCTGCTAAGGACATATCTCAGGTAATCGTCATTTTATAATTTGTCGTCGTGTTGTCGATCTTTCTTTTTTTCTTGTGAAGCTCCATGATGGATGTACTGCAATTCCCTTTCTCATAAAAACTCTGGCAGTTCAATGAGGAAGCTCGCTCTCCCTTTGTTAAGAAGTTCAAAACCATTATTCATCCTGGCGAGGTATCTTTTTTTATTCCCATTTTTCTTGACAATCTAATATATGATGGATTTAATAAACCGTAATGAATAATCTGCTGCAATATGTGCATGTTGTGGGTTATTAATCCTCATGTACCAGAGATTTGTTGTTGTTGTTGTTGCTACTTGCAGTGGAAATTGGATAGATCACACTGTGGTGGCTTTGTCAGTCTTTGATAACTACTAGTATGGCAAATGTGGCAATAGACCATCATGTCAGTCCATGGGTGCGCATCATAGCCTCTATTGAGTTAACAGACTGCCTGCTCTACATTATACGTGGATGCCATTATCAATGTGGTTTCCCTTTGTTGGATATACGTGTCAATTGATTGGAGATACTAATCCACGCTATGATCTTCATTTTTTTTTTTTTACTATGCAGATTTAATTTGTTGCTCTCCATTGACAGGAGTCTAATGTCATCCTAGGTTTTTCAGAAAACATCATTCATGGAAAAGTAGTCCTTTTGTTTTAGAATGTTTGTGCTAGTGTATATTGTTTTTATATGACTGCCGTATCTCCTACCTGGTGGGATTACTGCATCATACTTATCCCACAGACTTGACACTAAGAATTTGCTGCCAGCATTGTCTTCTTCAGCATGTTTTTCCCTTCATTAAAGTTTCTGTTGGCCATGAAAGTCTTCTCTTGCAGCCATGCTACTTCAAATATTAAGGTCTGTATTATTATAATTGAGTCCAGGTGAACAGAATCAGGGAGCTGCCACAGGATAGTAAGATCGTGGCAACCCACACTGATAGTCCTAATGTGAGTGCAAATTTACTGATTTTCTTGATTTCTTGCAAATGGAAAATTTTCTGATACTCTTTAATTTCCCTTTTATTTTGTTCATCGACTACCATGACTAAAATTGAGTTGCTTGCTGCCAAAAACAGGTACTTATCTGGGATGTTGAGGCTCAGCCTAATCGTCATGCTGTTTTAGGTGCTGGTGTCTCTTGTCCTGACTTGGTATGTGCAGTTAAAAAATTTGTCTTTTTTATTCCTCAGTATATTGATATTCCTGTTTGGGTCTGTGAATTTCTTATCCCTAATTTGTTTCCCAGGTACTTATTGGGCACAAAGATAATGCTGAATTTGCTCTTGCCATGAGCCCAACTGAACCCTGGGTTCTCTCTGGAGGTTGGAAATATACTTGCATGTTCTACTTTCTCCTTTTTTTTATTTGCAAGTCTATGATGTTCCTGGTGTTTAAAGAAGCTATACAGAGTTATTAATAAATCCCAAAGCACCTGATAGTTGATGCCATATTGCTCGTTGTATCATTTGCTTTGCTTCATGCCGTAGAATTTGTTGCACCGAACTGTCATCTTCTCCCTATGTAGGATGGTGCTGATTTTTCTCCTGTGATTGACTCTTCCATGGCAGGCAAGGATAAAACTCTTGTTTTATGGAGTATACAGGACCATATTTCTTCTTTGGCCTCAGATCCTGGATATGCAACGTCTCCAGTGTCTGGCAGTGCCAAAAGTAAACAATCTCCGAAATCAACTGATAGTCCTTCAATTAAACCTCGGGGTGTATTTCTTGGACACACCGAAACTGTCGAGGATGTGACTTTTTGCCCATCAAGGTACCTTGCTATTTAGGTTTTCAATGTACATGAACATATCTAGATTTAGTGATAGAGGAACTTCATCTTGTTTGCTGTCAGTTGTGTTCTAAGCGTGAAGTCGCATTTTCGTTAGGTTATAAGTTACTTATTTTTTAGAATCATATGCTGAAATATCTTCTGGTGTACTGAATCTCTCTGAGGTCTTGAATACTTTTCAGTGTTTGATCCCTACATCATTATTACTAACCATGTGTCATTATTTTGCAGCGTGCATGAGTTCTGCAGTGTGGGTGATGATTCCTGCCTTATACTGTGGGATGCGAGAACTGGTTCTTCTCCTGCATTCAAGGTCATAACCTTAGTTACATGCAATATATGGCTTTTATACCTACTTTTTAATATTTAGGTCTTCTTTCTTTGGCTCATTATTAGAATACTGTGCCTAAATCGTACTAAAATTACAAGTCTGATATGATGTTTGTTTGACATATTAACAAATCTGATGATATAGTTGGCCTTGTATGCTCTATGCAGCCATAAAAAGATCATTTGATACTGAAATTTGAAATAGGTTCACAATTGGATTAATTGAACTGTCTTCACTTGTTTGCATTTTTTTTTAACATGAATGAAAATGAAATCTGGTGTCTTGGTGCCTTCTGACATGGAGCTAACCACGAGTTAAATTTGGTTTTATGGCTTAAATAAGATGAAAGGAGAAATTGCTGCACCAGGTAGTTTTTCTTGAAATTTGGCTCAGCATGGACGAGATGGGAATAGCTTGGCTTGTTAAATTTGTTTGTACTGTTTGAGATTTAGGGGGGCTAGATAATGGTTGAGTGGAGCTTCAATTGTCTGGAATATTAGAGGAGGAGATTCGTTGTCAGTCGTTTTAGAGCAATGAAAGCTGCATCTGTTCTGTGAAATGTTTACGAAATCAATGTTGATAATTCCTGCTAACCATGAATGCAAGATTGAACTTCTTTTAAAGAATGCTTGCTTGGTTGTCAGGCTTTTTGCCTTTATTGTGTTTCTAAGTATACTAATTTAGATCTGTGCTTGTGTAGTGTTTTCATTTACCATAAAATTTGGCACAAAGTAATTTGCTTCTTGACTTTGACAGGTTGAAAAAGCTCATAATGCAGATATTCATTGTGTTGACTGGAATTCACATGATACTAATTTGATACTTACAGGGTATGAATTTTCCAGATGTTATCCAGTATTGGATCGTATATTGCTTTCCCTTTATAGCTCATGTGGTATTTTTCCCTTTTTTATTTCAGGTCTGCTGATAATACTGTCCATATGTTTGATCGGCGAAACCTCACTTCTGGTGGGGTTGGATCTCCTGTCCATACATTTGAGGGTCACAGCAATGGTGTTCTTTGTGTGCAGGTATGCTTTGGGTGAGCTCTTTGTTGCAAATTCATGTTTAATATTTTATTGCATTGGATACAAATTTTGTTACTCTTCAAATGTTTTCTGGCTCAAACGTATTGGTTGTTGATTGGTAATTTGCTTGCAGTGGTCACCAGACAAGTCATCTGTCTTTGGAAGTTCTGCTGAGGATGGTCTTTTGAATGTTTGGGATGTCCAGAAGGTGTTTATATGTTATCTCTTTTCTTTTTCCACCTTTATCTTTGCACTTAGAGATGAATAATTCGTATGAAGAGATGCCAATTAAGGCCCTGTTTTCTTTTCTGGGGAAAAAAAAATTCTGGAAAAACATTTTCCCCACCTTATAAGTTGAAAATGCTTTCCCCACACCCCCCCGAACCTGAAGGGAATTTTTTTTTGGTTGACCGGAAAAAATTGAGCAAAAGTATCAAGACTCGCGGTTTTAGTTGTAAAATCAAAATGGTGTGCATGGACTGATAATACCTTATCAAAATTTTGGATTCATGAAAGCTAATTTTAATTTCCAGATTGGTGAAGCAGCTCCAACACCCAATTCTCCTCCGGGTCTATTCTTTCGTCATGCTGGTCACAGGTAGGATACTGGACCCAGTTGTGTGTTTGCCTTTGCTTTATGGACCAATCCTTTTGGTCTTTGTATTGATCTCTTATTGGATGTAGGGACAAGGTTGTTGACTTTCATTGGAACTCATCTGATCCTTGGACAATTGTCAGTGTGTCTGATGATTGTGAAGGTCCTGGTGGAGGAGGTACCTTGCAGGTAGTACATCATGCCTTTATCTAGCACCTTATTTTCGGTTTGAAAGTTAATATACACTGAATTCATTGCGTGCTGATTGTTAAGTTGTATAAGCTGGGCCATTGCCAAAATCATCTTGGAAGTTTTGATCGCTTGAATGTGTGAGCATAGATCTGTTGTCAGTTAGTCTTTTTTTCTGTGCCGTGTGCCTGTATTTTCTCTTGCAGTACAAGAAAGTAAGAACACCTGCCCACCTTACGGCAAGAGGTTGTCCTAGTGATCAAATGAACTCTCATGACAGATAGTATGGGTTCTTAATTCATAAGCCAATAAGGTTGCTTCTGAGGCCTAGATGGAGCAACTTGGATTAGTCTAGTGCCTATGCAATCCATTGATTGCTTGGTTTAATTATTTAACTACAGCTGTACCTCTTTGTTAACCAGAAACAGAAATTGTACCTGCTGGCTTGCAAATGCAATGAATAATCTGAAAAACAAACTTTGGCTCTTGTCTAATCTGTTCTTAAGTTTACTTGATGCCTGTATCCCTATTGGTTTTCCTTCTTTGGTTCCTGTATTTTTTTCGTTCGTTCAAATAACTTTTGAACTTTTCGATTGTGAGAAATTGAAATTTTTTAAAAGCAATATTCTTAAAATTCATATTATAGTTTTAGTAAAGTACTTATTTATATTTTTAAACTTCTATTTGCTAAATTACATGCTATGATTGAAAAGTTGAGGGCCCTGTCTGTACAACTATTGAAGTGCAGGGGTTTACTCAAAATTTTGAAGTATATAGACTCTATTGCATCAGGCAAAGTGTCTGGGGCTTATTATTGTGTTTTGCCTTGTTGAAAGTTACTACAACTGACTCTTTTGGTTTACGCTTGCAATATCCCTAGTACTTTAATCATGTTTGTCCCTTGTTGCCACATAATCATGATTTCTGGGTTTCACCTTGGTTAACCTTAGGATTTTATCGAATCTTTATATCCATTAGGGAGATAGAGAATATTCAATTAAGTTGAGACTGCTACTTATTCAATGATTTGATTTGCATGGTGATCCGTAGCTGTTTGAAATTTGTGTATTGCTGACTGGTGGAAAATTATATGTTTTGCAGATATGGCGGATGATTGACTTGCTCTACAGACCTAAAGACGAAGTGCTTGCGGAGCTGGATGATTTCAAGGCTCGCGCTCTTGCTGGTTCTTCTTGAATTACTTAGGCAATATTAAAGGCCTTGAATTTGAGTCTTTTTCTGTTGGTTGGTACCTTCTGGGTGAACACTTATACTGGTGATCTGAGGCCTTTGTCCATAGATTTGAAAGTGATAGGTCAAGCCCATTTCATAAGCTTTTATCATATGCAGATTTGACATGGATTTTCTTTTCTGATGAACTTATACATCTTTATGCAAAGCTTTTAGCAGAATACATGCAAGTGTGATTGCTCTCAGCCAAAATTTTTTGATAAATTTGTGGATCCAAAACCTATACATTATCCAAAAGAAGCCTGTACATTATAATGTACTATGAATTGAGGATGGGCTAAGCTTTAGCCTTGAAAATTTTGCTTATAAGTTGAAATCTTTAGGAAGGGCAAAACCCCAGATTTTGCCACAAATAGAAATATTTTTGTTTTTGGTTCATAAATTTTTTGGCAGTGTCTAGTTTATAAAATATTCAGGTACTTGTATTAGATAAAACTCTTCTAATGGTACCAGACCAAAATTTTGGGATATGAAAAAATAATCCCAATCTAACGCTACCATCATTGCCTTTATTACTCTGTTTATACGACTCTGATTTAGCTATTGTCCACAAACGATGTTATTGCTGCATTGCTGCTGCCATCACTGCTACCATTACAACACCAGGACCAAGTTGCCATCAGCTTCACCATATTATTGCCTATAAACAAAATTACCATTCACACTTCTACCACTACTAATTATAATGCTTGTGCAAATTAGTAACATTATAAAAAAAGAGAAAGAAACAATCTTGTGCTATAATTAGTGCACCAAACGTGGATTAAGAAATTTGTATTGTTCTATTGTCTTTCTGTGTACTGCTTTGCTTATTCTTAAGAACCAAATGCAACTTAGGGAAGAAAAATATATATTATGGTACCACTGCTCTTGTCAACCTTCTCTCCCAATAAGTGCATTAGGCAGGAAAAGGAAAAAAAAAAAAGAAATAGTGGCAAAGCATAAGAGAGATTGGTAGATGAAAGATACAATCAATGGAATTCTTTTGTTCCTAAGCTTTGTGATTGGTTTGCTAATGACAACCTCGTTTGGTCTTTGCTTTTTTGTCAGTCTGTGTTTCTTTTTTTTTTTTTTTTTTTTTCACTTTGCTCTTTCCTATGGTTTAAGGTTTATTTTCTTTTCTGAGTTTTTAAGGTTTCTGTCGTGTTCTCAGAAAAATCGTGTAACATTTGGGAAGAAAAGATGGTTTTGTGATGTGGGTGTTGATTAGTTTTAGTTTTAATGGCAAACATTATTGTTGAAGAAGAATGCTTTTTAATATTTTTTAAATGTTTGAAAAATTGAAATAATTTCAAGAAGAAATGATGGTTTAGTAAAGTGGATGTTGCTTGATTTTAGTTTGTACACAAATGCTTGTTAAAGAGAATATTATTGTTTGAATTGCTCTTTTTTTGTTGTTTGATTGATGAGAGCCAATTGGATTGAAAAGTTTTTCTGAGAAGGCAAAAGTTGTTCAGGTATTGTATAATTGTTTGCATGGCCATGTTTTTTTTGGGCCATTTTATTGTTTTAATGTTTGCATTAATCACATGCATTATGTGCACATGGATCTACTTAGCTATTTAGGGAATTGGAGGTTGGGCGTTTGATCGCTATTGGGTTGAATTTTGACGTTTGGATGTAATGCAATTGTCTTTTCTCCATGTTATATCTGGCAGCTCAGTTAGGAAGCTTGCTCTTCCCTCTTTAAGAAGTTCGAAACTATTATTTATGCCGGTGAGGTATCTTCTTCTTTCCCCATTTTCCTTGACAGCGAATGTAGAATGGATTTAACATACCATAATGAATAATCTTCTGCATTATATGTGTGTTGTTAGGTCATTAAACTTTTTGTATCAGAAATTTGTTTTTGCCGAAATTGGATAGGTTGCATCACGGTGACTTTCTCAGTATTTGACAACTGCTAATATGGCAGATGTGGCAACTGGCCATCATGTGAGTCCATGGGTGATCACCACGGTAATGAGCTCTCAAACAGCGTGCTATACATTGTACTCGGACACCACTATCAATGTGGTTTCCCTTTGTTGGATATATGAGTTGGATGGGGATAGTCGTAAAAAATGATGTGTAAAGTATAAGACCATGATCTTCTACTTTTATAAAAAAGTTTAATTTATCGTTCTCCATTGATAGGATTCTTATGTCCTCTTAGGTTTTCCGAATCTTTCATGGAAAAAAGTGCTTTTGTTTTAGGATTTGAATATGACTGCTATGTTCCTATCTGATGAAATTACCACATCATGGGCATGACAGAGGCTTATATTGTGAATTTGCTACTAGCTATGAAAGTTTCTGCTGTTTGTGCATTGATTAAAGTTTCTGTTGGCTATGAAAGTTCTCACTTGCAGCTTGCAACTTGAGGTTTTCACCATTATAATTGGGTGTAGGTGACTGTCAGTATGTGTGCCTATAGTCTTGCAAATTTATGCATGATTTCTTACCAATGGAAATCTTTATGATATTCCTTAATTTTTTTTTCCTATTTTGCACATAAACTACCATGACTAAAATTGAGTTGTCCGCTCTCAATTAGGTTAGACGTAGGCACGGTTTGGTTCCGAACCAGAACCATCACCGGTCGTTCTGCAATCAGAATTAGATTGTTTGGTCGGTTCTAGAACCGGTTAAGAAAACACTAGTTTTTTGGTTCCTAGTTGGTTTGATGGCCTATTTAGTTTGGATAACTAATTTTTAATCCTTAACAATTCACTGGTTTTCTATTTGGATCATAATCCTTTATTGTTTTTCTATTTTAGTACTTAGTTTTGGTAAAAGTTAACAAGGAGAGTCCGTTATTTTTTTATGCTGTTAACCTCTTCGTATGGTCAAGTGTCACATTTTAATTGGTAAAGAATTACTAATTTAAAAAATAATATAAATAAATCAAGATAACTTTTTTAAAAGAAAGATATAGTAAAAAGAGATTTTATAAATAAAAAAGAGAAAAGTGAGGATCATTTAAAAGGGATTATAAAAAATTTAACCTTTTTTGTATTTAACGAACATTTTATTATTGTTATTAAAAAAATATTTGTTTTAATAAGTAAATCTGATAAATATTTTGATTTTTCTTCCACATCCGACTATGCATAGGACATAACCCTTTAACGTTTAGGTCTCGAATAATAATTGACAAATGAAAAAACATAAATAAGTCGCAATTTCGAAATCTAAAGTATAACACCCACTATATAATGTATATTCAAATAAAAAACTAGAAAAGGGAATTTAATCAAATTATTTATACAATTGCAGGCAGATTTTCAATCTTATGTTGCCTCTGAAGGAACACCATGTTGCTTATTATATTTTATTATTTTTTTAGTTATCTTAGTTTATATATAATTTTTTACCAATAAAGTACGCCACTTGTGCAAAACTAGCAAAAATATTAACAATGTTAAGAATATGACTTATTTGTTAATTTTTGCAAATGTCGAGGACTATTTTTTTTTTTGTGTAAATAAAGAATAAGGACTCAAATTACAAAAACAATAAAACATTGACAAAAATGTAATTTTCCCTAAATAAAATAACTAAAATCCCTTTAGCCCTATCATTATTCCCCAAGCTATAGTAGTAGTAGTAACATGTAAGTTTTTTTGTTCAATGGTTGGTTGCCTTTTTTTTTTTTTGCCTGTATGTGTATAGATATCGCTCTAAGTTCAAAAAGGAAAATGGATGATAATAGTGCATTTATTTAGCTGAATGATTGTTGATCTCATATCCTAATGGTATCCATAGTAGTCTTGGATTAGGTTCAAATCCTTCTCTCCTCCCATTCTACTCCATATTTTCACAGTTCTTAAAGAGTAGCTATTCCCTAGTCAGGTAAGGCATTGTAGGAAAAAAAAAAAAAAAGCCGCTATATTCCACCTTTTTAAAGTTAATTAAAATTCTCTAAATGTTATATTTATGGTTATAAATTACTTTTATGTACATATATTCACAAAAAGACATCTATTGAGCATTTTTTAGTATTTGCTGTGTACAATATTTGAAATTGGCTATAAAATTAGAGAAAATTTTATGTAGATTTGATTAGTTAAACCCTTAAAAACAAAACTTTGGTGGTAGGTAACAAGGAAAATGTCACGTTTTTTTTATTGATTATTATAACTGGGGGAGAATTGAAACTAGTTTACTTTATTGGGAGACCATGTTTATATTACTAAATTACAGGGGTCTCCATAACACCATAAGGGTAACATTTATCTTTTTATAAATAGAACAATTTATTTAATTTTTCGTTTACTTTTTCTAGTGTGATGTACCATATTGATGCTATATATATATATATATATATTTCACTTATTACTATCTATTAAATAATTTTGGGATAAAGGGAATCGATTCATATCAAATCAACCAATTAAGGCATTGGTGTTCGTACCGCCAACTACAAGGGTCTTGGCACCATACAATCCATTAAATGTTATATTGTAAGAAATGGGTTCAATATATGTCTAAGGTTTTTATAGAAAAATATTATCAATATACAACTCCAATAAAATTAATTATCAATATACTACACTAAAATCGTGTTTGATAAACATGACATATTTTTTAATATGTAAATCGTGATATATAAATGCGATATAATATTTCATTACCGTCCCTATATCACCTTTGTAAAAAGCGATATATGTATATCTCTTAAAGAAATCGTGATATAGCATGTATATCGTGACTACCAAACGCGATATACGTATGAAAATAATACACATATCACTTCTTCATTTCGTGATATAGATACGATATTGAAATTTTTGTATATCCTTTTTTAAGTCACGATTTAGAAGTGGTATATTGATAATTATTTTTATATTGACCTTAAATAAGTAATTAATTTTTATAAGCGTCCTAAACTGAAAATTATTTCTTAAGAAATGTGTTTAAGAAAGAAAATGATGGAAAATGAAAGTATATGGAATGTTTCATAATTTAAGAAAAAAGTGAAAATGGATGGGAAAGGGAAAAGAATGAAGTGTGAAACCTATTGGTAGAATATGAGATAATCATATAATCATTTTGAGAAATTTTATGGTTTCATAAATAATTTTGATGGGACTGATTCCGTTAACTATCTAACGGCTCACACTATATTTATTCATGATCGAATCACTAGTTAACAGTTAGATGGTTTATTGAATGGTTCCGTTCGATTGGACCAAAGAAGCTCTCAATCATTTTTTGTAATGATGTTTGTGAAAGGGTAATTTTTTTTCAATACTAATTTTATCTTTATTTTTTAAGGAATAAAAGCAGGTCAAGTGTCTATACTTTCAATTTTTGGTAATTAGTGTCTCATCTTTAGATTTAGCAAATTAGCGTCTACACTTTTAAAGTATTTATAGTTTAGTGCTTTTGTTAAATAATATTTGACAAACATTCATTTTGATGAAAGAATAATGATAGATATTGGCCAAAATTTGCTAAAATCTAAACATAAGGTACTAAACAACGAAAAAATTGCTAAAAATTGAAATTGAAGGCACTTTGTCTGCTATTATGCTATCATAAAAAATGAATATCCGTTAAATTTTATTTAATAGATGCACTAAATCACACGTACTTTTAAAGTATAAGAACTAATTTACTAAAATCTAAAGATTAGATACTAAATTATTAAAAATTAAAAGTACAAGGACTTGACATGTCGTTATTCCAATTTTTTTCAAACAAATCAAGCGTAGAAAATTGATTCTTTACGTTGCCTTTATATGTCCCTTTAACAAAATAAAAATTACACCAAACGTAGTGTTAAAACTAATCAGAGTTGTGTGATCGAAAGAGATTTTAGAATTTTGTCGTTAAAATTGAAGTTGTGGCCCTCCATCATAAAAGCCCAAAGTCTTGTGACTTTTGTTCATTTGTTTATTCCTTAACACCTGTGCTAGGATATGGAATAGATTAAATGGGAAAAAAACGAATGAATATGATAAAAAAAAAGAAGAGTAAAATAAAAAATGAAACAGAATGTAATTTTATTTTTATATTTTGGGAAATGTAACGAATCAATATCTTTTATTTGATTTTGTTTAGGGAAGGACATGAAAGAAAATAAAAATAGTATCAAACAAAATTCATACATATATTCCAAATTTAGATGTTACAGTTCTTTTTCTTCCTTTTCCATCCATTTTTAATCTTTTCTTAAATTGTCAAACATTCTTATACTTTCATTTCCCTCCATTTTCGTCCTACTCTAAACCTACCATAAATATTTTTCTCACCATATAGCATTGATATGTATATCACATTAATAAAAGTGCAAAAGCAAAAATGTACTAAATTACATTTATTCATAAAAGAGAGTTGCAACCCTTTAATTATACAAGAAAAAATTAATAAACAGTCATCCATGATTTCATGTGTCACTGTAACTTTAGCTCACATTTGATTATATACAATATATATACTTTCTTAGAATTCCTACTTTAGGGTCCATCTGTTGTCGGCAGATTATAGATATAGATACTTTTTTAAAACTTTTTTTCTAACAAATTATTTATAAAGCAATAGATATATAGATAAAAAAAAGTTGACAGTTCTCATTAAAAGATTAAATATAGATAAAATATAAATATAAATCGAACATATATATATATATCATTTTGAAAAAGATATAAATACAGATGAAAAACAGACCATCTAAACAAACCATTAATTTTTCTCCACTAATCATAATATAGCATTTGAAACAAGTTAAACAGATGTTAATTACTGTTGGTGTTGGTTGGAATTGCATAAACATAGTATATATGAATTCATATATATTGTGGTACCACACGTACGGTTGTTAAGGTTATGATCTTCTTCTTCTCCTTCTTTAAGATTCATTGTTCTCCATTGAAAGAATTCTAATGTCATCCTAGGTTTTCCAGAAAACATCTTTCATGGAAAAAAATCCTTTTGTCTTAGGATGTTTATGCTAGTGTATATAGTTTGACTATGGCTGCTGTATGTCCTATCTGGTGGGATTACCACATCATAGGCACCACGCGGGCATGGGCTTACACTGTGGATTTGCTGCTAGCATCTTCTTTAGCATGTTTGTGCCTTATTTAAAGTTGCTATTGGCCATGAAAGTCCTGCATCATGCAACTTAAGGATTTTACCATTATAATTTGGTGCGGGTGACTATCACTTATCTGTATGTGTTGCCACGATTTTACTATTTTGTATCAGCCATGGAATAGTAAAGTCGCGACTACACATATTGATAATCCTGATGTGATTTGAGTACAAATCTATTCTTTTATTTTATTTTATTTTATTTTCTTGTTTCTTTCTTTCTTTCTTATTGTTATTTTTTTCAGATATTCCTCTTTAGGTTTGTGAACTACCTATCCTAATGGGCAGGAAGATAACGCTGAATGTACTCTTGCTTGGGACAAATTGAATTTTGGGTACTTTAACTTAAAATTAAGTATGCAATGGTTTCTATCAAGATTTTTCGATGAAAGGACTTGGTCTGCGTTTTTATGCTGTCATGGGCCCATCACATGTTTACAGTTGCTATAATAATAAATTATCAATATATAAATTAGATGAAATTAATTATTAAAATACCATGATAAAATTATGACTATAAAGTGAAATATTCATATTTACACATAAATCATGATATAATATTTCATTACTATACCTAGCGTTTTATGTAATCGATATATTTATTTGTACGTATATAGCGATTTAATTTTTTTTTTTTTTCTTTTGCCGTGTGGCTAAGATTTCATTTTCTTCATTTTGCTTTTAGTTCTATGTGGCCAGAATTCATTTTCTTGGGATCCACCATGTTAACTTTCTCACTCTGCTCAGCAATCAACGAGTATAGTGATATCAATTGACGATATACATTTGTATATCAAATGTAATATTATATTTCGATAATTAATTTTATTTTGAATTTCAATTAGGATCGTAAATAAAAATAATTTCTATACATGGATATATATAAAATTAGGGACTGGACCTTAGTTCGAAGCTTTTACAACTTATGATTTAGTAGTTCTTTCTTTTTTTATTAGTTGATGAAATAGGTAAAATTGTAAGAACTTTAGTGCATGTAAATTTTAACATGGCATTGATTCCTATAGTTGTAATTTATAACAAAGCATGAATGTTGAGATACGGAAGTAAATAAGGTTTTAGTTAATTAACACATACAACGTTGAGCGTGGTCGCTAAGGCATAAGTATATGGTCGTTTTGAATAGGCTACCATAGAGTAAAGCTAAGTTGGGAATTAATAGCAGCTTTGTGGCAGTTTGAGGATCTCATTTGAAAATTCCATGAGGAAGGCGAGTGACTAGGATGTTGTAGTGGAAGAGAATAACACAAACTTCTAAGGCACACAGCTAGAATTACAAGGTTTGTTGAAAGCTCATCACAAAAGAAGCCAAAGGTATAGATCTAACAAAGGTGTAAGGATGTTTCAAAAGGACCAAGCAAACTCTAGAAGGTCTAGATGAATTGTATCATAGTAGGTAAAGTAAGTAGGTGATAAGTATAAATAAATTGTAATTGTTGATCAAGTTGATCTTGGGCATTCATTTGCGTAGGCCTATTATATGTGCGAACGATAATTGTTTTGTTATAAAGTATCATACATGTGAGTGAATCTGACTCATAATTAGAGTTCTTTTTTTTTTCCTTTTTTATTCTCGCTCTAAATTTTTATGTATGTTTCAATTAAAATTAACCTTTCGTGATATTTTATGAATCCTAAGTGTTTCACTAAGTGGCTCATTCACTTCATCATATGAATAAGGGAGGAATTGAATTTCAATTCAACAGAATTATAATAGTGTTGTTATAATTATTATAATGTTTACTTGAGTGTAAAAAAAAAACAACAAATTATAACAGAAAGGTAAAATATCTATAATGATCTTGTTTTTATTACAGTGAGAGGATAATTGTACATGCAATATTTTTAAAATAGAGATATTTACAACAAAATTAGAAAATAAACCATTAAATGATAATTTATGAATACGGGAGTATGAATTGTGGTTCCGTTTTCATAATAATAATTCATTATGAATTGTTATTTCTTTTTACTGAATACTGTAATAACAGTTTTACGTAGAATGAGTAGGGAATAAATAGCTATTCATGTAAAGTAAACGTGTTATGAGAGTCTAAATTATTAGCATGTGGCACATGCTTGTTATCAAACCATGATTATTTTGATTTTGGTAGGAAGGGAATGTCAAATGTAGCTCATCGTAGGAGTGAGCGGTTGATTTCCATTTCCTTTTCTTATTCTTTCTAATAATAGTTGAATTATACGATGATAGCAAATTTAAATTGATGAGGCTTGAAGGGGGAAAAAAATTCAAGAATGCAGATATAGGTTAGGAGTATCACGTGACTGGATTTAAGTAGATAGAAATGGTTAGGATTTAAAAACGATATGTTGTGAAGAAATAATAGTTAGAGGCGCATTTAATATATTTGGTTGACTTCATAATTCATAAATGTAAATATGATAGACATTTCTTTTATAGATTTATTTCTTCCTTTGGTGTGTAAACTTCATAGTAGGTAGAGTAAGTAGATAATAGGTATAAATGAATTGTAATTATTGATCAAGTTAATCTCGGGCATTGTTTGGGTAGTCCTTTAGCATATAAAGGATAACTCTTTCATTATTAAAAAGTCATTCATAGTCGAATTATTTTTTCTCCTTTACTTTCTCTCTCTAAATTTTTATTTGTTTTTCAAATTACATTTCGTGATATTTTAGGGACTCTAATAAAAATAAAAAAGGATTTATTATGAGTATCGCAGATTTGTGTAGATAGAAATGAGTTAGTAGTATAATGAAAAGGCTATGAGAAATAATAGATTAAAGAGGTACTTATAGCATATTTGGTTGACTTTATAAATTTAAAATACAATAGAGATTTCTTTCTACAGACTTATTTCTTCATTCAGTATTAGAGAATTGAGAAATTCTATTGTCCAATTATTAATTTTGATGGGACCAGTCTTTAACTGGACGGAAGATCTCGAATTTTATGAAAATGGGGGATACAAGAACCCTTTAGAAATACACAAATCTTTGTCTTTAACGAGATTTATGAGCTCCACCAAATTTGTGTACTAATTTGTAACCCTTGTATAACTAGATATGCATTAAGAATAAAGATAGCAGTCTTTTGTTCATAATAATCACACCATTGATTATTTAACGATTTAGATTCATATCCAATCATGATCGCACCATTAAATAGTTACTATACCAATTACTAAATTTATTTTATAGGTAATTGTCAAGCTTGGATTTTTTTCATTTTCTGGTTTAATTTCTTTCGATCCGATTTGTACCAAACCCTAACCTATTTGATATAAACCCTCAACTAGGAATTAAAAGAAATTTTAATTTTTAAAAATGTTTTGGAGTTGCCACCCGATCAAAATTGAGAAAAATTATAAGCTAGGATTAATGGGTTAGTTAATCCTAACTTAGCTACTAGTTTGCGAAAAATTTGATTTAAGGCCAAATTTAACGAACCGAAAATTTTTGGATTCGAGGGCTACCCTATTAAAATCATATAGTTGCCATCTTAATTCTTATTTAAAGTTTATCCCTTTTTAATAGTAAAAAAAAATTACCAAATTTACAAATCATGGTATTTATAATTTTATTCACAAATCAATCAATATCTACAAGAAACAACAATTAGTTTACTATATATGTACAAAAAAATATGATGGAACAAAGAAGGAATTTTTCAAATTATATGTTGCCCCGGAGGTGCTTAAGTACATATTAATCGGAATAAGACGACACGTGGTTCTTTTGTAAAAACAGAAAAAATTTAATGGGTTGGCTTGTTTTAATTTCATGAATTCTTTTCACTTTAAGTTCCTTAAATCTTAGAATTTGAAAAGAGAATGAAATTTGAAGTGCAACCCCATAAGCTATCATATTTGTTTATATTTACTACTATTATTATCATCATTATTATATATATTTTTTATTTTTACTTTTTAAAAACCATTTTTCTAAGTGAAAAAAAAACACTTTTTTTCATACATACATGCATTTATATATATATATATCACATCAACTATCTGTAATAGGGTAACTCATAAATTTGTTTTGTATAAATGTCTCGCATTTTATTTTATTTTTTATTTTTATTAACTATCAAATAACAACAACAACAGCAACTACTACTACTTACCTGGACAAGTCGGATTGAAGCAGTCAGGTTAGACTGGAGCGGTTGGGTTGGATCTTGGAAAAGTGGAGTAGGTGACCAATGGCGTTTGAAATCTCTGATTTGGCAGCTGCAATCATGTTGGAACAGCTAAGCAAAAAGTGGTGAACGATCCTGTGGAAATTGTTTAGCTTGAAAACACCTTAAACTAGTGGTTCCAGGCTCCAACAAGCGATGGTCGTTGGTAGTTCTAGGTTGGGGTGGTTGCTAGACTTTTGAGACCCCAAGCTCTCAATTGATAGCTTGAACTCACTGGAAACTTCCTTGAACACCCAATTTGCTTGAAAATTCCTTGAAAGTTTCATATTCGAAATTTTCGAAAATGAAACCCTAGGTCTCGAACTAGAACTTTGAGTGTGTTTGTTGTGTTTTCTTTTTTGTTTTCTGATGCTTAGAAGGAGAACTCGGCCTTTATTTATGCTAGTTAGAGGTCGAGTTAGGTGGGATTGGATAACAATTCCAAAGATGAAGTGTACGCACGATGTTGAGTTCCTTAAGCTTGATTGAACGTGCTTTGTATCTTTCAAGTATAATTAACCTTGGGAATGAACAGAACGTGCTTAAATAGATTGAACATGTGTTTCTAGAAGCTTAAATTGCAGATAAGATCCGAATTTTAAATTTGCTTCAAGCGCAAAAAACAAGAATTTTTCACAAATTTTGGATCAAAATTCGAACATCAAAACACGATCTATGAGACTACTTTTTGGTTCGAATTCACAGTATCCTATATCTTCTTTAAATCCCTTTCATTAATTTGGTGAAGATTGGAGCAAAATCAGGTAAAAAACAAGCTTGAAGTGGTTGTGTTGGGTGGAAAAACTGTCGAAACACGCGCGTCCTAAGCTTGAAAAAAAAAACTTTTATCCTCGGGTAGATTCGAACCTCGGTTTCGCATGTGTGTGTGTGGGGATTTTACCAATGGGCCATTAGCCTATGCCTCAATCATAATCTGCATTCAAATAATATTTGAGGCTTCTAAAATAGGCTCAATTAAATAAGTCACCCCATTGTGGGTCTTCTAATTGGGTTCAGGCAAAAATGGGGTGTCTACAGTAATATAATTAATTGGATGATTACACTTTGATATGGAAAAATGTCTAGAAAATCGTATGGAATGTGGTTGCAAAATCAAACACATACGCAAAGATCATTCTTTGCATTACAACTAGAAAATGTGTGATTTTTTTTTTGGGCGTCCAATCGAACTAAACCAGACTAAACCAAATCTAATTTATGGTTTCTTTTAAGTAGTTTGGAGTGCTGTTCAAATTGGCTTCCTCCAAATGGATTATGATTTGGTATCGATGTTAATTTGAACTCTACTGTTAATTCAAACCAGAAAATTTGAAAAATAAAAAAGAGTAAAAAATAAAAGCCTAGTTTAAATGTCCAGTCCTCTAAGCCATTTTTACAATCCGTTCACTTGACATAAATAGCTATTTATTTCTTTCTCGTTCGACGTAAAACTGATTTTACAGTGTTCAATTGAATGAAATAACAATTCATAAAGAATTACTATTATATAAAATGATGAATAGTAATTCATATCTCCAACTTATCAATTACCATTTAATGGTCTATTTTTCAACTTTGCCATAAATACCCTTATCTTGAAAATTACATTTATATAACTATCCATTCTCTGTAATAAATACATGGAGTATTATAGATATTTTATCTTTTACTCTAATAATTACTTATTTTACCTTTTTATATCAAAAAAATATTATAATAATCATTACTAGACTATTGCCTTTCTTTTAAATTGGAATTCCATTCCCTTCTTATTCTATTCTATTGAGTCAAAATCCTCTCATGCTCAAGGTTCGCACATGTTCTCGGCTAGGAGAAGGAAGTAGGTTTAGGGTTCATACTTTCCAGTTTCCTCTTTCCGACATTTCTTCCATCTTGACATCTTCTCCCATCTCCGTTGTCTCTCAATGTAAGTGCTATGAATTATTTATTTATTTATTTTTGCTTTTTATCAGCAATATTGGCATCTTAGATATTTATTTGTTGATGTTGAGGAATCTCTCTCCATACCGTCTCTCTCTCTAAACTCTGCAGTGTCTTGATTGATTACCCTTGTTCTCTTCTTTTCTGGTCAAGGTATTCTCTTGGCAATTTTGCCTAATGCTGTTTGATTCTTCCTTTAATTATGTAGCATGAGCACACTGTATAGGAATTGAAGGAGCATGCTGGGTAATTTATCTAGAGAATATTGTTATGCCCAGTATGGAAATTGATACCAAAGCACGACTTGATGAATTGAAACTCCAAGCAAATGAGGCCTTCAAAGGTAAGTACTCACACTGTTATGCTTCTTTTTGATAAAGTTTTGTGTTCTTTCTGCAACACGATTCACTGGACATGTTATTCACACCCTTAATCTGAGGCTAATTGCTTCCTTTGTCGGTCATTGCAATTAAAACAAATAAATTACTCATCAGATTTCCATTTTACGTAGCTCTCTACTGTTTCTTTGGATTATGATACCCAGGGATGAAATTAGATATTTTGGCACGAATCTTCTTTTGATGGAAACAACTCTCCATAATCTACTAAAGAAAATGTCATAAAAAAAGTAAAATAATATATAGTAACGTTATAATTTGCAATCTAAACCATTATTTAATGGTTTGAAAAAACTTCAGTCCAAATCAAACCGTTAATTAAGGGTTTGGTCTAAGAGTAAAAAAAAAAAACCGTAAATTATGATTTGATTTGGTATGGACTAAACCGATCCGAGCCTACCCTTAGCGGTGGGGAAGGGTGCAGTTTTTTTTTATTAAACTAACATGCTTTGTGCAATAACCACAGAAATCACACATTTTCTCCACCCTTGGTTCACTAGAAAGAGCAAGAGTACATTTTCACACTTGGTCTAATCGAAAGAGTAAGAGTTCCCACTACAATTAAAGCATTGAGTTTAGATTGATTTTAGCAAATGTTTTCTTCAATTAATCTCTTGACAATACATGATCGGTAAAATTACATTTGATTTTATTATAAGTCATCGTTATAACTCCATTTATAATTGGTTATCATCTAATAAAGTCATGTCTTAACCTAACAAGTCTAGGCTCTCTATTATGTATTTTAAGAAAAAGTACATTTTTAGTTCTCAATTTTTACCTACCTATCAATTTTTCGTCCATTTTTTTTCATTTATTTGTATTTTTAATGTTTTTAAAATCTTATAAAAATATCACCTGCATTAAATTTTTTTTCCATTTTGGTTATTCAACTTTTGTTTGGCCTTGAACTTGTAAGCGAAGTTAACTAGGAGGCAAAGTACTTAGGTCGATGATTCCATAGCAAACGTTGAGGTGGAGTACCCTATAGTTAGGGAGCTTCTATGGTCCCGTCAGTGGTTCAATCATGGGTGGGTATGGTGTGAGCTATTGGATAGTGACAGGATTGGTTTCATCAAAATTAATGAGGAGAACGTAGAATTTCTGTAGATCCAAAAATCGAAACCATAAATTAGGACTAAAGTAAAATAGCAGAAGCTCGAATGAAATTTAACAGATGCTCTATGCTATTTCTATTTGATTAATTTTGTATCATAGCTTGCATCTTCTCTTAATCTTTTCTTTCCTTTTATGCATATTTATTCACATATATGTAAATGCATTTCTTTAATTATTTTATATCAGTCCAACTTATCCAATAAAAATCACTCCTTTTCTTGCTAAATTTTTCATTTATTAGAAAAATCGGATCCTGGATTTGGACCATATAAAGTGTCTAAGCCTTGTTCTATTCTCGAGATAAAAATCTAGCAGCACGATACTGTAACAAGGAGTTAATTCATGAACATTTCCAGTCAAGCATCAGCACAATGCTATTTCTTTGAAGCTTGAGTTCGCCACCTAGGGTTTCATATCCAATGGACAAAGATAATGATTGCAAGGATGGTGCATGCATGGGTCCAGTTAAAGTTACTATTGCCCCTGTTAGGTCTCTGTTAGTAAACACAAAGGAAAAGATCAACCATTTATGAATAGAGTGCTTGACCTGGAACTATGTCCAAAATAAGTAATTCATAGAACACATCAAAAATTGCATTCGATGTTCTTAAACCACTAAGGTTAAACAAGAACCAAAGCACTCAAATCCAACTGAAAAACACAAAGAAGCTTTAAGAGTCAGTCAATAGAAGAGGATTCCTCATATTCACATTGAACCATCTTACTTGGTTTGGAAATTCTTATCTATTGACCCGTTTCCAAATGGCTCTCTACTTTCTTTCTCTATGCTCACTTTTCAGTCCTTAATGGTTCCCTCTTCTCAATTGAGGAATAGAGCCAGAATCTACCTAGGAAACATTGTTCAAGTTGTAGCATCGCAAAAGGCATAGCTTTGCCAATGATTTGCCCCTATCCAAGTGACGTCATATGACACTCTCTTGGTAATTTCACCATCAAGAATCATTACCCCACCTACAACACAAAAAAATAAAAATAGAAATAAAAATAAAAGAAAAGAGGGAAGAAAAGAGAGACATGCCCGAGCAAGGATGGCCTAAGCAATATCCTAATGAGTAGCCTGCTGAAGCACATGTTCTCTGTCATGAATTGCTCCCAAACATCTTTGCACTAGATAGGAGTAATAAGGTTTTCATCGATGGGATCTGTAATACATGAAGAAAATTGAGAAGCAGAAAGAGAACTTAGCAAAGGAAGCTTACGCAAACTAGCTCCAGGCTTTATTTATACACATTCATGGTCATAGAAAGCTAGGAATGCTTGTTTGCAAAATTCCATGTCATACTTTCTTTGGTTGAAAAGTCTGCACAACTATTTAGGACCACCTCATTTATATCATAGATGTATTTTAAATTTCAGAGAGAGAGAGAGAGAGAGATCAATAACCATCAGTATCGACTGCAGTGGATATCTCAAGAGAAAAATTTTAATATGAATAAAAATCAATCTCTTTCCAAGTGTTTAAAGCTAGTGGATCAACTGTTGTAATGCTCCACTGGCTAGTTCCTATACCACTTCTCGAGGATGGTTGCAAAGCAACAAATAATGTATCCTCAATTGTGTCCGACTCATTATCCAAGCAAATTGCTGCCATTGTAGAAAGTGTTTCGAAAACTTCTCTTAAAGTGGTTATCAGAGTTCTTTGTGTGTTTCTGTTGACTTTTGATGCTTGGATGGAGAAATCGACCCTTATTTATTTTAGTTAGAGGTCGAGTTGGATAGGAAATTGATCAATTCTGAGAACGAAGTGCGTACACGACTTTGAGTTTCCTGATCTTGATTGAACACATTTTGCATTTTTCAAGCTTAATTGACTTTGGAAATGTGTAGAATGTGTTGAAATGAGCTAATTTTGTGATTTCGAAAGCTTAAATTGTTGAAATGAACCGAATTTGGAAATGGCTCCAAGCGCAAAAAACAAGTGTTTTTGCCATTTTCATATCAAAATTCAAGCATCAAAACACGATCTTTGAGGCAAATTTTTTATTCAAAATTGTAGTATCTCAAGTCTTCTTTAAATTCCCATCATTAATTTGGTGAAGATCGAGGCAGAATTGGCATAAAAATGAGCTTGAAATGGACACTGGAATGCAAAAAAGGGAGGTCGTCTTGATGAAGAAGATGGCGCACATATAGTGCACGCGCGTCAACACGCACCAATCAGAAAAAATTTGCCTTTCTTCCACATGGATCGAACTAGGGTCTCATGTGTGTGTATGCATTGTTTTATCCAATAGGTCGTTGACCTGTGCCTCGGTTTTATTTTGCATTCAAATAGTATATAATGTTCACAAAACAAACCTAATTAATAATTAGGTTTGAAATAATTTATAATTAAAAGTAATATAATATCAAGCCTAAAAAAATTATTATTGTGTGTATATATTTTTTATATTTTTCTTCTTTTTTTATAAAAAAATATAATAATAATAATTTTTCTAGGCTTAATATAATGTTAATTTTTTTCATAAATTAATTAATAAAAAATGGAGTATCTACACTCACATGGAATATTAAGAGACAAAGTCATTAAAATATAGGTGACAAGGTAGTGAGCGTTAATTGCCTTGGACTTTAGGTATTTTAAATGCAAAGTTACTTGGACATTAGACGTTTTAAACACAAAGTTACCTATCTTTAAATGCAGTTGGATTACTTATAAACTCCCCCATATAAAACTAAAGGCCTACCCACTTCTAACAATATTAAGTGATAATCATTTAGGCAAGCATATGAATCAGAATGGTTTCCATTACCCCGATGAGACAGTAATAATCATTTTGCTCAGCTTGTTTCCAAAACTAGGAACCACTCTAGACTGGATGTCTTTCTCCAATTGTAGCCAATCTTATGACCACTAGATAGATTATCGTTTTTGATGAAATATAAGAGAAAAACAAGAGATGATGTAGCACATCAAAACACAATAAATACATCTAACATATAGACATTAACCTCATTTTTAGCAAATTTAGAGTACTTTTCTTTTGCAATTTTGTCACAACATAACAACCACCATGACAGAAAAGGGTTTGGAGTTTGGGAGGACGGGGGAGAGAGAGAGTCAAATATAATTAAAATGAAAAGTATGAGGAATTGACATGTATAAAAGAGACTTTTATTTCAAATTAATCTCACCTTGAGAGCAGGTAGGTCAAGATCCTAGTTCTCCTTGCTGTAAATATAAGGATCGAATAAGTAGTGTTACAATTATTAAATTTGAGATAATGAAGATAAAGGAAAAGTTGACACATAGATTTTAACGTAGAAAAACCCCAGACAAATCAAAATAAAAACCATGGGCAAAGATAAAAGAATTTTACTATGGGAAATAATTTTTTTGAGTTACAAACTCCATGTCACGAGGAGAAACAATCCTTCTCTCTTAAACATTAGGAGAAAAATACAAACTCACTAATCTCTCTCTCTTTGATTGATAAGAAATGACTAATTTACAGTTTTCTTCATAGGCATTTGTTATGAAAATCTAGTTGTTATTTGTTACTAAGTTTGATTTGTTTTTTATGTGAGTCATGCTTTTCATTAATTGCCAACTATATTGAGGAACGCATGATTTGTGTTCCTATTTTATCTCCTATTTATTCTGCTTTGATAATCTCCCACTTGAAGATATGATTGATAATCAATCATATCATCACACTATTCCTTCTACTTTGTCATTCCATATTGCTTACATTTCTACTAGGCCACAAGAGGATTGACATGGAACAAACTTACCATTATTAACTGCCTTTGTCATGAAGTTTGCTATGTTGCCCTCGTTATGAATCTTCTGCATATCCACAATCCCTCCTTCAACTTTCCTAAACAAAGTGATATTGAACTTGAATGTGTTTTGTCTTTGGATGAAAGGCTAGATTCCTTGCAAGATGTAAGGCGTAGACTATCATAATATAAAATAATTTTCTCTTGTTCAAGCCCAAGCTCCTCTAATATCATTTTTAGCCATACTACTTCTTTATTGGCTCGTGTTGCAGCTACATATTTTGCTTTCGTTGTTGAGGTAGCCACAATTGATTGAAGTTTAGAAACTCAACTTACAGTTCCATTAGCAAGTGTGAACACATAACCTAAGGTGGATTTACTTTTATCAAGATCTCTAACGTAATCAGAATCAGCATAACCTCTACTAATAAAGTTTGCCCTCCATAACGTATTACAACATTTTAGGTTCCTTTTCAGTATCTTAGAATCCTCTTTACATCATTCTAATGCTCTTTATCAGGATTTGCTATGTATCAACTAACCACTCCCACTGCATATGCAATGTCTAGTCTTGTACATATCATAGCATACATCAACCTTTCCTTGCTGATGCATACAATACCCAAGACATCTCTTTCCTCTCTTCTTCATTGTTAGGACTCATATTGGAAGATAATTTTAAATTAATAGGAAGTGGAGTAGAGATTGGCTTATAATCTTCCATATTGAAACGTCGCAAAATCTTCTTAAAATAATTCTTCTTGGAAAGCTAAATCTTTCTATTATTTCTGTCTCGGTGAATCTGCATCCTTAAAATCTTGTTTGCTGGTTCTAAGTCCTTCATTTCAAATTTCCTAGCCAATTGTGCCTTCAATTCCTTAAGACGATCCTGTTAGGACCTAATACTAACATGCCGCCTACATATAATAGCAAAATGTCAAATCATTTTCTCCAAACCTCTTGTAGTATGCACAAGGGTTTGCATTAAGTTTGTCATATCCAAGGCACATTATAAAGGAATCAAATCTCTTGTACAAACACCTTGGTGCCTGTTTTAGACCATATAGAGTTTTGTTCAACTTGCAAACCAACTTTTCTTTTCCTTTTTCTTCAAATCCTTCTGGTTAAATGATATAAATTTCTTCTTCTAAGTCACCATGGAGAAAAGTTGTTTTTACATCTTGCTGCTCCAGATGTAAATCAAACATAACACGTATTGCCAAGACTACTCAAATTGTCGTGATTCGAACCACAGGGGAAAATATTTCATTGAAGTCAATCCCTTCCTTTTGAGCATAATAGCATATCCTTTTGCCACCAGTTTTGTATGAAAAATCTCCACTTTATCATCGTTATTTCTCTTAATCTTGTAAACCCATTTATTTCCAATGGGATTTCTTCCTTGTGGTAGTGGCACAAGCTCTTAAGTTCTACTCTTATGAAGCACTTCAATTTCTTCTTGCCTTATTGCCATCCATTTAGATGCATCCGAACTGCTCATCGCTTCTTGGAAAGTTGATGGCTCTCCATCTTTAGTAAGAAGACAGTATGCAACATCGCTCTTAATAACATAATAAAAAATGCCAACTTGGTGCTTTCCTTGTGCGATTTGACTTTCGCATTGTTGGAGCTTTGCATTTTTTGTTTCCTATTCCTCATGCTCTATTGTTGCTTCAAATGAAGCATTTTGTTCTACTTCAAAGAAATCATTTTGTTTAAACTCCTTCTCTACCTATAGGGTTGTCGTCTCTAAATCTTATTTTACAGTGCTATCCTCCTCTTTTGTACTTATGTATTTATCTTCTGTAAAGATAACATCCCTGATAACTATGACCTTGTGGGTAGTGGGATCCCACAATTGATACCTCTTTATTTCGCTAGCATACTGCAAGAATAAACATTTCCTGGACTTTGGATCTAACTTTGTACTTTTTTAAGCATTGTACATCACGTACATTGGACTTCTAAATATATGATGGTTTGTATAATCAACTGGTTTACCAATCCACATCTCCATCGGTGTCTTAAACTCAATTGCTATTGGTGGGACTTGATTTATAATGTAATAGGTAGTAATGACTGCTTTTGCCTAGAGTTCTTTATCTAAGCTTTCAGCCTCCAACATTGCTCTTGTTCTTTCTAGCAGAGTCTTATTTATTTGCTTTTTCACTCCATTTTGTTAAGGAGTGTATTGTAATGAATTGTCTTTTGATGCCTTCTTACCTACAAAATGCATCAATTCATTACCAGTGTATTGTTCTTCATTATCTGTCCTTAGACACTTGATCCTTTTTCCAGTTTCAAGTTCAAATCATGCTTTAAAAACTTTAAAGACTTAAAATAGATATGCTTTTCTGTTGATGGGATACACCCATTATATCCTAGAATAATCATCGATAAACGATACGAAATACTTTGCCCCTCCTAGGTATGGAACCGATACTTGCCAAACACCAGAGTGAATCAAATAATTTTGCTTCTAGAATTTGATGAGTTAAACTTCAAGTGATGATGCTTACTAGTATCACAATACTCACAAAAAAGTAGTGAAACTTGTTTTAGACCAAGAAGTAGTTTTAATCCAATCTCTTAAGCAAACAGTGCTTAAAATAGCGGAATAGATGCAGGTGCTCATCTAAGGCATTGGATTGCTGAAAGCCTTCTAGCCAACAATCGAGGGACATTTAGGAACTCAAAAAGGTATTGATGGTCAATCATTGAAGAGGAAAAGTTCACCATGTGCCCCAAACAACTATTAGATTCTGCCAAGCTCAAAAGGGATTTTGAAGCCTAAAATCAAGAGTTAGAGAAAAGGTTGCTCCATCAATTCGAGGAGAAGATGAAAGGTCTTCTAGATACCTATGGATTTGATCAGTTTAGGATCATGGGCTTACCTATTGTTAAGGCTAGGGACTTTCCCGAAAAATTCAAAGTCCTTAACTTTGAAAAATATGATGGTACCAAGTGCCCTAAACTTCACACATGGCTTTATATGAGGAAAATGACTCAGTATGTGCAGTATGATCAACTTATGGTCAAATGACTTAGTATGTGCAGTATGATCAACTTATGGTCCATACTTTTTAAGATAGCCTCACTGGCCTAACCTTGATATGTTATGCTCAATTAGACCTCAACAACATCAACACTTGGGACAAATTGGCAAAGGCATTCTATAATCGATACAAATTCAATGATAAGGTCGCTTCATCTATGTGAGACCTAAGCACCTTAATGAAAAAGAAAGAGGAAACTTTCATGGAGTATGCCCAACGATGGAAAACATTAGCAGCAATGGTTGTCGCACCCATTGTAGAGAAGGATTTAAATTTCACTTTCATCAACACATTGGAGGAGCCTTTCTTTTCTCATCTTATTAGACATACCATAATGAACTTCTCAAAAATAGTAAGAGAGGGGTACAGAATCGAAAATGCCCTTACTTTTGGCAAACTTCAACTTCACAAAGCTGTTGATGGGAAACCTACAATGAAGGAAGTCACAACCAATACAGTGAACAATAAAAGCTACACCAAGCTTATACAGATGCCCAGGAGGAAGTTCACTCAGATCTCTGTCCCTTTATCTCAAGTTTACCATAAATTGAGAGAAGATCACTTATTATACCCTAAAGAGCCAATACTAGGGTATAAACCACAAAAATATGACCTTGATGCACAATGTGAATATCGCATGGGTCAACAAGAGCATACTAATGTGCCTATTGGGAATTAAAGAATAAAATCCAAGACTTGATTGACTCAGAAGTGGTTTAATTGCACTTCGTTAATGATCTAACATCTAACTCCAGTAACATCCTAACATATGAAGAGCTAACAATCAACATGATTCATGCATAAGATGTTTGGGATACATCAAGTCAAAATAAGGATCAAATTCAAGGGATCCAAAAGAAAGGGGCACATGAGAATCTAGAACAAAGACTTACAGCATTGGTAGGGAGGATTGAAACCCTATAATGGGTTATGAAGTACGTATTAGATAAACTCCAATATTTGGACCTTAGTGCTAGCAAAGAACCATCTCACGAGGCTCAAGGAGAGCCATCAAATGGGCCAAAAGAGATGAAACAAAAGATAAATCCTCCAACTTCAAAAGTGTTGGACCAAAACAAGCAAGCTCGTTCAATACAACGGCGACATTTCACATAATTTAGGATTCCAATGGTCTAAGTTTTTAACTAGTTGAGGAATATAAATGTGATAATGTGTGAGATCCCAAAAGAAGGGTATAGACCATGGAACTATAGTCCTAATGCCTAATGTGAATATCATATGGGTCAAACATGCCATTCTACAAAAAGTTACTAGAGGTTAAAGAACAAGGTTTAAGATTTGATTGATGCTAAACTTATCTAACTTGAGCTCTTGGAATCGATTGAGCTAGCTAATAGCAGTAACCCTATCCTAAATCTTGTATGGATTTGAAGTAAATCCTCTTTAAGTATCGAAAGTTTACTGCTACCATCTGATAAGATAGCATATCATCTGCAACAGTTGAATTCATTAGCCAAGGCCAACATCAATAGGAGCAAGGAGGTTGTGAAGGGATTAATAAAGGAAGAGGATTAGTGATTGCCATTGTCTTTGTAATGAAATGAACTATTGAAATCAAATAAATCGTCAATCTTTTCCGTTAATTATAGTTGGAAGCATGTCTTTTACTATCCTTTATAGGGCAGTTTGAAACAATTATTTAGTCAAGGGATAAATAAAAAGCAAACGAATGTGCATCTGTGGATATTATATTTCTTGAAATTTTTTAGGATGAAAAGAGGAAACCAAATACTGGATACTAACCTTTAAACACTCGAGAGTCTAGTGATATTAAAGTGAGGTATAAGGCTCATTCCTTAAAGGAAGTCCATTTTGAACTTAGTACATAGGTTAAAACGATACCAGTCATTCATTTCAATATCTTAAACACATTTAACTTTTGATAACCTTGTTGGGTTTTTTAAAGAAGTAAATTCTAAAAATTAAGCCCTATCAAGGACCACTCCACAATGAAGCAATTAGGAGGTAAGGGTCATTAATTAGGAGACATAGATTAACTAATTCGTGCTTACCATAGTTGCATCAATTCAAAAGTGAATGATAATTTAAATATTTTGAAATGAAAGAGAGCCTCTACTTCATACACAAAGCCTACACATAATCAAACACTTTGAAGTGCAAAAAGCCTTAAAAAAGAGAGATAAAAGAAAGAATGTTAAAAAATAAGGAGAAAGAAAAAGAAGAAGAAAGAAATAAATAAAAAAGAAAGAAAAAGAATGGAAAGAAGAAGAAGAAGAAGAAGAAGAAGAAGAAGAAGAAGAAGAAGGTGGAACAAGAAAATAGAAGGGGGGAATAAAGAAAAGCCAAATAAAAGTGTTTGGGCCCAAAATGAGGGAGAATAGGCATACTCTAGAACCTAAAAATACACTTACAACCCATCTTATGGAGGCTCTCTTAATAATAAAAATAAAATTATCCTTAATAAAAGTTACTTTTGAAGTTAGGGCAAGCCCGCTTTAGTTATCTTAAAAAGGTTATTGACTTGTAAAACTCGAGAAAATATAAGTGTGAAATTTTCTAAACAACCTGTGTATTACATCCCTTTTATTACAAACCAATGACAAAACACTTAAAGTTACAAACCGAAAAAAGACCTGGTAGATTGACCAAGACTATCTTTACAAATCAGACCACGATTTTTGAAATCCGAGTCATGTGAGTAAACAAGCCAAAGAGAGTGTGAGAATTCCTCTTTGACTAAATACATCAAACGGAAATGAAAAGAAGCATGAGAATTCATTTTCCCTGGAATTAAGAAGTTGATTGCCCTAAATTTGAGAGCTATTGCCCATTAAAATGGAAAAGACCATCCATAGATGATTTTCAAGGATGAGTAAGAAATAAGGGAGAGAATATTGCTTACTTGCAACTTTTAAGTCGATGAAACTGTTAACTTATTAGCACATTGTTTAAAAAAAAGGAGCAATGACGAGAAAAGAAATTAAATTAAAGCAACAAAAAAAGGGAAAGTTTTTAAGGGCATTGGAAAACAAAAGTTTTTCTCCAAAGGTTTTTGTTTGAGATATTTCAAGATTGACTTTCTAGAAAGCATTCCAAATCATGTCAATGGCGAATCATCAATTCTCCTCTATCCTTAGGATTGCTTGCTTGTAGGAGTGTTGTCTTATCTTTTTGGATCACCTACTCATAGGAGTGCCATCCACCAAGGGATTAGGATCACCTACTCGAAGGACTGTTTTCCTAACTTTAAGCTCGCTTGCTCATAGAAGCACCGCCTACCACAGTATCAGGAGCGCCTGCTTGAAGGAGCATTGTCCTTGTTCTGGATCACCTACTCATAAGAATGTCATCCAGTGAAGTTTTAGGATTACTTGCTTAAAGGAGCAATGTCATAAGATTGTCATCTAGTAATCTATGAGGATCGCTTGTTCGAATGAGCATTCTAGTTTTTAGATCACTTGCTTGTAGGAGCATCATCCACCATAATATTAAGATCACCTGCTCGAAGGAGTATTGCCCTTGTTTTGGATCACTTGCTTGTAAGAGTGTCATCCAGTGAAGTTTTAGGATTGCCTGCTTGAAGGAGCATTGTCCTAATTTTTGGATCACTTGCTCGAACGAGGTCATCCACTAAAAGTATTAGGATTGCTTGCTTGAAACAGCACTACCCTAGTTTTTGGATCACCTACTCGAAGGAGTGTCATCCATTAAAAGTACTAGGATTGCCTATTCGAAGGGCGTTGTCCTAGTTTTAGACTATCTGTTCAAAAAGGCGTCGTCCTAGCTTTAGATCACCTACTTAAATGAAACGTTATCCATTATAGTTTTAGGATTGCTTGCTCGAAGGATTGTTATCCTAGTTTTAGATCACTTGCTTGAAGGAGCATCATCCACTAAAAGTATTAGGATCGCCTGCTCAAAAGAGTGTTATCCTAGTTTTTGAATTACTTGTTCAATGAAACATCATCTAAATCTATCTCTTAGGAGTGTCGTCCAATATTTTAAGATCACTTGCTTGAAATAAGCAATATACAAGTCAAGGCTTGCTAGCTCATAGGAGTACCTCTCAACATTGGCGTCATCAAGTTAACACAAAAGGTGCACGCTCATAATCTTTAGTGGACCTATCTTCTACCTCCAAGTTTGCCCTAACCTTTCAAAAGCAAAAAATGAGGTCTCCCTTTTTGTTTTTGTGGTGAAGTTTTATCAAACATCAAAGAGAGATAGCTGTAGACACCTTACTTTTGCTCACTCAAGGCTTTAGTTTACAAGAAAAAATTAAAATTGTATTAAGCCCACAAATTACTTAAAAAAAAATTTAAAAAAGTAAGTAAACAAATAAAAATATATGAAAAATTAAAAAATGAAAAAGAATAATAAAAAATAAACAATATAAAAATTGTAAAATAAAATCGTGAAATACGCATGGAGTACTACAAATCGAGACTAAAAAGTAGTATCGATTCGTAGATTTAGAGGGTCAAAATGAGACTAAAATATTGAAAAAATTTTGTGCGAAAATGAGTTTCAATCACCATTAATGGTAATTTTGAAGAAACTTGATCAAAACGAAGCTTCCTAGATCATTATTAAGTTAAATATGCTCGAATATTCCATTGAAACTTCTAATTTTTCACGAAATCAACAACTAATCATGGTTAAACAAAAACTCTAATTTCGTGATTCTTAAATAGGAGCTTTTGATTGATTTCCAAACTTGTTCGAGCTCTTATCCTATAAATAGGAACTCAAACAAGTCAAACAATCACCACCAGATTGTTAACCGCTCTAAGTCCGGTCCATCCGATGCCAGCCCACCGCTCAACACCACTAGAATCGCCTCCTCAGACATCGCCGGTCAACTGCTCTACTTCGGGACCCTGTCCGATCCGGTATTCGACTTCGCGACCCATTTCAGGATCCAACCTTCCACTCGCTTCAGGACCTGCATGCCTCTATCAGGTAAGTTTTGTTATTTGTTTTTTTTCCTTTTACTAATATAATAATAATGAAAAGGTAAAGAAAAGAATTAATAAAAAAGTATATATGTATATATATTCTGCTGTACACATAAGTTTTGAGAAAAAGAAAACATAAATAAAATTCAGTAAAAAGATATGTGTTTATAATAAAATTTTTAACCCTTTCAATCGTCGTCTTTTCCTAAAAAAAAAAAAAATCTTATTACTTTAGAAAAATATTTTCCTTCAAAAAGAAAAAAATTAAACAAATAGTGGTATAGGATTCGATATTAAAAAATTTGTCTTTTATGAAAGTAATAAAAATTAACAAACTTATAGTTAAAGAATTCAAAACTTAAAAATGACCAACACTAAATATTTTACTAGCGAATGCACACCCGCTATGCTTGTGAAGAAATAATTATAATACTTACGGATTAAGTTAAAATATAAAACAATTATAAAATTATGATAAAAATTGGATCATAAATAGCTTTACATATGAAGCTATTTGGAAAAATTAATTATTGAAAAGTTGAGTTTATTTTTTGATTAACAAAAGAGGGAAAAAATATGTATGAAAGCTATCTGAAAAAAAATTAGTTATTAAAATGTTGTTTATATTTATGATTTTATCCCCATATAGCTTTGACATTTGGTGCAATCCTATGCTTGCATACAAAATAATTGATTTTAGTAAAGTGGAATTAAAGGATGTTAAGCTCTAAACTAAAATATAATCATAATATTATATAAGCTAGGTACATAAAATTATAAGCCTTTCATTAAACAACAAAAAAAATTATAGCCAATGACCTTGTACTTTTTTGGTTATATGGAGGAGGCTATTTATCATCAATTGTAAAATTTTGTCTGTTGACAAATTTCTTCCCTTATAATGTCAAATTATATTACACTAAAAATCATATTGTGATGGTTATTATTATTATATTCTGCCATTATAACGGGGAGGGGGGATTCGAACATAGGACCTCTCACTTGGGAGACCTGGAAGATACAACTAGGCTACAATGCCATTGGCATGATGGTGGTTGTTTACATTTGTCATTGTCCTTTTTGTTCATGATTTATTTAAGGATTTTCTACTTTTCTTAAGTTGTGTCTTGAATACGATTGATTAGCATTTATCTCATGTCATGTTTGATACACAAAATGATTTAAATTGAAATGGGTTTGGGAAAGACAAATCCAATCCTAGTTTGGAAGATTACATGGAATAGAATGGCTAAAAAGAATAATTACCGAGAATGTTCTTAGCAATAAATGCAAAATATGAATACATGATAGGATAGAAAAATATTTACACTATGTGTAATTTATAAGAGTAGAATGGAATCACGAATCCACCTTCTTAAATGCGGAATTGAATTCCCCTTCAAAGTCGGAATTGTCGATTCCAAGGAAACGCTACTCTGGCTTCTAAAAACACTTCCAAACATTGAGAAAGGGAATGGAAGCCATAATTGCGATTTCATTCCGGTCCATTCTTGCATACCAAACATGCCATTAGAATTATGACTCTTTTTGTTTTTTTTGCCAGGTGATTTATTGTTAACTTAATAACTAATTAATATTGTTCAATATTATTATTTACTATTAAAGTAATAATTAATTAATATTGACCTAGATATAATTAACTTTTTATGTAAGTAATTAGCTAAATATTCATAACATTGGTTTAATTAATTTTATATTTATTAAATACTAAGTTAATTAATTTATTATAATAGCCATGCTTTTGTTCCCAATATCGTATTATATATGTGTGATTATAGTTGCATATTAAAATAAATAAATATCATGTTTTACATATAGATTAAGCTAGTGTAATTTAATGTATGTGTTTAAGTAGTGTAGAATATTTACGTTTGCATTAGTATAATAAATATTTAATATTGACTTAAATATTGATGTTGTATGAATAATGAAATGAGTAATATTAGACTTAAATGTATATCTCAAGTGCTTATGTGTAGCAGATTTTTCGGAACCCAAAAAGCTAGCTAAATACCTTTTGTTTTACTTAAATTAATAACCCTAATTAAGCCTAAATAAAAGTCACTTTATAGTTTTATTTTAGGCTGCCTTAAAAGTCAAAGCTGGACAGATATAGAGCTAAAAATATCCTCATTTTCGTCCAAAATCAGACCACTATCAAGACAACCTTCTAAACAAACACAAAACTCATTACTTTCTCTTCCAAAGCTACCCTAACTTCAAGACCAAGACCCACATCCAAATTCTTACAAATTGGCCACCAAAAGACCCTTCTAAAGCCTTGCAAACCAAGCCTAAAGATTTGATGCAATTTGAAGTTGCATTTGATGCATGTTTCATAGTGTAGAGTTTGTTAAATGTGAATTCGATATGTATATATGTATTGGCGATGTGTTGATGAAGGTTTGGGCTGCCAATGAAGTTATAATATGTGCATGTTAAGTAGTTGAAGTGTGTTGGTGAAAATGAAGTGGAATATGAATAGTGTAGTAAGGGTTAGTGAAGTTGAGTATGTGTTGAATGCTGTATTGGATGAAGAGTGGAAATTGAAGTAATATTTATGTTTAATGAGTTAGAAGCGAATGGATAATGTTAAGTTCATACACCAAGCAGTGGGAAGCTTACTATGTTCTTTGAAGAGAGTTTGAATGTGTAAAAGTTGATATATTGTGTAAGAGAATTATGGAAAATGCGTGTTTTCTGTCAAAAAAATTTTTCTAGATTGGCACTACCTTATATACGGACATGTACGAGCTTGTGCTGATCAAAACAAGTTTTCGAGTCACTTTTTCAACCTCTGTCCCACCTTGTACACGGGCGTGTAGGTCATAAAACCTTGAAAAGTGCTCTCGGGTCACTTTTTAGTGCCCTACACGGCCATGTACTAGGTAGTGTACTTTCCCCTATTTCATAACTTGATCGTATTTTAGACATAACTTTTTCATCCGATCTCCGATTGAGGTGAAAGCTTAAAAAGATATATAAACCTTTCATATTTTGAGTTTTTACAAATTCGGAAAGTATCAATACTTAAATTTTGTTTCTTTTCAGCTGATACAATTTTCAAACAAGGTTAAAAACTTATGTTTTCTTGTTAAATATGTATTTGCATACGAAATGGATCTTTTTGGACTAAAATGGGATAGATTAATGATATTGGCGTAATGATTATTGAGTGATATAATTAAGTATAATTTAATTATATTTGTAGATTTAACACATAATTGAATTTCCATGGATGTTAAGATAAATCTAGTTACATTGTATATATGGATTGAAGTTAAAAATGATGATTTTGTGAGCTTGTATGACCTTGATAAATGTATAAATGATATGTTATGACTTTGTATAAGTTATATTTGAAGTCTTAAGTATTAAGTTTAAGATTTGATATGCTTTAAGTGTAATTCCAACTATATAATGTTGATTTGAGTTTGGATTATCTTCTGAAGGATTCCCGAGGTTCTATTTGGATTTCCTACATAAGGTACGCAGTAACATGTTCGTTCTATGCTTAGGATAGGCATATCTTTAATCAAATTTAACATAGAAAAACTTAAACCTTGTTTGAGTTGGATGTCTCTTACGCTGTTTAAATCTGTATATGGCCCAGTATGGCAGATCGGTATCCGGCTTGGGGTGCAGCACCTTGCTCAGATTGAGAGCACGGTAGATTAGGTGCTTAGGCCACCCCTGTATTTGATAAGACTTTCCTAAGTGATACAGCGGGTAATTGATAGGGAAGACGGTATTGGCATAATATTTGCTTACGTTTAGAATGAAGTGGTATGATTTAGTTCAAATGTTTATGGGAATAGTTGAACTAGGTGATGTGAAGTGAAGTCGTGTTACGGCTGTCAACCCTATATGAAGTTATTTTCTCTTTATCTGATATATCATCTAGGAGATATAAATATTCGAGCTACTTATATCAACCACCTGAGCGTTGAGGTCGTTACTCAGGACCCCAATTACCCCTATTGTCCAGAGTTTGAATACTTCAGTGTTGATTGACTAATTAAAAGAATATCTAATAATTGAATGGATGTTGCATTGCACTATAGTTAGGATCGTGTGAATCATTCTGCTTTTGTTTTTGTTACTATGTACTGGGCCTCTGGCTCACTTTTATCTTTTTAGGTATAGAAGATGAGTTCTACACAAGCATGGGATATGGATCCGATTTTGAAGAGTTCTTATATGAATAGGATGAATAGAGGAGACCATAACTCACAAGGAACTCTTTGTAATAGATTAGTTATATATGTGTATATAAATTATGAACCTATGTCATAGTTATTAGGATTTTTGCCATCTTTTGTGATCTTTTGTAAATGACCTGTTTACGAGCCTTATTTGCAATGTATATGTATATATATATATATATTATATATGGTTGTCTTATATTCGTATCTTTTATTAAGTAATGAAATTAAAAGTTGTTTTTTATGGAATGTTATATGTATTAATAGTAATAAAAGTTTGTTTTTATAAGACATTTAGGCTAATGACTATCCAAACTGATCCTGGATTACAACCTTACATATAATACCATGAATTATATGTGGTTGGAGACTGGATTTACCTATTTTAAATATAGGGGTAAATTCGGGGCCTTACAGTTGGTATCATAGCTTAGTTTGAATAGTTGTTTGCTTAAGATGTTATTGTTTAGAAATGACTTGACCCTAGACACAAATAGTTAGACTAGAAAAGAGTTAAGTTTTGCTTAAATGTTTATGTTTGCTTGAATTGTTTATTGCTTGTTCTTTACTTGCTTGTTTATTTATTTTGTTTGTATCACTGTTTGCTTGTTTAATTGTTTCTTTATTTGTTTGCTTGCTTAATTGTTTGCTATTGCTTGTGACTGTGAATGTGAATGTAATGATGATTTAAATTTTATAAATGTGTGTTATAAGTGTGTTGTGTGCATATTTAAGATGGATAGGTTAAGGAGATCATCTCGTCAGCAGTCGGAAAGAGAGAGTATGCTACCACCGCCTCAATCTTCATCTACATCAGCTCCTACTACATCTATTGCTCTTAATACTAAAGCTAATCCATCACCAGCATCAGCCTCAACTTCATAAGTTCCTCCACCGAATCAGTTTCCACAGCCTCCTCCAATCCCGACCTTTCCACTGATGTCTCAAGAGACTATGAACAACCCGGCATTGATGTATGGCATATTCAGGGATATGATGGCTATGATGCAACAATGTCAAATGATGATGTATTAGCAGTAGCAACAATTCATGCAACAAAGCAATCAGCAAGGAATGAGATAGAATGAAAACTTACCAGCTAATGATTAAGCTATTTAGATGAAGTTACATGGGTTCAGTAAACTAGTTCCCAATTTTGATGGAACGAACACTGATCATGATGAAGAAGGAAGCCTACAAATGGTGGAGATTAGCTAGCGGAAATTTGCAAGTGCCTATCTCTTGGGATGACCTTCAAGGATGCATTCTTTGCCAAGTATTTTTCGAATTTAGTGAGAGAGAGGATGATAGCCGATTGGTTGAATCTTAGACAAGGAAGTAAATCAGTTGATGAATATTATGCGGAGTTTTGTCGACTACTACGCTTTGCGGGAGGAGATTATAGAGACGAAAGAATGAAGATTCAAAAGTTTCAAAATGGATTGAATGAATAGATCCAAGGTGAAGTTCGAAAGTTTCAATTGCTCACTTTGGCTAATATCATTGCAAAAGCCTCATTAGTGGAACAGATTCAAAATGATGGTCAAGTAAGGAGAGCCAAAAGAGCTGCATTTCTAGGAAAAAGGCCTGCACCGACTTCTTCATATAGTAAATATCAAGGAAAAGGAAAGGAATCTTATTTAGGAAAGAAATTCAAAGCTCCAACTTCTATATTTGAGAAGAAGTGCTTTCGATGATATGGACCACATGATATATCTGAATGCAAGTGGACACTTAGTGCATGTTTCACGTGTGGACAAGTGGGACATGTATCTTCTGAATGCAAGAACCCAAGATTACTACTAGTATTTTATGCCTAATGCAAACATAGGGGTCATTACATTTCAAGTTGTAAGGACTACCTCAACGACTAAGGTGGAGTTAATTTAGAGAAAGGAAAAGTGAATGCTCAAGTCTTTGCTTTGTAACAAGTTGAAGATACTCCTTTGGTAGATACATTGGCAGGTACATTGAGTGTTTCAAGTAGAAATGCGTATGTGTTGATTGACACTGGAGCCACTCATGCATGCATATTTGAGCATTTCATGAATGAATGTGAACTTGTTCCTGAAGTTTTGAATGATCGTGTTATGTGTATAAACACTCCTTTGGTTGTTGAGACTAGGCAACCATGTATATGTAGGAATGTGAATGTTTTAATTTCTAGTGTGAGCATGCATGTAGACATGATTGTATTACCTTTGTCTGATTTTGACATGATATTGGGAATGAACTGGCTAAATCAATATAAGGTCACAATTGATTGTAGCAAGGTAGAGTTAAGTTTTGCTTTAAAGGAAGGAAGATTTACTTATGTGTTGGAAAGGCGGAGATCGAAGAGTATGGGCTCCATGGAGTTGTAGGAAGGATTATTTGTGGCTACAATGAGTAAAGAAGGATGAGATATCAAGTTAGTGCCTGTGGTCAATGAGTTTATCGATGTATTTCCTGAGAAGTTACCCAGTTTGCTTTCGGATAGGGACGCAGAGTTTAGGATTGAAGTTCTACCTGGAATAGTTCCTATCTCCAAAGCTCCATATAGAATGGCACCTGTTGAGTTAAAGGAATTGAAGCAACAGTTGCAAGAATTGCAGGATATCGGTTTTATTAGACCTGGTATCTCTCCGTGGGCCGCACCTGTGTTATTTGTAAGGAAGAAGGATTGGAGTTTGCGAATGTGCATTAACTATAGAGAATTAAATCGAGTTACGATCAAGAATAAATACCCTTTGCCTAGGATTGATGATTTGTTTGATCAGTTGAAGGGAGCCATAGTGTTTTAAAAAATTGATTTGAGATCATGATACTATCAGTTGAGAATCAAGCCTGAAGACATACCAAATACGGCATTTCGTCAAGATATGGTCATTTCAAATTCTTTGTTATGCCATTCGGTTTATGAATGCCCCAGCAGCATTCATGGACTTAATGAACCAGATATTCAAATATTATTTGGATTCATTTGTAATTGTGTTCATTGATGACATTCTAATCTATTCACGGAATCATGAGGAACATAAAGAACATCTTAAGCTTGTTTTGCAAAGACTCCAAGGAAAGAAGCTTTATGCTAAATTCAATAAATGTAGTTTCTGGCTTAGGGAAATATCTTTCCTAGGGCATATCATATCCAGAGAAGGAGTAATTGTAGATCTCGAAAATATTGAAGCTGTGTCGAAGTGGCCAAGGCCAACTAATGTGACTGAGATAAGAAGTTTTCTAGGTTTAACAGGATACTATTGAAGATTTGTAGAGGGATTCTCAAAGATAGCATCTCCTTTAACCAAGTTAACTCGAAAGCATGCTAAATTTGATTGGAATGACAGTTGTGAACAGAGTTTTCAAGAACTCAAAGAGAGATAGGTATTTGCTCCAATCCTGACCTTACCTGTTAGTGGAAAGGAGTTTGTGGTGTTTAGCGATGCGTCTATTCAAGGGTTAGGTTGTGCACTCATGTAAGGTGGGAAAGTTATAGCATATGCCTCAAGATAGTTGAAACCACATGAGGAGAACTACCCTATTCACGATTTGGAATTAGCAGCAGTGATACTAGCATTGAAATTGTGGAGACATTATCATTTTGGAGAAAAATGTAAGATATACACCGACCACAAAAGCCTTAAGTACATATTCACTCAGAAGGAACTCAATATGAGACAGAGGAGATGGCTTGAGTTAATAAAGGACTATGATGTAGAGATCTTGCATCATCTTGGTAAAGCGAATGTGGTAGCTAACGCGCTCAGTAGGAAGACAAATTGATATCGCAACCTTGGTTATAAGTTAGAAGGAAATTCAAGAAGAGTTTAGAAAGATGGAAATTGAAGTGACAGTAGAAAATGTTGATTTAATGCTTGCTCAGTTGTCTCTACGACCTACTATATTGGAAAGAATTAAACAAAGTCAGAAAGGGGATCCAGAAAGTGAGAATTTGATATTAACCATAAGAAGAGGAAAAAGAAAGGAGTTAAGGTTAGATGAGGAGAATGTTGTAAGACATGGGAATAGGATCTTTGTGCCGAAGATACATGGTTTGAGAGAAGATACTCTAAAAGAAACACATTCCTCATTATCTTCTGTTCATCTCGGGAGTACAAAAATGTACAAGGACTTGAAAAAGCATTATTGGTGGGAAAGAATAAAGAGAAATGTAGCCGATTATGTTTTAAAGTGTCTAACTTGTCAGCAAGTTAAGATAGAGCATCAAAAGCCGGGAGGAGAACTGCAACCGTTGTCTATTCTCAAATGGAAATGGGAAGATATCACTATGGATTTTGCATCAGCTCTACCAAGAACCATTGCAAAGCATGAGGTCATATGGGTAATTGTGGACAGATTGACGAAGTCGACTCATTTCATACCTTTGTGAGTTGGGGATTCCTCAGAGAAAATGGCACATGTGTATATCAAGGAAATTGTAAGGCTTCACGGTGTACCAAGAACGATCACTTCTGATCGAAATACCAGATTTATTAGTAGATTTTGGAAGAGCTTACACATGGCACTTGGTACATAGCTTAAGTTCAGTACTGCTTTTCATCCCTAAACCGATGGGCAATCAGAGAGGACACTCCAAATACTAGAAGATATGCTAAGAGCTTGTGTGTTAGATTTTGGAGGACGATGGGATGATCACTTGCCATTGAATGAATTCACCTATAACAACAGTTATTAGTCTTGTATTCAGATGGCACCATATGAAGCTCTGTATGGAAGGAAATGCCAATCACCTCTACATTGGGACGATGTAGGAGAAAGAGCATTAATTGGTCCGGAATTGGTTCAACAAGCTATTGACATGATTCAAGTGGTTAAGCAAAGAATGAAAGTTGCACAAGATAGATACAAAAGTTATACAGATAGGAGACAAAAACCTCTCGAGTTTAAAGTGGGTGAGCACATATTTCTCCGGATATCGCCAACAAAAGGAGTATTTCGGTTTGGAGTCAAAGGGAAGTTAAACCCAAGATATATCAATCCTTATGAAGTGTTGAAAAGGATTGGTCCTCTAGCTTAATAACTAATTAATATTGTTTAATATTATTATTTACTATTATTGTAATAATTAATTAATATTGACCTAGATATAATTAAATTTTTATGTAAGTAATTAGCTAAATATTCATAACATTGGTTTAATTAATTTTATATTTATTAAATACTAAGTTAATTAATTTATTATAATAGCTATGCTTTTATTCCCAATATCATATTATATATGTGTGATTATAGTTGCATATTAAAATATATAAATATCATGTTTTATATATAGATTAAGCTAGTGTAATTTAATGTATGTGTTTAAGTAGTGTAGAATATTTATGTTTGCATTAGTATAATAAATATTTAATATTGACTTGAATATTGATGTCGTATGAATAATGAAATGAGTACTATTAGACTTAAATGTATATCTCAAGTGTTTGTGTGTAGCAGATTTTTTGGAACCAAAAAAGCTAGCCAAATACCTTTTATTTTACTCAAATTAATAACCCTAATTAAGCCTAAATAAAAGCCACTTTATAGTTTTATTTTTTGCTGCCTTAAAAGTGAAAGTTGGATAGATATTGAGCTAAAAATATCCTCATTTGCGTCCAAAATCAGACCACTATCAAGACAACCTTCTAAACAAACACAAAACTCATTACTTTCTCTTCCAAAGCTACCCCAACTTCAAAACCAAGACCCACATCTAAATTCTTACAAATTGGCCACCAAAAGACCCTTCTAAAGCCTTGCAAACCAAGCCCAAAGATTTGATGTAATTTTAAGTTGCATTTGATGCAAGTTTCATAGTGTAGAGTTTGTTAAATGTGAATTGGATATGTATATATGTATTGGCGATGTGTTGATGAAGGTTTAGCCTGCCAATGAAGTTATAATATGTGCATGTTAAGTAGTTGAAGTGTATTGGTGAAAATGAAGTGGAATATGAATAGTATATTAAGGGTTAGTGAAGTTGAGTATGTGTTGAATGTTATATTGGATGAAGAGTGGAATTAGAGGTCATCACAGGGCGGTTCTGAACCGCGAACTATCCCGAATCGTCCCCGACGGTTCCATACCCAGGAACCGCCGGAAAAACCATGGCTTTGCCTGGTCGGGAACCGCCATTCCAGAACTGGAACCGGTGGTTCCGACTCGGCTCGTATAGAAAATAAAAAAATAAAAAATACAAAACACAAAACACATACATTACAAATTGAGCTAACTTTGTTTAGCAAGTGACTCCAGAAAGAGCCTCTTTCTATTTACTTAGGTTGGGTTCTTGTGTTTTTTGTGGACTCCAGTCTATTTTCAAGGGTTGGAATCATATCATGGCACATACATAGACATTGGTATAAAAAAAATTTACAATGATCCAAAAATGAAGAGAGTAAAAAAAAAGGAAAGAAAAGGTTTGAAGAAGATTTACTATAAACGTTCGCCAACATTATTCTAAATGATGAAACGAGTAAAAGTAGTGTTTGAAATTCCTAAAAAATAATTAGAGAAAATAACTTAGGTGTTTTGACAATTTTACAAAGTTTTTTGTATTTAACAAACAAATGAATTTTACATTTATTTGTTGATTTCACTTAAAGACATGCAATTTCCTCTTAATAAATAATTAAATTAATAAATGATGTTTTTACATATATTTACGCAACTTAATTTAGTTAAGAAATATAAAAAAAACTGAAACCAAAGGAGGGGAAAAATTTTCAGAATTAAAAAAAAAGCAAGAAACTGTTGACTGACCACTTTGTTGTTGACAGGTTGTTATTTGTTTTTCTTTTTTTTTTTTGGCCAAACGATAGGTTGTTATTTACTTTTTACTTATTTTTCAGTCTTTACATTTAAATTTTCCGCATTCTTGTATCAAGTTTTTAAGAAATTTAATTATTTAAAATATTTAACAATATCATTTAATTAATTCATTCATTAAAATCAACCCTCCTAAAATACAAATTACTTTTTCATTTTTGTAATTTAACAAAAAATATTACAATTACATAACAAACAGAAGGAAAAATAAAATAAATTTTATAATTCTGATGCGAAATAGGGGAAAGGTCTGAATTGCTTTCAAAAAATTGAAGGAAAGTTACAATTACAACATCCATATTGATTACTTTTACCAATATTCTTTAAATCTTAATAAGTGAATCATAATACTTAAATCTTTATGTTAAATATTGACTTTACAAGAGTAATTTCATTAGAATAATTCTAATTATTTATAGTGGACTGCTACTATAAGAGATTTTGAGTTTGTAATAAGGAGAAAAAAAAAGAGCTTTGAATCATCACGCATACCTCTTTTTCAGTGTCATGGACTTTTGCTATTAATTTGCATTTCTATGAGTAAATGATGTCATCTTTGGATATTAACAATACATAGACACACTCAATTACAATTAGAAAATGCATATCAAATTTAATCTTAACACAATAAATTGATTTTAGGTTTTTTTTTCATTTTTTTATTAATTTATAAAAAAAATGGTTCACGGTTCGTGGGGAACCGGAACCGGAACCGCCAAAACTAGCAGTTCCGTGGAACCATGAACCGCCCCGGCTCTGGCGGTTCTGGTTTCGGTTTGGGTCGTGAACAGGCCCAAACCGTGTCGACGTCTAAGTGGAATTTGAAGTGATATTTATGTTGTTTGATGAGTTGGAAGCGAATGGATAATGTTAAGTTCATACACCAAGCAGTAGGAAGCTTACTATGTGCTTTCAAGAGAGTTTGAATGTGTAAAAGTTGATATATTATGTAAAAGAATTATGGAAAATGCGTGTTTTCTATCAAAAAAATTTTCCCGGATCGACACTACCTTGTACACGGGCGTGTACAAGCTTGTACTGATCAAAACAAGCTCTCGGGTCACTTTTTCAACCTCTGTCCCACCTTGTACACAGGTGTGTAAGTGGTTGTATAGGTCATAAAACCTTGAAAAATTGCTCTCGGGTCACTTTTTAGTGCCCTACACGGCCATGTACTAGGTAGTGTACTTTCCCCTATTTCATAGCTTGATCGTATTTTAGCCATAACTTTTTCATCCGATCTCTGATTAAGGTAATTTGAGTTGCGTTGGAAAGCTTAAAAAGATATATAAAACTTTCATGTTTTGAGTTTTTACAAATTCGGAAATTATCAATACTTAAATTTTGTTTTTTTTTTTTCAATTGATATAATTTTCAAACAAGGTTAAAAACTTATGTTTTCTTGTTAAATATGTATTTGCATACGAAATGGATCTTTTTGGACTAAAATGGGATAGATTAATGATATTGGAGGTGTAGTGATTATTTACTGATATAATTAAGTATAGTTTAATTATATTTGTAGATTTAACACATAATTGAATTTCCATGGATGTTAAGATAAATCTAGTTACATTGTATATATGGATTGAAGTTAAAAATGATGATTTTGTGAGCCTGTATGACCTTGATAAATGTATAAATGATATGTTATGACCTTGTATAAGTTATATTTGAAGTCTTAAGTATTAAGTTTAAGATTTGATATGCTTTAAGTGTAATTCCAAGTATATAATGTTGATTTGAGTTTGGATTATCTTCTGAAGGATTCCCGAGGTTCTATTTGGATTTCCTACATAAGGTACGCAGTAACATGTTCGTTCTATGCTTAGGATAGGCATATCTTTAATCAAATTTAACATAGAAAAACTTAAACCTTGTTTGAATTGGATGTCTCTTACGCTGTTTAAATCTGTATCTGGCCTGGTATGGCAGATCGGTATCCGACTCGAGGAGCAGCACCTTGCTTAGATTGGGGGCACGGTAGATTAGGTGCTTAGGCCACCCCTATATTTGATAAGACTTTCCTAAGTGGTACGACGGGTAACTGATGGAGAAGACGGTATCGGCGTAATGTTTGCTTACGCTTAGAATGAAGTGGCATGATTTAGTTCAAATATTTATGGGAACAATTGGACTAGGTGATGTTATGGACTAAGATAAGTGAAGTCGTGTAACGGCTGTCAACTCTATATGAAGTTATTTTCTCTTTATCTGATATATTAACTAGGAGATATAAGTATTCGAGTTGCTTATATCAACCCCCTGAGCGTCGAGGTTGTTACTCAAGACCCCAATTGCCCCTATTGTTCAAAGTTTGAATACTCTAGTATTGATTGACTAATTAAAAGAATATCCAATAGTTGAATGGATGTTGCATTGCACTATAGTTAGGATCGTGTGAATCATTCTGCTTTTGTTTTTGTTACTGTGTACTGGGCCTCTGGCTCACTTTTATCTTTTCAGGTGTAGAAGACGAGTTTTACATAAACATGGGATATTGATTTGATTTTGAAGAGTTCTTAGATGAATGAGATGAATAAAGGAGACCATGACTCACAAGAAACCCTTTGTAATAGATTAGTTATATATGTGTATATGAAACATGGGCCTATGTAATAGCTATTAGGATTTTTGCTATCTTTTATGTTCTTTTGTAAATGGCTTGTTTATGAGCCTTGTTTGTAATGTGTATATATATATGTGATCGTATATATTTGGATCTTTTATTAAGTAATGAAGTTAAAAATTGTATTTCATGGAATGTTATATGTATTAATAGTAATAAAGTTTGTTCTTATATGACATTTAGGCTAATGACTATCTAAATTGATCATGGATTACAACCTTACATATAATACTGCGGATTATATGTGGTTGGGGACTGTATTTACCTATTTTTAATATAGGGGTAAATTCGGGGCCTTACATTTATAATATGAATATTTTATATTTTAATTATGTATAAGGATGCAACCGGGTCGGGTTTCGAGCGGGTTATATGAATCCAACCAGAACCCACTACACTATAGGACATACCAAACCCAACCCTATAACCCTGTAGGGTTTTCTTTCTATATCCAAACCCGCCCTATAAGGTTTATTCTAAAACCTGCCACCTGTCCGTTTACCCGTTTGACTATTATCTCGATTACTTGCCTGACTACCGCCCAATTATTAACTCGAATGCGCCTTGCTTATTATTATTTTTTTCAATTGATTCAGCAAACTTAACCTAATAAAATAATAGTCTAATAATATAGCAATTCACCTTTTCTTTATCAATCTATTTTTAAATTTAGTATGTTACCATGTTTACATTTAGTAAATATATTTACATTATAATTTTTTTTTACTTGGACTAATGGATCGGGTGAGCATCCATCGGGTTTTAGCAGTATCCAAACCCAACCCTGATACCCTATAGGGTTTTTTTACTTATGTCCAAACTCGACCCTATTACCTTATAGGGTTTTTATTGCGTTGGATGGGTCAGAAACCTGTTAATGGCCGACCCGATTGTATCCCTAATTATGTAGTGAATTTTTACAAAAAAAACAACATAGTAAAATTATGGATTTTCATTTAACATTGTATGTAATTTATTTAATTGAATTTATAAATTATTCTCTTTAAGTTGTATTTATTAAATAATATAATAAAAATAAATAAATAAAATATCACAATATAAGGATATAATAGTGAAAAGATAATGTTATGTCTGGTACTTGTATATACCAAACACTGGGCAGGACAAAAATCCCTGTCTAGTACCATACACTCCAAACGAGGTACAAGGGAACTGCTCTTTATTACTTTTTTATACTGTGCTGTCCAGTTTCTCTTATTCTGTTTAATCCTTGCAATCAAATGCTATTTTAAGAATAATTATGGATCATAAAATTCCCACAGATAGAATAGAAGCAAGCCCATGTAAACAATCATTAAGTGAATAGTATCTTCTTTGTGATAGTTAACCTAAGTTGCATAATTATTGCTGAAGTGGGGCTCGGCCTTTGTACCGTATGCAAGACTTTGTTTTCAGCTCCTATAACTTGGGCCGAAGAAGTTTATGGGAGACAAGAACACCCAGCACCTACGGAAATTTGGAAGATATTAAGTTTAGAAATAGTAGTGTCAAATCTCCAGCTGTCGCTATAAATAATCAGAATAAAGTTTTAATAAACAACAAAGCAAAACATTTACTCAAACGTACTTTACCATCTATAGAATTTAATTAAATTCCTTCTCTCTTATATAATTTAATTTGTTTTCTTTTGGAAAGCTAAACAGGTTTGGAACAAACTATGTAAAACTAGGGACAGCAATAATAAAATAAATAAGACGACTCTTTAATGGATGAATACAAGGCTATTATAGATTTATCATAATGAAGAAATAAATATGTTTTTTTATTGTTTTGCTATCATTACTAATGGCAACCCTTTATTGGTAAAAATTTTTCAAACCAAGGTCTTGGGATTAGAATCTCAACAAATTTAGCCAATGCAGGGTATGTTATATAAAACCACTTTTAAGGATGATCCTAATTCATCTAAAATGAGCTTATATGAGTTAAAATGCAAATATAATCTCTCTTTTGGATATGCGCTCCATGATGATGACTTAGAGGGTAAAAAGAAAGCAATTGTGTTCAAAATAATATATATTATTATAATATTATAAGAAGAAGCCAAAAGATGAAGAGGAGAACATCACTCTTGTAGTGAGAAAACCCATCTGAGTTCTAACGAAGAAAGATGAAAGGTCGTTAAATTTTAATATAACTAACATATCTAGTAAAATCAAATTTAATGTATATAAAAGCATTGGAAAGAATGAAGTATTATGACTAATTATAGTAATATTGATGGATCGGAAAGTGAGGTGGCAAAAAAAAAAAAAAAAGGAGATGTAGAAACAATTATTGCTTAATAGTCATTTCCCAATGCCAATAGTTATCAAGGGCTAAACTCAATTCATGAGCTTTTGAGCATGATAATTATCTAGATTTGACTTTCTGGGTTAAGACAATAACAACTAAAGAATTAATTCCATATATTTTTTGATGATTAAGTGAGTTTTGATATGATGGATTTTAATAGAGACTATTAAACCAACCATCCACTCTAACCTTTTTTACTTGAGCTCATGCATTAAGAGAGGCCTTTGATGGGGGTAAGTCCATGAGAAGCTTGTAAATGATTCCATAAGGAGATTAATCTCAACCATTAATTTGTCAACATGACTCGCCCTCAAGGGAGACTAAATGAGGATAAATGTTGTCATGCTACTAGGGCGTCATCTTTAAAGATCAAATATGCTAAAATGTAAGAATATATGATCTTTAGTCTTATTAAGAATAGTGGAGTTTGATACCTAGAAATTCCTTCACTTATTGTGTGTATGTTCGGGATTTCTAAGATTGTTTACTTTCCCGCCTATTTCTCTCTTAACTAACCTCCATGTGTCATTGCACTACATTACTCCTTTTAGGTTACATCTAGAGTTTGCTTTGATATGCCATTGTACCACATATTAGTAAATTTTACATTGACTGTTTTTTAAGGGATAATATGACAAATAGTACCTAAACTTTGCAAAAGTATGCAATTAAGTACTTAAATTTAAAAAATGATCAATTTAGTATATGTATTTTGAAATTGATTAATTTAGTATCCAAAAGAACATGACATAAGTACTATTAAATGCATAAAAAGTTCTTTCAAACACTAAATTGATTAATTTTAAAGTTAAGATACTAATTAATAAATTGATCATTTATAAAGTTTAAGTATCTAATTACATATTTTATCAAAATTTAAGTGATATTAACCCTTTTTTTTAATTATGTATAATTAAACTCAAATAACAAATTTACTTTTATGTTGTAAATTTATAAAGTTTACGTATATCAAAGCACCCTATGAATATTTAAGGGTATATATGTAAGAGGTGAGAATTTAAAAAATCATTTGCAATTTCCCTTTGGTATTGTATAAACATCTATAATAAACACCACATACATTTAAACAAATCCAATAATATATTATTGGCATAATATGGCAATGTGAAAGTGTTCAACATAGCTACTACCACACATATCATTAAACATAATTGTCGATGCCCATTTTTGCCTCCTCTAAAAATACAAAAAAAAAGGAAAATAGAAAAATGAAAAAATATCAAAAAGTAGAAAATTTTAAAAATATTGAAAATTAATTATTTTAAAATTAACAAAAGAATATAAAAAATAGAAAATATCAAAATTTTAAAAAAATTTAGAAATTAAGAAACCCCTTCTTTCTAGTAAATGGGTTTAGGTTTATAGAGGAACTGTAAATAAAAACATTTTAAAATTGAGAAAGAAAAATTAGAAAAGGAAAAGGAAAAAAATGTAAAAAAAAAAATTATCCTTAGTGTTTGTTTTGTTTATTTTATGAGTTGTTTCTTTTATAAACAATTTTGGACCTTTGATCCATTGTCAATTTAGCCAATTTTCTTTAAGATTGTATTGGGTCTAGTTTGTCGAGATAGGATTTTTCAACTCTGGTTTAATTTCTTTTAATCTAATTTGTATTAAATCGAAACCCATTTAATACAAATCATCGACTTAGAATTAAAAGAAATTTGAATTTTTATAAACTTTTTGGAGTTGCCACCTAACCATAGTTGGGAAAGAAATATAAGTAGGGATTAATTGGTTGGTTGGTTCTAACTTAGCTACTAATTTGAGGGAAACTGATTTTAAATCAATTTTCAAAAACCAGAGTTTTCATAAGTCTGAGGGCTATGCTGTTAAAATTATATGGTTACCACCTTCGAACTTCTTAATTTAAAGTTTATCCCTTTAATACTCTAAAAAGAATTTATTAATGTTATAACATGTAATATTTACACATCAATTTTAAAAAAAATATATACATATTAAACACACGCCTGTGAATAAATTCCAACAAGTTGCAATGACCCAAATGCATAATCAAGAATATAAAGGAAACTAGCATAAGCCCACAAATCAAAATAACTAATCAAAGACCAAATCGACTAAAATTAATCCTAAATGAAGCCAAAATAAGCAACTCATATATAAACCCTATCAAGTAGGATTTTCTAATTATTTTATGTAACAAAGGATTGCATATCTTTCATGATCTTACATATATTAAAAACAGTCTCCCGAAGTAGAGCTATTAGATGAATTCGCACAGGACTCAGTATACCAGCTCAGATGATGCTAATAAAACGAATCAGACTCAATAAATTATCATATCGCAAACTGTCACTTTTGCTCATATGCAAGAATTTCTTAAAACATATCATTATTCTAATATATTAACAACCTCATACCAAACAAACAAACAAATCACAGAAAAGTAACCAACAAATCTTCGAAATTATGGGATTAAGGACCAGTGATCAAGCCACATAGAAGTTCATATTATTGAGTGATCTCAGTCACAAGACTATAATTAAATATCCTATGTTAATGCATGCATGCCCCCTATGGAAAAAACTAATTGAACCGAACTTTAGTTTGAACATTCAAAGTTTGGAATTTATAATTGGAAACTAAAAGCCTAAATCCCTTATATTTCAAAACCATGGTTGAATCACAACACTATCTATTTTCAATCGATGACCTATCTCTAAGTAAGAAGCATTAACAAAAATATCAAAATCCATCTATATAAGAGTATTCTTCACAAATTTTGGTATTAACTCGTGACCTTTTTCTCCAATATCTCTAGCAAAGTATATAAGTAGTACACCACTGTTAGCATAAATCCATTATAACTATCCTATACAAGAACCCAAACATTTTAACCATAAGTTAAACTTCAAAACTGCAAATTCGATATTCACCACTTCGTTGCACATATTGGCAAGTCATATTGAAATAAAACCATTCGCACTTATAGTGCATTTAACCAAAATTAAAAACAAATACTTTTCTTCATGATCACATCATGTGCATGACCCAAAATTTACTTTAACATTTTGTCGGACACCTAGCTAACACACTACTAGAGTTGCCTGAGCTAGCTGAGCTAGGGTTTCAAATAGAGTTGAGCTCGAACGAACGAATAAGGAAAGATCAAAGAGAAAAGAGAAGAGGAAAGAGGAGAAGGAAAGAGACATTAGTAGCAGGGATATTTGCGTCAATTTGAAAATAAAAAACACTTGTCCTATTCCTTTAATTTTTTTTTCGTCTTGCTCCATTGCTAACAAGAAAAACCAAACAGAGGATATGGGAGTTTGTCCAATCCTATTCCCTAAAATATGGGGAACAAAACATAACCTAAGTAACAATAAGCTCACTTGCATAATGTATTTTCGGTTAGAAAAATAGTACCATTAAAATATGAATCCCTATTTGGGATTCAATCATTTACCATTTGATTTTTATTCAAAAGTTTGCACTTAATCCAAAAACAAATGTCTACTTTAATAATAATTGTTGGTCCTTGTAAGAATCAATAATTAAATGTTGAATAATGTCAGCTAATCATTGATGGCAAATGGATTAAAAAACAAACACAAATGAGTAAAGAAACATCGGGGATGGTAAATGCTAAGGCAGTCAACTAAGTTGTTATCAAGATAAGATTTAACTCTATTACTGGGCTAGTGTTTAGTCATCACCTTGAGAAGCTGAAATAAGCCCCCCACCCCACACCTCCCGAGCACAAGGGCGTGGTTGTGTCATTACACGTATTACCTCAAAGCAACATATGCAAAACTTCTGTAAGCTAGATAGGTTTCTAATCAAGTTTTAATTGTGAAATCGTAATCAAGTTCAATGATAAGTCAATAAAACATCATTTGTCAGATCATCAACGATCAAGAATTTATCATACAAAACATGTGAATAGGTATTTTAAGAAAAGTGAAACAATAATCTAAAGTTAATACCGTCTAAGACGGTTGACCATAAAGGGGAGCTAGGCTCAACCTAGGTACATATGTTTGGCACATGGCCTAAAAGAAAGCATGTTTAAGCATCATTACAGTCATATATTAGCCTAACATTATGTCTCTTTCTCAAGGCTTTAGAAATTCATAAAATAACAAACGTTTACTCCTTCGCATCACCAATCCCTTACCTAGGAGAATCATGGTGGTGATCCATGAAGTGATCACTCTCGGTACCTGAAGTAGTAAAAAGTGAGTAGCAAAGCCTAGAACATAGTAACAAGCATACACATGCATGCCATGCAAGCTTAGACTAATGCAACAAGCATGGACTAGATTATTTAAGATTTAAGGCCATAACCAAGTATTTCCAGCATCCTATAAATACCAACACGCATTAAAGTACTCATGGCTTCTGCCAAACCAAAGGGTAGGGTTCACTTAGCAAATCGCACACTAAAGATGGAGGTTTGATAAGTCTTTGAAACTTGCTAGAAAAAGAAAAGAAGGCATATATCATCGCTCGGGTCATTGCCTCACAGGCTATCACCAAGCATAGTCCATTGTAAAAATGCTTTTTATAGGATCCCATAACATTGTATAACTTGTTACAGCTTTGTACCTGCTATTAGTTAACTCTCCGATTTTGATAATTTCCTAATTAACTATCTACCGAACCTAACCACACATTCTGTGGGGGCCTAAGTACCTAAACTACTGTATCCTCCTAAAGTTACGATTAGGTTCGCAACCTAGTCGAGGGTGCTACTTCATAAGGGAGCAGCTAAGTAGCAACCAACAAATGATTAAGCTAAGCTTGAGTATCAATCTAGTTGTCAGATTTTATCATAGCAAACAACACATGTTATCATATACTAATAGTTATTTCCTTGACTCTCGCATCTTTCACAAATCAAGATTCAATAACTGTCCATGAGTGTGAAACTGATTTTAGTTCGAGTTCAAGTAGTTTAACTAAGAGTGCTCAAGTTTTCTTAAGCTAGATAAATACTTAAGGTCCTTGGAAGGGTAATAGGAGATTATAGGTTACACTCTGCATAATTGAACATCATTTGATTATGTCTTGAAAAGTAAAGAAGGAACAAGACCATGCATATACTGTATATATAGTATTCCAAATGCACACAATTAGGTACATGATCACATATTAGATTGTGTTTCAGTGCACAACCCAAAGCATAGCTCGTGTATTGGGCCGTGTACTTTTGGATGATAAGGCACTTTTGGTTCGGAGAGATACATGGTTAAGACATGCAAGCTTGTGTTCTTGTCGTGTATCTTAACTTGAGAGGAGGTTAGTGATGAATATCATACGATATACAACCATGTATCAATCATGCACCTCCAGGGGTTGATTTTTTTTGGAACCAAGAGAAACACGAGTTATGTATTAATCATGGATCTGCCAGGAACGTTGCATTTTATGATCAGTGAGGAACACTATTCAATACACAAACTTGTGTATCGATCATGTAACTCTAGGTTCCAAGTTTATTTTTCTTAGTGAGTTGCGTAACTTAAAGCATAGTCTATGCTTTGATCGTGTATCTCTAGTATCAATGTCTCTCCATGTTTTACTTTCATATTTTGGATACTTTTATAGGTTTCAAAGGTGTTAGATAGTCGTGTTCATGTCTAGGCTCGCCTATTTTATCTTCTGTTTTCTTAAAACATGTTTAATCAAAGTTGGAAGCTTATTCCATTTAGTTTTTATATCAACCCCCACTTCATCATGGTCTTTCTAAAATTTTCAAAACTTTTATGTATAGACTCTTCATTTAACGGCTCTAACATTAGCAATATCAAAACTTCATGTTCATTTCTTCATTGTCTCCATAGTCTAGGCTCATATTAATACCCACTTCCTTTAAAATGTTAACTTCTAACAATACCCCAACTCAAAACATGTTTATTCTCTATCTTTTATATTACTAGCTTGGTCTTATCTTCCTACCATTGCATCTTCATAACAATAGGAGTTGATTTAATGTCTTACGTTGTTGTTTCAGCTGTAAGTGGTACTCCAAAGCTCAAAGCTCCTCCAAACTCAATTTTCTTATCATCCTAAACACTTACCAACAGGCCCAAGCCAAATTCTACACTTGAAACGCTATAAACTTTGTATTTCAAAACTTGAAAAATCTAAAACTCATATTGTTATGAATTTTTCTAAGTTTGTTGTTCTTCTCCTTCTTCTAATTCGTCTCCATTGTTCACATTTCCTATCATATAAGCTAAGGTTTAGAGAATGTTACCTTAGGGTTTTAGTATGCTTCTTTAAAAGGTAAAAGGAGGAAAGTAAAGAGATATTTATATAGGGACTATTAGGGTAGGGACCTGAGTTTTTAAGGTTTCCTTTTGGAGCATCACATGGCATGATATCAATCCTCTAACTCCATTAGGTTTAATTTGCCAACCTTTGCCAACCTAAAACCTTTAAGTAACTTAAATATAACTTAATTTAGTTGGTCCACTAGATCATTTTATCAATTTCTTCATATTAAATTCCTAACCATATCCCAACTTTTATAATTGAATTTTGGATTTTATTGGTGGTGTTTGGATTGTTTCAGATGCATGAATTTAATGGAGAAGCCATTAAATTACTTAATGAGTTTTCACTTAATATGGTAATATAGATATAATAGTATCAATGCTGCAAAAAAATTACCATGTTACCCTCATCAAGGATTAGCATTTCGCAAGCTATCCACCTTCATCTTCTTTACCTTCCTACAAGGAATAGAAATGTACCCATTGTCACAAGCTACAAAGCTACCTACAATAAACTACCTAGAGATGGAGCCAGGTTAGTGTAAGGACAGAACAAAAGAGACAGACTATGGCTGCGTGATGCATTATTGTCTTATCAATGCCATTATCATTTAGTGATTTTAGGTATTAATCTTGCATGTTCATTATATGCAAGTAGTGTTTGTTTGACATTTTCTATTATGATACTGGTAGGGAAGAACATGCTATTAAATAACTTATTTGGCACTAATTTTAAGGAGGAAGATGCTTATAAAGGAAGTATGGGTGAAGTGCTTTTACATTTGGTTGATCTTACTTCTTTTTGAGAAATTATGGTTCTGGCATATTTAAATATTAGGTCACAAACCACCAAAAGTATTTAGTTGGCAAGAGGTATCGGCATTGACCTATGTACTCTGGTAATGGACTTTGAGGCAACTAATGGAAGAAGAGAGGAGAGGTGCCCTTTAAAACAAGACAATGTTCCCTCTATTGGAGTCATGAGTACTCATCTGTTACATATTTTTTGGACACTAGAAATATGTTGGTTGCATGACTATTGTTAAAATAGCTAAATCTGTTGTTTGCTAAATTTGATTTATGAATGCGTGATGTGCGATAGGTATGTGCTTGACGTTACTATTATATTGTGCTTTTTGACCCGGTTTTATCTTCAAGTGCTGCTTATTATATGGATGTTGCCTAAGTTTCTACTAGATTCCATTTCAAAAATAGAATAGTATAGGGTTGATTAGATGGCGATAGTGATGCATAGAGGCACTTAGATGGTTCTATTTATTTATTTTGAATGATGTATATGGTTTATCGGCATTCGGTTGCCAACCCACTAAGTTGTTTTAAGTTCAATATGATTCTAATAGCCGATACATTTAAACTCATTTTTGCGAATGACTTAGTAGATAGAGGTACAGGCGAGACAGGTCTGGGATGAGTTATACAAAACCCGAACATTCTACGATTTCCTATATGGTTGCTCAAACTTAACCCATGACCCTATAAGTTTTATTTTATTGATTTATTGCAATATACAAACCAACCCCTATAGGGTTTTGGTCCTAACTTGCCATGCTTTGTTGATTCGATTATTCCTAAAACCAAAATTAAAAGTAAAGCTAGACCATTGTATATGTTGAGATGTTAAGCATGAGGATGTCTTGTCTTGGTATTACAGAAAAATGGGTTAGATGGTAAGTTTCTAAGTTGGATTTGGCATCATGATATGACACTAGTGTTTGGAATTTAATTAAAACTGGTTGCATGGATGATTAAAACATAAAATAACAAATAGAGATAATAGAAGCCGAGCATATATGAATCAGTCATTAGATAGTGATTATTAAACACTGTATCATGTATTTTTTTTCTTTTTTCTTTACCATTGCAATGAGGGGAGAGGAGATTCAAACTTGGGACCTCTCACTTGAGAGACCAAGGAGATGCCACTAGGCTACAATGCCATTGGCAAACACGACATCATGTTTATTAAACTAGATTGCATTTAATTCAAATTCATACAATCACAAGCAACACCAATCATATGAATTTATAAAATTCAAGTTTTAATTTAATTTTTTTAAATCATGTTTTATTACTTTTAATAGGTCGATTTCCCATTGGGTTACAACTATGACCCTGACCTAATTTAAAAAATTTCTCCCAAGCACATCCTAAAACCCTATAGGGTTTTAAGCGGGTTGGGTACTTATAATGAACCGTTCGTTGAATCCATACTTGTAAACTAGTTATATCATCATTGTTTTTCAAATGGGATGATTCAAGTTCAAATTCCCCACCCTTCGTTGTAATAGTTTAAAAAAAAAAAAAGCAAAGCTTGCTTTTCAACTACAAGCTAAACTATTTTTACCCGAAGACAGACGTATTGGTATTCGAAACTGTTTTGGGTTTAAGTCCACAAGGGTTACAGTTGAGGTAGACATGCTTATTTTAATTAGTAGGATTCTTGGAAATGTTTTATTATAAGTTGAATAATTCCTTTTACATATTTTTGCAAACCCTTATATCATTGAACATAGACTTTATTTTATAATAGATGTAGCAATTTCTTTAATTTAAGATTGGTAGAAATTCACTTTGAAATTACATTGGAATACTCAGAAAAGATGGGAGGAAAGGGGAGGGGGTGGGGTAGGTGAAGGGGTGAATTGAGTATTTATCGTAAATGCCTAAATAATTAATTTTAATTCCAATAAGAACAAGATATAGACTAAATTGCTACGGATAAGTAACAACAAATATAATGCGTAATTTAAAGAGATAGAGATAAAGAAAATCACGATAATATTTTAACGTGAAGTTTGACCCTCTTCTTACTCTCTACGGTCCATCAAATGCCTCAATCGAGGTATTCACCACTACCTGTACAAATTTTAGAAATTAGCTCAAGATGAGCAATTACACCACTTAGGAAATAAATTATTTCCTCTCTCTCTCTTTCTCTCTAAATGCTCTTCAAATGAACAGCAATAAATAAGAAGAGAGAACCAGAGTATATTTTCTCTCTTTATACGGTTTATAAATATTATATACAAGAGAACAAAAGAATAATTTGTTTGTTCGCAATAAAGAGCTTGTAAATAATTTTGGCACTTTTTTCCACACCCCTTTTTCCACCCCTCTTTTGATCTCCTAGGATTGAATATAAATAGCATTTGAAATTCAAAAGTTCGTTCAAGACAACATCTATAATCTGCTAAAAATTTAAAGTGCTTCAATGGCTCTTTTTTTCCCATATTAGCTTTAGTATAAAGCCATCGTGCCTCAAATGCTCGTCGTGCCTTAGTCTGTTGCGCTCGAACTTTTCTAGACAATCTCTCCATACGCGTGCTTCTTCAAGCTCGAATTTGAATTTTTCCGACCTAAGTCTTTGTCATGTCGAGCCCTTAATATCAAGTCTTTATCATGTGAACTTTTTATCTTTGTTGAGCCTTGGTTTAGAGCATGTCACGCATCAAGTCTTTAGCATGTCGAGCCCTCGGCGTGACCCTCGACCAGCATTATCCACTTCTTTGCCTTATCGCACTTGGACTTTAACTTGTCGTGTCTTGATCACTTGATTTGTCTAGGCCTCGACCAACCTTTCAACCACTGATTTGGCATTCTTGAGCTTATCGACCTTTGGCCTTTGCTTTATCGTGCCTTATCACTTGACTTTGGCTTACCCTCGACTATCCCCTATTTTTGCTAAAACTTGAAGAAAACTCCATAAACATGCACAAATCACACACATATATTTTTGACTAATTAAATGTAGTTTACAATAGATAAATAGCTAATTGTTCATTATATTATCTCATCAAAATTTACGTTGAACTCTCAAGTTCAACACATTTAGTAATCATAAAGGTCTTACGTGAGCTGCTTAAAAGTAACACATTGTAACTATTGTTCCCCATTGGATTTGAGATCAGATGTTAATGGCCTTATAACTTAATGACATAACCGTAGGTCTCCTAAGTGAGCTAAGTCAAGTTCAATTTTTCCCCTCCCCTATAATGCCTCTCCGTCCCTTTCCCCAACAATTAAAAAAAGAATTTAGGATAAGACACTTATAATTGTTAGTGCTTAGCATACTTATAAATATATTATGGAGAAAATTGTAGACAAACCCTTAAACTTTGATTTTAATGTAGATATATTTTTTGAATATTCAAACGTCACAAATAACTCCCTTAAATTTTGATAACATAGTAATATAAATGACACTTGATTTTTTTAGTTAGGATCAATGTCAAATTTGATACTTGAACTTCACACAAAAATTCAATTTCGTATCTAAATTTTGAATTGGTCAGTTTAATACCTTGTAAAAATTTTTGTGGTTTTTTTAATACCTACTTAACACTTTACTTTAACATGTGATTGAATTTTTTCTACTTCTTTTCACATTGTCTAGTACTAATGAGTTGCTTGTTTCACATTGTAAAACATAGGGTCTTAGCTAGACAGTGAAAATAGTCACAAAATATTTGATCAAGTATTAAACTGATTACTTTAAAGTTCAAGTACAAAATCGAACTTTTTTTGCAAAGTTTAAGTATTAGATTTAATATTGTTTTTGTTTTAGTTAAAAAAAAAGAATAAGTAATTAGATTTAACATTTTCTATTTTAGTTTAAAAAAAAAAGAATCAGGTCAAGGCCAATTACAACGAGGATGAGAAATTTGAACTTGAGATCTCTCACATGAGAGATAAGAGGAGATGCCACTAAAATACAATACAAACATATAATTTTAGAAGTTGGAAAGGTCGTTTTCACATCAAAGTCAAAATTTATAACAGTCATTTACAACTTGTGGGAGTGTTATCGACCAAATTATCAAAGCTTACAGGGGTAATTTTCATTTTCACTTACATTGTATTTTAAAATAATTTCAATTTGGGCGCCATTTACAAAACTAGAAACATCTACCAATTTTAGTATAAATGGTATGATATGCATAAAGATTAGGATGTGCAATAGGTTACACATCCTCAAAATAAAACATTCGCAATCCAATACATTTTTTACCATAATCATAGAAGGAAACATTAAGGAAATATACAGGGATGTTTTGTAGAAAATCTAAATCAAACATTATAGACAAGGGTAAAGATAAATTGGTTTCTCTATCTTCTGATCATATGCCAATTCACTTATCAAGTCTTCAAGTTATAAAGAGAAAAGAAAAGAAAAGAAAAGAAAAGAAAGAGAGAAACACCACAAGAGAGAAGGAGGAAAAGAAAGAAGGTGAATCATAAAGAAAAAAGAATGATGAACAAGAGGTATGCTCATTGGAAGTCCACTATATGTATTATGTATGATTGGTTTATCCACTATAGTCTTGCATGGACTTCTCTCTCTTGTCGGTGAGTGTGACATTCTTCTTTTGTTATTATACGAGTAATTTTGGTTTATAAAAGTTTTCGTTGGTTGATCTTTTTGGATTGTCTCCATTGGTCGATCTTTTTAGATTGTGTGTGTGTCTCTCTCTCTTAATATGCACATTTGTATTTTATTGTATCTACTTTATATTTGGTTAGTTTCTATTAAAAAATTTATGTGTGGAAGGATACCTACTTTCTATTTAGTATGTTTTGCTACATACCCAGTGTATAGATAAACTTTATTTTTTTTAATTTTACCTTTTGTATTTTGTCATAATTATGACAAAGATGGTGGTGGATGAATAAAGTTAGAAGTAAAAGCTATCTACTCCTCTCTCTCTCTCTTTGGTATGAGAGATTTCAACCTAACTTAATCTACTTGGCACACTAGTGTAATGCTACTAGGTTAGCAATCTATCTCCCTCCCACGGTCTCTCTTTCCTCTTCTTTTTGAAGGATTATATATATTTTTTCTCCCTTAATGTTTTTTAAAAAATCTAACATGTACTATGGCACATCTCAAACCATTTATTTTTTTATTTACTAAATGTAGACCCACAATTATCCATCCCACAGCCCGTGACATGTTTTTATGGGTAAAATATATAAGAAGAGCTCAAGTTTTCACAACTTTTTTTCTGTCTTAGGATTATGTTTTCCTTTTTTTCTTTTTTTTTTTTTTAATTTTAGGACTTATCCTATTGCAAACGGGTTAAAATAGGATTTTCATTAGTCTCCATAGTTAGGTTGTAAAATGAAAATACATAAAAACATAGATCTTGAAATGAAAAAAAATAATAGGTGCTAAAATTAAAATTAAAAAGAAAAAGTATAAAAGACTTAGGTTTCCCATTGTTTTTAAGTTTTTTTAATTTTAGAGTGTTTTTATTATTTTTTCCATTTGATGACCCTCTTTTAATGGCTTTATAACAAGGTATGATAATATCCTATTTTGATACTTTTTGAAAATAAGGTCCTGGATTGAAAATATAAAAATCTTATTAGCGCATTGTCCCCTTTTTTCAGTATCAATGGCAATGATTACTCCACATACCATTGTCAATGTAAGTCCCATAGGAAGGTGATAACAAGTGGATAAAGAGCATATTGTTATGATTATTGTAGTCTAGTGGTATGACACAATTGAAAACTAAATAAAAAATAAAATGAATGAAGAGCACCTACTATAAAGTTAAAAATGGAAGTTTCTTGCTAATGGCTTTTTAGCTTAGTGGCATTCAGTCTAGGTCCTCATTTTTTATGTACCAAATTCGATTTTTCATGTTAACGAATTGTAATGGCCCTATATGACCGTGCTGTGATAGTCCTTATGACCTACTGAAAAAAAAAAAAAAAAAATTGAAGTTTCTTCTCTTCACCTTTAAGAATCTTCCTTGACATTTTATTTGTTGGGATACAATGGTATTAAATGGCAGAATGAAATGTAGCAAAAAAAAAAAAAAAAAAAAAAGAGGGGATTTGTTGGGGGGAGAAGGAAGGAGGGGGGGGTGGGGTGTGGGGGTGGAATGAAATAAGATAGGAATAAAATAATAATAACTCTTAAAGAATGAAGTTGACAACTGATAACTATTCCTCATATCTCATTTGAAGTCTTAAGGATAAATATGAAAATATGCTACATTAAGATCATAAACAATTATTCTTCCACTTGTGTAAGTGATTGTAATTTCTCATTTTGTAATAATAGCTATTCCATCAATTAAACATAAATATATATTTGTAGAGAAAGAATAGTCTCTACCTTATAGAGTCAATTAAACATTCCACAAACACTGTATTTTTAATTATAAATAACTTTTATGGTGCATTTACTCATAGCTTCACATGTATTGAACACTTTTTAATATTTTCTATAGTGTAACATTTGAAAATGGCCATAACAAAAATTGTGTAGACTTATTTAACAAAACCCCAAAAATACGAATTTCAATGGTAAGTGACCATGCAAATGCCAAAAATAATAGTGCCAGCATATGTTTGGATTGTCTAATTTTATTTATATCATATCTGTAACTTATTTATATCGTATTATATCATACATGTTTTAGTCTATTTATGAATAAAACTATCAGTTTTTTATTTGTATATATTTATTGACAAATATTTATTTGAAAACAAAAAAAAAATGATGTAAAAATGATTAGAATATGATGAAACAAAAATCAATTCACTATGTCAAGAGGTGGTGCATACTATTGCATTATAATGTTCATGTAGTACAATGAATCCCATGGGATAAAATGGATTAAAATATAAAGATTAAATGTGTCACGCCCCGGAGGGTACCCTAAACGTGGCAGTCCGCCACATATAATATTAAAGCTAATGAATGACAACCTTAGTCATGCAGGAGCTTCGATATCACATGCAAGGCGTGCTTTCAAGATAGTAGGAGACTCACAGGGATATTACATTTAAGTAGATAATAAAAGCAAGCAAGAACTTATAAATAAACATAAGATTTTCATAATAATATCCTTACATCATCTTAGGGGCATTCCCCCGCTTTAGAAGTCTTTCCAAAATAATAACAACTATAACATAAGCCTACTATAGAGATTTTCCTAGAAGCCTATGCTCAAAACTTAAATACATAAAGCTTCTCCCAAAAACTCCTAGTAGGTTATACTTATACCTGGCATACGGGGCTCCTTGGGGCCAACCAAAGGTAATCGTACTGTAACAACAAGCTATAAGGGTATAAGCAAAACTAGCTTAGTGAGATAATTCCATCGATAAGACATTTCCATAATTCATACAAGTATTTTAAATCAAATATATGAGAATGCATCAATCATATGATCAAATAAAATACACATGATTAACTGGAAATCAAGTGTAGCATGGATTTTACGCCCTCCATATCGAGGGTTGGGAGGTTACAGGCGCATACGACCATCAATATTTGCAAATTTACCGGCTCCTACTTGCCCTGTAACTTTTCGGCTCCTACTAGCCCATGTAGACTTTTCAGCTCCTACTAACTACCACTACCTTTTCCTCGTTTCCCCACACGAAGAATAGTAGTGAAACAAATGTGACTCGTAAGTATGATATTCATGAATTGATTTCAATATAAATTTAACCAAGTAATGTTTAGTTCAAGTTGAAAGTGATCAACACAATTTCCATCATATCCATACAAGAACCACAATTTATATATCAAACAATCCTTCGATATTCTTAACTCATATTCACACAATCATAATTCCAAGTCATACAACAATTATTCATTTTATCTTTTTCTTAATTGCTAGTGCTACTACTTATAAGCATAAAACAAGGAAATGTAACTTAGTAAAAGGAATAACTCACTCCATGTCGGTAGATCCTAATCGAAGTAATCCTCCGGAAAAGTGATCTCGGGTCCTTCTCCACCTAAACAAGATGAAATATCCACAATGAGTCTTTCATGAAGTTTCTATTCTTGGAGATCTTAAACTTTTCTTAAAATCGCGATAAAATCGTATAAGAGGAAATTCCAACTTAAAATGGCCATAACTTGCTCATTTTAACTTGGAATTTCGCATATAATATATCGTTTTCTATCTACTCGAAAAGATCTACACATTTCTACACTTATTTTCACAAAACTAAGTCATTTGGGTCCCGAAAAGGCAGCGATCAGATTTACCACGAATTTGCTGCAAAAACTTGAATTCTTTCTTTTTAATAAAGCTCACTTGAAGAGATAGATTTTCCAAATATTCTATAAGCTTTTTGAAAGGTATATACATATATGTAATGACTCATAACAAATGTATGAAGTAAATGAAGTTGTCTCAATTTATGAAAAAGTAAAGTCTTGAAAGATTTTGAACTTGAGAATTTTTTAAAATATTCATTTTATTTTGAAAAGATTTTGAGTTATTTGAAATGAGTATTTATTTTTCTAAATTTAATTTCTTGTAATTGCTTTAAATTTCTAAAGAATGATTTTATTTTCTAAATTTAGATTCCAACAACTTTTAAAAGTAATAACAATTTCATAAAAGAATATTTTGTTTCTTGTGATTTTTCCAAAAGAATTTCTAGCACTTGATGAAAAGTAAATTTGTATAAAACCTTTTGTTTATTTAAGAAAAACCATTTCTGGGCATGCTTATGAGTTTTTAAGAAACTTAATCTCTACATTTATTATTTTTTTTAGAAAGGAATCTTTAAACATTTCCTTATTAATTTTTGTTGAGACAAAATAATTATGTTCATGCATGAATATGAATCATAAAATTATAGAAATATAAAGGAACATAATAACTTGAAAGAATAAGCAATTAAAGGAATAAATCAAGTATTGGAACCTTAGCTTGTTCAAGGTATCCCGGGACTAAGAAATGACTAGTCCCGAAAGAAAAAGAAAATATTTTGACTTGATGAGGACAAGTCTAAGACTAGAAAGACTAGTCATAAAAACAACTTGAAGTTAGATAAATTGCAAGAAAGTAAATAAATTATAAGAAAAGTAAATAAATTGCAAAACAATGAGCTTATATGCTCTAAATAATATATATAGCTATATAGATATATTAGATAGTTATGAACAGAAAAGAGACATAAAGGAATTTAGATTATGAACAAAAACAAAGTATGAATCTATTGTTGCTTTCTTAACCTTCATGATTTTAGAAAACACACACTAAGCTCATACTAAGTAGATGAACATATGAAAATCTTGAAGAAGTATTACCTAAAAGAAACAAACTAGAGAGAACTTCTTGGAAGAGACTTCTTGTAGAAATTTGGGAGAGATTTAAGTATAATGACTTAGGTGTAGAAGTGGTGTGAAAGAAGTGGAAGTATGATGGGGTATTTATAGGAAAATGGGACAGAGAAATTGTGTTAATTAAATAAAGTAAAAATAAAACAATTGGGAAGAGGGAAAGGGGGTGGCCGGCTACACAAGAGAGAGGAGGGAGAGAAAAATTTAATTTTTTTTGGTTATTTTGTTAATTAAAAGTAAGAAATGAAAGATGTGAAGTTATATTGGAAATGAAAATGTGTAAGAAATAGGTGTATGTGTTGTAAGAGTAGGTTGTAAGAAAAAGTAGAGATAGATAAATAGTGTAGAATAATAGTAAATAGTGTAATGTAAAGTAAAGTAGACATGACAATTAAATACCAGTAGTAAGAAAATACGCGTATAATTGCGATATCTGATATTTTTAGCTACCGAAAAATTATGAAATTGATATTTTTGAAAATCTTATATTTTTACGAGTCTAACGGTATATTCGGAATATTTTTCCTATTCCGGGCTCTAGGATATGTTTTTCAAGAACTGTGTCCGATCTGGTTCGAAACGAGTTTCGGTTTTACTAAACTGATCGTTTTAGACGACCTTAAATAATTACGAACTATTCTACTCACTAAACTTTTTCTTACACTCTTAGGGTTTCTTAAACGATGATGTCGGACTTAAGCGGTTATGGTAGACTAGGGTTTTGTTGACTTTAGAAATCCGGTTGGCTTCTAATTAGGGTTTCAGCTTTAATTTGAATCAAAAACTTCGGGGATTTACAAAATGAGTAAAGGAATGTGAAATCTAATCTTATGTGTATACATCTACGAAATGGAATAAATGAATTGTTTATTTATAAAAGATACCTTTTATAATATGGAAATGAAATTGAATGAAATTTCTATTTAAAAAAAAAAAACCTTTATAACAATTATGGATAATATATAGGTGGTTGGATAAGAAAATGACAGAATATAATCACGATTCCCCATTCTCAAATGTAGCATCAATTTTTCTCCTAAAAACCAGAATCGACAATTCCCAAAAATCGTGATTATAACTTTTAAAATCGCTTTCAAACATAAAAATTATATCGGCAAAATATATATATATATATATATAATGGAACTTGGAATCATGATTCCATTCTTCCTATGAAATCTACAATAGTAATTATTCGGAATGGAATAGATTGAAATAAAAGAAATAGAATAGGAGGCGGAATGATAAATCCATTTCTTTGTTTGGATATATGATAGAATGGAATATAATTGACATGGTAAGGAAACTATAATATTAATAATCTATGAGAAAGGAATAGAATCTCCATTCTGCCTTTTTAATGATGAAATTGAATTTTCCTTTAAAACTGGAATCATTGATTTAAAGGAATCGCAATTTCAACTTTTAAAAATGTATCAAACCATAGAAATGGGAATATAACTTGGAATCGTGATTCTATTCTCGGTTCTTTCATTTTTATATACCAAGCGTGATATGAGGGTTTTGACATCATTATAAGGATTGTGCTATCTTTTTTATAGGTAATTAATAAACCATTCCTTTTTAGTTTTACTGGTGCCATGTAGATATTAATGTTATATATATCTTGCCAAGTACTATCTGGTTGCACAACTTTAGGGAGAAGGATGATCGAATTCATCAATAGAAGGGGATCGGCAGAAATGTAAGTACACGGAATGTTTCACAATTTAAGAAAAATGGAAAAAAGGGTGCACTGTGACATCTAAATCTAGAAAGATATATGTGAAAATTGATGGGAAGGACCCCGATTTTATAGTTGTTCTTTGCATCAGTGTTTATAAAAAGTGACTAATTTAACCAATGCGATTTTTCTAAAACAAATCAAATAAAGGAATATATTTCATACATTTTGTTCACATGTTTCTATATACAAAATAAAAAAATCACTCTTATTTCATTTTCTTTTCATCTTCATTCAATTTTCTTATTTCTCTTATATAAAAAAAAATATCAAACATAATGTAAATCTAACTATAACTTATTTTGCGTGTTCTTAAAATATTTTGGAATTTTGTCATCAACATAGAATTTGTGGTTGTGGAACTTCATCTTCAAAACTCAAAAAGTTCAATTTTGTAATGTGTAAGTTATAAAATAAAAATGGAAAAAAGAATGAAAGCGAACAAAAATTAAAAAGTAAAAAGAAAAAAAAAATAGGGTGTAAATTATGTATTTTGTATTTGAAAACATGCAAGGAAATAAAGGTAAAGAATTTATTTATTTTACTTGATTTTTTTAAAAAGAAAAAAAAAAATTTTCACCCATCTAATTCCAAATTTAGATGTCACAGTTCATTTTTTCCCTCTCCCTTCCATTTTGATTATTTTCTTAAATTATCAATACGTTCTATATATTTTCATTTCCATGGATTTCCTTCCATTTTGATATATATATATATATATAATAAATTTATCGCATAGCATTGATAAATACATCACACTAGGAAAAAAAGAAAAAAAAAAGAAAATTAATTAAACTATATAGTGCTATCAAAACCTTAAAATCCATTGAATTGAACACTAATCTTAGAGACAAAAAGGAAAAATAAAAAACTTTCACGTGATTAAGCAGGTCACAGTGGTTGTGAATTGTGATTTTTGCCCAACCACCTACAACCATGATTGCCTTTTATCTGAATTATTATTAAGCCAATACTTATTAATTCGACTCAAAAAATCAAACGTTTAATTTTTTTATTAACCAATACCCAACTTCTTACATTTTCACGATGTCATCTCTTGAAAGCAATTATAGTATTTTTTATTTTATTACGATTTCTTTCTTAGTTTTAACATTTAGTTACCTCCTAAAAATTATTAATAATAACCACATGATCATTAATCAAACAATTTTTTTAATTTGCACACTCATCGTAGATACAACATATGCTAATATTATATTAAGATGGTACATGATTTATTTATGGATTTATAAATACAATCCCAACTATTTATCCTAGTACTATAATTATATAGTAATGGAATAACGTATAGTACAAAAACGCACCAAAAGAAATTAATAAATAGTTATTCTTGATTTTATTCCTTAATCCAACATTATAGCTTTATTCCCATATTTTATCATGTATATATACATGAATGTTTATGGTGTGGAAATTATAATTATATCTCTACCAATCATAATATATAAAATTCAAAGAAAAATAAGAACTATTAGGTGTTTGATGACAATAGGCCAGGATTCTGTAAATATGAGTCCACATATATATTATGGTACCACTGCTCCCGTGAGACGTAGTCATAGAACTGGGCCCTCAACTTCCTCCTCCGAGTAATTCTTCTTCTTCCATAAGGCAGGAAAGGAGAAAAATGAAAGACAGAAGCAAAGTAGACGATACTGTGTTTGCTAAGTTTATTAAGGGTCTATTTCTCATCTGTACCTATATCTGTATTTGTATTTGTATCTGTATCTGTATCTGTATCTGTATTAAAAAAATATATAAATATATCTAATTTATATTTATATTTTATCTGTATTTGATATATTTAATCCTTTCATGAGAAGTGTCAATTTTTCTATCCATATCTATTTCTTAATAAATGATTTATTAGAAAAAAAATTTAAAAAAAATATCCGTATCTGTCCAAAAAAAGCTAAACAAACAAACCCTCAAAGTAAATGGATGGAAAGAAGAGAATAAAAGTAGAAATGAGTGGAAATAGAAATAAGTAGAAAAATGGTGTTGTTGATAGATGATGATGATGAGGTTGAGTTGATGATGTTGTTGATGTTAGTGTTGAGTTGATTATGATGATGCTTGGCTCATGTTTTGAGCCATATTGGCTAAGTGAAATAAGTTTAGGACTGTGAATGTATTTTATTTTATTTTACTTTGTTAAAGAGCTGGATTTGTATTTTAAGGTTGTAATATTCTTTTAAGGGCTTGGTTGAGAAGCTCATATGTTTGGGATAAATGATCTACTCTTGAAAGTAGATTATAATTATGTTTTTCTAAAGTCTATTTTAATAAGTTTAAATCCAATTGTTTTAAGAACTTAATTGAACGATTTCATAATTTAAAATCGGTTAGTAAATGTTAGAAATAAATATATTATTCTAGGAAGCCTTAGCGTATATTACACTTAAGTATTATACGTGGCAGTAATACCTTAATTAAATTTAGAGTGTTACAAGAACCCACTTTATAGAGTCAATTAAACATTCTATAAACATCATATTTTTAATTATAAATAACTTTTATGGTGCATTTACTCATGGCTTGACATGTATTGAACACTTTTTAATATTTGCTAATGTATAATATTTGAAAATGGTCATAACAAAAATTATGTGGACTTATTTAACAAAACCCTAAAAATCTAAACATTTGGCAGGTGACTAGGCAAATGCCAAAACAATAGTGTTACCATTATGTCAATGGCCTTATAGTCTAGTATCTATCAAGTCATAGGTACATGATTCAATTTCCCTTGCCCTATTGTAATGAAAAAAGAAGAAGAAAAAAAACAATGTTACTGTTATAATCGGAGATAATCAGTTCACTATGTCTAGAGGTGGTGCAATATCACTGCATTATAATGTTCACTTGGTACAATGGAATGGTTTAAAATAGAATAAATTAGAATATAAATAATAGAATGAAATGAGTAAAGGAATGAGAAATCCATTCCTATGTATAATATATCTATGAAATTGAATTAATTACAAAAGATGTCTTTTTATAATATGAAATGAAAATGTCTATTTACAAAAAAATACCCTTTATAATAATAATGAATAATATTTGGGTGGTTGGATAAGAAGAGGATGGAATGTAATCGCGATTCCCCATTCTCATGGCAGTATCAAATTCTTTCTTATAAAACAGAGTCAACAATTCCCAATAATAGTGATTCTGGCTTTTAAAATCGCTTTCAAATATAGGATTGAGAATAAAACTTAGGATCGCAATTCCATTCTCCCAATGAATTGTACCATAGTAATTGTGTTGAATGTAATGGAAGAAATGGAATGAAAATGGAATGATAAATCCATTCATTTATTTGGATACATCATATAATTGAGTGAAATTGACACTGTACTTGTCAAAAATCATCGGTAATCAATGTAAATAATAAATGTATAAGAAGATAAAAAGGTAATTATAATAGTAATCATTTGTGAGGATTTGGTCTTCTTAAGGATGGAATCAAATTGTCCTTCAAAACCAAAATTATCGATTTGAAGGAATTGTGATTTAAGTTTGTAAAAAATATATCAAACTATAAAAATAAGAATAGAACTCGAAACCAATTCTATTATGGGTTCATTCTTGCTTACTAAACCATAAGAGTTTTGACAACATTATAAGGGTTGTAATATCTTTTTATGAGCAATTAATAAACTATTCCTTTTTAGTCTTACTAGTGCAATGTAGATATTAACGTTATATATATAATATATATGTCCCAAATATTATTGGCTACACAACTTTAGGGAGAAGGGTTAATTGAACTCATGCCAATTTATAAGAGTATTGACATTATATACATGTTATATGATTAATAAAATTATTTATATTGCGTTGGAAATAGAAGGGGATCGATGGAAATGTAAGTACATGGAATGTTTAACAATTTAAGAAAAATGTAAAAATGGATGAAAAATGATAAAAGAGGTACATTATGACATCTAAATATAGCAAGATATCTGTGAAAATTGATGGGGAAGAACACAATTTTATAATTGTTCTTTGCGTTAGTGTTTATAAAAAGTGAGTAATTTTTCCAATGCTATTTTTATTCATTTTCTAAAACAAATCAAATATAGGAATAGATTCCTTACATTTTGTTTCCATATTCGTATATACAAAATAAAAATTACACTTCATTTCATTTTTTTTTTTTCATCCATTCAATTTCCCATTTCTCTTATGTGAAAAATTATAATGTAAATCTAATTAAAACTCATTTGCGTGCTTTTAAAATATTTTGGAATTTTGCCATCAACATAGAGGTTGTGGAACTCCATCTTAAAAACTCAAAAAGTTTGATTTTGTGGTGTGTAAGTTATAAAATGAAAAAGGAAAAAAAGAATGAAAATGAAAAAAAAAGTTAAAAAATAAAAATAAAATAGAGTGTAAGTTATGTTTTGTATTTGAAAACATGCAAGGAAAAGTAAAGGATTTTTTTTTTTCATTTGATTTTTTAAAGGAAATAAAAATTAACAATTTTCACCAATCTTATTCCAAATTTAGATGTCACAGTTCATTTTTTTCCTCTCCCTTCCATTTTGATTATTTCCTTAAATTGTCCATAGGTTCCATATATTTTTTTTTTTTTATGACATAGCATTGATATGTACATCACACATTTTAAAGACAAAAGGAAAAAAAAAAACACACTTCACGTGATTAGGCAACTCACAGTGTTGTGAATTGTGATTTTTGCTCAACCACCAGCAAACATGATTGCTGTTTATCTATATCCCATTACTAAGCAATACTTATTAATGGACTCGGAAAATCAAACATATAATTTCTTTTTTTTTTTTTTTTAAATCAATAACCAACTTCTTACATTTTCACAATGCAATATCTTGAAAGCAGTTATGGTATTATGATTTCTTTCTTAGTTTTAACATTTAATTACCTCCTAAAAATTATTAATAATTATCATGTGGATAAATTTTATTAATGAATGCGGAACCTATGCTAACATTATATTAAGATGGTATATAATTTATATACGGATTCATATATCCTATCTCAACTTTTTATCCTAGTAGTAATAATATAATGGAATAAATATAGTACAAAAATGTACCAAAGAAATTAGTAAATAATTATTCATGATTTTATTCCTTATTCCAACATCGTAGCTTTATCCCCATATTTTATCATGTATATAATTATATACATATAAATGAATGTTTGCGGTGCCAGAATTAAAATTGTTTCTCTACTTTGCTTCTGTCTTTCATTTTTCTCTTTTCCGCCTAATGGAAGAAGAAGAATTATTCGGAGAAGAGGAAGTTGAGGGCCCGGTTCTAGGACCATGTCTTATGGGAGCAGTGGCGCCATAATATGAATATGGACTCATATTTACAGAATGCCGGCCCATTGTCATCAAACACCTAAGAGTTCGTTAATTTGCTTTAAATTTTACTAGTAACCTGCCCTTGTTGAACTTCCATGCGGTAGTGAACCTTGTCGGAATGGAACAAGGAATCCGATAAGAAATAAGAAGGAAGTTTTTGAAACCAGAAATTATATGCAATGGCGGGTACTGGGTATGAATATTGGTACGTGGATGAGATGCAGTTATAGTTAAACCACCTGCTGATGAATTTATTCCCATGTGAGGGTTGGATGGCATGCGGTTATAGATTGAAACCATCCATATCGCTATGAAATAAGCACTAAAGACACCCTCTCTTTACATAATATAGATAGATATATTTAAAGCAAATTAACGAACTGTTAGGTGTTTGATGACAATGGGGCGGGATTCTGTAAATATGAGTCCATATATATATTATGGTACCACTGCTCCCGTGAGACATGATCCTAGAACCGGGCCCTCAACTTCCTCTTCTCCGAATAATTCTTCTTCTTCCATTAGGAGCGAAAAGAGAAAAATGAAAGACAGAAGCAAAGTAGACGAAGGATACGCTCAATGGAAGTCTGTTATTCCTATGCTTTATGATTGGCTTGCTAATCACAACCTCGTTTGGCCTTCGCTCTCCTGTCGGTCTGTGTTTCCTTCGTTCTTTTTTAATTATTCTTTCTCTTTGCTCTTTCCTAGGATTTAAGGTTTCTTCATTATTTTTTTTTTCTGGGTTTTTAAGGTTTCTGTCTTTTTGTCAGAGAAAATGAGAGACCTTTGAGAAGAAAAGCTGGTTTTGTGATGTGGGTGTTGTTTTAGTTTTAATGGCAAACACATTGTTGAAGGAGGATGCTTTTTTATTTTTCTTTTATAATTGTTTGAGAAATTGAAATAATTTCAAAAAGAAAAGATGGTTTTAGTAAAGTGGGTCTTGCTTAGTTTTAGTTTGTATACAAATGCTTGTTGAAGAGAATGCTTTTAATTAATTAATTAATTAATTTTATTATTATTGTTTGAGTTGCTCATTTTTTTGTCATTTGATTGTTTTAGTGTTTGCTTTAATAGCATGCATTATGTGAACGTGGAAATGCTAGGCTAGTTAGGGATTGGAGGTTGAGCATTTGATCATTATTGGGTTGAATTTTGATGTGTTGACGAAGAAAATTTTGAAATTTTGTTAAATGTGGTCATTTGAGGCTTTAGTATTGGATATGTGTGGTGTCATCCAGTTAAAGAGTGCTGTGGTACTTGACCAATACCTAATTTTTTAGCCTGATCTTGGCATGCCTGACACCGAGCTCTGATGCATAGGCTCATTTATGCTTGTTGCATCAGATCACATGTAAATCTGAAAACGGTGCTTGTGGGCGCTTTGGATTTTATTAAGCTTGTGGTCACTTGTTTGTTTAATCCAGTAGAAATAATTCTCTAGCAGCAATGCACACCATTATTATTTTATGAAGGAGCTATCTAGTTGAATCGAACGTTATTATTCGAGTTTTGTTACTCTTTTACTATTGCTAATGCGCACTATGTTTTAACTATTTGGAGGAGAGTTAAATTTTAATGCCATTCCTTGTGCTGATTTATATATTTTACAGATGGGGCGGACAGCTTGAGCAAGAGACTTACGGAAATCGCTAGGGTCTTTATCCTCTGAGCAGGTAAGACTTGTTGCCAATTTAATTCATTTTATTAGTGAATAATTTTGCTGCATTGCAACAGAAATACATCTTCAAAGAAATGAAGATATCACGGGAATAATTCTTTTGCACTATTGCTGTATTTTTTTTTTATTTTATTTACCTGATATATGCAATTTCATTATTTAGATGCATTCAGTTCATCCCTCATAGTTTTCTAATTTGTTTGCTATTCCTATTTGGACTGATGGCAGTGTTCCAAATGCCCTAGTCATAACAACTTTGGGGAAGGGGGTCATTGAACTCACATCAATCTATAAGGGTATTGACACTATATAGTCCATGTTAATTTTATATTGTAAAAAATATATTTATGTTGTGTTTGAAATAGAAGGAAATTATTGGAAATGAAAGTACATGGAATTCTTGACAATTTAAGAAAAACGTGAAAATGGATGATGGAAAATGAAAAACGTGAACCGTGACATCTAAATTTAGAAACGTATCGGTGAAAATTGATGTGAATGAGACACAGTTTTATAATTGTCCTTTGCAACAGTGTTTATAAAAAGCGAGTAATTTATTTCTATACTAATTTTATTCCATTTTCTAAAATAAATTGAATAAAGGAATAGATTAATTACGTTTATTTCTCTCTTTTTATTTCTTTATCCAGTTTTGTTATTTCCCTTATACAAAAACCAAACATAATGTTAAACCTAATTAAAACTCAATGGTGTTTCTTAAAATATTTTAGAATTTTGTCATCAATATAGAAGTTGCAGAACTCCATCTTAAAAACTCAGAAGGTTGATTTTGTAGAGTGCAAATAATAAAATAAAAATGTAAAAACTGAATGGAAATGAAAAAAATAAAATTTAAAATTAAAATAAAATAGAGTGCAGTTTATATTTTGTATTTGGAAACATGCAAGGAAATGTAAAGAATCTTTTTTTTTTTTTCATTTGATTTTTTAAAAAGGAAATAAAAAATAACAATTTTCACTGATATCTTTACAAAGTTAGACGTCACAATTTATTTTTTCCCCTTCTATCCTTTTTATTCTTTTCGTAAATTGTCAGTATATTCTATATATTGTCATTTCCATTGCTTTCCTTCCATTTTGAACATACCACAATATATTATATATATTTTCACAGTACTAGCAATCGACCAGGCATGGCCGCAGTGGTTGTGATTTTTGCCTATCCACCTACAATTGCCATGGCCTTTCATGTAATATTACAGTGGTGCATTATTTATATGGATTCATATTTACTGTCTCAGCTCTCTCCTGGTGGTATAGTCATGTAGTAAATGAAAAAAATTACGGTGCGAAAATGTACAAGATGAAACTAGTAATTTTTTTTTTTTAGGATGTCTAGATTGGCCTCTCACTCTTATCAATGTGATTTCCCTTGGTTAGATATAAGTGTTAATTGGATGGAGAAAGTCGTAAAAAAATGATGAATAAAGCATAAAGTCATGATCTTCCTCTTCTTCTGCTTAATTTTTTTTTTCTTTTTTAATTTAATTTGTTGCTCTCCATTGAGGGGATTCTAATGTCATCCTAGGTTTTCCAGAAAACGGCTTTTATGGAAACAAGTCCTTTTGTTTTAGAATGTTTGTACTAGTGTATATAGTTTGAAAATGACTGCTGTATGTCCTACCTGGTGGGATTACCACATGATAGGTATCACACAGGCTTACACTGAATCTGCTACTAGCATCTTCTTCAGCATGTTTGCGCCTTGATTAAAGTTGCTGCATGCAACTTGAGGTTTTCACTATTATACTTGGGTACTGGTGGTGGTGACTGCTAGTATGTGCAGCCGCTATCTTATTATTCTATGGCTGCCATAGAATAGTAAGATTGCAGCCATGCATACTGACAGTCTTGATGTGAGTGCAAATTTATGTGTCTTCTTGATTCTGAACAAATGCAAATCTTTTTGATATTCTTTAAATTTTTCTTCCATCTTTGCACATAAACTATCATGACTAAAACTGAGTTGTCTCCCCGCAATCAGGTACTTATCTGGGATGTTGAGGCTCAGCCTCATCGTCATGCTGTTATATGTTCTAGTCATTTCATGTCCTTTTTTTCCTCCCGGTTCATTCAGCATCATTTTCTATCCACTCCAACGTTTTGTACATTGTTTGGTAAGAATAAGATGGAAATATAAAGATGGTGATTCATTTACCTTGTACTTTTATTCACTTTTACAAATATTTGAATTAAGACTATTATTTCCCATGCATGAAATATATTTTTAAAACTCTCTCTCAAAAGAACGTACATTTTTAACATAAAAGACTCAATCACAACCTCCATTATACTTATGAAATAAAAAATAGATAAGATAATTTTTTAAACACCAAATTTTATATAGATACAGGGGGGAAAAATAGGAAAAAAAAAATTAGACAGGCTTTCAAGTGCTGATAATTTGTCCTGGTTTGGTATATGCAACCAATAGATTGTTTTTCTTTCTTTCTTTACGCCACCCCCCCTCTCCCAAGTTGTTTACACACACACACACATTCTTGTTTGGATTTATGAACTGCCCATTCCTACCGGGCACAAAGATAATGCTGAATATCCTCTTGCCTTGAGCTCAACTGAATCTTGGGCTCTTTAACCCATAATTAACAATCCTATGGTTTGTCAAAATTTTTCGATGATAGAATTTGGTCTGGTTTTTATGCAGTAGTGTTTTCTAATAAAGAAGATTTTTAAAAAAAATAATTAGAGATTGGACCCTGGTTCAAAGCTTCTGCAACTTATGATTCAGCAGCTGTTTTTGTGCATCAAGGAACTTTCGTTAGTTTACCACGCTCCTCAAACCTAAAGAAAAATTGGTTACTCCATTGCCTTGTCCTAAGATTTGACTCTTTTTACTTTTAATTTCTAAATGGGGGTAAATTTGTACGAATTTGTATGCATGTAAATTTTAATAGGGCATTGATTCCTACAGTTGCAATTTATAATGAATAATAGGTGTCAAAGATATGAAAGTAAATAAGGTTTAAGAGTAGCAGCTCAGGCATGATTCATGAGTATATGGTTGTTTTGAAGGGCCTACCAAGTTAGGAATTTATATAGAAGCTTTATGGCAATTTGAGGTCCTCATTGTAAAATTCCATAAGGAAGATCCAAAAATGATTTCGTTAGATTAAGTGGCGGAGAATAACACGGACCTCAAAGCCAGAGCTAGATTTATAAGATTTGTTAAGGTTTAATCATGAGAGAAGCAAAAGGACCAGCAAACTCTAGAAGTTTTAGATATATTATATCATAGTAGGTAGAGTAAGAATATGTAGTGGATACGAATAAATCGCAATCATTGATTTGATTAGTCACCCCTTCCCGATTACTTTGTCTCTTTGAATTTTTATGTTTTGTTTCAGGTTGAACTTAAATCTATCTGATATTTTAGAAATGGTAAGTGCTTCACAGAAGTGTTTAAAGCATTGAGTATGTGGCACGTGTTCGTTATCAAACCATGAGTATTTTGATTTTGGTTGGAAGGCAATCTTAAGGAAATCTCATCGTATTTGTAAGCTATAGGTTTCCACACACACACACACATATATATATATCTTAATAATAGTTGAACCATGTGATGATAGAAAATTTTAAATTATGAGGCTAAACAAAAAATAAATAAATAAATAAAAAATAAGAATGCGAATATGAGATTTATTAAGAGTATCATGTGATTGGCTTTATATAGTTAGCCAGTTAGGGATGGGTTGGTATTATGATAGAAAGACTATGATATATATATATTACCATTACAATATGGAGGGTGAGATTTGAGCCTAACTAAATCTACTTAAGAGATTGATGGTAATACTACTATACAATAAAATATAATTACAAATTTATTTTTTCGTTTGGTGTTAGAAATTTTTTTAAAACCTTATAAAAATCTTTGTCTTTTTAAGAATTTTATGAGCCAACACTAAATTTGTTTAGTATTCCGTGACCCTTATAATATAACTATGTGCGTATCAAGAATAAAGATTTGCAATCTTTTATTCTCATAATCACACAAGATTTCTGGGTAATCTGAAAAGTAAATGTGAGTCTTAGCCAGGTTTTGAGACGGAAAAATGTCGAAAGATCAGTTTGGAAAGTGGTTGCAAAATTAAAGATGCATGCAGAGATCGATCTTTGCATTACAACCAGAATATGTGTGATTTTTGTGTAAGGTGGCTATTCCCCCCCCTCTTTTCAAACTAACATGCTTTGTGCTACAACCAGAGAAATGAACCACGTTTTCCCACTTGGTCAACTAGAAAGAGTTTTCCATTACAATTAAACCGTTCGGTTTAGATCAATAGATGTTTTCTTTAATTTATCTCTTGGCGATGCAATATCTACAAAATTACATCCGGTCTTAGTATAAATCATCGTTACAATTCTATTCATAATTAATTCTCTAATAAAGTCATGTCTTAATCTAACAAGTCTACACCCTATTATATATTTTTTGGAAAAAAAAAAGTACATTTTTAGTTGAATTGTAGACCTTTATTTTTACTTTTTATTGTGGTTCTTAACTTTAAAAAAAAAAAAAAAAAACTTATAAAAATAGCGTCTGCTTCAACATCTTGAACAGGTTAGCTAGGATTGGCCGAAGAAAAAAAAAAAAGAATAAGTTAGCTAGGAAGTAAAATGCATATAGGACGATTATTCCATAGCACAAGTTGAGCTGGAGTATCTATCGGATCCAAAAGCTGAGACCATAAATTGGAACTAAAGCAAAACAGCAGAAGCTCGGATAAAAAATGGAACATATGCCAAAAGCACCCAAGTCAAAATTTCCTTCTAAATGGCCTTGTGCTTGGTTTTGATTCTTATCTTACAGCTGGAGGCTGGCCTGTGTTCCTCAAGTTAGTGTCGAGGATAATTGGCACCTGTCTAATAACTCTCGAATGGTACCGCCGTAAGACTTAAGAGAGATAAACATGAGGAGAAAAATGAGTTCTCCTGAATATGGGATTTTCCTTTCGGGTGTTGTGCAAATCTACCCCTCTTTTTTAAAATTAATTCAAAAATATGATAGTTTTTAAACATATTCCGCATATTGCCAATGAAAAATGCATTCATTGAGTGTGCACGAAAATTAATACTAGTAACATACTTACTAAATGCACTCGGGGGAACCTAATTTTTCTTTATACAAGGGTGAAAGCATTTAGTGAATTTGCTATATACATTGTTTTTTTTTTAACACCGTTGGACACATTTAGTGAATGCGTCTGAAAAACAGAGGTTCTTTTTTTTTTTTTTTAACAACCTGCTTATGGCTTGCATATAAACACATATACATAACAATTAAAAATCAACCACACAGTACACCATGTGTCAATCAATGATACCTGTAATACATCCAAACATCAACTTTATCTCTAACTGAAAATGTTAAATCACAACAAACATAATAAAAGCAACACATCCAACACAAACATCAGCAATCAAACACCAACATTAGTCCAACTTGCATACAACTACATGGTACATATCAAACTCCAACTCTAATACACTTTCCATTCAATACACAATAACTCTAGTGCAACCATGCTCAAACTTATGATAGCAATATGAGCTGTTCGAATCAGAATGGTAGTAACCATGTGAATAGATTTTAATAAATAAGTATTTAAATACAAATTACTTAAGTTAGAAGCAGTCTCAGATACAGTAATCAATATAATAAAAATAAGAAGTGCAATTTGTCTATTTTGTCTTCGATCGTCTAGTGAAGGTCTTTCCAAATGTCCTAAACATAGACTTTTCTCTTTACCTGCATTTTGACAATCACCCCTTTGCTCACTCACTTCACTAGAAGCTTCTTCAAAATCTCTGGGGGCCACTGGAATGTAATGTGATGGAGGTAATTGTGCGTCAGCTGTATTACCCCCCTTCCCCTAGATTAGGCTCATCTGCAATATGGATACCTCGCTCACCAGAAGCTTCATCCATCTATACCATAGTCCTACTAAGGTTGATGTATCTAATCTCATGTGAGCTGTTGCAGCTAGATCGTGTGTATATGGTATCCTGTAAATTTGCCTTTTGTTGCATGTACATGTTTGTTTCCTCAGGTCGACCTTCCGCGTCTGACCTTCATCCTTCAAGCCACTACCTACACAATGGGGCCCTGTTCGTACTTCAAACAAACCAGTATTCCTATGGAAACTAGTGACATGATGGTTAGTAGAACGTTGACCCCATACCTCTAACTTTTCTCAAGCATATGTTCTAAAAACATGATTGGCTTTTATAGCATTTGTAACTTCTGCGATCCTATTCTCCCAAAGCATTACACAATTGTAGAAAATTTTCTTCACAAAACTGCCACAGAAGGCCCTTCACACCTTAGATCACAAAATTATAAGCCTACCATCTTTATAGTCATGTAATCGAAACGGTAGGTTGCTATCATATGCCAATGTCCATTTCTTTAGGCAATGTGAATGATCCATCTGGCTCAGTATTGTTAAACCATTCAATTGCTTCTTCATTAATCTCCTCAACCAAACCTATGAATTTTGAAACTTACGAGGTGCTTGAGAGGAAGCATATGCAACCAAATTCCATCCTCACATTCTTGTACACTTTGTTGAAATTAGTGGCAATATGTCTAACATAGACCTATGAACATCAAATTGAGGCAACTACCCATTGACTGCTCTTTATATGGTAAGATAATCCTCGCTCCCCTATTGATATCAAGCATCTGTTTCCTCACCATGGTAGCCAATGACATCGCTTTCAATCGTATAAGAACTAGTTCCATGACTTCTGTTGATTTTACCGAAGCCAAACAAAAAGCCAAGGGAACAATTCTATTGTCGCCATCTACCCATAAGCAACTAACAGTACGTGCTTGTACTTCTCGTAAAGAATGTTCATCCACACATGATAGCTCGGCAATACTTGAAGGCTTTCATAGAAGGGCCAAATGTGCAGAATAACCACTTGAGGATTGATTTACAAGGCTCTATGGATCTTGTCCATCCTTACTTAACTTGTGTTACAGGATTGCTAGCTTTTTTTCTATAAATCAATATAACACTTTACCAATTAATTTAATAATTAATTCACATAACTATAAATCAAATTTGGTCAAGAGTCTTGAGGAAGAGTAAATTCTTTTCCTATTTACAACCGGATGAGATAAATATAATATGTAGTTTGAATTTTTTTAGTTGTCGAAAATATGAATGTGCTGTGAGAGTTGATGAAATTTCATGTATTATATAATATATTACTAAACTATATATATATAATATATATATGTGGTTTGTTTAAATTGTTTTGATAAATTATAATATTATGTTGAACCAAAATTAATACATATATATAGGTGTGTGCAAGATATTGGCTTCAATATGATTAAAATGGAAGTTGATGTACGATTGATAATTTTTTAGTATAGGTGGAGGGAATATATTTATTTGCACATCTAGGAATTTAATCGAGATTGGTTAAAAAAATAAAAAATAAAGAAAACATGTGCACATAATTTGGATTAGTAAATATATATATATAGTGATATACATACACACCATTACTTTTAATCTATTTGATTGTGCATGTCATATTTTTAAAGGTATTATTCAAATAAACTAAATTGGAAAGCCTTAATTCATGTTTCTGTATGTGGTTTTAATGGTGATTTTGGTAAATTGCATCCATACATTTAATTGATGTGCTCAGTATACTGGAATGCTACGAAGGGATACAGATCGGATAATATTATAAAATACAAAATTCCAAAACTTGTACAGCTAATAAATAATGTTTTCTTAAATATATACACACACACTAATAATAATGAATAGATAAGCATTGAACCTTACATAGATTTCATGTTTGCTGTTAATATTTCCATATGAGACTAGTTTTTCAATTATGTCATATTTTCATGTCAAATATTTATATCCAAAGACATATTCAATAAATTTGTTTTATTTATCATTTCATATGTGATGGCAATAGAATAATTGTGACACGTGTGATAACATAGTATTATAAGATGTAATTCCTTTAATGAGAACATTTTATTTCCAACTTTTAGCAATATAAATTGCTAAACTAGGTAAAGTGATGACTTATAAAAAAATAGTAATAATAATTAATGCCCATTATATAATGAATCACATAACACTAAGCTCTATCCCATCTCAACAAGTACGATTGGCTAAAAGAAAGAATTTTAAGTTGACTCATCATCCAAATCCATGTTTAAAATAAGTATTTGGACTTTTATATTATAGAATGGAATTAAATACTAATTTAGAACCAACCTAACTAAATAAAGTTAAATGAGCCTTATTTTGAATAATCTAGGCTAAGTAACTCCTTAGGGTCCATACTTGATTTTAGCTATTTGTGGCCTATTCCAACATTAATAGCCTAAACTATTCAAATTAAATTTCCCTAGAGTTTTAGGATCTTAAAGTAAATAATTACTAAATTACAACTTATGGACTTAAATTTCCAAATATGGACCATGATCCATAATTATTTTAATTGGGTCACATTCAATTATTTAAGTTCATCTCAATTTCCAAGTAGTGAATTACTTAATAAGCTCATGTAATATTTCTTGAACCTAAGCTAAAATACCGTTAATTGGCCTAAATAGGAAATTAGAAGGCCTAATAACTAATTAGTCTAATTTAACTCACTTGGACTTGGGCACAATTCTTAGATCCAATAACAATATTACTCAATTGGACCTAAATCCAAAAATAAAGCCCAATTAAACCTGAATTAATATCTACATTTCTTAATGGGCTCAATTATAAATTCCCTAAAGCCCATTACCTTAGAAAAATGTAAGACTTAGAAATATTCTTATTGGGCCTATTATAAGATCACTGGAGGCCTAATACTTCAAAATAAGAAATTCAAACGCTTACTTATGGCCTTAACCAAATCCTTATGTCCAATACCTGAATGAATAATTAAACATAATTGAATAAATATTATGAATTTGATAATTGAGTTATATATATACTCATATTGAATAACTTTTATACAGATATCGTTGTTTCTAAAATATGTTCTAGTTTACTTCTGTTTTATACTAAACAGACTTATTAGGTGCATAGTGACTTGTGTGTTGCTTGTCTAGAATAGTAATCTTAATGAATTAAATCTAAAGATGGTATTATAAATTATTGTGTTACTTGTGCTTGTGTCGTTTAAACTAGTCTAAGGAGCAATCTTGTAGCTATGCCAGCACGGTAATTAGGTGCTTAGACCATCTTTATCATTATTATTGATATATCGAGATAGCTCAGCGGGTAGATAAGAAAAACAGTATCGAGATAATGTCTACTTATGTTTGGTGAGAAGTAGTATTGACTCATGTTGATGGGATCGTGAGTCACATTATGTGATGGATTGAAATAAATGAAGATGCGTAACAACTGTAAACCCTGGACGCTATTATTGTAGTAATTCCTATAGGAGATATAAGGATTTGGCTACTCAACCCCCTGAGCGGTTGCTGTTACTCATATCAACCTCTGAGCAGTTGTTACTACTCAGACCCCCAATTTCCCATGGCTTGTTATCTAAAGCATGAATGCTCCCGTGTTGATTGTTCCGCATTAAATATTAACTATAAATTTGATTGTTGCAATGCATATAGTTTAGGTGTCTTTGCCATATCGTGTGTGATTGTGTCATTGAGTATTGGGCTTCAGTTCGTTCCTTTAAATTTTTTTTATTTGATGAGGATTATTATGATTACTTGGGTTACGAGGACCGATGTTGAGGATCTCTTAGATGATGGAGTGACTAGGTCACAAAGCATTTTTTTTTTTTTTAGGGCCTTTTAAGTTATCAAACTTGGTTTATATTATGTCTTCTTAAGGGTCGTTTATAAGAACCCATGGGATGTATTATCCTTTATCTAGTACTTATATGGTTCCTTGATTCTCAATGCTATTTTGAGATTATACTTATTTACGTTTTTAGTCTACTCATGTGAGTAGCCATTTAGTTTTTATTTTTTTTTTTCAAACTTTATGATTCTGCTACTATATTTCGAAATTTTAAAAAGCTAATGAAATGATTTCAAAAACTAAAATCAGTGAGAAATGATCACAATAAACTAGTCTTCCAGGATAGCCTTTGTGTATAACACCGAAGCATTATACGTGGCAAAACTGAATATGTCTTAACCCTATTTGAGATGTGATAGTGTGAGCCATTGGATAGTTGACGGGATAAGTCCATCAAATTAATGACGAGATCGTAGAATTTCTGGTATTTCAAAACTGAGGTTTAATGAGATCATTCAAGAGTAAAAGAAACAATGATTATGTTGAGAAGTAAGTTCCAACCTATTAATTGGGAAAGAACCTCAAGCAATTTAGGAAGGAAAAAAATATGAGAGAGAAATTGTTAAAAAGCCTAGCTTACCATTGGAATAAACGGAAGTGATTATGGTATTGTAATTTAATTGAGAAATTTAAGCATAATTTTACTGTGCTGTAGAATAAAATAAATAAATAAATAAAAACTTTAGGTTTAGTTTGTGTGTCCAATAAAGTGTCATCGGTTTGTAATAATAGATTTTTTGGCCATCTAATAATAATAGATTTGCATCTACGCATGGAGTCCGCCTCGGTAAGAGGATCTCCTTGTTTAATTTCATCCTAATTTTAGGCAGAATTGACATCACTGGTTTCAACAAAAATTAAGATATTTCCATTATTATCATTATGATCAGAGATGATTTCTACCCAGATTTAGGTTTACGTGAAATTTCCATTACTATAAATAAATAGCATCGAACCCCTAGCTAAATGTGTTACCAAACCACATATTTCCATTCTTTAGCTTTCCTTTTACCTTATCTCCATTTCTCAAAAACCCTCTTCGAAATCAAGTCGCTCCTCTAGCTTGTATCCAAATTTCAATGCGCACTTTCTCAAATTTTATTTGACTAATCATATTTCAAGTCACTCATAACACCATGATTACTTAATTTAGCTTGTGATTCCCATTTTTTCTTTTTTTTTTTTTTTAAACTTTGCAATCGGGTGTCCTCAATTTAGCTTGTGATTCCCATTTCTTCCTTTTTCTGTCGGCTTCGCAATAGGGTACCTTCAACTGTAGTTGTTGTTGTATCTTTTTAAACTTGATTGTAATGTTCAATTTCAAAGTTTGATTGATGTTTGCCACCAAGTGTTTAGATCATGTAATTTTATATATTTTGAACCATTTAGTTTGATCAAAGTTTATATTAAGAAAAAAAAAAATCAATGATATTGAGGATGTAACTAGAGCGGGTTTGGTATGGGTCATATAGAACCCATACCCAAGCTAGTTGCCAATAGGGTCTCTCAAAACCTAAGCACTGTTCCTAGAACTCGACCCTACAATAAAAAAATTTCAAGTATTTTTAAAGAAGAAACAAATTTCATAGTAATGAAACGAGCTTATTTACACATTCTTAAAAAATATATAAAATTAATTTACACATCCATTCTTAAAAAATATTTTTCTATATTTTTGTAAGAACGTGTAAATAATGTTGTCTAAGATATTATTGCATAGTGAGGGAATGGATGTGTAAATTAATTTTATAATTTTTTTAAGAATGTGTAAATAAGCTCGTTTCATTACTATGAAATTTGTTTCTTCTTTAAAAATACTTGAAATTTGTTTATTGTCGGATGAAGAATCGGGCTAACTAGCAGCTGTAGTTTACTGCATCTGATGCAAAACTAACTTAGCATAATTTGGAAGCACATCTCTGCCCCTCCCATCCTTGCCAACATAATTCTTTATAAATCTGATACTTGTGATTTTGAGAGTGTGATCTAGTTTCCTTATAGGCTATAGTTGTGTGTATGTGTCTTTTGGGCATATTCTAGTATATGTAATATATAATGTTGGTTATATGCTGTGGAACTTTTCGATCCAGGTGGTATAAATGAAATATGCAATTTGTATGAGTGGTTGCTTGGACAAGTCCTAATAGTGATTTCTTCAGTTTAGAATGTGGATTAACTACTGTTATTTCATTGTTCATCTATATATATAGATACATAAAAGAATTGTGAAAGAAAAGCCACAAACGAAAAATTAATAGAAAAATGGACACCGATAACTAGGGGTGTACACGGTACGGTTTGGTTCGGTTTGCTCCTTGAACCGAACTATATCATATTTTATAATTCGATTTTTCTTTTAAATTCGAACCTAACTCCAAGGTTTGGTTTGTGTCACGCCCCAATAGTATCATAGTAGTAATATATATATTGTGATACAGCCTGATAACCCAGACAATATCAAATACACATATCAATACTAGAACTACTTTAGAAAATGATATGAGTTTAACAAAACAGGATCTTTTTGGTTGCGTGATAAGAAATAATGAAATTAAATAAAATCACAATACCATAATTAAGTTCTACTGTCTGAATAATTATAACTATTACAAACCATAACACTTTCTAAGTTCTCAGATAATAAAATTGATGTACTAACACCAATTAATACATATAAATAATGAAACTATTTTTCCCTATTTTCAAGACTCTTCCAGCTTTAGAAACATACCAGTTCTAAGCTCCTAGAAGCCACCAACCAAGGCTTAAGTGTCATCCTGTAAGGACTGTAGGAGTGTGAGCATAACCACGAGCTCAGTGAATAACCAGAACTTATCACAACAAGCAAGTTATTATCAATCATATGTAATGCATCAATCAACCACATGAACAATTACAAGCTTGGACAAACCGGAATCCAAACAAGATGGAGATTAACCCCCTCTCATCGGGGTTGAAGGAACCGATCTCTGAATCACCTACCCAGGAGAAACTAAGTGCACAGGAAATCCACCATTCTCACAATTACTATCTCTTTTATATTAATGATGTTTTAAGCACTCATTTCCTGTTTTAAGCCTTAGAAACTCCACTATGTGCTACACATTTCACAGCGATATCATGGGCGATGTCCTTTGTTACCAGTTAGTTCCCATGGAACCGACGGAACAAAGGTAAACTTGAGTAGAACTACTAGCCTCTTGCCTAGAAAAACCAAATATTACCATAAAACCGAAATTCTAACACATAGTAGGCTATCATACAAACATAATGCAGTATGTGCAAATGATGCTATGCATGTATCATTTCACTTATGATTTCGATGATTTTTAGACAGGTTATAAGTGTTCAAACTTTATTCAGACACTCAACATGCTTCACATACAGTAATTTCACAAGCCATTCATTTTCACTTTTGGTTAGTAGTATTTGTCAAACAAGTAGTTTCAAACAGCAAGCAAATCTCGTAATCCCATATACACACGAGTCTTCAATATTATCTTTGTATTTTAGTGCAACTAAACTACAATCACAAACAATGTAATAAGTCTAAGTTACTCACCTGCTCATACTGATCAGTCGTAGTAATCGACCGAAAAATCCTTGACAGTATCGAAATTACCTATTAAGATGAAATATTTATCAATAATATTTATAAATAGGAAATTAAATTCCTATGAGTGTCTAAGTGTCCTATGTCGGTATTTGATATCATTCCTATGGTTTATAGCGATTTCTTAAAGTATTGATTCTTATGGAAAAGGAATTTTTTTTTATTGTTTGATTCTTTTAAGTTTCTTTTGATTATATATTATTTTAGAGAATCCCATTTAAACCTTCATTTATATCTTAAGTTCCATCATAACTTGTAGAAGTCTCGGTATGTATAATTTCTATGAATTTGTTCATAACACTTTTCTTGTAATGTAGGACTTATAATCATGCTTGTAAAGCTTGTTTTATCAAGTTTTATGTTCATATAAGATCTTAGAAGCATTAGACATGAATTTAGACTAGATTAGATGAAATTTGAGTCTTGTTTTTACACTTTATTCCTAAATCCGAATTTACTATTACCATAATTATAATACTTCTAAGTTGTTGTTTTTCTTTTCCAACAATATCTAAACATTTCTAACATATCAACCATATATCCACTTGAATTCATCAATGGATTGACAACTTCTTTCAACCACAAAACTTTCTTCCAATGCTCAATAATCCATCCTAAAGTCTATACACAAATTTAATAAGGATAGGTTGTAGTTTAGAACTTACCTTGGATTGGAATGAAAGAAGGATGTTCAACTTCCTTTCTAAGCAAAAATCAAACCTATATCAAAGGTTAGATGATGAGTTTCTAACTAAACAACATTAACTATAATGGAAGCTTACTAATGCAATCTAATGTTCTTACCTTGTCAAGCTAGTTTTCTCCTCTTGAACCTTAGGATAACTAAGACTTTTGATTTGGTTTTGGATGTTTGTTGGAGAGGGGAATTGATTTTCTTAATGTACTTAGTGTGTAGGTAGGATATGGAAGTAAGCTAGGGGTTTATCGTTGATCTTACAAGGGTTTTCTAAGCTTTCCAAGTTGAAGGTTGCAATGGAAAAAGAAAAAGGAAATGCTGGACGCACTTCTTTTTGTAGCTTTGTTTTTGGGGTGCTTCTGTGGGTTTTATGAGCTCAATTTGTAACTAACTTAAGCTTATATACATATACTAAGACTAGGCTAAGTTTTAGAGGCTAAGGAAAGGGTTTTGGGCTTGAAAAAGGCTCACAATTGCAGCTGGAATTTCCATACGATTTTGGTATATTTGGTTTGCAAAGTTAGACTTTGTTTTGACAGATTTGTGGCTATCTTTGACGGCTTTAATTGTGTTTGTTTGGTAGCTAATTGATGCCATTTATGTGTGTAAAATTAGGAGCTTAACTTGTGTAAAAATCGGGTCAAAATCTGTTGAAGTTTGAAGTTTGAAGTTTGAAAAAACTGAAATTTCTGGAACATTTCCACTTGATTTTTGGAAAGATTTTGAATATGATTTTCTAATTAATTATTGGTGTGTAAAGTGTCCATTTAAAGGCTCTCTATTGGTGTTTAATTAGTCAAAAATATCAGCTCATTGAAGCCTAGGAATATTTCAAAAATCGGAGCTCAATTTGGGTATGTGTGCTGCTGTGTCTTGTGGAATTTCTCCTCTGTTGCAGCTGTCATGATCCGATTTTTTCATGGATATTTGGGGTGGTTGTGGTTGTTTATGTGAGCTAAAATTCTCCTCATTTATTGTTGAGTACATGTGAAGTGTTGTCGTTAGATTGTGGGTCAATTTCGTTTGAAGTTTAGGGCTCAAATTCGGATCAAAGTTGGACAAGAAATTTCGGATCTCTGCAGCAGGGGAGTTATTTGCTGCTACGTCACGAATTTCCATCTTACTTTGCAACTATTTTCCTCTTCCATTTGATCTATAATTCTTGCAAATTAAATGTGGGTTATAGGTGTAGCTTTTGGGTTGGTTGGGGTGTCCTTTTCAGGCTGAATTTTGTTATAAAAATCGGAGCAAAGTTGAATAAAGATCAGCTGGTTGCAACCGAGACTCCTGCTGCTGCTACTGCTCTATTTCCCAAAGTGCTCTGTTTTACATCGAGCAGTGCTGTGCGTGTGGAAGGTGTGTGTGTGGAATGCAGCTTGCTGGACATGTGGACTGCTGCTGCTGCTCGGTTGACTCCTGCTGCCATGCGTGAGGTGAGGCTACTATGCGTGGAGTTGAAGTCTGCTGCTTGCCACGTCCTTGGGCTGCTGTGCATGGACTTGGATGCTTGATCATCCCTGCTGCACGTCCATGCGTCCACTTCATGCAGCGATGGAATTGTCCGGTTTTCTTTTTCTTTTTTTTATATATTATATTTAATAGTTATTAACTAAAAATTTTTTGCTAATAATAAATTGTTTGCGTATAACTATACTCGTTATATTTACGTTTTATCGAGATATAAAATTACCTAAGTTACTACAAAACTTTAAATTATTTGTATTTTCAAATTTTTAGTTAAAACTTCACACGATTAATTATTTTTAGTATTTTTAACTTACGTGATTAAATTTTCAAGTTCGATGAATTAAGTTAGGAACCAAGTCCTAATAAATTTAGAATTTCCTAACAACTATAACAGTAGGTTTGAAATTTTCTTTTTAGATCTAAATTGATAATTATTGTTCAGTATTAGTGTCTATTTGTATTTATAATCTTAATATTTCCTTTTTAAATTATTATTTTATATCGATAAGCTTTATTAATAAACTGTACCTTATCGGTTTTGAAATTTTAAAGCTATTTCTAGTTATATCTTGAATTATTAGTTCAAGATACGAAATCTCGTTTTTGGTATCTATTAAGGTCAAGAGAATTTTTATTCGGGTTTTTTAAACTATGAATGAGTTTATTACATCTCATAGGTCTATTCTAAGATTTTTGGTTGAATCATATATTTGATATTAGTTTCACATTTACCAATTTGTTCATTTGCTAGTTGTGAAAATTATTAAAGGTTACGTTGATAATTCGGGATTTTAATTTCTAAAATCTGTAGATCTTTTAATTAGAGTGTTAGTGTAATTTAAATATTTATTTAAGATCTAGATTCTTAGATATCAACCTATTTTTGACCTTGTCATACTTTTTGTAATTCTAGTAATTTATCTTTAGTCTATCTTTTTATAACTTATACGTTCTAAAAATTAATCATCTGTTATTGTGATTTAAATTTAAGGTTAGCTATGATTTATTTATTGGACTATGGATCGCTTTACTAAACGTCTTGTTTTACTTTATAGGAGTTATTTATACTAATTTGTTAATAGCAAGATATTTTTATCTATGGCTATTTAATAAGGTTAAAATAGTTAAAAAACTATTATTTCATTATTTAACAAGCGTAGGATTTATTTTCTAAGTATTAAACTTAAGAAAAAAGAATTCAATAATTTGTATTAACGATTGGTTTATCATTATTTTATAAATTATATGAGATCATATTTGTTACAGTTTTGTATTGCGAAATATTTTTATTGATAACGATTCTAATCTTTCTAGTTGTAATCAATTTCTTTCACACTCTAACATTTTTAACCGAGAAAAATTTGGAGTGATTTTTACTACTTGTTCCAATTATTCAATATAATTCTATATTATATTTTTAGTATTTATTAAAATAAGGTTACATAAAAATTAAGTGGATTACAGTTTGTAATTTTTTTGAATTGAAAAAAAAAAAACGGTTCGTACCTTTTGGTTTACAATTTGAACTGTTTTTATTCATAAAATAAATATATATTTTATTAAAAAACTTTCATTACATATTTCTTATCACTAATGCAAATATAAACAACAATATTTAAAATTAATGATTTACCAAATAAACTTATAAAACTTAGGAAGGAAGGGATTTTATCAATTATAAAATTATAATTGTGACTAGTCTCATTTTTTTGAATTGTCTTGAGCTATAATGGTATACTAGACTTTATCCCAAATAAGACATAAAATTTAATTCGTTGTATACTTCTAACTAACATATTATCAATTATATAAATCAATAAGTAACTAAATAATAGAAGTAGATTAATTAATAAGACAAAGGGAAAAAAAATATTCAGGATTTAGAATACTAGAGGCTAAAATCTAAAATCTATCTTATTTATAGACAACATAAAAACTAAAATATACTATGACAAATTAATTTTATTTCATGAACAATATATATTTAAGTCACAAATTTTAAAAACAATTAATTTTTTAATGAAACGATTAAGAGTTAAAAATAAAATTTTTTTTTTAAATATATAAAACGGTTCGGTTTGGTTGAACCATATGATTCGATCATAGTCCAAACGGAATCACGAATCATTTGCTCTTCACCACAAACCAAACCGTTTCAAAAAAGAACTGAAATTTTGGTTTGGTTCAGTTCGGTTTGTTTTTTGGCACAGCCTTACCTATAACAACCTTATTATTCACAACTGAGCTAATATCCTAATCTTCAGCACGAAACAGATTAGAAAATAAACACATTAAACAAAATGTAATTAACATCAAATGTCAAACAGTTATCATATCCAACATTGCAATCAAGTTAAAAAGCTAAAAAATGCACAATTGAAAAATCCTAAAGTAATATCAACAGAAACATTAGGGATAAATAGGCGAGTCATTATAAGATACCTGACTTGACTGACCTACTAAAAACCCTGATCCTATAGGTTTTTGGATGGGTTTAGGCATGATTTTAAAATCCTATAGGAGTTTCGAGTCAAGCTTCGAATCATATGTATAACTCAATTGGAAAATTCGACCCAACATAAATATATCATAACTGTTTTGTGTAGGTAGAGTTTTGATAAAGCTAGAGTTCCAAGGAAAATTGGAAAAGCAATTTCACGAAATGCTATTATATTTTATATATCATTTCTCAATTATTTTAGATAGAACTTTTTTATTGATTGTATTGAGCTTCGTAGGATCAATTATTGATGTTTCATGCACTGTGTATATATACATATATATATATATATGTTCAATACTTCTATGGAACATAGAAATATATATCATGCCAAAACAAAATTAATTATATATTTTTGTAAGAACGTGGAAATAATGTTGCCTAAGATATTATTGCAGCGAGGGAATGGATGTGTAAATTAATTATATATATATATATATATTTAAGAATGTGTAAATAAGCTCGTTTCATTACTACGAAATTTGTTTCTTCTTTAAAAATGCTTAGAAATTTGTTTATTGTCAGTTGGGTTCTAGGAACAATGGGAAAAACTCTATAGGGTTTTTCTTAGGTTTGGGGAGATCCTATTAGCAACCAGCTTGGGTTTAGTTCTATATGATCCATTACAAACCCATTCCGTTGCATCTCAATACCATTGATTTTTTTTCTTAATATAAACCCTGATCAAACTAAACGGTTCAAAATATATAAAATTACATGACCTAAACACTTGGTGGCAAACATCAATCAAACTATGAAATTGAATATTGCAATCAAGTTAAAAAAGATACTAAAACAAGTACAGTTGAAGGCACCCTATTGCGAAGTCAATAGAAAAAGGAAAAATGGGAATCACAAGGTAAATTAAGGACACCCTATTGCAAAGTTGACAGAAAACAAAAAAGAAAAAAAAGGGAATCACAAGCTAAATTAAGTAATCAATGGTGTTGTGAGAGAATCGAAATATGATCAGTTAAATCAAATTTAAGAAAGTACCCATTGAAATTTGGATACCGACTGAAAGTTGAGTTGAGCGACTTGACTTCTGAGAGGGTTTTTGAGAAATGGGGATAAGGTAAAAGGAAATCTAAAGAATGGAAATATGTAGATTAGTAACACATCTAGCCAGGGGTTCGGTGCAACTTATTTATAGTAATGGAAACTCCACCTAAACCTAAATTTGGGTCGAAATAATCTCTGATCATAATGATAATAATGGAAATATATTCATTTTTGTCAAAACCAGTGATGTCAATTCTGCCTAAAACTGGGATGAAATTAAACCAGGATATTCTCTTATTGAGGCGGACTCCACGTGTAGATGCAAATCTATTATTATTAGATGGCCAAAAAAATCTATTATAATAAACCGATGACACTTAATTGGACACACAAACTAAACCTAAAGGTTTTATTTGTTTTACTCTATACCACAGTAAAATTATGCTTAACTTTCTCAATCAAATTACAATACCATAATTACCTCCGTTATTTCCAATGGTAAGCTATGCTTTTTAATAATTTCTCTCTCTGTAATTTTTTTACCTTCCTAAACTGCTTGAGGTTCTTTTCCCAATTAATAGGTTGGAAATTACTTCACAACATAATCATTTTTTCTTTTACTCTTGAATGATCTCATTAAACCTCAATTTTTAAATACGGGAAATTCTACGTCCGGTCAACTTTATTCCTATGGTAAGTTATGCTTTTTAATGATTTCTTTCTGCAGATGTTTTTACCTTCCTAAATTGCTTGAGGTTCTTTCCCTAAGTAACAGCTTAGAAATTCCTTCACAACATAATCATTGTTTCATTTACCCTTGAATGATCTCATTAACCTTAGTTTTGAAATAAGAAAATTCTATGTCTAGTCAACATTTATTCCAATGGTAAGTTATGCTTTTTAATGATTTCTTTCTCCGATTTTTTTTTACCTTCCTAAACTGCTTAAGGTTCTTTTCCTAGTTAACAGCTTGGAAATTACTTCACAACATGATCATTGTTTCATTTACTATTGAATGATCTCATTAAACCTCGATTTTAAAATACAAAAATTCTATGATCCCATCATTAATTTGATGGACTTGTCCCATTGACTATCCATTGGCTCACACTATCACACCCTGAGTAGGATTAAGGTGTATTCAGTTTTTTCACGTATAATGCTTCGACGTTATATGCAAAGGCTATCATAAAAGACTGGTTTATTGTGATCGTTTCTAACTGATTTTAGTTTTTCAAATCATTTCATTAGCTTTTGAAAATTTTGAAATCTAGCAGCAAAATCATAAAGTTTGAAAAAAAAAAAACTAAATAGCACCCATGAGTAGACTAAAAACGTAAATAAGTATCATCTCAAAAATAGCATCGATAATCAAGGAACCAGATAAGTATCAGATAAAGATAATATATCCCCATGGGTTCATATAAACAACCCTCAAGAAGACATTATTTTCAGTAAGGTAAAGGGGTTGGCAAAAAAGAACAAACTCTAAAAGAAATAGTTAATTTGATGAAATATTTAGTTGTTTTAAGAAATACTCATGGCAACCATTAGAGCCAATGGAATTAATAATATTATCCATGAACATATTAAACAATATAATAGAGAAGTAAAGATTGTAAATATTGCTATCGTACTTCAAGTAGGCGACGTATTGCTCGTATTTATGGTCTTGAGAAGTAATGGTAGGTGAATTAGTAGAATTTGAAGAGGTAAAATAGCATTGCTCTAAATTTGGAAGCGAAGTCAAATTCTCATTAGTATATGTCAAAGGAATGGCCCCATGTCGTTGATTTCCATATAAAGGACACGATGAGCATAAATACCTTCTTAACTTCTATTCTGATGGACTGAATATCTTTCATACGGAATCGTAGGAAGATGCAATTTTTTCAGGAAATCCGCAATGAAAAATACAAACTATTCCTTCTTTTCTATCGAACCGATCATAGCCACTACCTACATCCATGAAATTGTGCACCATAAATTATTTGCTGAGATGGAACTAAAGATATCAAATTCTTACTGAGATAACTTGAAGCTCCAACCAATAAATCATAATGAACCTAAAAAAAAGTATGAAGGCTTAACATAAATTACGTATTTTTCGAGACCCTACTATAATTGTTATTAATCAACTAAGGAAGAGAAAAGAATAACTAAAACAAAGGAAATCAATTAGTTATTCATTAAATTTTCATTTATTCAATTACCAGAGTTAGATGAAGATATATAGCTCAGAGACATAAAACAAAATTTCGTTTTTTTGCATCAAGCTTTTGGAGGCTCATTAAGACTTACTCGAAACATTATTCAATAGAAAATAAGAGGTTTGGTTTCATCTCTATCAAGATAGAGATAGGCAAAAAAGAAGACCCTAAAAAAAAAAAAAAAGCCTCGTGATCTAGTCACTCCACTCATCCAAGAGATCCTCAACATGGTCTCGTGACCCAAGTAATCATAATAATCCTCATCAGAATCTAAAAAAAATTAAAGGAGTGAGCCAAAGCCCAGTACTCAATAACACAATCACACATGATATGACAAACATACCTAAACTATTCAATGCAACAATCAATAATTCATAGTTAATATTTAAAGCGGAACAATCAACACGATAATACTCATGCTTTGAATAACAAGTCGTGAGAAACTGGAGATCTTGAGTAGCAATAATAGCTTAAGAGGTTGACATAAGTAGCCAAATACTTATATCTCTGTCGACACCCCATTTTTGCCCTCTTTTAAAAAATAAAAAAAATTCAAAAATCATAAAAATTGTAAAAAGATAGAAAATACAATAAGAATTGAAAATTATTAAAAAATAATAATGATTAAAAAATTAGTTAAATTAAAAATCAACAAAAAAGTATAAAATTAAAAAAATATATAAAAATTTGAAAATTAAGAAATTAAAAAAAAAACCCCATCTTTTAGTAAATAAGCCTTTAGAATTAAAATTAAAATTGGAAAAAGAAAAAAAAAATCATTTTTGGGCTTATTATTGGTCTTATAGTATTTTTGTTACATTTAGGAATTAATTTGGATCCTGAACCCATATCAATTTGGCCTATTTTTATTGAAAATGCGTTTGGCTGGTTTGAATGATTTAAATAAATTTTAGGTGAGGAAATGAATCAAAAGCCAAGCATAGCTTGGTTGGTTAAGGCTGAAGAGTGCAAGGGAGATGACCGTAGTTCGATTCATGCAAGCAATACAATGGGAATTTTTTTGGGATTTAGGATCAATAATGAAAAGATTTGTAACTCCGCCAATCCTCCAAGTTTCATAACCTCCGATCTTTTCACTTGCTTGTAACGGCCATTAATGGTCGTATACCCCTCCATCTTCCTCCATGCTCCTATAAAATGACGACCAATTCTTCCTCTTCAACAGACAAAGATCGAAACATAGAAAATAGATTCAAAAAAAAAAAAAAAACAAATCTCTCTCGCAGCTCTCTTTCTTTAATCTCTCTTGTTCTCTCTCTCTCAACACCTCTATCTCCAGCATACATCAAACCCAGATCATGACCAGCCGCTACCACCACTGTTCCATGTCTCAGCCTCCAACGAAGCCGTTTAGATCATTTGACAAGGTTTCAATTTTTTTTAATTAGTTGTTATTATTATTGGTGTTGTTGTTGTTGTTGTTGTTCTATAAGATATATTAATATAATGTATAAAAAAAAAAGAAAATAGTAAGAAATAAAAAAAAAAAAAAAAAAGTGAATAGAAAACAAATATATATATGTTTATTGTGTGTGTGATTGTACAGTTTGCATGCTATTTTTGTAGATATTAGTATATGGTAATATAAGATTTAGGTAAATAAAATTTAGGATATAGTCTAGTTAATGAATAAGTTTTAAGTTAAATCATGAAAAATCAACAAAAATACGGATATAGCTTTTAGATTATAATTTTCATATTACCTTTTGATAAATGAGTGCTATACTTGATATATGTCATTTGAATGATGATTTGTGAATGTTGAATTAAAGTAATATCAATAGGATTTTGCAAATTATTTGATGTGATAAGTCGTTATTAGTTTTCTAAATATTGATTTTATTTTAAAATCCAAAAAAAAAGACAATTTTACAAAATCAACAAAAAAGATTTTTCTTTAATTTATTATATACATAGTATTAGAAATTGTTTTGCTAGCTTATATATATATCACTTAGTTATTTTCTAAATTAACGAGAAAAATAATAAATGGGGTTTTTCCAAAAATAGTTTCTTTTAAGGATTTTTCGAAAAGAAGAATAAAATTAGATGTCTTAGGAATTTCAAAAATCAAAATCAAATTTGCTAAATAACTTAAACTTGGCGGTTCTTCACAATTAAAAATAAACAAAAAACACTAAATTTTTACAAAAATCAAAACGAACTATGAGGACCTGATTCCGGCTAGTGGATACGTAGGCATCTGCGGGGCGGTCACAAAAATAAAAAACTTTTAGGATTTTTTTAAAACAAAAAAAAATGTTTTTTTTTGTAAATATGTAAATATATTTTTAGAAAAAAAAAAGAATAAAAATTTAAAAATTTTGAAAAATCAAAATTAATCTCTTTGGCCCATATAATTCAAGATTTTAAAGCCTATCCAAAGCCTAGATTACCGTTTAGGTTTCAAAATAGCAACCCCCGAACTCATCAATTTTTTTGTTTTCCAACAGATCAGTAGCCAAACTAGAAACCAAACCACCCATTTGGTTTTTTGGTTTACCTTTTTCTGGCTTTAGCCGGTGACGACTCCAATCAAAATATTTTTCAGAAAACCGGGCTTTTTACGAAAGCCCTATTGGTTCCTTGTCGAGTGATTCGTGTCAGGTGGTCCGGGTTTGATATGGATCGAGACTGTTAGGAGAAAATGAGCAAATTCTAGCTCGACAATCTCGTATAGGAATTAATACAATAATAGCGTTGTCTGGGGTTTATAGTCATTACGCATCTTCATTTATTTCAGTCCATAATATAATGTGATTCAGCCGATCCCACCAACATGAGTCAATGCTACTTTTCACCGAACGTAAATAGACATTATCCCGATAATGTTTTTCCTATCAACTACATACCAAGCCACCTCGATATATCAATAACAATGATAAAGATGGCCTAAGCGCCTAATTACCGTGCTGGCATAGCCTAGCAAGACTGTCGCTTCTCAAACCAATTTAAATGACACAAGCACAAGCAAGACAATAATTTATTATGCCATCTTTTTTGTAAAGACCCGACATGCTCAATTCTCAAATTAATCATACCAAGTCCCAACCACATATAACTCTTATGAATTATACGTAAGGTTGTCTTTAAAGAAGGTGTTTATGTTGAACATTGCTATCCGATTTTAAGTTATGAAATCGTTTAGTTAGATTCTAGCAACAACTGGATTTAGTGGAAAATAAATTTTATAAAATAATTTAGAAATAAAGACATTTCAAACTTCCACTATTACAAGTGAAAAAACTTTCACTTAAACAAATCTTTACAAAAGGTTATTTACAAAACATGGGCACTAACAAGCCCTTTAAATGAAAATACAAATTTATAATTAAATCCAGTCTTTATAGAACAAAACAAAGAAAGAACAAAATACAAATATATCTTGGTCCTATTACATTTAACTCATCTCCCAAATCTTCAAATTCGCCGATGTTCGAAACAAACATCATCACATCAACAACAACAACAATAATAAGAACAACAACATCAACAGCCTCCACATCATCGTCAAATCATCATCTCATTATCAACATCATCTTTATCAACAACAAGACCTGTAAAAAGAATAACAACAACAAGAATGAACCAAAGCCCAATGCATAGTAACACAATCACACACGAAGTGGCACGCGAGCCTAACTAAATGAAATGCATCAATTTACAAGTTATTATCTTTTCATTAAAATAAACAAATCAACAATGAAGTACACACACTCCGGAACAAGCCAATGGGAATTTGGGGTCCTGAGTAATAGCAGCTGCTTAGGGGGTTGATATAGATAGACCGGATATCTATATCTCCTATATCTAACCGATAAAGAATATTAATAGCATCATATAGGGTTCACACTCCTTTATACACTCTACTTATCTCGGTCTATAACATCAATTAGTTCAACAGTCCCATACCCGTAAACTAAAACATATTATTTCCTCTCGAGCCTAAGTAGAGAATACACCAATACAGTTAACCCTATTAGCTACCCACTTAGCCCTTAAGATAAACCACCATTGCATCATGGTGAATCATTACATCATGGGTTTGAGTTATTGCATCATGACAAAAGATTGGGCTAAGTGCCTAACTATTATGCCATTGCATCATGATAAGATTATCGCTCCTCGGATCGGATTCAACTACGTAATAGACAACCATACTCATCATTATTAAGCCGGGTTTAAATTCTTAATCCATTTTAGATTCTTATCCTACCATCCAACACGCAAGTTACTTATACTTGAATATGAAATCCAAACAGAGGCAAAAGCTATCTCAGAAAATATGTCAGATATCCATCGCTGTTTAAGGAAAGAACTCATATAAGAAACTAAACTAACATCCACTTATATCAAATTCATATAACAGCTTATACCAAACTTTTATTAAACTCTATTTGATCAGACACTAATGTAGAACCCCACTATGGTTGCGAACATTACCCCGCCAAAATATGGATAGTTCTCCTTTGTCTGTCAAAGTAATTCCTTTCACTTTAATTATAGTTTCTTATCATAAAACATAACATATATAAAGCATTCATACATAAAAGCATTCATATTCAAAGCAAATAAACATTTGAAACAATATGTTGCTCATGTTATTCAAAGATCATCCTAACACATTCATCTAAACCAATTATTTGCTATTAACCCATTTTAGCTTAACCTTAGCCAAATTGTTTAGAATTAGTCATTTAATCTAAAACTAGTTCAAGTTGATTAAACTTAAGTAATCTAATTCCTTTTAGCTAATTCAAGGTCATTTAGTCAAGCTGAACTTAGATTCATTACTGATTCATTATACATGTAGGATCTATGTCAACTTGACTCACCTTAACTTAAATTTAGCTAAATTAATTAACCTTAATCATTTAATTCAAAAACTAAGTCAAAGATGGTTAAAATAACTCAATCTAATTCATTTTAGCTCATTCAAGTCTATTCAATCAAGTTGAACTTAAGTTTGTTAGCTAAGTTCATTTAAGTTCAATAGCTAATCATAAGAACAAATAATAAATAAGGAAAAACAATTGAAGAAAAATACAACTTAAAACATACTAAATCTTAAGCTTAACATCAAGGAAATTCAAATAAAATTCATATAAATACATAACTCATCATTTATATACTTAACAAGATCATTTAGTTTCACTAAGTCATCACAATATCATAAATCAAGCAATAGAAATCATATATACAACATAATTACTTTTAGTTTAATACTAATGGAAATTCAATTATTCGTTGAATCAACAAATTTACTTAAATCATGCTTCATTATATCATTCAATCATCATTGCACATCAAATATCATTAATCTATCTCATTTTAGTCCAAAAAGATCCATTTACACTTAACAAAAAACATTTAGATATCAAAAACAAGTTTTGATTTTGTTTAGGAAAACACAATAGCCGGAAAGAATCAAAATTTAAGCATCTATACATTTCTAATTTATAAAAACTCAAAACATGAAACTTGTAGATCTCTTTTTAAGATTTCTATAGTAAATTGAATAACCTCAATCGGAGGTTATATGAAAAAGTTATGGCCAAAATATGATCAAGCTGCGAAACAAGACAATGTTATAAAACGAACGCCGGCACTTCTACACCGGCGGCGTAAATCTCAATGCCAGCAACGTAGAGATTCAACGCCGGTAGCGTAGGAGGCAGCGTTAAGGAAATGACATTCTGATCACTTCAACACAAGGCTAAACGCCGGCAGCGTAGAAGCTCCAAGAGGCGGCGTTGAAGAGAATAGCTTTGTGAAAACATGGTTTTTTTACACTTTACTCTTATCAAAACTTATTCAAACCATCTACTAAGCTTCCTGTATCAATTATAACATCAATTAAACACCTATAACAACTTCTAACACTTCAAACTTCATGACAACAACATCAAACAAATCCAAACTTTATCAAATCCCAACTTCCACTATTCATCATCTTCCTCCTTCACAAACCAACCATCCAACAAGCATATATCAACAAATACATAAATAAACACACTCTTACCCATTTCTAACATCTATATATCAATTATAAGCTTGTAAACAACAATTAAAACAAATTTAACTCAAGATAGAAAACTTAGCTTTCGAGACACATGCATAAAGGAACTTCTTCCACACTTCTAGCTTGATTCTTATTTCCTATCTTCCTCCTTAGCTTTAATTTCTCTTCTTGATCTTGTCTAAGATTTGATATTGAGAGGGAGAGATCAAAGAAAGAAAGAAAGAAAGAAAAGAAGGAAAGGAACGGAAGAAATAAAGAAGAAGAAGAGAGAGGCAGAGGAAGAAAAGGAAAAGGAAAAGATAAGATTTAATAAAAATTAGATATTTTTGAATGAGGTATAAGTTTAGAACTATCAATCAATATCTATAGTTTTAGAATCATTTAAAAAGATGGTTTATGAACTAATAGGTTAGAAATTAAGAACTTAAAATAAAAACTTAATTTAAAAATTTATTTTGAATAAAAGATATTTAGTTTGGTTCGGTTTAAGAATTGATATTTTTAGACAAGCAAATGAACACAAATTTTATTGAGATTTAGAAATTAGTGTTTAGGCTATGAATCAAGAGTTTAGGAATCCTTAAACATTTTAAATAACAGTTTAGAGATTTGGGAATTAAAATCTCAAATTTCATTTAATTAATTACTAATCTAACTTTGTCAACTTGTCTATTTATATCCTATGATTAGTTTAATTCATCCAAATCTATCTAAACTCAATTTCTAATATATGTGAAGGTTTGGGTATATCTTTTTTATTTTAATTCATTAAGATGCCTATCCTAAACAAGGAACACGCAAGCCATTGCGCACTTGATAAGTCTGTAGTCTAGTAAAAAATAGAAGGTAGACCAAGACATATGTTAGAAACAACAGTATCTATATAAAAGTTATTCAATATGAGTATATATATAACTCGATTATCAAATTCATAATATTTATTCAATTATGTTTAATTATTCATCAAGGTATTAGGCTTAAGGAATTTAGTTAAGCCCATGAGTAAAAGCGTTTGAATTTCTTATCATGAAGTATTGGGCCTCTAGTGATCCTATAATAGGCCATAATAGGCCCAATAATATATTTCTAAGTCTTAACATTTTTTTTAGGTGATGGACTTTAGGGAATTTATAATTGTTCCATTAAGAAGTGTAGATATTAATTCAGTTGAATTGGGCTTTATTTTTGGATTTAGGTCCAATTGGAGTAATATTGGTAATTACATCTAAGAATTGTGCTTAAGCCCAATTGGAGTTAAATTAGACCCTAATTAGCTATTAGGCCTTCTAATTTCCTATTTAGGTCAATTAACGATATTTTAGCTTATGGGCCAAGAAGTATTACATGAGCCCATTAGGTTATTCAATACCTGAAAATCGAGAATGGACTTAAATAATTTGAATTAGACCCAATTAAAATAATTATGGATCATTGGGTCCATATTTGGAAATTTAAATCCATAAGTCGTGATTTAGTAATTATTTGTTTTGAGATCCTAAAACTCTAAGGAAATTTAATTTGAATGGTTTAGGCCTGTTAATGTCTAAAATCAAGTATCCACCCTAAGGAGTTACTTAGCCTAGATTATCGAAATAAGGCTCATTTAACTTTACTTGGCTAGGTTGGTTCTAAATTAGTATTTAATTCCATTATATAATATAAAATTCCAAATATTTATTTTAAACATGGACGAATAATGAGTCAACTTAAAATTCTTTCTTTTTGCCAACCATACTTGTTGAGATGGTATAGAGCTTAGTGTTATGTGATTTATTATATAAGGGCATTAATTATTATTATTATTTTTTATAAGTCATCACTTTACATAATTAGCAATGTGTCTGTTAAAAATTGGAAATAAAATGTTTTCATTAAAGGATTTACATCTAATAATACTATGTTATCACATGTGTCACAATTATTCTATTGACATCACAGATGACATGATAAATAAAACAAAATTATTAAATATATCTTTAGATATAAATATTTGACGTGAGAATATACATAATTGAAAAACTAGTCTCATCATACAAATATTAGCAGCAAACATGAAATCTATGTAAGGTTCAATGCTTATCTATTCATTTTTAATATACTAGCAGTCGATGCACTCGCGCTGTGTGTACAAAAATAAAAAGGATAGACTCTATTTGTTTTCAAAATATTGGACGTTAATATAATTTTTTTTTTTTGTTAGTAATAACATTTGGTCACCATACTTATGTAAAAAATATAATCAAACACACATTGATAAACTATAATGTGTAATCTATGACATTCGAAGTTATTTTTAAAATTCCAAGACATTCCATGGAAGTGAGAGTGCAATTATAGAGAAAAAAAAATTGTGAAAAGTAAGGTATTAATCATGATTGAATATGAACCATTAAATAGTAATAGGATGATGCACCCACGTTGCGTGTGCAAATTTAATAGTACATAAAAAGATCCTAAATATTTTATTATAATATTAATTTTCGACTCTAAAAAACTCTTTCTAGATTTTGGATTCAATTTTATAATATATTTAAATGTTATATTATTCTTATTTTACATTAAAATGCAAATTTTAAAAGTAAAAAAGATAAAGAGAGTAGTTATAGTTTCAAAAAAGATTAAGGAGAGAGTAGTTTTTATTTTGGAAAAAAAGTTATAAATTTAAACTGTAGGGTCATTATAGTTAAATCATATATTGAAAATTATATCTCTACAAAAGATGGAAGAAGACATTTAAAGCACAACTATAACTTTGGCCTAAAAAAAAAAGAAAAGCAAAACTATAAATTAAAAAAAAAAGAAAATAGAAAAAAAGGAAAAGAATTATTTTTCCCACACGAAAAATGAAGTTGAAACGGTGACATTTATTTATTTTTCTATTGAAATGTTATGATGAAAGACTATAAAAGAAAAAGGAAACTAAAAAGATACATTTGTTTAGAAAAAAGGATATGAGAAAAATGAAAAGGATATTGGTTTTGAAGATGTATAATGGTTTTCTCTTTTTCCCAATATATATGTTTTGTTTGAAAAGGTGAAAATTTAAATGAATACTAAAAAAATAAATTAGAATAATAACAAAAGTGATTTTATCTATAAAAGAGTACAAATAACATTTTTTTGACATTGAAAAGACACAATAATTAAAAAAAATAAAAAGACACCACCAAAAACCTTAAGAAATTATCTATTATAATATAATTTAAAAGTTAGCTAGAAAAAAACACAATACTTAAAAAAGGCTTCGGAAATTACATATTATAAATAGATTTCTCTTTTTTTTTTTTCATTTTCATTTCCTTTCTTTTCACTTCACTTCTTCAGATTCCGACAATTTTTTGCTTTTCTAAAATTTGCAAAACATAATGGAACCCTTGCTCCCCTTTTTATCAAGTGCGAAAGAAGAAAATTGATATAGGAATGCAAGCGAGCATATTGTTTACCTAATTCGTTCAACCCACTAAAAATCCTATAAGATTTAGGGTTGGGTTTTTTGTATCATTTTATTGGATTTTCTTTTTTTTTTTTTAGGAGATCTTACTCCCTAAATTGTGAGTGATGATTTTAAGAGAACTAACAGCTCCTATTTATATTAGTGGAAAAATGCAATTTGTGGCAAAACAATTACGATTACAATGTCATTTTAACCATAATATGAGGATTGGTGGCCTTTATTACGTTATAATGGTCATTTTGACCATAACAATGATGATTGGTGACATTTTTCTATGTTGTAATGGTCATTTGACCATAATAAAAATTCTTTGATAATATTCTTTCAATTATGGAATGACTTTTTGACAAAAAAAAGACCAAAGTATTATAAATTTAATAAAGCATTTGTTTTAAAACATAAGAACTTTGCAATGATATAAACCTTATTGATGCTGGTTGGAAAATTTAGATTTTCGCCAATACATTAACAATCATCCCCCCTATGGTAGCAATTCCTTCTATATGCACATATACATATACATTGCATTACAATAGGAAAAGGATTATTCAAATTTAGTATCTCTTACTTGAAAGATTAAGAAAGATATTACTAGATTATAAGGTTATTGGCGCATATATATATATACACACATGTATATATATATGTATTCAAATCTCTAACATGTTAAAAAACGTAAAGAGTTTCGTACATTACATAATTTGTTTTACAATTACTCAATTTGAACACACTGACATTTTCCCTATTTCAGACTCAAGGCTTCTATGTATATGCATTTCTGTCTTGCCATGGTTTGTAATTGCAATAGTTCAATTTTAATTAATTGCATTACTATGTACTCACTATTTTATATTCTACTTTCATTTTGTTTTGTATAAAGATTTTGATGATTTAATTACGAGGCAGTCTTATTTTACAGGGAGAATTTTATGTTTGTTGACAAAATAAATAATTAGTCCAATTTTCCTTTTTTGTTTATACTTGTTGACATAAGGCAACATCTTCCATGAAGTAAATTATTTTTTACTAGAATAGTTTAATGCTATTTAGCAGAGATAGTTATAATGCCATTCTATTGTGTTTCATCTATACTTCAATTTTTTACGCATTTGTATACAATATACACGTTATTTTTAGATTTTTCTCATTCTTTATTATCAATAATGCATTTAATTAAATTTAAGCTATCGCGTTTAAGTCAATCTTCTTTTTTTTTCCTTTTATTATATAATTTTGCACACGCGATGCTGTGCGCCACTACTGGTATCGATAATTTAATATTGGCACTTGTTTATCAATATTATTTATGCAAGAGAAGAAAGTTTGGGTATGTTGAGATAGTCTGTTTTTCATCGATATCTGTATCATCTCGATTTATGGTTTGTTTATTCAGTATATGAGTAAAAATATCTGTTTTCATCAATATATGTTTTTGACAAACAATCTGTTTGAAAACGATAAATAAATGAAATCAAAACAACAAAGATGGCCAAACAAGCAGACCCCATGTGGCTTTAGTGTTTTACATTATTATTCTATGCATAGTCATTTAATTATTAAATAAAACTATAATTTTTTTAAAATAAATAACTACTCCCTTCTAATTCCTTTTTAAAATAAAAATCATTCCCTCCATAAATCTATGATTCTTTTTTAAATAACAATAATTCCATTATTTTTTGAAAGTTTGCTATTGTTTAATATGTTATTTTAATATCTTATTATTCTAAGATTTTATTTTCATGTAAATAATTAAATTATAGTTTTGATTGTTAAAAAACGAATTCATTGTATATTTGAATATGAATATTTCTTTTAACATACACATCACGGGTAAATGAACTGCTAATATTATTGAAGCAATTGGTCGATTAGCGGTAAGGATCTCTAATTGAGATGTAGATGTTCAAATGTTTCTACACATTCCAATAATTGAAGAAAAAAAAAAAAAAAATCTTATTGGAGCCGAATTAGCGAATTATCTTTTAATATAGTAGTATAGATAAATGCTTCTTCTTTTTTTTCTCTCAAAAATTTACATTAGAATTTTGAAAAATAATTAAAAATAAATCATTTTATAGAGAATTTTTTATTGAATCCAAAATCTAATTTAATTTTATGGTCAAACACTTTAATATTTTATAACAAAATATTCAGATTTTTCATAATTAATTTTTTATGATGTGGTTCTAAACACCCAATTTTTGCCCTAAAGCCTTAGACAAGAATAAAATAAATATTGTACTAAGCCCAAGATTTAAATTTTTTTAAATAAAAAATAATATAAAAGAAAGGGAAGGGGGAGAGGGGAAGAGAGAGAGAGAAAGTTTATAATAAAAAGATTAATTTTGGGCTTATCACATATAAATTTAATTACGGCCTAATTAAATAGGTCTAAGTTGACATATTTAATTGGTCCAAGTACAAAACTTTAAATCGTAATTGTGAAGATTTGATATTTTGATTTTTCATGTTTTTCACTTCGATTCAAGCTCCTAAAGTATAAACAAGGGCTCATACATTGCTTCCCACATCAACAAATGAACAGAGAATCACCCAAATAAGTAGTAATCAAGTATTTTCAAAGTTTTTTTTTTTTTTTAAATTCCACTTTTGCAAGAAGATTCGAAGGAATTTAGGGTAGGACGAAGCTTCAGGAAGTCATAAGTTTGGACAGCCTCAGACCCCGCTGAAACCAATGCACCATCGGCCATCACTATCAAAGTCAGAACCGTCACTAACAACCACTTTTAGCACGAACTAAAATCTAGGGAGTGTCTGGGGTATCAAGGTACATCAACCTGACTTCCTCGCAGCCATCCAGAACCATTGGAACCACCAGAATCATCACTGCCTGACGCCTGCTCCTTCGTGACCCGTGACTTTGATCCATCAGCAGCTCTAACCCGACTCTAGCGATCCTATCCTACTCGCGTGCATGTTTGGTCCAGGCAAGTCCTCCTTTTGTTTGTTAGTTATTTAAGGTCTGTTTGTTTTAGCTTTTTTCGGTATATATAGACATTTTTTCAAACTTTTTTTCTAACAAATTATTTATCAAGAAATAGATATAGATAAAAAAAAATTAATAGTTCTCATCAAAAGAACAAATAGAATAAATATAGATAAAATTTAGATGCAAATCGGATATATTTACACATATCATTTTAAAAAAAGATATAGATACAGATGAAAAACAGACAATCCAAACAGACCCTTAATTAATTTAATAAATAAGGAAGTAAAATAAATATAGGAAAAATACATATGTATGGATACTAAAATAATGATGACATGCATAGAATTTTTGTTTCCGTGAAATAAGTATACATGTTGTTTTTATATGTCACTATAATAATCAATTTCTGAATAATAAAGTAATATATAATAATAACAATAATAGTGATAATATATTGATAATAAAAGATATTCTAGATATTAAAAAAATTTACATATAATAACCTTTTTTTTTCACCCAAAAAATTCAATTTCCTATGAAAGTAAACCTGATAGATCTATAATCCTTTGCCAATATAATAAAACTTAATGAATTTATAGCGAAAAGAGTTCAAAAAATATAAAATAATCCTAACCCAGTAAGTTTTTATTAAAAAAACTATATGTTATCTGATCCTTGATTAACAAATACATACGACGTATACATCTCTAGGATGACTTAAAAAATAATTTTTTTATTATCTTATAAATATTAACTGAATTAGAATTAAAATTATATAACTTTGTAAAATAAATTAGATGTTCATAATATACATGTTGTCTTGTAAATAATAATTAAATTAGTATTTATAAAATATAATTTTGTAAAGTATTTTGAATGCTTGTAATATATATTTTTGTCTTCTAAATACTATCATAATTGAAATTTATCACTTTGTAAATACTTTGAATGTCAATATTAAAGGAATAATAGTTTGATTAAAAAATTAAGGTGGTAACCGCTTAGGTTTTAATATGATAGCCCTCAAACCAATGAAACTTTAATTATTTCTAAAAATTATTTTTTTAAAATCAGTAGCAGTTAAGATCAATTAACCCATTAATCATAACTTACATTTTTTCCTAACTTTAGTCAGGTGGTGAATCCTAAAGTTTTTTAAAAAAATGAAAATTCTTTTAATCCCTAGTCGAGGATTATATCAAATGGGTTACGGTTTGGTACAAGTTGAATTAAAAGAAATTGAACCAAATAGAAATTCTAGGCTTGATAGTGCAATTATTGAATATGCACAAGCAACACGAGTGCAATGTTAGCTCGTTTACATATAATTATATAGAAGGGCAAAAAATGGAAATATGGAAATTGGAAGGTTTAACATAATAGTTGTTAGCCAATGATCTTCTAACCTTAATGATATTAGGCATCTCCTCAAGTTAGGGCCAAATTGAGACCCGACTCGACCCAGCCTGGCTACGCCGAAGACCCGCTTAATGGACCAACCGTAGTCAAGGGTCTAGGCTAGGTCCGCTAATAGCATCCATGGACCTGATGGGTCCATTAGAGTCGTTTAATAAAAAAAATGTTTTCTTTAGTTATTTATTTATTTCAAAAAGGGACGGGTTAGAACAGTCTTAAACCACCATCCACCGCCATCACCATATAGTAGCCATACACTACCACAACCCCATCTTCAGTTATCACTACAACCTTTAAAACCAAAATCAAGCCCTCATCTAATACCTTAGGTTTACAAATGCTAAATTCGAAACCCTAGGTTCATGAATCGAAACCCCATTCATAGTTAGCACTATTCTTGACCTAAATCAGTGACCCATCCATCGATCAGCACTGGTTTCAACCCAAATCAGCAAACTTAATGGCCATATTTGATGATATATGACTAGTTGTGATGGTTCTTCTGCCTATGATAGTCACAAAGAATGGTTAGTTGTTCTCGTTTGTGTGGTGAAAGAGATTTGCATTGCTTTGTCTTCCTTGAATTCTGCATCTAGAAAATATATGAATTAACCAATTGGTATGGATTACAAATCAGCTATTACATTGCCTAAATTTTCAATTTTGACACTTACTTCTATTAAATTGAATGGTAATTGTTAAAAATATAAATTAGTATATATTAGATATTATAATTAATGTTGTGTTTGGTAGTGGTACGTAAAGGTAGATAGATTTATAGCTCTATATATATTCTCATTTTGTATATGACATATGAAATAACAATACAGTTATTCTTCTTTTTACTTGTCAAATCCCAAAAGTTTTGATTTTATAGTGTGTAATTTATAAATAAAAAAAATGTAAAAAATATAAATATAAAATAGAGTGTAATCTATATTTTATATGAGAAAAATGCAAGGAAATATAAAAAAAAAAATCTATTTCTTTCATTTGATTTTACTTTCCAGAAAAGGAAAACAACAATTTTCACCGAGATCTTTCCATACAAAGTGATCTAGGGTTTGCATTGCATCTGTGGAGAAGGGAAGTAAGTGTGCGTTCGTGATGCGAGTGTTCTAAGTATGATTGACAAGTACAAAACTAGCAGCACCAATGAAGCTGGAGTGCAGCTGCAATCCGATTATGGGCTGAAGGCATAGGACCGAATATTAGGCCCATATCTTTAATGAACAATGCAGCCCAGTAGTATTACAATATATTTCCATATCAGGAGAGTTCCTAGATGTCCGTTTGGATGGTTTGTTTTTTATTTGTATATGTATCTATATCGAAATGACATATATAAGTATATTTTATTTGTATTTATATTTTATCTATTTTATTTATTTGATTTTTTTCACGAGAACTGCCCACTTTTTCTTTATCTATACCTATTTCTTAATAAACGATTTGTTAGAAAAAGTTTTAAAAAAGTATACGTATCTACCTAAAAAAGCTAAATAAACAGACCCTAGTTTTGCTTTAACGGTAATGGTAACTAGTCCATATTAGACATGTCCCTAGGGTGGGCTGGTCTGACTCATGACCCGATCCATTAGATTCATATCCAAAAATAAGAGATCCAAAACCGCATCGGGGAGGGGAACGGACCCACGGGTTGGGATGGGTCCGACTCGCCTTTTCACATTTATTTTTCCTTTTCTTTTTTTTTTTCAGTTTGCATGATGGAACTGTACGGACCTGTCTTGGACTCGTGGATCCGGCAAGTCCACTTCGCTGGTAAAACCTACCCAATTGGGTAAGGTCCACATGGGTTAAATCCGTTGCCGGACCAGGCCAAGTCCCAGTTCGGATCGATCCAGAAGCATGTCTAGGCCATATAAGATTTTTATCAGTATTGGATTAATATCTATAATTTATCGGTATCATATTTGTATCGATTCAATTTGATCAATTTATAAATAACTGTCAGTATATTGAATTATATTGATTTCAATTTCTAAACTCTATCTTAATATAGAGAAAAACTTGGGGATCACATGTAAAGTACAAAAGAAAAGTAAGGCATAGTACTTGTAAAGAATAAATAATACTATTAGTATCATATTTGTATCGATTCAGTATTAGTTCAGTTTGAAAATATTGTTAAAATGATACCAAATCAATATAAACAGATCCGACAAGCAATCACCCATATAATTATGTATATATAAGACATTGTGTTGTGTATGTGATTACAACATCAATGAAAATGAATACAGAAATGTTCTCTAAGGCTTGAATTCGAGCCTTGCTGCTTGAATCCCCATGGCTGGCGTGTTTGTGTGAGGATTATGGTTGGAATCTACTAGTTCCTTGCATCGCTAAGACGTTACATCTTTTTTTTTGGGTTCCTTTTATTTTATTATTTTTCTTAAATTGTCGAATATATCATGCATTTTCATTTCCGTTGATATCCTTTTATTGCAGAAAAGGAAATAACAATTTTCACTGCTCATTTTAGGTACCAAGACTTCACAATAAATAAATATATATATATATATTTCATTCATTTTATTATTTTCTTAAGCTGTTGTGATTGTGATTTTTGCCTAGCCTTCTCCAAGATTTGTGGCCTTTCAACAAATTATATTATGGAGGTACATAATTTATATATGGATTCATATTTGTTGCTCCTACTGCAGTTTTTTTTTTCCTCCTAATAGTATGGTTATGGGTAAACGTCACAAATGTTATTTGAATTTTGACAAAAGCTATTATTAAATACTTGATTTTTAAAATTGATTAATTTAGTATCCGAAATTAGTTTTCGTATATACTAACCAAACCAATATTACGAGTATATTATTAACGTGTATAGAAAGTTCTCTTACGTGTCTAATTGATTAATTTTAAAGTTAGTGTACTTAATTGTATATTTTGACATAGTTCAGGTATCATTTGCTACATTAACTCAATGTTATATTGTAATTAAAAAAAATAGGGTAAATATTGCGAATGGTGTCTGAAGTTTAATAAAACATGCAATTATGTACCTGAACTTTGAAATTGATCAATTAAATACTTAAACTTTTAAATTGATCAATTTGATATCTGAAATAACTTTTTATGTATGTTAATTATTATAGAGATATTATTGGCATGCATAAAAAGTTATTTTATGTATTAAATTAATCAATTTCAAAGTTTAGCTATAAAATTGATTGATCCTATAATTTCTATACCTAATTACATATTTTATCAATGTTTAAGAATTATTGGCAACATTAATTAAAAAAATTAAGAAAATATGTAAGAGGAAATCGGTAAATAGTTATTGTTGATTTTGTTTCTTAATATCTCTTGATGGTTTAAATCATTCCCATATATATATTGTTTGAAAGTGGGTAAACCTCATGAATACCATTGAATTCTGGTAAAATATGCAAATAGGTAGCTATTGAAGGTGATGTTAATCCTCTTAAAATTAATCACAATATAATATTTAAGCAAATTAAACAATCATGCAATATTTAATCCATTATTGTGAAACCCAATTAATCATTAAACTTAACTTAACTCGACCATTGGAACCATCAGTTGAGCTTAATGACATCATTTCACCTTAATTTGTAATATGTTCGGGGCAAACCAAGTTGGTAGGACAACATTGGTTTAATGAGATGGACTGAAATATGATAAATACTAGATATAGTTTGATGTCTCAAAATGTTGTCTCTTTTATATTTTATAAATAAATATTTGATACGTGTGAAATAAATTAAAAAAAAAAAGACTAAAATAAGAGAAGCAGCATTCATTTGCGGCGACAGGAAACTCAGCACAGCAGCACTCTTTTTCCTTTCCGGAAATACGAATGCCCTTGTTACACTGTTTATACTGTCAGGGTAAAACATAGCCATAGTAGCACTTCCCCCCAACTTCCTCTTCTCCTAATAATTCCTCTATTAGGCGGGAAAGAAGAGAAAATGAAAGAGAGGGGCAAATCATCAGAGAGATCAGTAGATGAAAGATACACTCAATGGAAGTCTCTTGTTCCTGTTCTCTATGATTGGCTGGCTAATCACAACCTCGTTTGGCCTTCACTCTCCTGTCGGTCTGTGTTTCTTTTTTCTTTCTCTTTGCTCTTTAGTCTTTCCTAGGGTTTAAGGTTTATTCATTTTTTTTTCCTGGGTTTTTAAGGTTCTATCGTTTTGTAGAGAAAATGACTGTCCTTTGAGAAGAAAATGTGGTTTTTTGATGTGGTGTTGATTAGTTTTGGTTTAAATGATTAAACACATCGTTAATGAAGAAATACTTTCTAAATTTTCTTTCGTCTGTTATTTGGAAACGAGAGAGCTTTGAGAAAATGAGAAAACTTTGGTAGAAAAAGATGGTTTAAGTAAAATGGGTGTTGCTTATTTTTAGATTATATGACAAACACGTTTTAAAAAACATGCTTTTTGGGCCAGTGCTGTAGTTTTAATTTATATGATAAATTAAAAAAAGAATGACTCTTAAGCGTTTCTTTCTTCTTTCTTTATTTTTCCTTAATGAGTGAGATGCATTCGAGAAATTGAAAGAATTTTAGGAAGAAAAGATGGTTTAATGAAGTAGGTGTTGCTTGGTTTTAGTTTGTATACAAACACTTGTTAAAAAGAGAATGTTTTGAGCAATTTTATTATTGTTTGAATTGCTCATTTTTGTTGCTTGATTGACGAGAGCTAATTGGGTTGAAAAGTTTTGTTGAGAGTGTCGTTTGATTGTTTGTATGGTACCCGTGTCTTTTTATCATTTTATTTCAATGTTTGCTCTAATGATATGCAGTTAGGCTGCAAATAAGCCAAGCCGAGCCGAGCTTTTCAAGACTTAGGCTCAACTCGTTTAAAATTTAGCGAGATCGAGCTCAAGTCAAGCTTTTTAGTAAACTTAAGGGTTAAGCTTGATTTGTTTAGTTAAATTAGTTTAAGTTTGAACTCGAGCTTGGCTCGTTTATAGAACGAGCTCGAGCTCGAGCCGAGTCGAGCTTTTTATTGAGCCTAACAAACTTTTATCGAACCTAAAATTTAGATTGAGGTTAACTCATTTAGATAGCTCGTTTTTCATTTTTTTAGACTTAAAATATAATATATAAGTGTTGTTATAATACATATACATAATCATTAAATAGAGATTAGTTTTTATTATGTAGTTATAGGTAATATATCATGCATAAAAAAATTCATATATCTTCTAATGAGCTTATTAACGAGCCTAGTTGTGAGTCTGACTACGAGCCTAAACGAGCTTGTTCCCGAGCCGGATCGTGAATCTAAATCAAAGCTTGAGCTTGGCTTGTTTAGATAAACGAGTTTTACTTTGGGTTCAGGCTTGGCTCGTTTATTAATCGAGCTCCAGTATCTCAGCTCATTTCCAATCCTACATGCATTATATGCACATGGAAAGGCTAGGATAGTTAGGGAAATGGAGGTTTGGCATTTGGTCGTTATTGGGTTGAATTTTGATGAAGAGAGTTTGGAAATTTTATTGATGTTGTCATTTGAGTTTCTGGTACCTGGATATGCATTCTAGTGGTGAAATCCAGTTAAAGAATGCTGTGGTGAGCTGAGCCCTGTGATAAAACTTGACCAATACCTAATTCTTGAGCCCAATCGGCTTCCTCGACATCAAGATCTGATCCATAGGCTCATTTACGCTTGTTGCCATCATATCACACTTAAATCTGAAAACAATAGTTGTTGTTGCCCTGGATTTTACTAAGTTTGTGGTCATTTGTTGATCATTTTATCCAGTAGAAATAATTCTTTAGCAGAAATACACCCATATGATTTATTGTTTTTTCATGAAGGAGCTATGTAAATGTGATTGTATGTTGTAGTTTATGTTGTTCTGCGATTCTGTGCCTTCATATCTAATTGAATCGGATGATTTGATTTGAGTTTCGTTACTCATGTAATATTGCTTTAATGTTCTGTTTATTTAATTTGACAGATGGGGTCCACAGCTCGAGCAAGCCACTTACAAAAATCGTCAGCGTCTTTATCTCTCTGAGCAGGTAGGACTTTTTTGCTGCAAGGATGCAACAGCACTATACTGGGGAGCTAATCAGAGTATCATCCTTTTTTTATTGGCCTAACTCTTGCCATATCTTTTTATTTTAATCGCCTGATATATGCAGTTTCATTAATTATATACATTCAACTAATCCCTCAGAGTATTCTAATTTATTTGCTATTTCTATTTAGACTGATGGCAGTGTTCCAAATACACTTGTCATAGCAAATGTTGAAGTTGTAAAGCCTAGGGTTGCTGCTGCTGAGCACATATCTCAGGTAGTGGTCATATTATAGTTTGTACCCTTGTTAATCATTTCTCATTTTTATATCTCCTGAAGCCCTATAGTGGATGTAACGCAATTGTCTCTTCTTTATGTTAAATCTGGCAGTTCAATGAGGAAGCTCGCTCTCCCTTTGTTAAAAAGTTCAAAACTATTATTCATCCTGGCGAGGTATCTTCCTTTCCCTGTTTTTCTTGTCAATCCAATATAGGGCAGACTGCATTTATTGTAATGAATATTCTGCTGTAACATGGGCATGTTGTTGGGTCATTAATCTTTCTGTATCAGAGTACTTTGTGGGTATTTGATAGCTACTAGAATGGCAACTGTGGCAATGGACCATCATGTCAGTCTATGGGTGCACATTTTAGTCTATTGAGTTAACAAACAATCTGATATACATTGCACCCAGATAGACATCATCACGGGTCGGTTCCGAACCGGAAACCGACCTGACTCATCGGCGGTTCCTGAACCGGGAACCGGCCCGGCAATGGCGGGTCTAAACCGGTAAAGACTCGTCGGTTCTGACAGGTCCTTATGATTCCATCCCTAAAAACCGCATGACCCGACAGTTTTAAAACCGCCGATTCAAGAACCGGAATAACCTGCGGTTCTACACTATAAAAATTATAAAAAAAGTAAGAAAAAAAGAAAAGAAAATTATAAAAAATTGTAATTATAAAATAAATATTTAAAACTTTTTTTCATAAATAATAAAAAATTTATTTCCTATTCACAATATTGAATGTTTTATTATTAACAACACAAGTAATAAATACATTTGAAATCATATATTGTTAAATTTATGTAGACTTCTAATCAAAGTAGACTTTCTTTCTTAATAATGTGTGATTCGTTTTTTGTTATCGAGAATTATTTATATCTTTGAATATTTTATAGTGTCACATTGCTAATATAACAACTAAAAAAGTGCAAGTGATTGTATATAAATAAATACATAATTATAGAATTTCTTTTAACTAATGCTATGAACAATTATTGTTAGACTCAATGTTAATTCAAGTTAAAAATTTATTTGCATTTTTTCTTAGTTAAATTAAATAAATTATTTAATTGATTTTTTATTTTTTTTCATGGTTTCCGGTTCCTCTAGAACCGGAACCGAACCGTGGAACCGGCGGTTCCTAAGAACCAGGAACCGGACCGACTCCCACGGGTCCGGTTCCGGTTCCACCACTTTTGGAACTGGGAACCGGCGATTCGGGTCTGGTTCCAGACCCGAACCGAACCGTGATGATGTCTACACCCAGATGCCATTATCAATGTGATTTCCCTCTGTTAAATATGTGTGTCAATTGGTTGGAAATACTTGTAAAAAATGATGTATAAAGTTATGATTATCTTCCTTTTCCCCCCTCTCAGAATTTAACGTGTTGTTCTATCCTAGGTTTTCTAGAAAACATTCATGAAAATAAAAATTCTTTTGTTTTAGGATGCTTGTGCTAGTGTACATTGTTTGAATATGACTGCTGTATGCTCTATCTGATGGTTTACTGCATCAAACTTATGAGTCCCATGCTGAAAATTTGTTGCTAGCATTATCTTTTATAGCATGTTTGTGCCTTAAGGTTTCTGCTTGCCACGAAAGTCTTCTCTTGCAGCATGCAACTTAAATCTTTAAGGTTTATGCTACTATAATTGACTGCAGGTGAACAGAATCAGGGAGTTACCACAGAATAGCAAGATTGTCGCGACACATACTGACAGTCCTGATGTGAGTGCAAGTTTACAAATTTTCTTGATTTCTTACAAATGGAAATCCTTCCAATACTCCTTAAATTTTTCTTATATTTTTGCACATCAACTATCATGACTAAAATTGAGTTGCCTGCTCCCCACCAGGTACTCATTTGGGATGTTGAGGCTCAACCTAACCGTCATGCCGTTCTCGGTGCTGGTGTCTCTCGTCCTGATTTGGTATGTATAGTTAAAAGATTGGTTTCTTTCTTATTTTCTTTCTTTTTTGGTATATTGATATTCCTGTTTGGGTCTAAATTACCTAACCCTAACTTGTCTCCCAGGTACTTACTGGGCACAAAGATAATGCTGAATTTGCTCTTGCCATGAGCCCAACTGAGCCCTGGGTTCTCTCTGGAGGTTGGAAATAATTTCCGTAATCTTTTGTTTGACAAGTATCTTTTTGCAAGTCTACAATGTTCCTGGTATTCAAAGAGGCTATACTGAGTTTGATAAATTGCAAAGCACCTAATACTTGGCCTCATATTGCTCGTTGTATCATTTGATTTGCTTTATGTCCTAGAATTTGTTTGACTCAGTCTTTTTCATGCAAACAGTCATCTTCTTTTTATACGACAGAATTCAAGTAGAATGTGTGTGCTGATTTTTCTCCTCTGATTGACTCTTCCATGGCAGGAAAGGATAAAACCGTCGTTCTGTGGAGTATACAGGACCATATTTCTTCTTTGGCCTCTGATTCTGGAACAGGAAAGTCTCCGATGTCTGGCAGTGCCAATAATAAACAATCTCCTAAGGTTGGTGGGACTGTTGAGAAACAAACTGATAGTCCTAAAATCGAACCTCGAGGTGTATTTCTTGGACACAGTGACACTGTTGAGGATGTGACTTTTTGCCCATCGAGGTAGGTGTTGAATGCACATCTAGGTTTCATGATAGGAACTTCACCTTGTATGCTGCCGGTTGTGTTCTAAGCATGATTGTGCACTTTCATTAGGTTATATAAATTCCTTTCTTTTTATCATATGTTAGACCATTTACTTGGAGAGTACTTGATCAGTATCCATTCCTTATTTGGTATTGCTAACTATGTCTCTAACTATTTTGCAGTGTGCAGGAGTTCTGCAGTGTGGGTGATGATTCCTGCCTAATACTGTGGGATGCAAGAGTTGGTTCTGCTCCTGCAGTCAAGGTCATACTCTTAAGTACATGCATTATATGGTTCTTTCCATCTATTTTCTAAGATTTAGAACTTTTTCTTTGGCTCACTATAAGAATAATATTTGTAAATCAGAATTACAAAATTGATATGAATTACCATATTTGTTTGACTTTTCAACGAATGTGATGATAGATACTGAAATTCAAATAAGTTAGATGTTTGCGCTTGGATTAATTGAGCTGTCTTCACTTGTTTGCATTTGTTTTGATACGAAGGAAAATTTTATCTGGTGTTTTTGGTCTCTTCTGATGTGGAGCTAGTTATGAGTTAAATATGGTTCTACATGTTGGATAAGATGAAAGGAGAAATGGCTCCACTGGGTACTTTTTCTTGAAATTTGGTTTAGCATGGGCAAGGTGGGGATGGCTTGGCTTGCTAAATTACTATTTAAGGGGGCTAGATAATGGTGGTGTAGGGCTTTGATAGTTTGGAATATTAGGAGGTGTATGGTATATTCCCATACACATTGCCGATTATTCTAGAACAATGAAAGCTGCAGCTGTTCTGTGTAATGTTTATGAAGTCGATGTTGGTAATGCCTGCCTGCTGAATGTGATGCAAGGTTAAGCTCTTTTAAAAGATGCTTGCATGGTTATCAGGCCTTTTACCTTTGTTGAGTATCTAGATATACTAATTTAGATCTGTGTTTGTATAGTGTTTTCATTTGCTACCATTATCGGCAAATGGTGTTAATTTGCTTCTTGACTATGTTGGACAGGTTGAAAAAGCTCACAATGCAGATCTTCACTGTGTTGACTGGAACCCGCATGATACAAATTTGATTCTTACAGGGTATTAATCTTCTAGATCTTAACCAGTAATGGATTCATATATTGCTTTCCTTCTATAGCTCATGCGATGATTCTCTTTTTATTTCAGATCTGCTGATAATACTGTTCGTATGTTTGATCGGCGAAACCTCACTTCTGCTGGGGTTGGATCTCCTGTCCATACATTTGAGGGTCACAGCTCTGCCGTTCTTTGTGTGCAGGTATGCTTTGGGCAGCTCGTTGCAAATTCATGCTTAATATTTTATTACATTGGATACAATTTTTGTAGAGTCTTCAAATGTTCTTTGGCTAAGAACATATTGGTTACTGACCAATAATTTGCTTGCAGTGGTCGCCTGACAAGTCGTCTGTCTTTGGAAGTTCTGCTGAGGATGGTCTTTTGAATATTTGGGATCATGAGAAGGTGTTCATATGTCTACTTTTACTTGCCCCCTTTATTTTTGCACTTAGAGGTGAACAAGTCATCTGAAGAGATGTCAATTAAGGACCTGTTTGTTTTTTGGGAAAATTATTTCTGGAAAACATTTTCCTGCCTTAAAATGCTATCCCCCTACCCCTCCGATCCTAAGGAAAAAAGGAAAAATTAATTAAAGTATGGAGACTTGCTGTTCTAGTTGTAAAATTTTAAAATGGTGTGCAGTGTGGATGGGATACATGGACCGATAATCTAACCTTATCAAAATTTTGGATTCATGAAAGCTAATTTATTTTCCAGATTGGTGAAACAGCTAAATCACCCAATTCTCCTCCGGTCTCTTCTTTCGCCATGCTGGTCACAGGTAGGTTATTGGACCCAATATGTGTTTGCCACTGCTTTATGGACTGATTTTTTTTGTGTCAAAAATGACCTCTTATTGGATGTAGGGACAAGGTTGTGGACTTTCATTGGAACTCATCTGATCCTTGGACAATTGTCAGTGTGTCTGATGATTGTGAGAGTACTGGTGGAGGAGGTACCTTGCAGGTAGTATATCATCTATCAATTTATTCTTGGTTTGAGAGTTAATGCACACTGTAATAAACTCTATTACATGTCAATCTCTAAATTCGAGTAAGCTAGGACCTATTGCCTAGTCATCTAGGAAGTTTTAATTGCTTGATTATGCAAACATAGATCTATTGTCGGTTAGTCTTGTTTTTCTATGCTGTGCGTCTACGTTTTTCTTTTGCAATGATCGGTAGCAACACCTTATAGAACAAGGGGAGAATTGAATTGTAATTCATCGGGAATGTAATAAAGGTACAATAGCTATTACATGACTACTACGATGTCTAGTTGACATTAAAAAAATGCGAGGAATTATGTTGGAATAATAGTGAAATATCTATTATACCCATATTATAAAGTAAAATGTTTTTGCATTTATTACAAATGGACATCAATCTAGTGGTGTGCAATTTCCAAGAGGGATAGTTATGAAAAGATAGTAACACATAAGGTTGCAAACGAGCTGAGCTCAAACCTCAAGTGAAACTCGTTTATCTAAACGAGCCAAACTCGAGCTTTGTCTTAGATTTGCGAGCTGATCGTAAATAAGCTTGTTTAAACTCGTGAATAGGCTCCCATATAGACTCGTTAATAAGCTTGTTAGCATGTTTATAAATTTTTTTATGAATGGTATATTATATGTAACTATAAAATTAAAATTACAAAAACTAATTTCTATTTAATATCTATGTATATATATTTATAATAACACTCGTATATTATATTTTAGGTTTCAAAAAAATGGAAATGAGTTATTTAAATGAGATGAGCTCGAGTTTAAATTTCAGGCTTGATAAAAGTTCGGCTTGACTCGAGCTCATTTTGCAAACAACTCGAGTTCAAGCCTCAATTTCAGGCTTGATAAAAAGCTTTACTTGAGCTTGAGCTTGAGCTTGATAAATTTTAAACAAGGGGCTCGGCTTGACTCGGCTTTTTTTCTATCTTAAATTCACAAACCATGAATAGCAATGTATGAGATGGAGATATGAATTGTTATTCATTATTTTACATAATAGCAATTTATACGTAATTGTTATTTGGAATGCAACTAAACACCACGGTAGCAACTTCATATGGAACAATAAAGTAATGAAATAGCCATTCATCCCAAGTGAACATGTAAAAATACATGCCAACCAAACAGGGAGAAGTTGTCTTAGTGGTGAAGTGAAACTCTAATGATAAATAGTATGGGTTCTTGGTTCATAAGCCAGTAATATCACTTCTTGAGGCCTATATGGGGCAAGTTATTAATCTAGTGCCTTCGAATTCCATAGAGTGCTTGGTTTACTTATTTAATTATAATCATACCTCTTTGTTAACCAGAAATAGAAAATGTACCTGATGGCTGGCTTATGTAAGATTACATGCTGTAAATAATACAAAAAAGAAACTTATGCTCAAGGTTTATGTCTAATTTGTTTTTAAGTATGCCCTATGCCCACATCCCTATTGGCCTTTTAAGTTTCGTGAATTGGACAAATACAAAAGTAAGCCCCTCAATATGTGCTTATTAGCAATTAGGCCACTGTATTTAATTTTTTTGCCTTGTGGTATATTACTACTAACCATTTTTGTGGTCTACGTTTGCCATGTCCTGAATATTTATCAATTATCCTGATTCTCCCCTGTTTCCACATTATTCTGACTTCTGGATTCCACCTTTGTTAGGTTTTATTAATCTTAATATCCAGCAGGGAGAAGGGGGATATTTCATTTAAGTTTAGACTTTGCCACTTATTTAATGATTTGATTTGCATGGTGATCTGTAGCTGTTTGAAATTTGTGCATCATTAACTGGTGAAAAATCATATCTTTTGCAGATATGGCGGATGATTGACTTGCTCTACAGACCCGAAGAAGATGCTTGCGGAGCTGGATAAGTTTAAGGCTCACATTCTCTCTTGTGGTTCTTCTTGAAATACTTTCTTGGGAAAATTCATCAAAGGCCTTGGGGTTGAGTCTTTCTATTGGTTGGTACATTTTGGGTGAGCTCTTATGCTGGTGATCTGAAGCCGTTGTCCATAGATTTGAAAGTGATGGGACATGCCCATTTCATCAGCTTTAATCATATGCACATTTGACATAGATTATCTTTTCTGTTGAACTATATATCTTTATGCAAAGCTTTTAGCAGAATGCATACAAGTGTGATTGCTTTCTGCCAATTATGTTTGAGGAATTTGTGGGCCCAAGCCTATACATGGTAATGTACTATGAAATGAAGATAGTCCTCCCTTCCAGAAAGCTGTAGTCTCAAAGCTATGGTCATAAGTTAAATTCTTTAGGTGTGATTTGGTTCATAAATTTATAGGTAGTGTTTGGTTCATGAATTCCCAAGCTTTCGTATTAAATAAAACTCCGGTAGTACTAGATTAAAATTTTGGAGCAAGACAATAAATTCTCTTATCACAATCACTGCTACCACTGTCACTTTTGCCTTTTTATATGCACATCGACTTAACCTTACTACCATCCGTCTATATTCTCATGCGGTTGCCACATTACTGGTGCCATTGCTGCTGCTAACACAATGGTAGTACTAACTTGTCATCGTCCTCACTACATTATTACCATTGAACCAAACTACATTAAATCATCTTCACCACTAACTACAATGCTTGTGTATCACAAATAATATATTTAAAAAAATTTCATGTTATAATTAGTGTACTAAACATAAATTAAGAAACTTGGTGTTGTGCTGTTTTTCTCATCCTTAGAAACCAGTCATTAGAGGGAATAAAGATATGATTAAGCAATCGCTTTTTGCTCAAAATTAGCTCAACATTAGACTCTGTAAGCTTCTACTTGGATTTTGGAAGGGCAGAGGGAGAAGGATTCGTTTGTTCTTTCCCTTATCTTACCCCATGTTCCTACTGTTGTCAGCTTTGATGTCTCCAACTTTGTTTGTCTTATTATTACATGGACAATCACAAAGATTCGCTCAACTCTACTAACAACAAAAGATGAGTACTTGGTCACGAGAATACAAAGTTACAAACAAGATCTGGTTCCTTCTTAGTGGCCATTAGTTGGATTTAAAAGTTGGACATGAATTAGGATTTTTTGTATTTTTGATCAGTCTAACATGGGTTTGCATTTTATACTAAATGAGCTGCAAATAGAAGTTGAAGTTGGATTAGGGATCCGCCATTTGATCTATTGCCCAGGCTTTTGAAACCTATGATATATGTTGGATAAATCATTTATAAAAAGATCGAAGTTACATAGAGGTTTTACCTTTTAGTTTTGGGAAAATTGCATGAGAGTGGAGAAAGCTCTTGTGAAGGTAAATGGGGATTGTAAATATATTAAGTGGCTCAAACAAGACATGAATGCGATATGTTGTTATGTCTTTAGTAGGTATGTTAAGGGTCCATTAGGATACTAACTTATTAGCCAAGATATCCCACTAGTAAAGCCTAAGCCCCAAATTTAAAAATCTCACTTCTTCTCCAATTCATTTCACTATGCCTAATTCACAAACAAGGGAATGTCTAATTTTACACATGCATCAAACCCTAAAAAAATTTCACTGGTTGATTAGATTGATCTAATCGTAGTGATAATGTTTAAAAAAAAAAGTATTTATGAATATGAAACTTCCTTTTTTGTATCACATGAAAGGTTAGTCCTTCAATAGATTAGTTGAATTGAGATATGGTGGATATCATGAAAACTTCGGGCTCTTGGTGACTGTATAGTTGTATTTAGAGTAGGAATTCTTCAATGAATATTAAATGAGGATAAGAACGAATCAGTTGGGGGTCATGGTGTGGTCTTGTGCTTTTGGAGATTTGATAATTGAGATATCGATTCTAAGACTATAGTCTATAGCATTCATAATAAAAGTGCATTTTAGAGAAGATTAATTTTTTTTCCCATTATAACAAATGGAGATTCGAACCTAGTATTAATATCTCAAGAGAAGTGCCATTAGATTACAATCCATTGATAGAGAAAATTTAATGAGTGTCATCTTGTTGCAGCATGCCATATGGATAAAATATAATAACCTTAAAGATTAAATGTGTGATGACATCCTTTATAAGAATTATTAAATAGCTAACCAATTTACATAGTGATTTTTTTTTGGAATTATTAAATCATTTCATTCTTTATTTAAATGTGGTGAAATGTTAGTGCTTTAGTATCAAATTTTTTTCCTTTTTTTATTATGCATAAATATTAAAAAATTAAAGTATATAAATATATTTTAAGATCGTGAAAGTATAATCTAGGGATATGTTTCAATGATGAAAAATGGGATACATTACAATGAAATGTATCAACTTTTCAACTAGTTCAAAAAAGGAATCAACATTTGGGAATAAATTCATTTAAGATATCAATGTTTCAAATGGTTAACAAGAGGTATAAATGTTTTGCAAAGTGAGTCAAATAAGGTATTAATAATTGACCATTAATGAAAACTTTAGAAACTTAATTGAAAACTAATGGAAACGTTGATACCTTAAATGAACTTTACAAAACGTTGATACCTCATTTGACCACTTTGCGAAACCTTGATACTTCATTTTAGTCACTTGAAATGTTGATATTTTAAATAAACTTATCCCAAAATGTTGATACTTTTTGATGTAATTTACCCGTAGAAAATGTAAACCAAGAGACTTGCATATTTCATTAAATTAGGGATAGGTAAAAGTACATTGATTTTGTCTTCTTGTGAAATTAAGATTTTGCTATCGATTTAAACTCATATGCACGATTTGGTTGAGTGGTTATTATTATTATTATAAACCTAAAACTTTGGTTTGATATTCTTGGGTTCACACATTCAACCATGCTTTATTATTTAACGAAAAAAAAAAAACAATGCATCCATGATGTTAAATGCCATTATTTAAGGAAAAAAATTACATCCGCTGACGTATTAGGGGTTCAATATTGCATGATTAAGAACGTAGGTATATCGTTTGGGGTTATGATATATAATGAAAATGAGATTATTTTCTATTTAGCTATTTATTTGAAAAAAAAAAAACACAAATATAGCTTGGATGACAAATATCACATAAATACCAATGTTATATTCCATGTTGATCGCATGTTGAGCATGCAATATAAGTAAAATTGTCCAAACGTATTCATGTGTTGGTCATGTGATGCTCATGCAGACTAACATGCAATATGATTGTTTTAAAAACTTTACTAGACTACATTACTATATCACATGTTGGATATACGATACATATGTAAATCTTAGTATCGCATCTCCTACATGCAATATGATGATGATATTTGTATTTTTTCCTTTAATTCCTATTTTTGTAATTTTTTTCTTAAAATTGGTAGACATGTTTTTCACTCTAATGAAAGTTTTTGAAATTGTTTTTGTAATTTCCCTAGAATTAAAAAAAAAAAAAGGGAATTGCTAATAATCCTCCTAAATTTTTATATAGATGTGAATATACCTACTGAACATTCAAATATTACAAATAACTCCACTAAATTTTGATAACTTACCAAAACTAAGGATGATTGATTTTTCAATTTAATAAAATTACACTAAATTAAAATTTAAGGGTTATTATAACTCTCAAAGGTGTTTACATACCAAGATCAAAGCTCAAGAAATTCATTTTAAACCTTAGAGATTATTTGTTTATTTATCTCTTTAATCAAATATCGATGTGAGAGTTGAGATGTAATAACGAAATCTGATTTATTTCTGTGAAATAGTGTTCAACTGTTCGTGTTATATAGACTACTTGAGCTTTCACTTCAGGTTTTTAAAGAGTGAAGGGGAAAGGTTCTTAGCTTTGGTGCCTTCAACTTAGTTTCATCATACCAGATAGACAATGACAAAGATGAACCCAACTAAGAGGAATGCAGACAAAATCCGGCTTCTCCATTAGTTGGGCTTAAACGTTGGACAATTTGAATTCCTTAACCATTATAATTAAAAGCTTTAGGATTATTATTCCATATTTCAGGATCATTTTGGGCATTGGCTGAAAATGTATTTTTGACCAGGCCAACATGGGTTAGCATAATACACTACTTTATTCCTAAGGCTCTTTACATATGTCTCTGCATGATTTTAGATTTTATGGATCTGATATATCTTTACATAATATACTTAACAAAATAAAAGAACTATAAAAGGATATGGAGGATCTCATTTTTTGGGGTTCTTGGTAGATAGTCTAAATGGTTTTAAGAGCCTGTCTCATCCCATAGAACCTCAAAAAGTGAAGTCTTTTACACAGGGTCTATTCTAAGGACACGAGACGGGGATGCTCTAGTAGAAGTTAAAATTAGATTAAAGATCCAAATCTTAATTATTGCCAAGACTAATGATTTGTCTAAGGGATGATGAACAAGTTACTTTTAAAGGATCAAATTACATATGAGTTATACCTTTTCATTCTGGAAACATTACTGGAGAGAGGACGTCCATTGAGTTATACGAATTGGTACAATTCGAATTATCATTACACCTTTAGTCTAAGATGTTATATCTTTGCCAATAGACATGTTAAAGTGCTTATTGGAATGTTGCTTCGCTTGTTAAGTTAGCTAGTTAGTTGAATAAAAGAGAATAAAATCGTTCAAAAGAATTGTAATCCAAAAGTGTAAAATCTAAACACCAATTCCAAAAATCTCAAATTTTCTCTAATTAGATGAAGCATTTTTGGTTCACAAAACAAGAAAAATAATTAGAATAAGAATAGCAAATCTCTTATTTTGTGCAAGTGTCACGCCTTTCCAAAGCTGGGCTAGACTTATGGAGTTCCTTAAGACCCCATTTCAAAAGAATACCAAGGTCTAAAAATCTAATGAAGGTCCCAACCCCATGAAAGTTCTAGAGGATTTTAGAATATCTTAGTAGAATCTAGATTGTCTTGATTAATTATATCATAGTAGGTATGATAGGCGAATGTAGTAGTTATGAAGGAGTTATAATTGTTATATCAAATTAACCTTTATTCTTTACTTGTATGACAAACCTCTCGGTTGTATAGTATCTAGACATTTGGGTGAATTCAGTATAGTAGGAGCTTCTTTCTCTTTCAAATTACTTGTATGTTTTTTCTATGCTGAACTTATCATTCCTTGGGTGAATTAAAAGCCCTAAGGATCGCATGGGAGCATCTTATGTTTTAATCCTATGATAAGCATAATATTTTGTGGAAAAGTTTAGGGGTTGAATCTGCACTTTTTTTTTTCTGTTTGTTTTAATGGAAAATATGACATGTCATTAACTATGCATGTAAATGAGAATTTAAGGGATTTAAAACATGCTCTTGAAGTTCAAAGGATTAATTCACATTATCCTTTAAGTTTAAGGGGTGTTATTGCAATTTCTCCTTAAATAAATTTTGTAATGTGCCTCAATTTGCCGATCTGTTTAATGTTTCCTGCTGCACAAGCAGATGTATAATCTTATCTTGAATACAAGTCTTAGAATCTATATCCCAATTGTCGAATCTTCATCAGCAAAAGCCACTCCCGACAGATTCATTCTTGTGCTCATCCTATATTCGTTGAAGAATTCGAACTTTAAACACGACTATATCGCACGGGAGTCCGATGTTTCCATGATATTTACCATATTTCAATTCAATAGACCTATGGAAGGACAAATTTTTCCTTATATTTGATATATTGGTAGATGATTCTCTATGATAAACAGGATTGTACTGAGTTTTTTCAAACATGTATCAACACCAAATAAAATTTTGAAGAAGCCAATATACAAGTAGGCAAGCAATATTAAACGTTTCTTGATAATTGATCTTGTTCAAAATTTTAACACAAACTGTAAAGTTTGCATTGGCCTACGCATAATAATTCAATTACCATAAAACTTTCTTTCTGTAACTATGCTATAGCTAATAATTTTACTTTTAAACATAGGAAAATTATTATTTTATTTTATTTTTCAAAAGTTTATTTCTTCAAATCAATTATTAATTGTACATTAGGAATTGAATAAAAAATTCATTAGCTGCTGTTCACATTGCTATATTACAATTCCATTACAACCTTATTTCTTACGAATAGCTATTACACTTAGTTCATTAAATAGTGATTCCACAATGAATCCCTATTATACAAAACATTAACTAGCCATTCATTATTCAAATCTGTAAATATCAATTCAATGCCGAAACTATTTTTTTTTTTAAATACCACCATTTAAATAAAAAATTAATAGAAAAAATCTTATTACAACTCTATTTCATTCATTCATAATAGAATTCAATTAGAACTTATTCATTTAGCAAAATGAACAAGCCAAGCGTAATACACAAGTGAAACAATTAATGGCTTATAAATACCGATAAAATGTAGATACCTCTATAGAAACTATATACTTCAAAATTCATTGCTATCATCTTGCTTGACACACACAAAACACATGACTTATCACCCTTATTGAATCTTTTTTCATGAATTGAGTCCAAACAGGATCGGTCCTTGTCTTCACCCCCAAGTAAAAGGTAAAGGGTGACTACGCCGGCGATCGCTCACAATGAAAGTGATTTGATTATATGCATATATTTTACAGTTTCAGAAGAGGAAGTCATGTCCTTTTTGAATAAAAAAACTTCCCATTGTAGTTTATGTGTGGACGGACAGGGAGGATTGACACTTGATAGCAAGGAAAATAAAAGGACATATCCTTTCCTTAACTTGACCATATTAGCTAAGCTGTCCTGTCTCAAATGTCAATCATCACTGTCCTTCGTACAAGCAATGACCTTCTAACGTAACACTGGCGTATTCATGGTTCGATTAACTTGATCGTAGCTTAATTTTTTGAATATAAACGTAATAATTTATTTTTTAATATTCTGATCCCAAACCTACCCGTTATGAATGACTAATCCTTTTTTTTTTCGATTAATTTTTTCGTTTTTCGATTTTTAACCAATTAACATAATAGTTAAGCAAAATTAACAATTAACATTATGTTTGTAAAAAAATTAAGAGCTTTTTTTATAATTATATTAAAAATTATAAATAAAAAATGTAAGACATGTGAAAAAGTTCTCAACGTATATTGATGTTATCAAGATAATCATTATAATAACTTTTTACTCTTGTGCTCTTATCAAACTTGAATCATTGAACTCTATAAAATCTTAATCAAACACCACAATTCCAATTTTTAAACATACATGCATTGTTTCTTCTCATCTCAACCATTCATTTCAACGTAATTCATATTGATAATAACATTAAATATATAATAACAAAAAATTCTTTAAGAGTAGAACTATCATCAAATTAAAACATAATTGTTCTGATCAACACATGTTTGAAATTGTAGTAGTATAATAACTTAAAATTAAACACTTTCTTATGAGCATTTTCTTATATTCCTCAAAAAGATAGGATTTCACGTTTCAACATTCAGCTATTTAGTATTTATATACACATTTTTAAAAATAATTATATAAATATATTACAAATTATATATATTTATAAATAGGATCAATTGACTGAAACCATCGATTTCTAATTCTATAAACCAAAAACATAATCAAAAACCAAAAAAATTAAAAGTGCAAATCCTAAAAAAACCAATGGATTGATTAACATTTTTCTTTTTAGATTGGTTTTTCAATTTTTGATTTGATTATCCTAACATTCGGTTTTTTTTGCACACCCTATATCTCTTCTTTAATCCAATCCTACAATCTCGTTTTGAATCCCTAAACTACATCAATATCTTAAGAATCTTTTATTTTTAAGAAACTCTTAAGCAATTCTTAAAAAAAGTTTTTATATTTATTTATATTATTAAAGAGACCCCTATAACAAAATTATGCACAAACAAACATTAAAAATAATAAAAATAATAATATTTCTAGGATCCTTTGTCAGAGGACCCCAATAAGGACCCCTGCTTAACTTTTTGAAGGACCGGGCTTAATGCTGAAGAACCTGTACCTCGGTCCTTCGGCAGAAAAAGCCACGCTAAGCACCGTGCATTAAACATGGTCTAAGAATACCCTCTGCTAATATTTTTTTGGGTTAATTTAATTTACCCTTTGCTACTGCTGGATCTGATTCTGGAGAAGATTTTCCGTAAACTTTCATACCAAAAATATGATAGCCAACATATGCAAGACGCGATGCGTCCACTCACTGCGGCAATGGTGGCAGAGCACAGATGATTTATAGTTTGTTCTTTTTTTTTTCCTGGGAGAGCAAAAGTAGAGCTGTAGAGGTGCTAATTCCTTATCCTGTCATAATCCCTAATGTTAAATCCGTTTGATAATATTATGTTCTAAGACACGGCCACCAAGCTAGCCAGCCATCCAATCCACGCACTTACCATCACTGCTACACTGCCACCACGATCCGTCACTGTACCACACCGACCTGTGCAACATGACCCCCCATAGAATGAGTACCCCATCCAACCCTAGTCATACTTCAGAGTGACAAACCAAATCATGGGAACCTCCTAGTGAGGGAGGCTTCTAATGGACACACATGCCTCCTTGGCAGCTATAGCCTATAAAAAGATGCAAGCGACACTCTCTTAAAGCAAGACTAATGTGATCCCGCAACCATCCCTTTATAGGTATTCCTTCCCTCACATCATCATGTATAGAGTAACACAATCCACAAATAAGAAAAATCAAATCCACACACATATCCCATTAAGCCATATGTTCTCAAATCAGTGACATGATAACCTAGAGATAGGAGGTCCCGAGTTATATAACTTTTTAGGCCATTCTCATATAGGAGGAGGACATCAGCCTTCCTTATCGTCTACCAAAGAGTGCGTATAGTGATAATCTCAAACATATTAGAATTAACATCGTTGTTTTCCAAAGGAATGCGAACACACGTCTTTGGCTAGCCTCACTAGATACTTCCACATCCACCACAAAAAAGGTTTAACTTAGCAGAAATTTTAGATTTCAACAGAATTTTGTGTTCAAAAACCTTTTTGTTTCCAGACATTTGTAACTGACCCCATCTCCCTATAATATAGAAAAGAAAAGCCGAATACAAGAAACATGCCTGGCATTTTTTATCAGATAAAGCCACCAAAAAACAGGCAGCAAAAAAATCAGGTGCACTCTGCAATGTGGTGCATGATGATTTAGAAGAATATACATACTAAAAGGCACTAAACCATGCAGCAAGTTAACAACAGCAAGATTTCTTTTGCTCTCAGCTCGATCATGATTTCGACTTCCCCATTTTCTGCCTGCAAGTGATCAGAAAGAGAAGTCAAGTGCCATAGTTGGTAGTGCATGAAAAGGATCCTAAGCAGGAATATTTGACTTTATGGATCAGTAACTAACCAAAAAGAATCTTTCTTCTCTTGAGCTAATAACTCTTCAAATGAAATGTCTGGCAATTCCGAATCCTCAGTTTCGATCGCCTCACTAGATTGGGCCTTCAGCTCCATGGAAGAACTAATTTCAAGCATCTATATTCATATGAGAGAGAAAGCATTAAATCATGTGATGTTATCCATAACAGAAGACCACAAAGGCTCTGGCTGTTTTGAGACCAGAAAATTCAAGATAAATTTGCATGTTACAAGGACAATGAGAGTTACCACACCATACAATCATCAGAAGTTGACAATTAACAAAAAAGTTTTATGCCAACAATGTTGAATACAAATCGGCAATATTTCTTTTGTTTCTTGGAGAAAATGAAGCAATTCTAGTCATAAATTTTACTCGTCAATGTTGACTTTAGCCTTAGACCTTATTGAATGTTCAATTGCAGAGAAGGTGGAACAATTGATCTTCAGAATGCAAGGGATGTAATCACATTGCAGCAAGGGAATTATGAAAAAAATTTTCCACCACCAAAGTTTGTGAAAAGGCAATTTTTTCCAATATCGATATAATTAAAATTTAAAGAGGACCCAAAAAGGATCATTTATAATATGAAAGTTACCTTCTTGTATGCTGGTGAGAGTTTAAGCTGCTGTTGAAGCCAGTTATAGACAAACGCATCTTCTTCTAACCTCTTTTGTTCTAGCTCTAGCTTGTATATCTGAGATACCATCATGTTAGTCCAGTACAGCAGGAGGTATACTGAAGTGCACATATTTTCTACCACAATCCATATTAGGTTCCATCACAGACCTGCTGCCGAAGGCGGTCAAAGGAAGATCTGTCTGCTTTTAGCAGTAGAGCTTTAGTTATTGTAAACTTTCGTTGTATAACCTCCGACCTGGATAAAATCTCAAGAACTGGATAAGTGCTCTCAACAGCACAATGTGCAGAGAGGAGCCAAAATTTTCATGTGATGACAGAGAAAACTTCTAGAGTATACATATTTAAAAGTTTGCAATAGTCATAATAAGATACCTAATCTAGTTAGGACTTTCTGCATCATATGCAAAAATAAGAAAAATATCAAACCACCATCTGGTTAAGCATGATGGATTTAGTTTGTACATGCACAAGGATAAATGATAATGAATTGGATGTATCTGGTAAGTTTTGCCTACTAAACTAGCATTGAGCATATGCTACATAACATACTTGTGCTGTAGTTCACTTCTAGCCTCAATTAAGCAATTAGCAAACTCGCCAACCTGCAGATACATGGTATGAAGGAGTAGTCAGAATTTTTGCAGTTAAAGAACCACAGAAGCCAGTGTTCAGTAATCTATTTATTTACTTTTTTTTTTATTATTTTTTGTAAATGTAGTAATAGCATCATTAGTCATGCAATAAACTAGTTCATTAAAAAACCTCAGTTGAATGTATTTGATGCACCAAAAAGTAAATCATTTGGGAACAGGCCACTTGTCCATCTTTATGGATCAAACACAGTTTTCAGTCTGAGGAAAATCAATAATACTTGAGATTTGAAAACATGCTTGATGAAAATATGCAAAAACCCAACAGAACATTTAGACAGCTTTCTGTATCTCATCATATAATAGAGCAAACTCAAACCAACATGGACACAAAATCAGGCATGCAACAAAGGGACAATTGCGTGCTTGAAAGGATTCTTCTTGTGAATGAACAGTAAACTATGTTCCATTGCATTATCTAAAACACTGTTGTGGCAATACTGTTCTCAAGCTTTAGGAAGAAGAAATAATAACTGCAAGGAAACTAACGAAACCGTGTCATTAGTTTTTTCACTGTAATTTTCATCTGATCCACAATAATCATCAGTTATCATTTTCTTCAGATGTGGTTGCTTCTTGGAGTATCATGTTCTTACACAAGTGGCGATGGAAAAGTTCAGGAAAGGTACAGCAGGGCTACCACACATCGGTTGGGATGTTTGATCCATATGATACAAAAACCTAATGGCTTTGCTAAAGCACGATCGATGTCTTAACAGTTTAACCGATTTCATGCTACATCTCCTTTGAGATATCCCATCAATACAATTGATGCTAATGTTAACCTACAGGATAATCCTACCACAAAACATTTCCTTGTTAACAATCCTGCATTTCTTCTGCTCATTACCACATGCCTAACACCTGGTGAATTCAATTAGTGCAACAGCAACATTTCTCACTTCCACACCATCACTTTGCAATCATATACACAACAAATTCCACAAGTCCTCGCAGTTTCACATCAATAGTATAGCTCCTATGCATCATTCTCCCATGACTTTCACACGATACATGCAATTACAACAGTAAATTGAAAAGAAAACGATAATCAAAATTTCAACAAAAGCTGCTGTTTTCCTACGATACACATGCTGTATAGATGATTCAGATTTGCTAACAAGCATCCGCGCATGGCACTTGTTTTGCTTGGCTAAGAAGAAAATTAACAATTTCCAATGTTCTGATTATTCAGTTCACTGGAAATAATCAATTCCCATAATAAAACAAGGCTCTACACATTCAATACAAAAATCATTATAGATTTTCCTAGAAACTTTTGCTCAAATACACATGAACAGTCAAGGGTGGCAGATTGACAAGATACAACACAAACACAATACAATTAACCTAAAGGAAACCACAAATGCCATAGTTGGTACAACCCATCAATCCGGACACGAGACATCTACCGTTATAAAATAAAGTACTTATTTACAAAGATTACCCAATAATATGTTTTTTCATAAGACAAACTAAATTTGATACGAAATAAAACACGATTATAGATTACCAGCCCACATTATCGACCTAAACATACGGACCCGAAAAAAAAAATCTAATTCGAAATCATAACAAATGCCACACAACCAAAATCTTATCTTCTTCATTTAAAATATTCAAAATAAAACAACTAAAAAAAAACAAGAATATTGAGTTGAACAAGAAACCTGAGCGAGAGTCAATCCTTTGGATTCGTTACACTTGACAAGCTGGTCAAAATGCTGTTTTATCCTCCTTTGAGTAGCACTGCCCGATGACGTAAACGGGTATAAACACACCAAGTCCGGTTTGCCCGAATCCAAGCCCGAAAACCTCTTTTCTTTTTCTTTTTCTTTTTCCTTTTCCTTTTCCTTTTCTTCCTCCTCACTCCTGGAATCAGTGCAATTGTTCAAGGTCTTATCTTTCTTCTTTCTTCTTCCTCTTCTTCTTTTGACCGGACCCAATTAGTATCCGAAGGGAGGATCTCGAGGGTCAAGTGGGTACGGTCGGTTCCGCCATCCGGGTCGGATCGTTCGGTTTCTTGTGGTTTTGGGGTGGTTTGGTCTTGTGGGTCATTGGAAAACGCGGTGGTGGAGGTGGTGGCTTTGGGTTTGCGGCGGAATGTTGGTTTGTAGAGAGAGAAGGAGATGAATAAGAGAGAGAAGAGAGAGATAGTGCAGATGAAGAAGAGAAAGAGGCAGTAGAAGTAGTAGTGGTACATTTGGGGATTATGAATAGAGAATGGAATAGAGAGAGAGAAAGGGGGGCTTTTTTATGATGAAGGGGATAGAGCGGAGGAGAGAGATGATGAATCAATTAGCCGCCATTAAAGCGCGTCATTAAAGATAGAAAGAGATTGAAAGAGAGAGGAGGGGATTAATGGGGTTTTTTGTTTGGGATTGGAGTGAGAAAGTGAAAGAAAAAGAGAGTTGGAGTGAGGAAAGAGGGAGCAACAGATTCTGTGTTGATTTTTTATTTATAGTACACATTACATTACACAACACAACTTTTTTTTCTAAATTTTTCTGGTTTTTTCATTAAATATATTCTTAAAGTTATCATTGACTGCAATTAATGTTAATTACGTTGCGTGTTGTCTTTGTCTTAGGGTTTTGGAGGGTTATAATCCTACGGAAAAAGAAAAAATATTAATGAGAAGGTTGCATGTAAAAGATAGGCATTATGTCAGATTTTTTTGCCATCCTTCTTTCTTATTTGGGCTTTAATTTTTACTTCTATTCTATTTAAATTCTCATACATAGCTTGAAAATGAGGAAAATTAAAGGAAATTAATATGTTGGGAAATTTACATAAAGAATGAAAATGGTAAAAAAAATAAAAAAATTGGTGAAAATATTTCTACCTTGAGCTTGAAGTGTGCCTATATAAACATATATATAATATATATCAAAAGACTAGATAAATGGATGGAAAGGGGAGATAATTATAAAGTCGTCCAATAACAATATTTATTAAAATAGATGTACAAGTAAATTTATCTAATTAGGCATCTACGTCCTATGGCAAAAGTTGTCCTATAACAATGTTTATTAAAATAGAAGTACAAGTAAATTTATCTAATGAAATATCCAAATTCAGCTTAAAGAGGTTTTTAAATGCTATATCAGCAATTTAAGCCTTTTTTTTTATCTTTCTATTTCTATAAAGTCTTTTAAATCTTTTTTTAGGTTTTGTGAGTTTTATATATCTTTAAAAAATACACATAATAATAATAAAAAAAAACTATTAGAAACTATGAAAGACATTACCTTTTAGGTCCTTAGCATAGGAACTTGAAAAATATTAAAAACCTCCCTATCTTATAGAATCATGAAAAATAAAGTCTTCATATAGGGTTCCGTATTAATAATCCTGTTTGAAGAATGCTCTTATTGACTTGGTTTCCCCCCTCTTTTTTCCTTTCTAAAGACAATCCAAAGAAGGAATGGAAACTTTTTCTTCTATTTTTTCTAGACGTTACCGGACACAAAATAAAAACTGCACTTTATTCTATTTCGAGTCTTCACCTTTTATTTCCACCTTTCCCATTGGTAGTGTCAATTTGTCCGTATTTTTTCATTTGAATACTTGTATGATCACTATTAAAAATTCTACCAAATGTTGATTAATACTATTTTTAATTGACTTGTCTAGTAAGTAGTACAAAGAAGATAAATGTACCCCAATTTTATTTATTTTTTTACTTAACTACTTAAAATTTGAAAATTTTAATTTATTGCCTATAAGTTTTTTGAGATTATTTGAAGTATTTGTGTAAGATAGTTAATTGTGAAAAAATAAATAACGATAAGATAATCAATTGTAAAATTAAAAAAATTCAGATTATTCAAAAATGAATAAATAAGCTAATTTAATATTTTTTAAAATTTTAAATAATTACTTGTAACATAAATAAAATTCAGGTACTAAACATAACAGCAGTTTTTCTAGGAATAATAGAAAATCAATAAGGGAAAAAAAAGGGATAATAAGAAAGAAAGTCGAAAGCTCTCACCCACTCAGTCCATGGCCAGGACCGGAACTAACCTGACTCGACCACGAGGCTTCTGAAATGCAAATCCACCGGGGACGCGTTTTGGCAGGTTTACCCACAGTTGGTCAAGTCCATGATAGGTTACGGTCTTAGACCCGTTGGACACGCGGCACCAAACATCTTAATGTCAAAATTTAAGAGGAAAAAAAGTAAAGGAAAATAAATAAATATATATAATTAAATGACATTTAAAATTTTAAGTTATTTTTTTCATTTAATTATATATATTTATTTAATGGAAATAATCTTTCCATATTGGTTTTTTAGTACATAGTATGTAAGTTATTTAATGGGTCAAATTGAAGGAACGTTAATTATTTTAGAGATTCGATGAGTATAGTACGAGCCTTTAAATGGTGATAAGGGTGGTCCCATCAAAATTAATAATGGACTCCTAAAATTTTCCTAATATTAACTCTTGTATTTATTTCATTAATCATCTCGCACCAATGTAATTTTAATATATTAACTTTTATAATTAAAATTATTTTAATGATCTAGGCTAAACCATCCCGTTAACATTATAGAAATTCCCCTTCAAAGCATGTCTAGTTTGGCTTGTGCATATTTTTTCAGTAAAGAAAATCTAATTCCTTAACCATGAGCTTTTGTTGGGAAAAACAAAACAACAGGATTGATTTTTATCTTTTAATCTTATTATAACTTTTAAAATTTTGTAATCCCATATAAATAATGTTATAATTAAGAAATTATATATAAATAAAGGATAAATATCACATTTAGTATATGAACATTACTAATTTGTGTAATCAGATGGATTATTGAAATTTAAAAATATCAATTTATTACCTATAAATTTTTTGAATTTATTTTTAATACTTAGATGGAATAGTTAATTTTAAAAATAAGTAAAATCCAGGTCAATAATTATAAAATTTGGTAAAGTTTTATATAATCAATTGTAAAACATGACAAAGTTTAGTACCAAATCCACATCTATTAAACTTCAAATAATTAATTGTAATAAATAAATAAAATTCAAATATGTGACACGTGATAGTTACTCACAAATAAATGCACGTCATTAACTATTATTTAAAAAATGGCTAAAAACTTCAATATTCTTGAGCTTCATTTTTATTTTAAGTTTTTAATTTAACTTATTTGTAATTTATTCTTTGTTTCATTATTTTAGGTTTACTCTTAAGTTAAAAAGGAAGCTTATGAGATAGTCACAATCCACAACCTAAATTTGTATACCAATGGGACTAAGACTGGGTAGTAAGCCACCCCCGGTCCAAGCTTGGATCTACATTTTAGGACCTACAATCTTGTCTAGTGGCAATGTGTTTGGCAACCTTTTTATGCATGAAAATCAATGGAAATGGACAAAAAAAAAAAAAAGAGTAGAAATGAAAATGAGTCGAATCATTGTTTTGTGTTTGATAAGTTATGAAGTTTAGAAGGAAAATAAGAGAATTGAAATTATTGATTTACTAAAATGCTTGAAAGTATAAAAATAATTTAACTTTAGTAAAATATTTTTTTATAATATACTCACTTTTCCTTCCTTTTCCACCGATTTCTTCCTAACCTTGGGCAGAAAAAAAAATAGGTTCCTATTTTCACTAATTTTTGCATTTTCACTTTGCTGGTTTCTCTCCATGCAAACACAACAAAAAGACCTAGATTGGATGGGCTAATTTGTTGTTCAGGTTTACACTTATTCATAGGTAGTTAGTTAGAGCCTGAACTTAGCCAATCATCATTTAGGAAAGGTATCATAAGAAAATAAAAGTTAAGAATTCATATAAAAAATAAGTCAAACGTTAAGAACTAAATTAGTGATTTTCTCTTAAAAAAATTGCTATGTCTTATATTTAATTTTTTATTATTTATAATATATGAGTAAGTCGAAAAATTCTATATCTTGATAAATTAATGCTAAGATGTATCCTAGAGTAAATGCATTACCAATTCCTGTTTTTTTTTTTTTTTTCCTTTCTCCATAGGCTAGTCAGTTCTACTTCAACAATTATTAATTTTCTATTGAAAACTAGGGTTGATTTGCAAAATTTGGTGTGGATTTTCAGAAACCGATTCGCTTTGTAGAATCCCATTATTCTTTTCGGATATGGAAGAAACCACTTCCATCAAGGCGCACTCTACTCCCGACTCCTTACTCCTCGTCGGCTTTTGGGGTTGTCAGCAGTTAGGCCATGTTGGTTTTTGCTTTAAATTTGATGTCTTAATGATGGTTTATTTCATCATATTTTGATTATTTTAACATTATTTTTTTATCGTTTTTAAATAAATACTGATGAAAACTGGCAATTTTAATCATAAACTGATAAAAAAAATACGATACAAATAAAAATCCAATAATCCAAATAGAAAACATATGAAAGCATTAATAATATATTATATATTTTTATTTGAATTTTTCAAATATTAGCCAAAGCCCAAAGGTGAGATCAAATAAGTGATTTTACATAAGATGAATTCACTTACCCTTAAGCCCTGTCTTTTTTTTCCCCAAAAAAAAAGTATCAAACAATGTTAGAAAAAGTAAAAATTCAACTATAGGTAATTTCTTCCAAATTAGCAAATAGAATAAACAATGCTAAAAAGGTAGTAAAAATAGCAACGAAAATTTTAATTAGGTATTAAATTGATCAATTTAAAATTTCGATACTAAATTAAATTTTTGTGTAAAATTTAGATACCAAATTTGATATTATCCATTTTAGAATTAATGTTTTTATTTCTTCACAAAGAAATAGGTAAACAAATTGTTCCATAATCAGAATTTTAGAATCATGAAATATAATTACATTAGTCTTTGCTACTTACTATTATTGTCGAAAATGGTGGTGGTTGGTGATGAATAGTCGTAATAAAAAAAAAAAAGGGTTAGATATAAAATGGTTTCATTAAAAACTTTGAAATTTGAAAAAAGAAAAAGATCTTGAATTGCAATCTCTGTTTTAGCCCTACCATAGTTTGGCTTTAGTATTATATGCCACATCACCATTAGTGGAAATGTGCATTAAAAATTGAAAACAAAACACTAGTAAGACCTAGATAAATGTTAATGATTAAAACAAAAAAGAATATTGTAAGGCAAATATGCGAAGAATGAACATGAGAATAAAAATGACAAAGAAAAGAAAAGAAAAAAAAAGACTGGTCTTATGTTTTTAATTTTTTTTTTTTAAATTTACATTGTCATTTTCAATTGGAATAATGTCACGAATAATAGTTAAACTTTGACAAAATATACAATTAAGTATCTAAATTTTAAAATTAATCAATTTAATATCTGAAAAACTTTGAAATTGCCCAATTTAGTACCTAAAAGAATTTAATAGAAGTATTACGTGCACAAAAAGTTTTTTCGTGTACTAAATTTATCATCGGCCAAAAAAAGATAATAAATTTATTAATTTTAAAATTTAGATATTTAATTGTATATTTTATCACAATTCAAGTATCATTCATGATATTAATCCTTTTAAATTTATCAAATGGCCAATAAATAGAAGAAAAGCAAAAAAAAAAAAAAAAGGAAAGGAAAAATTTTTCTTTTAAAAAGCAAGAAAAAAGAAAACACATTGATGGCGAAGGAAGCAAGAGGGTATAGATTATAGAATAGAAAAATTAAACGAGAAGTCACTATACACGGTCGTCTTGGTGAAGTAAAATGGACTCAAAACTCGATGACTAAGACCAAGACCATGGTTCTGGTTTTATTAAGAAACCTAATAGTATCTAAAGTCTAGATCAATGACCTCATATGGTGTTGCTGTCTCTAACCCAAAAAATTGACCTCTCAAGCATCCAGGCACATTCCCATTCAATCCACAATAATACCATGAATTGACTTATTCATGGGCTTCCTCATTTTTTATTTTAATTTTTTAATACGAGATAAAGTTGTCCTTATCTATATTTAAAGCAGATTTTTTCCCCTTAATTTTTCCTTTTCTTTCTACAAATCCAGTACCACCAAATTGTCTCTTGATACCTTATAAAGTATTTATTGAGAGCCTTTCACGCATCCATCAAGGACTTACATAAAACAAAAATTTTGTGTTTTCTTTCTTTTTTTCTTTTTAATTCTACTGATAATTGGTAATGCTTTCAATAGTAATTAAAAAGTATCGTAAATGACAATAAATTGAACCCCCGTCCCTTTATATCAATGTTTATATCATTAGAACAGAACAATCTTTATCTATATGACAAGTTTACTTTTTCTTTTTTTTTTTTTGCCAATTGCATCAAAGAAAGAACATTCTTAGAATTTTAAAGTACAAGTAAAAGGAAACTTGCTGTTTAGTATCGAAATTGAATCTACTATTATGATTTATGATCTCAAATTCATATGATATCGATTGGTTATGCCTGAATGGATTGATCATCCATCAGCCTATGAAATGATTTGTTCCCTCTTTCCTCTTCTATTATAGAAATTTCACTACAAATGTGTTGTGAAACTAATAGACTTATCTTTTCACAAATGAGAGAGGTAGCATTGTTAAACTTGTGTGTTCAACGTGTGTTTTGATAAATAAAAAAATACGTAGTTAATCACTCAATTATATTTAAGTTATATTTAATTAGTAAAACAAATAATCAATTTGTTTTGGATATGTTTGAACTTGTTTTACTTTGATTTTATTTGTGCTTATTGTTATAGTCTAATTTAAATATATTATAGACCTTTTTTATTTAGATTTTTTTTTTTAAACTCAAAAGATAGAAATTGTGGATTTCTCTTTAAGCTTTTCTATAGCATCTTGAATTACCTCAGTCGGAGTCCAAACGAGAGAGATAATACCAAAATATGAAATAGTTTCGAGTTGCACCAATAGGTTTGGATCATTGCATAAGATTTGGGCTTTTTGAGCATCAAAAGGTTCAGGTGGCCCAGAAGTCCAGACTATTGTGTAAAGGTCCGGATCTTTTGAGCATTAGAATGCTAGTTTACCATAGAATGTCCAAAAGGTCCGAATCACTAGCAAAGGTTTAGACCTGTTGCAACTTTTTAATTAGCCATTAGATATTTAATGCCCGACCGTTGGAGAGGGATTTTGGGGCAATCGCTAAGGCTTTTAGGAAGCTTATACATACAAATATTTGGATAGTTGGAGGGCATTGATTAATCTCGTTACTTACTATTTAATCCTTATAAACACTCTCTCAAAGCTTGATTTGTATTTTGTGTAAGTGGAGAAAACAAGTGTAGAGCCATTAGTTGTTAAATTTGTTATTTCTTCTGAGGCCTACACTTAAGTTTGTAAGTGATTTAGTGGAATTTTTATTAGTTGTGCCTAGTGTATTTAAGAGCTTGTTGTAAAAGCATAACTCAAGTGTGTTTGTAATTGTGTTGTGTAGCTCCAGTGAAGTAAATTGTGTTGGTTGTAATAAAGTATGTGAAGTTCTCATTGAGTGAGATATTATTTGTAGACTATAGAGATTAGGAAGCAGATCGAACTCCACGTTAAATCCCGGTGTAATCTTCTCTAACCCTCACTCTTTATGCCATACCCTTACAAGGTACCATAGTACTAATGATACGTCATGTAACGAACTAAGACCTTTAGAAAGTTACATGAGTACCATACAACTAATATGCCCCGTGGCGTGGATAGATATAACGGGATCATAAGGTTGTCAAGATAAGAAATTTCACATACATATAAGATCTTTATAACAGCTTAAGATTAGCTCTTAACAATCTTATAATTTAAAAGAAACAACATAAGTTGTTCTATACGGAAGGAACTATATCCACTCTCATTCAAGCCTTGGATTTTCCCCTTGAAGTCTACCACATCTCCTCGCCTTAAGCTTGGATCCTCTTTAGAGATCCTAAAAGCACATAAAGTCTGTAGGAATGTGAGTACACCATAGCTTAATGAGATGAGATGAGATGATCAAACCACACTTCACATATATATCAAACAAATTTTAATAATTATCATATGCAATGCCACGCTCAACCATATGAAATGACAGTTCAAACGATCGAATCCAAATCAACGAGGATTTACACCTTCCTTTGGGGGGTTAAAGGGACCCTCAAGTAGTCTATGCCAAGAGAGACTGAGAACTAAGGAAAGAGAAACTTTCCAAAACTTCTTTAGTATATATACATATATACTTATATACTTTTAGCATAATCTCAACTTTACCTTAAAACATCAGAAACCTCTAAGTGTCAACACCTAAAAGTCCCACTTTAACTTCGGTGATGCCCTTTGGTGCCCTATGGTTCCAGCAGGGTCGACAACCCTATAACAATCCCATTCAGACGCCCAGGTGACAAGGAATTACTATAGAATTAGAATATCAACACGTGATATGATACGATATGAATGCACCATGATGTCGTGCAATGCATGTCAATTTAAATTAAAGGTCATATAAGACTTAAGTCATGTTATTGATGGCCCAGCAAGGTTTAAACATTCATTAATACTCATTGCACATCAACATCAAGAAGGTTGTTACCACTTCTGTTATTAACACTTGTCACACATCCAAGCATCATATAGCATACATTATTCTCATCCTCATACATAATCAGTTGAGTTTATTTAGAAACAAGTGCAGCTAAATTACAAGCACACCTTCTTGATAAGCTTCAAGTCATTCACATGTACATCTTGTTTAGAGATCGTAGTAGTCTTTCGAAAACATTGGGTCATGATTGAAAGCTCCTATAGAATAACAAGCATACATCACAAACACATAATAGAGAAAGAATTCTCCCGCGCCCTAGAAACATGCTATAAACTTCTTAACTAAAGTGGTTCTAAAAGCTAATAACAGAAGTTGCGATTGAGGATTGCATTGCTACAAAAACTAAGCTCAATCTAAGTAAATAGGGGTCGATGGTAGCTTAGAAGGGTCACGGTACATTGCTTTAGGAAAAAAATGTCATGCCTTAATAAATTGGGGGTCGTCTGCTGGTAAAAACATTCACAGTGTTGTCGCGGGGCACATCGAGGGCTTAACCATAGGTTGCACGAGTACTGCGCTCCAATACTTAAACTTATTTTTAGCCTCGACAAGCTTTAGTATCTTCCGTGGGCATGTTAAGGTCTCGACTTTAGGCCGTGATAATACTGTGTGCCAAAACTTACCCCTTGACACTTATATAAGGCTTCCTATTGATCCATCTCGAGGATAAAACTAGCTGCCATCAACAATAACAATAGAATAACATCCAAACTTACCCCAAAATATTACTAACTTCTCTAGAAAAGATCCTAACATAAAAAAGCACATAAAACAACCTAAAACACAACAATACACTAATCTAACAGGAATTCTATCTTCCAAACCTAACTTAGATCTAACATAAGAGCTCATAAGGTTAATCTATCATTATATTGCATATCTTGTTATTCTTTGTTTAGATGAGATAAAATAACTTTTAATTATAAACACATGAAAAATATTTTTCATTTTAAGCTTAAACAAACTCGTAAAACAAACATTTATTAGTTTTTAACATTTTTTAGCAAACTAAGTTCGTCTTTCAACTTTCTAGAACATGATATGTGCTAAAAACGATATTTCACTAGTGAATAGGGAAATTTGCACATGTACCGATGTATTTAACAAAGATACTTCCTGAAATATGTGAAAATAAAGCAAACGAAGATACATGTCGTGCTTTTCGAAATCTCTTCACTTTCTTATTTCCAAAACATCGGTTGTGAAACTTGTAAACATAATCTTGGGGTTTTTCAAGCTAAAATGCAAAGATTTGGAAGAAAGATATTTTGTGCAGGTAAAAGAGAATATTTTAGAAAAGTAAACTTTGAAAATATCTTGTTGGTTTTCTAAAAACAACAACAATGCCTAGTTTTGTGAAAACTTTCAATTCTTCAATTACTGTTCCTTTTCATAAAAGAAAATAAGTATGGTTTAATTAGAATTGTCATTTTAGCATTTAATGAAAGAAAATTTATTTAGCAGAAAGGACAGCATGTCCATGTTTAAAAACTCATTATGACAGCTTGCATTAAAATTATCTAGTACTTTTGGAAAAAGGTGCAGTTATAAAATATGAAAAATCACGACATTTTTAATGTATACAAAACAACATATTATATGACTAGAAAATATTAATTAATAAACTACCAAACATTTATTATTTTTCAAGATATAAAATTAGATTTGGATTTTAATTCTTTTAAAATCTTCTAACTCATGCCATAGCTAAAACCTAGGGATTACATCCTACCCCCTTTAAAACAAGCTTTGTCCTCAAAGCTTAAGATATATATGGTTCAATAAACAGCTATGGATAAACCTTTTTGATGTCTTATTTAGATTCTTATGTAACTTTCTCTGTTTGCGGATTCCACAACACTTTAACATATATGATCTCTTTATTCTTAAGAGCCTGCACTTTAGAATCCAAAATCCCAACTGGAGGTTTTTCATATGTCCAATTTTCCTTAAGTGGGATAGGCTCCAACTCAACCATCTTATCAAGGTTGGGCACATATTTTCGTAAAACTGATATATGAAAGATATTGTGCATGTTTGCATTATTAGGTAGAAAAGTTAACCGATATGTCAAACTTCCAACTCTTTCCAAAATCTCAAAAGCTTCAACACATCTTAGGCTTAACTTCCCTTGCAATAATCCTTTATGTAAACTTTTAATCGGTCTTATCTTAAGATACATATGATCTTTTACATCAAACTCAAGCTCCCTTTGTTTCATGTCAGCCCAACTCTTTTGTCAATCTTATGCCTTTTTTATTCTTTGCTTAATTATTGCCACTTTTTCTACTATTTCTTGCATTAGCTCAAGCCCAGTAGCTACACTTTCCAAATTATCCTAAAACAAAGGTGACCTGCACTTTTGTCCATACAAAGCCTCATATGGTGGCACACCAATATTGGAATGGTAGCTATTGTTGTATGCAACTCCTAACATATCCTCTAAAGTTTGTATTGTTCTTTCTATTTGTTCATCTATTTGAGGATGATATGCGATGCTAAACTTTAGCTGAGTTCCCATGGCTCTTTGCAAACTTTTCAAAAACTTGGAAATAAATCTTGGGTCTCGATCTAAAACAATCCCTGCTAGCACACCGTGCAATCTAACAATCTCTTTTATGTATATTCGTGTCAACTTTTCCAAAGAATATGTCATATTGGTGGGCAAAAAATGAGTAGACTTAGTAAGCCGATCCATAACTAAACCATATTCCATCATATCTAACATTCATCCTTGGTAAAGAACTTATAAAGTCCATTGATATCTAATCCCACTTCCATTAAGGGATAGGTAAAGGTTGTAACAACCCACCTGGTCTTTGATATTTAGCTTTCACTCTTAGAAAGATTTCATACTGAGTAACAAAAACTGTTGTGTCATTTTTCATTCTATTCTACCGATATGCACTGTTAAGCTCTTGATAGGTCTTAGATTCACCTAGATGAATTGTATATCCCGAACAATGCGTCTCATGCATGAGTTCCTTCCTTAATGTTGTATCCTTTGGAAAACATAATTTGTTATTTATTCTTAAGACTCGTTCTCCATCCACATGAAAACCTTTATACTTTCGTTGTGCAAGACTTTGAATGATCCTTTGACACTCTGAATCTTGTCTTTATGTTTCTTTAATCCTTTGCAACAAGGTTGGTTCCATAACCAGATTTGAAATATCAACTTTTAGATCATGCAAGATAAACTCCAAATTCATCCTTTCAAATTCTCTTATAAGCTCTTTTTGTCCTATTAGCATCGAGGTTACTTATCTATAATTTTTGTGACTCAAAGCATCTATAACTGCATTGACTTTTCTTGGGTGATAACTGATGCTTAAATCATAATCCTTGATCAACTCTAGCCATATGTGTTACCTCATGTTTAACTCCTTCTAAGTTAACAACTACTTCATGTTCTTATGATTTGTGTAGATCTCATACTTCTATCCATATAGATGATGATGCCGCATCTTCAAAGTGAAAACAATGGCTGCTAACTCCAAATCATGCATCGAATAATTCTTCTCATGTGGCTTTAACTGCCTTGATGCATATGCAATAACTTTTCCATTTTGCATCAGCATGCATCGTAATGCACACTTAGATGTGTCACTATAGATGCTAAAAGAATCCTCATCATTGGGTACAACCAATATTGGTGACAATACAAATCTTTTCTTTAACTCTTGAAAACTCTAGTCCTTCTTCTTATTCCATTTGAACTTTTCACTTTTCCTAGTTAACTGAATCAATGTTAAAGCTATCATGGAGAAGTCTTAAACAAACTTTCTATAATATCCTGCTAAACCTAAGAAACTTCTCACTTTAGATACTATTTTAGGCTTTTTCCGTTCGACAACAGCTTAACTTTCTTAGGGTCTAAAGAAATTCCTTTTGTTGATACCATACGTCCAAGAAAAGATATTTGTCTTAAAAAAAAATGCACACTTTGATAACTTAGCATACAACTTATTTTCTCTTAGTAGTTGTAACACCATACGTAGATGCTCATCATGTTGTTCATCTAAAGCAGAGAACGCTAAGATATCATCGATGAAAACAATCACACACATATCTAACAACAATAAAAAAATTTATTCATTAAATCCATGAAGATCGCTAGTGCATTCGTCAACCTAAAAGACATAACCAAAAACTCATAATGACCATACCATGTCTAAAAGGCTATCTTGGGCATGTCATCATCTTTAATCTGAATCTGATGGTATCTAGGCCTTAAATCCACACGAGAAAACACTTTTGCACCATGCAACTGATCAAACAAATCATCAATCCTTGGGAGTAGTTACTTATTCTTAAGAATGACCTTGTTCAACTTTCTAAAATATATACAAAGCCTCAAAGATCCATCCTTCTTTTTGATAAATAAAACTGGAGCTCCCATGGCGAAACACTGGAGCAAATAAACCCCTTGTCCAATAACTCTTGCAGCTGTGTTTTTAATTCTTTTGGCTCCATAGGTGCCATCCTATAAGGTGGTTTTGATATCGGTGCTATTCCTGGCATCAAATCTATGGCAAACTCAACTTCTCTTTAAGGTGGCAACCCTAGTAGATCACCGTGAAAAACATCAGAAAACCCACACACCGTTCGAATACTTTGAATATCTAACTTTTCCTTCCCTTCATTCAAAAATATATTGTGCTCTCTTCCATCTCATCAACTCTTTCTCCTAACACTTCAACAGGTCTTATCCATTTGTTTTCCTTTGAGAACTTCTCTTGTCAACTTCACTATTTTCTTTTTCTTACTTTTAAATGAAACTGTCTTACATCGATAATCCACTTTAACTCTAATAGTTGTCATCTAAGCCATCCCTAGAATGACATCATACTTTTACATATCCATGGTCAGCAACTATTTCTTAATCATTTATCCACAATGAACATTCCCTTATCACTTCTCGAGTAATAACCATACCTCTTGTAGGATTCAAGATTCCTAAACCTTTTTCCATTGTCTCAACACACAAGCCAGCTCTTTTTACTAAACCTAGGTCGATAAAAGAATGCGTAGCACCAGTATCCAAGAGTGCATACATAGGGGTATCTTTCACTTGTATTGTTCCTATTTATCATATATTTTCCTTGTTACTAGCTGCATTTAAAAAAGCTTTTATTCCAACTATTTAACATGCACTTACATCCAAAACATCAAAGATAAGGTTAAGCACATACTTGTTATCAGACTAGAATCTTCCACTTCATCTTCATCATATTCCCCTTCCAATCCTTCTGCTATGGAAGCCCCATGCATAGCAAACATTCAGGCAACACCTGTAGATTTACTTCCTTCTTTCTTGTCCTTATCTCCACCAGTTCCCTTGAACTATGAAGCTCCTCCTTGCTAGGTCCTTTGAGGATAAGCAATCGATATATGTCTCACTTGGTTGCAAACGAAACAGGTAACTCTTGCCCTCTTTGGGCAACCACTGCCCATGTGCCTAATTTCCCCACAATAGAAGCATTGGTTCTTGAGCTAAGGGCAATCCCCTTAATAATGGGATCCCTTACACTTCTAACAAACAAGAGAACTTTTCCTAAATTTCCTCTTTTAGATATCCCAGATGTCTTGAAGAACTTATTCGTTTTAGAGGTTGACCTTGTTTTAAGGTTGTCATGTGGCTTCTTCCTGAAGGTTTGACCTCTCTTTTTGTATCTTTCTGCCTTGTACTTTTCTACACATCCCATAACTCGTTCTTTTTACACCAAAATAGAGAAATCCTCGGTCTCAAACTTAGCAAGCCTTTTCTGATAATGAGGCTCCAAACCAGCCATGAATATCTACCTCTTTAGCTCATCACTATCTCTATAAGCACTTGGAGCAAACTGCAACAACCTGTTAAACTCATGCTCATACTCATCAATAGTTTTGTTCCCTTATACAAGATTCATCAAATCTATGCTATACTTCGCTCTTAAGTTGCTTGGGAATTACTCCCTTAAGAACTCTCTCCTAAAATCTTCCCACATGATTGGCTAGGGTAAAACTCGTTCCTTTGAGTCCCACCATGAAACGCCCCAAACCCTTAGGATGCTTAAGGGTGAGGTTGTTTCACCGCACACATTGTCTTAAAAGTGATATGTACAAGACATTCCATTATTGAGTGGTTTCTAATTAAGTTTTTAACTAAGAAATCATTATTAATCTTTATAAAAATTCCCAATAGAGTAACATTTGATTATTCATGATTTGGGTTCATCAAAACCTATAAATTCAATTTATTTAGAAAAATAAGTATCACAAATAGTCATTTATAAAGATTGCCCATAGGGCCCATCAAATAAGTATGACTTAACCGCAAAACTTTTGGACTTAAAAGGTGTATGTTGAATCGAACAAAAGTCCTTGATTGTTACTTGATTACAATTATTCAAATTATAAAATATGATTACAATAAAAATTTTACATGAAAAAGGCTTATAAAACCCATGTCTCGTACATTGCTATTTAACCAAGTAGTCCCACATAGCACTCATCCCCATCGTACCATGAACGAAACCTGGAATATTAAAGAATGAGTTGTGAAGCTCAATACATATCAATACAAGCATACACTGCATGTCATGTGCTCCTGATCTAATGGATCAACCACAATTAGTTAACAAACAAGGTATCCCTAGCATCCTAGAAATACCAACATGCACAACAGTAGTCATGACTCCTACTAAACGAAAGGGATGGGGTTCCTTCAGTGGATCACGCACTGAAGAGGAGGTTCAATAATTCCTCAGCACTTATCGGAAAGAAAAGAAAGAAGTAATCTCGTCCAAGTTATCTCCTCACAAGCTGCCATCAACGAGCATGGTCTATTGTGACGATATATATAATGTCCCATAACGTCGTATAACTAGTCACAACTTCATACCTGCTCCTAGTCAGTCAGCCGATCTCGGAAACTTCCTTATCGATTACCCATCGAGTCTAACCACGCATCGTGAGAGGCCTAAGCACCTAAACTACCACATCATCCTAAAGTTGCAATCAAACTTGTAACCCAATTCGAGGGTGCCACTCCTGGAGTAAGCGACCAAGTAGCAACCAACACTCAATTAAGCCGAGTTTAAATTCTTAGTCCAGTTATTAAAACCATCCCAACAAGCAACATGTAATTACTACGTACCTATTGATCAGTTTAAGCTATCAAATCCCTTTTGAAGCTCGATGTCCAATAACTGCTCACAATTAAAGTTGGAAATTAGTTCAAGTTTTACTACTTTTATTTTATTTATGTTGTTTTTTACATCTAGGTCACTCTAATTAAGCATACTATTCAAAGATAATGTTTAAAGGATCATTTGTTTCAAATCGCCAAGTTATATAGTTAATTATGTAGGCTAGGGTCAGTTTTAGAGCTTAGGTTAACCAACCCTTAGTGGGCTACACTTTGTGGGTCTGGATTCTTGACCTTTCAAGAGTAGGTTCCCATAGTCCACTAATCTCCTTTAGTTCTTAGTATCATACTCTGATTAATAAGTATGAATTACTTTCATTCATGTGAGGCATTTAGATTAAATATGTTTGGAGAATGTATACCATAAAATAGGGTATTAGAGCTTGTTAAATATGTACTTTGAAGGTTTTAGAAGGTCACTTAAGGTTAAGGAAAGAACCGGGTCAAGTTTCATGCGATTCAGGCGAGAAAAGGCAAGGTCATAAAGAGGCTGGCAAAGAGCACGAGGGGTCTCATACTCTTACCTTGTTACGAATTTTATTATGTGATGGGTCTTCTTCCTCTTCTAATACTACTTTATCCTCTCCATTTTCCTCAAATAAAGACATCATAATTGACTAATTAGTGCTACATTTTTGCTAATCCCCTACATTTAGCATTAAGAAAGAGCTAAGGTCTTAAAGAGACATACCTTAGGTTTTGAGAAGGTTTCTCGAAAGGGGAGGGGCTAGAAAAAGAAGAGGAATATTTATATGGGAAAGGAAAAGGTAGATTTAGGGTTTTGGACAGGGGAAAAGGTCTCCTTATTAGGGTTTTCGCCACATGGCACGATCCATTGTGTTTAAATCTTATATATGAAAAACCCTTAGCTCGTTTTAAACAGTTTAGGCTTTTGATTAATCTCTTGTGTTAATAATGATTTAATATATCATTCAAATCTAGCTTATTTAAAATTTTGAACTTTCAATACACGTAAGTTCCTGAACATTGGCAAAATCAAAATTTTGCAAAACCAAAGCTTCTAATGACATTGTTTTGATTTTTCTTACAAAAATTTTCATTTAAAGGACTATTATGAAATGATAATTTAATTTATCTGGATATTTGAATTACTTTTAAATTTTCAAAATTTTGGTTTTCGGTTTGGGACTAATTTGGGAATTTTAAAAAATTTAGCAGTTTAAATATATGGATAAATCTAATTGGATTCCATTGACTTTATTTAATTTTTTTTTTATTTCTAATGACTAGTGTTTGGATCATTTCACACCATATTCCATCTCTTAACTTTAGCAAATATGTCTAATATAACACTTTAAGAGCATCGGACACTTGAAACACATTGAAAGATCTTCCACTTGAGTAAGCCAATCTTCTGCTCTTCAGGCTTTCCTTGAAACCCTTCGAAATATCTATTGCACTTGATAAACTCTAGAAGCATATTCCTTTAAGGTCATGGAAAAGAAGGTTGAGGATACTGCACATCATGTATAACAAGAGGTGGTGCTTGACTTTCAACAGCTGACTTAATAGGTTGATCTACCTCTTCTAGTACAACAGCTGGTGGCATTAGGGTTTAGGTTCTTTGCGGCACAGCAATGGGTATAGTAGGTTCAACAGGGGCGTCTGCTGGAGCAACTTTGGGTGCTACTTGAGGCTATTTCCCTCCTTGCAAAGCCTACAAAATCGAGCATTCAGTTGTTGTATACTAATGAGATAACTTCTAATCCTTTTAAGGGGTGGTGATGGTGCATTCTGTGGTCTTGGTTACCCTTGTTCAGTAGGTTCTTAAGCTTCGGGTTGAACCTCTAGCATAGGCAACTGAGCATTCCTTGTTCTTCTTCATTGTCCCTTATTTCCAAAGCAAAAGGGTTAGCCTTATTACTTCTCTTGTTAACATCAAACCAACTATACAACAACGAAACGGGACATAAACTACAACAAAAGCCACACACAAAGCTACAAAACTTTCTTAAAGATCACTACTACTCATAACATGCATCCCCTTAGACTACTCCTTTTTTACCATGTAAACCTTATACTCCACTCTAAAGGTCCATCTAGGACTTTAGGTCTAACCAGCTATATCTCTATAAAGATCTTACACATTTTTTAACTTTCTCATCTGTGCAACCTTAGCTCTACTACTCATAACAAGCATCCCCTTTGATTCAATAAGCTTGGTGTTATTCTTTGGTTTAGGGCTTGGAACTTGGAGTGAAAGAAAAAGAGAAAAGGAAAGAAAGAAAATGGAAATTCGTATGAAATGAGAGGGCTGCCAAAAGAAAGCTTAATTAAGCAAATTTTGGACTTATTATTATCTTAAGTTTGACTTTTAAGGCATAATAGACTTTGGGTTGAATTTGGGTTAACTTGGGGCTCATTTGAGTGCAATTTAGGCATGAAAATTGGGCTTAATTAAGTAAATTTTCTGTCAACTATTCCTTAAACAAATCAAAAGTTGATTTTATAAATTTAAACATAACATAAACATATTAATGTATAAAAGACACAAATATTAATTATACTATACACACATTAATATATATATAAAACAATGAAATTAATTTCATTACATATGCAAAATAACACATATGAAATGTTCAAATTATACTAATTTAGACACATTTAAACTATTACCAACTCATCTACTCAAATATTAATATGACCAAACATAACTCTCATAAATCAACATGCTCATTTAGTTCAATAATTAAGACAAATAAAACATATACATGGAAGTTAAATAAAAGTTAAATTTAGATCATTTCATAGTACAAGTTTGAGTCAAAGTTTGGTTTCAAAAATCGAATTTTGGTACTTGAATTTAAGATTGAAAATCGACGAACATGCGTTTTTTGTCACAAATTCCAAGTTCAAAGATTCAATTAATTTTGACAATTTAAACTTCTAAGATCACGAATTAAGCTAGATTAATCACAATCAACTCTTTTCAAAGATCATTTACACTCGAAAATCACAAAAACATGATTAATCAAAGTTCAGGGACCCAAATTCATGTGTGAGCGTGTTCTTCGAATTCAATGAATTTCCCACCAAATTCGATCTCTAATTAGTATAAAATAGGGGTTGAATTCATCATTCTTAGCATCCACAACATCAGAAATCACCAAGAAACGCTTAACGTGATTTGAATTCGAAATTTTCGAATTCATTAGATTTAGGAAGTTTTCGAAGGGATTGAGTTTGATAGGAAGCATTAGGGGTTCTTGATCTGTCCTTTTAGAGCTTTAGATTGATCGTAGAAGCTCAGCCACCACTTCGAACAAGAACCACCATCGGCCTCCATTTCGAAGTTTCGAACCACTATTCTCCACCCATATTCGAACCAAACCACCATCTCTAGGAGTGTTCGCCTCCCTTCAATTAGTTTGTCCAGCGATTTTGGCCATCCAAAATCATCCAAAGTGGTGGTTTTTGAACTTCTCCAACCGCCCTGACGCTTCTTAGACGAGTTACTTTGATTAGCAGCCGCAAGATCCGACCCGAACCAGACCAGATCCGAATCTAACCTGCTTCTGATCTAAGTTTTACCTTACTCCAATATCCAGGTAAGTTATATTATATTTATATTATTATTATAAATAATAAAAAATAAAAATGAAGAAAAATGATAAAATATATATATAATAGATATGGAATTTATATAGTATTGTTTTCTTTTCAAAAAATAAAAAAAAAAGGAAATATGCATGGAAAAGGTTTTGTCATTTAGAAAAAAATTTATTTTTAAATACAAATAAATTTGATAGCTTATAGGCTTATATTGAAAATTTTGGATTTTCTAAAAATCTCAAAAATTAAGAAAGTTTAAATGAAAAAAAAATTCAAAAACCTAAAGTGAACCAACAAATTAAATTTTTATGAAAAGAACTATGTAACGTCCGATCCCAATTAATGAGTACGTAAACACCTCCGGGTGACATAAAATCTAAAAATATTTTTTGTTCCATCATATTATCTTGTAAATTTTGAGTTAATTAATTTATTGTAAATATTAAACAATCTTGCTATCAATTTGTATATAAAATTGTAAATTTAGGAATTCATGATATTTGATTCATTTTTTAGCATTAAAAGGATAAATTTTTAATTATGAATTTTAAGTGGTAACCGTATGGTTTTAATAGGGTAGCCCCTGAATCCAGAATTTCGGGTTTATAAAATTTGGTTTTTAATCAGAATTATTCACAGACTAGTATCTAAGTTAAGATTAACCAACCCATTAATCTTAACTTATAACTTTTGTCGATTCCAATTGGGTGGTGACTCCAAAATGTTTTTCAAAAATTAAATTTCTTTTAATTCCTAATTGAGGGTTTGTATTAAATGGGTTCAGGTTTAATACAGATCGAATTAAAAGGAATCAAATCAAAAATGAAAAATCCAGGCATGACAGCTTGGTGACTCCATTGGGAAAGCCTATTTTTTTTAAAAGGCCTAGCCACTTGAAGTTTTCTAATTTAAAGTTTATCTTTTCTATGCTCATTCTTGTATTTTATTTGTATAATTATTAATTTGTAAATAGTTGTACTGATATGTTCCTTTGACTGATGCAGAAAATAAAAAAAGGAAAAATTCTATAAATGGCCCTAACTGAGGCAAATGCTATCTTTAAGGGTGAACTACTATAAATAGCCCTAATATGGGGCATGTGTTCTTTTAATATATTTCATGAAAATGTGTGCTAGACATGGTTAGAACCAGACCGTCTTAGGAGCTTACGTAGGGAGGTCGCTAGTAGGATCCGAGGGCTATGGCTTTTCCACCCTCTAGGTTACAAAATGACATCCCACTCTATTTTAGTATTGATCCGTGATTTGTTAAACTGGAGGACCTTCTAGAACCCACCAAATATGGCATTCACTTTCACAGATGACAACTATAATCCTATGATGAATCCACAATATGGGAGTTGTGTTATTCATTCAAAAAAAAAAAAAAAAAGCAATTTTTCAGGAGAAAAAGAAAGACAAATTTTTTTTTTTTAAAAGAAAGACACCAAAAAAGGAGACTAAAAAAAGAAAAAGAAAGTGATAGAATGTAATAATAGACTCTTTTTCACAGCACACTCCAATAAAAATTGAAGATTCACCACAAACTATTAGTTGTCATCATCCCTGCATCCGTATGCTGCATCCTTAATTTGTTTTTTTTTTTTTATATATATATATTTCTTGCTTTGATTCTTTATTTTTTTTTCTTTCTAAAAAAAAAAATCATTTCTGTAAAATAAATTTCCACTTTAGATTGTTAATAATCATTGTAAAACGTGGTTTTCAAACACTCTATAAATATCCATCACCCTTTTTGTAATTAATGATTAGCTTTCTCTAGGATGTAGTTTTCTAGTAAGTTCATTTAAAAAAAAAAAAAAAGAAAAATTTGCTAGCAAAATACCCATAGATTGTACATATTTTGATAATCCATTAGATTAGTTTCTCTTTTAGATAAGCCTTAGATTCTCTTCATCTAAAACCTCTGTCACAAGTGTTCCACTTCTTTTTCGTCACTCTGTAAATGTCAGTCTCCATTTGTAGATATCTAAAAAAAAAGCCATCATTATTCTTTACAATTTTTTTTTAAAAGAAAAATGCTAACTTGTGAAATAAGGTTTAGAATTTTTTTTTTTTTAAAGATAAGTTGCTAACAAAGATGAATCTTTATAAGATTTTGAAATTGTTTTTTAACCAAGCTCCGCCAATCCTTAAGTACATTCATTCAAGATGGTTGACAATACCAACAACACCTCCGATCAGTCTACTAAGTAAAGGCTTAACTCAACGGAACAAATGTTACTTAAGGTTACAGAACAAATGCAAAACCTAACTCAAAATTTCGATCAGTTCAAGGCTTCTATATCATGGGAAAAGTTTTCAAGAACACAAAAGGGAATCGATGGATAGCCCCTTGACAATGATGAAACCCAACATGAGTTCGATGCTGCTGAATTTAAAAGGGAGCTTGAAGATCAAACTAAGGAAATGGAGAGAAAGTTGTTTGAAAAGATGAAAGCATTTGATGGTTTTGATCAATCTTCGATCTTGAACTTACCATAGTTCGAGGAAGGTACATTCTCAAAAAAATTCAAGGCACCTGAATTTGAAAAGTACGATGAAACCGATTGCCCTAACATGCACATAAGGTTTTATGTACAAAGAATGGGGCAATACGCCAAATTCGATAAGTTAATGGTGCAAACTGTCTAGGATAGTCTCACAGGACTAGCACTAGTCTGGTACGCCCAATTGGATCATCAGGAGATTGACACGTGGGATAAGTTAGCAAGGGCATTCTTCAATCAGTACAAATTCAACATTGAGATGACACCATCAGTATGAGATCTAAATAACACAAAGAAGAAAAAAGAGGAGACTTTTCAGGAATATGCCCAGCGATGGAGGGTGTTAGTAGCTATGGTCACTATACCCATTCCCGAAAAAGACCTAGTATTCACTTTCATAAATACCTTAGAAGAACCCTTTTTCTCCCACTTGATTGGACACACTTTAGCAAACTTCTCCGAGATAATAATGGCAGGGTGTAGAATCGAGAATGCCCTTATTTCTGGAACGCTTCAAATTCACAAAGGAGTTGATGAAGAACCTATGTTGAAAGAGATCGCAGTCAACACAACAAGCAAACAAAACTACAACAAGCCTACACTGACATCAAGGAGAAAATTCACCCATATCCCCATTCCCCATATTAAGTTTACCATGAACTACAAAAGGACCACTTGTTACACCCTGAAGAGCCAATTCTAGGGTATAAACCACGAAAATACAATCCTGATGCACAATAGGAATACCACATGGGTCAACAAGGGCATCCTACTGATGCTTATTGGGAATTAAAGAACAAAATTTAGGATTTGATTGACTAAAAAATGATTCAATTGCAATTCGTAGGTGATCCAACATCTGACTTCAACAGCATCAACATGCTTCATATAGAAGATGTTGGTGACACATCAGATCAAAGAAGTTATTTGCAAGAGAAGGATCAAATTCAAGGCATCCAAAAAAAAGAGTCACATGAGGAGCTAGAACATAGACTCTCAGCAATAGCAAGAAGGGTTGAAACCCTAGAATGAGTTATGAAGTACGTGTTAGAAAAGGTCCAACATTTAAATCTTAATGCTAGCAAAGTACCATCTCTTAAGACTCAAGAAGAAGCATCAAGTTGCAAAATTGATAATGAGCCAAAAGAGATGAGACAAGAGATGAAGCCTCTGACTTCAAAAGCATTGGGCCAGAATAAACAAGCTCAACAAAGGCACTTTACACAATTCAGGATTCCAATGGTCCAAGTCTTTAACCAGTTGAAGAATCGAAACATGATAGCATATAAAATCTCGAAAAAAGGGTACAGGCCCAAGAAATATGATCCTAATTCCCAATGCGAATACCATATGGGTCAATCAAGCCATTCTACAGAGGATTATTGGAGGTTAAAGCACAAAGTCCAAGATTTAATTAATGCTGAGCTTATCCAACCAGACCTCCTGGAATCTATTGAGATAGTTAGTAGAAGTAACTCTATCCAAACTCCTACAAAGATTTCAAGCAAGTCCTCTTCAAGTATCGAGAGTTTACTGTTACCATCTGATAATGTAGCATATCATCTGCAGCAGTTGAACTTATCGGCCAATATCAATAGGGGCAAGCATTCTATAAGAGATTAATAAAAACAAAGAAAGAGGATTTATGATAGTGCTTATCTTTGTAATGAAAACGAATGAATGAATCCTCTATCCTTTTGCTAGAAATATGTCTTTTACAGGATAATTTGAACTCAAGGGGCAATTTGAATGAATCTTCGTCTACTAATGTCTTATCACTTGAAATTTTTTAGGATGAAAAGAGGCAACCGATTACCAAACACTAACCAGGAAACACTTAAGAGTTGAGTGATGTTAAGGTAACTTATAAGGCTCATCCCTTAAGGGAGGTCCGTTTTGAGCTTGGTACGTAAGTTAAAATGATACCGGGCATTCATTTCAATAACTTAAATACACTTATCCCTTGTCAACCCTATTGGACCTTTTTAAAGAAGTGATTTCTACAAAATTAAACCCTGTCAAGAACTACTCCGTAATGGGGCATCAGGAGGTAAGGGTTGTTAATCAGGAGACACAGATTAACTAATTTATGCTCGCCACAGTTACATCAATTCAAAAGTGAAATTTTGTTAATGATAATATAAATCTTTTGTAATGAAGAGAGAGCCTCAACTCCATACACAAAGGCCACGCACAAGTCAAACACTTTGAAGCAAAAATTAAATAAATAAAAGAGATACAAAAAAAGAAAAGTTAAAAAAATAAAAAGGAAAGAAAGTGTCTAAGCCAAAAAAAAAATGGACATACTTCAAAACCCAAATACGCTTACAACCCATCTCCATCACACCCAAGAATTAGAATCCCAATTACCACCATCTAACAAAGGCTCTTTTCATTATTAGAGATAAATTATCATTAATAAAAGTTAATTTTGAAACCAGGGCAAGCCCGCTTTAGTTATCTTGAAAAGGTTTTTGACTTGTAAAACCCGAAAAGATGTGAATATAAAATTTGCTAAATAGCATGCACATGATATTCTTTTATTACAAGCCAATGACCAAAAGCCTAAGTTACATCCTAAAAACAGACCTGGCAGATTAACCAAAACGTATCATTTACAAACCAGACTGAAATTTTGGGAATCCGAGCCATATGTGAAAATAAGCCAAAGGGAGTATGAGGAAGTCCTCTTTGACTAAATACATTAAGCATAAGATATTCAATTCAATGATGAAAAGCATAAGAGTTCATTTACCACAGCATCAAAAAGTCAAATTGGAGGTTGTTGCCCCTCATAGAAAAAGGTCACGAAGAAATGATCTTTAGAGGAAGAAATGAATGGAAAAACAATAAGGGAGAGGCTGTTGCTTATCTGCAACTTTGAAGTCAATGGGACTCTTTACTTGTTAGCAAATTGCTTATTTGCAAAACTCACTTTTCAAAAGGAATCTGTCATAAAAATTTTTCCTCAAACTTTTCCATAATTTTTTTTTTCAAAAAAAAAAGGAGAAGGAAAGTTTCGGTTCAAAAGCTTTAAAAAAAAAGGAAAAGAGAATTAAAAAAAAGTCTTTAGTTTCTCAAAAGAAGAAATTAAAAAGAAAGGGGAAAAGAAAGTAAAAAAGATTTTTGTTAACAAAAGAAGAAAAGAAACAATCCGGTCAAGTATTAGGATCGCCTGCTCAAAGGAGCGATGTCCTAGTTTTAGATCACCTGCTCAAAAAAGCGTCATCCAAATCAAATCTAGTCAAGTATTAGGATCGCCTGCTCAAAGGAGCGTTGTCCTAGTTTTGGATCACCTGCTCAAAGGAGTGTTATCCAAATCAAATCTAGTATAGTATTAGGATCGCTTGCCCAAAGGAGTGCGATCCAGATCCAAATCAAATCCAGTCAAGTATTAGGATCACCTGCTCAAAGGAGCGTTATCCTAGTTTTGGATCACCTGCTCAAAGGAGCATCGTTCAAATCAAATCCAGTCAAGTATGAGGATCGCCTGCTTAAAGGAGCGTTCTCCTAGTTTTGGATCACATACTCAAAGGAGCGTCGTCCAAATCAAATCTAGTCAAGTATTAGGATCACCTGGTCAAAGGGGCGCTATCCTAGTTTTGGATCACCTGCTCAAAAGAGCGTCGTCCAAATCAAATCTAGTCAAGTATTAGGATCGCCTGCTCAAAGGAGTGCTATCCTAGTTTCATATCACCTGCTCAAAAGAGCGTCGTCCAAATCAAATCCATTCAAGTATAAGGATTGCCTACTTAAAAGAGCATTGTCCAATCAAATCCAATCAAGTTTTAGGATCACCTGCTCAAAGGAGCACCATCCCAGTTTTGGATCACCTACTCGAAGGAGCGTCGTCCAGTTAAGAGTCTAAAAAGTGGAAGTTTCCAAAAAAAAAAAAAGAAAATCTTCAATAAAAATGTAAAATCATAGGAGTTGGAGTTCATTTGAGCCTTTTCTAGTGGTAAGGGGGAGATAACCTTCAATAATATAGTAACTTCACTGAAAGCCGTTATCACCTGTCCAAGGTTCGGAATCACAAAACCATCATTTTTTTCAGCCAAATCACCTCAATGGACTTTTTGCAAGGGCACAGCTTTTACCAACAGGTTGGCCATGAGTTTTTCAAGAAAATAATAATGGGGTCTCTTTTTGTCTTTGTAATGAAGTTTTAACAAACTTCACCACAAAGAGGGACAGCTGTAAACACCCCATTTTTACCCATTTAATGCTTCAATTTATAGTAAAAACTAATATTATGTTAAGCTCATGGATTATTACAAATATTACAAAAAAATAAAAAATATATAAAAAAAAGGGAGAGAGAAGGAAAGGAAATAAATAAATAAAAAATAAAAAAAGAGAAGAAAAAAGAGAGAAATAAAAAAGAAAAAAAATTAAGTAAGAAAAAAGAGAAATATATATAATAACTAATAATAATTTTATAAAATATTTTTAGGCTTGATATAATACTAGTTTTTATTATAAACTTATTTTGGAATTAATTAAATTAGGTTTATTTATTAAATCTAATATTTTGGAAAAACCTTAAATACAATTTGTTTACAAAAGAAAACGAGGCGCAGGCCAATGGCTAATGGCCTGGAAGGGCGCTTGGAGTAGTACAAGTTTGAGTCAAAGTTTGGTTTCAAAAATCAAATTTTGGTACTTGAATTTAAGATTGAAAATCGACGAATATGCGTTTTTTGTTACAATTTCCAAGTTCAAAGATTCAATTAATTTTGACAATTTAAACTTCCAAGATCACGAATTAAGCTTGATTAATCACAATCAACTCTTTTCAAAGATCATTTACACTCAAAAATCACAAAAACGTGATCAATCAAAGCTCGGGGACCTAAATTCGTATGTGAGTGTGTTCTTCAAATTCAATGAATTTCCCACCTAATTCGACCTCTAATTAGTATAAATAGGGGTCGAATTCATCATTCTTGGCATCCACAACATCAAACATCACCAAGAAATGCTCAAGGTGATTCGAATCTAAGATCGGAGTTTTTAGTTCGAATTCGAAATTTTTGAATTCATTAGATTTAGGAAGTTTTCGAAGGAATTGAGTTTGATAGGAAGCAATAGGGGTTCTTAATCTATCTTTTTAGAGCTTTAGATTGATTGTAGAAGCTCAGCCACCACTTCAAACAAGAACCACCATCGGCCTCCATTTCGAAGTTTCGAACCACTATTCTCCACCTATTTTTGAACCAAAGCACCACCCTAGGAGTGTTCGCCTCCCTTCAATTGGTTTGTCCAGCGATTTTGGCCATCCAAAATCATCCAAAGTGGTGGTTTTTGAACTTCACTAGCCGCTCCGATGCTTCTTCGGTGAGTTTCTCTTATTAGCCGCCGCAAGATCTGACCCGAACCCGACCTGCTCCAAATCCAAGTTTGACCCGACTCCAATATCCAGGTAAGTTATATTACATTATTTTTATATTATTATTATAAATAATAAAAAAAGAAGAAAAATGATAAAAAAAAATATAGATACGGAATTTATATAGTATTGTTTTATTTTCAAAAAATAAAAAAAGGAAATTTGTATTTAAAAGTGAACCAACGAATTAATTTTTTATGAAAAGAACTACGTAACGTCTAATCCCGATTAGCGGGTATGTAGACACTTTCGGGGCGACATAAAATCTAAAAAATATTTTTTGTTCCATCATATTATCTTGTAAATTTTGAGTTAATTAATTTATTGTAAATATTAAACAGTGTTGCCATCAATTTGCATACAAAATTGTAAATTTAGGAATGCATGATATTTGATTCATTTTTTAGCATTAAAAGGATAAATTATAAATTATGAATTTTAAGTGGTAACCATATAGTTTTAATAGGGTAGTCCCCGAATCAAGAATTTTTTATTTATAAGATTTGGTTTTAAATCAGATTTTTTCACAGACTAGTACCTAAGTTAAGATTAACCAACCCATTAATCTTAACTTATAATTTTTCCCGATTCTAATCGAGTGGCGACTCCAAAATGTTTTTCAAAAATTAAATTTCTTTTAATTCCTAGTCGAGGGTCTGTATTAAATGGATTAGGGTTTAATATGGATCGAATTAAAAGGAATCAAACCAGAAATGAAAAGTCCAAGCTCCACAGTCATGCTTACTGGATTTAAACAAACCTATATGAGTGTTCAAATCTAAATGAAAATATTTTTAGACAAATTTGTGCCCACTTTTGAGGAAAGTCCATGCTTTTAATGACTAAAACATGCAGAAATTTGTGATGTATGAACTTATGTGAGTTTGTTTAGTTACAACTTGTTTTATATAACCTTTTAAACTTGCTTGAAGTGTTTGTCGTGAAGTTTTTTATGATATGTGGTTTTGGTACATGCTTTTGAACTAAATTTGTGCTAAAATTGAGTTTTGAATGCATGAAAATGGATTTTCATTTCTTTGATGCATAAACAATATTTGACATGCTTAATGAAGCTTAAAAGGCCTGTGAGAATGAAGAATTTTATTGAAAATGGTTTTTAGACAAATTTGTAGGCTTTTGAAATCTTATCATGCTATTTTTAACTAAAACATGTACAAATTTGTGATATGTGGTTTTACATGAATTGGAGCAACTTAAACACGCCTTAAAACTTACATGTGACTTGTGCTTTTCTCTTTTTATGGCATGTGTTGAGTTTTCCTTTTTTCTAAGTCCATAAGGGGAGAAATGTGTGCACGATTAACATGGGTGCACAACTAACATGTTTAAGTGTGTATGTGTGCGATATCTTTGGAAATTAAGTGTAACATAGAATTCATTTGAGTTATGAATGAAGTTTTTGAGCTAAGTTGAGAAAATACTTTTAAAGCCCGAATGGTTAACTTAGGGGGAGTATTAAATTGAAGGGAAGTTAATTGTGCATGATTGTTTTCATCAAAAAGGAGAAGATTATTGAACTTGTGAAATACCATGAAATAAAATAATTATAATCAAGGGTAATAAAGTAATTTTGGAATATTTAATAAGGGTAGAGTTGTCCATCTATCTGGAAGTTTAAAAAGAAGCGCTAGCTGATTTAAAGTATAAAAAAATCATAATAGTAACTATTTTCACTTTTCTACACTTTCTTTCTTCAACATATATCATCGAAAACTCTGCTTTAATTTCCAAACCATAGTGATAACCCTTGAAGACTTCTTGAAGATATCCAAAATGAAAATTCTACGGTAAGTAAGTATCTTTTCATTTCCATAATATTTCCAACAACATAGCCACATGGATCATGAAGTCTTGGTGTTTCTAATGTTGATAGTAGTGCTTTACAGTAAAGGACAACGAGTTATCAAGAAGATTCTAGAGAAAATATCAAGGAGTAAAGATTTTAGGACTTTGAGAAGAAGAAAAGAACAAAGGATTTAAGAAGGTAATGCCAATTTATATAAATCTTGATCTTTTAGACAATGCTTTTGCTATTATTGAGTAATCAATGTGTATTTGATGTTTGAGTGATCAAAAGACGTGAAAGAGAGTTTCAAAGTGATGAAACAAGATTAAGAATGGGTTTAATCAAGTGTTGATTTAGAAATAAAAGGAAAATTGCGAAATAGGGCATTTCCTAAAAGTATATGTCCTATACACAGTCCCATGTTTCAAGCCATATATCTCTCTAAGTGTGAAAATTCATGTTTTCCAAAAAACATGGCTAGTGCACGACTACATATATCGAGTTGTGTTCTCTATGTGCTTTCAATTATGAAGGAAAGCAAAAAGAACACAACATATACATGACCCCATGTTTTTTGTTGTGTTCCTCTTAGTGTTTTAAATTTTGTGCTTAGAAAAGAACATAAGGAGAAACACGAGGTCATGTTCCCTCTGTTGACCCCCATGTACCATCTATATACCTCATCATGGACCTTTTTATGACCTTTTTCTTTGCTTAAGTGATACCTAATCCTATACCCTTTGTATAATAGTTTATACATGTTATAATACCCTGAAAATCATTCTTTTCCAACCCAACATGACTATATTTGCTAAACTTTTAATTCACAATCTAAATATACTTTAAGAATTTATGGTCTAAGTTATAATAGCGGATAAACGGTAGTGGTACGAATATAATGAGAGTTTAAGTAAGACACATAGAAGAACTAAACCATTTTGTTTATGTATACTCCAAGTAGTGGATACTAGATAGGAACGAAACTATTTCCACGTAAGTGTACTACTTTGTTTGTTGCTTACGCTTGTTAGGTTAGAACTCAATTTAACTAATTGAATATCCAACCATTAAGTTTGGGTGTTGCATGCACTTGGTTGTGGTTAGAGGATCGGGAATACCGGTGATACTAACGCGATACCCTGATGATCCTTATGCAACATTGTTCCTAACGGAGACACACTTGGAGATGATTGCGGGTAGATTTAGGATTTGAGTCATAGACTCATAGATTCTTGGATGTTAGGGATACCTAACATCGTATATATGTATTATATATAAAGTGTGTAGTCAAGATAATAAGTTATTCCTGTTTTGATTGTTGGACTTAAATTAAAGATAATAATCGGTTGCTTGTTGCATTAGAATTAGGGTTGCGTGTTACTCGTTTGTGTATGCTCACTCATGTGTTCTTATGGTAGTGTTGTATCGGGTTTTGGCTCAGCTTTTCTTTTTTTAGGTATAGGTAATGATCACGTAAGACGTTGTAATGTTAGTTACTATTGGTTAGTGGAAATATTGCTAGCACTGAAGTCCCTTCAAGTGATGCTTAGAAAACATATGAAGATTAATGGAAATAAGAGACTTTAGTCATATGAAGTGAGTTTGAAGGATATCAAGAGCTTAGTGTTTACTAGAGCAACTTTTAGTGGTACATGTAGTCTTTATATATTTGGAATAATGGATGTTAATTTAACTCTTAAAGATCACTAGTAGATATTTATGTTGTTGACTGTTATTACAAGTGTGAAATTGAATAATATTGGGAGTTATTAACACATGAGTGACTTTGGAGCAATTATTGTGTTTATTGAGGTCATTGTAGACTTTGAGCTTTTGCGTGTCCATATCTAATATGGACACGTATTGTAAATGATCCTAAATTAGGGCATTATAACTTACGTGCTTAACATGTCTTTTGATGAGAAATCAAATGCTCAATTAATCATGTTTAAGTTATATTTAATAAGCAAAACAAGTGCTCAATTTGTTTTGGATATGTTTGAACTTGTTTTACTTTGATTTTATTTGTACTTGTTGTTATCGTTTGATTTAAATATATTTAAGGCCTTTTTTATTTAGAATTTCTTAAAACTTAAAACATAAAAGTTGTATATCTCTCTTTAAGCTTTCTATAGCATTTAATCACCTTAGTTGGAGTTCAGATGAGAGAGATATAACTAAAATATGAAGTAATGTTGAGCTATACCAACAAGTCCAAATCATTGTGCAAAAGTCCAGACTGTCTGAGCATTAGAATGCTAGTTTACTATAGAATGTCCAAAAGGTCCATGTTACTACACAAAGCTCCAAACCTATTGCAACTTTTCAACTAGCCATTAGATATTTAATGTCTGGCCGTTTAAGAGGGACTCTAGGGCAATAGGCTTTTCGGAGGCTTATAAATGCAATTGTTTGGATAGTTAGAGGGTATTAATTGAGTTCATTAATTAATCCTTCTAAACACTCTCTTAAAGCTTGATTTGTATTTTGTGCTATTTTCTATAAGTGAGAGAAAACAAGTATAGTACCACTAGTTGTTAAGTTTGCTATTTCTTGTAAGGCTTACGCTTAAGTTTGTGAATGATTTAGTGAAATCTTGAGTTACGCCTGGTGTGCTTAAGAGCTTGTTGTAAAGGCACAACTCAAGTGTGTTTGTACTTATGCTGTGTAGGTGTTGGTTGTAATAAAGTGCGTGAAATCCTCTTTAAGTGAGACATTGTCTATGGACTGTGGAGACTAAGGGTCGGATCGGACTCCACATTAAATCCTAATGCAATATTCTTTAACCTCACTCTTTATATATTTTGCTTTAATTGTTGTTGCTTATTTGTTGTTTTGCATAATTAGACATTAAATTTTTGCAAAAAACAATAATTTTGAATAATACGCATTCCTTAGGTGTTTACTAGATTTCTACAAGCATTCCTCTATATGATGTATAAGGACCCATGATTCCGAATTGTATCCTCACTTCCATGTTCAAATACATCTTTAAAGCCAGAATCATAATTTCGATTTTGAGAGAGAATTTGATTCTGCTTTTAAGAAGAGGAATCACAATTCCATTTTGCCTCCATTGGTGATTAATACTACAATTACATTTTTATCTCCTAACATATTTATTATTCACATTCGTTATTAAGGGTATTTTTATAAATAGCACATGCATTCCATATATGTACCTAAACAAATGAATAGACTTATCAGTTTGCTACTCGTTCAATTTTATTCCACTCCTTCCATTTGAATATATTACATTCCAAAGAACTCTTGCGCACCAAATGTGACACAAAATGCATCACCTAGGACAAAGCTAAGGTTTTACACATTTATACCTAATGACCCTAGTCCAAACAAGACTAACCTGCCAGTCCTCATGTTAGATTAAAGTCCTCTCCAAATAATTTAACACAAATTGAATGGAGAGAACTTTCACATATGGTTTCAATCGATGGACATTTTGATTCAAGGCCATGGTAAATTTAGATATTTAAATGATACTATAAGGGCTCTAGATTTAAGTACAACAAAATGTGGTTCCCAAGAAGCGAAAAACTCCTTAGTGATGGAATGACTGACAAACTCAATAGAGCCTAAAATTGGAAGAGCATACATGTTCTATGAAACTTCTAAGGACATTTGAGACAACGTTCAAGAGATTATTCTGATTTGAAAATACACCTCGTGGTGTTTTAAGACCTAATCTTGACTTCAAACAAATTGCTAAGATAATTTAAGTTTTACCTAGTATTAGAATTTATTGGAACAATTGTAGGAGGAGATGGATCTCTTCTATGACATAAACTAAAAGTGTATTGAAGGGTTTAAAATATAAGTAAATAGTTGAGAAAGATTCGATCTTTGATTTCTCAAAAGGTTGAACTCTAATGTAGATGAAGTGTAAGGATGGTTTCTCTAAAAACAACCACTCCTTAGCATTAAGGAAGCATTGGTTAAGGTGAAGAAAGAAGAGAACGGACATAAGGTAATGATGACACTACAACCTATTGATATACCCACAACTAATTCATCCCATAACCTCTACTCCAAAATTATTATAAACTATTTAATAAATTCTATTTTCTTTTAATTCAATGATTAGATACTTGACTAAATTCAACAGTTATTATTTAACTACAATTTAAAATGTTCATCCTAAACAAGAACATAAAAGTAAATTAAATGTTGATCTTTTACTAAATTTGAAAAGAGTTTTGCTCAGGTTCAAGTTGTTCCCTAAATAAAAATATCAAAACTCCTATCTCAACATGATGTAGTTGACCTACCTAACAAAATCAACAAGCAGGTTCTCACTTCCAAAAAGAACGTTCTATCTCTTGAAAAGAAAAGATGGCAAGGATGAGATGTCTACTTCATAAGGATATTTAATTACACACACACACAGTACTTCATAAGGATATTTAATTACACAAACACACATGTCACACATCTTATTAATAATAGGACATTCAATTATTAGATACGAAATGTTTCAATCCTTCATATCAAGAATTATGATATAGATTAGTACTTATAATTAATTAATTGTTGGGCCTTGCTTAGCCTAACTAAAATATCCAATGGTTTTGCCAGCATTCTCAATTATAATCATATATCAATTTCATTTCTTATTCAGCATAGGATTCCCATGCAACTAAGTATCCTAACACCACCCAGTTTTTAGCATAACAACATAGGTATCCTTACTACCTAAAATATCTCAACACCCTCACATAGGTGTACCTACTAAATCACATCTCTTTTCCTTTTTCATCGCATCTCAAAAACGATTAGATATATCAGTCTTAGGTAAGTTATCAATTCAATTTTGTTTCACTACAATAAGAATTCCAACCATCAACATCAATCCACAATTAGATAAATACGTTCAATGATTAATACTCATCCAAATTTCATCTCTAAGCATATTGCTACACAACATACATTACTAGAAATACTTTATAGTGCAACAAATCACAAGGCATTTGACTACCAATTTTCATGTGACTCACACGGCAATTACACCTCTAAACAAACAAACATACACACATACTCACATATATTCTTATATTTGTATAATCAACTAGGCTTACCTCAATACCATATTATAGTCAAGCTAGCAAAAGATCCCACTTGATCCTCTATTCTATCTCTATAGCCTAAAAATTCAATATCTTAAAGATACTATAAAATAAAAAAGTTATTTTCCTCTATAAGACTTAATTAAAATGAAAATTTGGCATTGTGTGCTTTCTACACAACTTCCCAACACAAGCTGTGTAGGTTACTCATGTAGCATTCCATTAAATGTCAGAAAGTTCTACATAACTTCTACATATGCTGTATAGTTTGCTTGTGTAGAATGACCAAAAAGGCCAGAAAGTTCTACACTACCCTGTACATAAGCTGTGTAGGGTGCTTGTGTAGATGTTAGAAAAGTTGGAAAGTTTCACATGACCCTGTACACAAGTCGTGTAAGGTGCTTGTGTAGAACTTCCAAAAAAACCTCCACATTTGATTTAAGGACTTCTTTCAACACAAGTTTCTGATTTATAAACTGTTTGAAGCATATGAAACTAGACTTCCCAAGCTTTTAAGTGATATATAATTTGCCTATTAAATAACCACTTTTAAATGTCAAGAATCTACATTTTATTCTAGCCTACAAACTTGTTCCAAAAAATTGAATCATAATCTTGTCAAACAAAACATCTCCTATGCTTGCCAAATCTAGAAAATGTTCACCCTTTTTTCAACAATTATATCATGAAATTACCGTAATTTGGAATCGATTGTATGCCAAATATGAGGATGAAAACCTAAAACCATAGATATGTAAATTCACATGGTGGGTTAAAAGTAGTACATTTTTAGGAGAAGGAAAGTGTAGAAGAGATAGGAATTTAGCAAAGTTTAAGAGACGGAGAATTGTAAATTCTTTTATTTTAATGGTGGCTATTTTTTTTAAGAAAATAAGGAGTTCTTTTAGTTTTATTTAGTAATTAGGGTCATATGAATCAACTTCCTATGAATCCTATCACAAGAGCCCGAATAAAGGGATTAGAAAATTTAACTCAAAGAATTCTATTAAATTAACCTCAAGAAGATGAGTATGGGTTCCTCAATGCCTATGGAGTGTATGGTGTATGGCATAAAGGAGTATGGATAGACTTGTAATAAGTTAGGAGGAGAACATGAAGAAAATGAAATACAACTGTCAACCACGGTCGTGATTCCGACTGTTATTCTTGAATGAGGAGACAACGGAGATGACGGGCCTCATAATGCCCATGACCAGGGGCGTTATCCTCAATATTGTCTGTAATGAAGCCATATTGATGTTGGATGTTTGATTCAGACAAGATCACAGTCTAGGATACGACCATTACCTTGCCCGTATCAACATAGAAAACTGCTCAAAGAATATCACCGCTAAAGCTACGCTCGTGATCAAGCACATTGTTAGCAGTAAAGATTTTGCCCAGAGGAGATCACGGTCTCTGATACGGCTGTGATGAGGAGCGTGAAAGGAGATAATGCCCATTATGTAGGGCGTGATCTTGATCCGTATATACACGAGTTCTTTTTATTTATTTTGTATTATTTACAAATTTTCCATTATAGAGGGTTTATACAAATACCTACCCTTATGTTGTACAGGTGGGTATTTATATAAACCCTAATAAGACTTTTGATAAAAAAACACTTCTAGTATTTGTCTTTCACTTTGAGAGTAAATTATTGAGTTCTTATCAATCCTTAGTGATTGTGACGAACAACCACTTAATCTTATTTGTGTGTAATATCAGGTGAGAGAGAGTGTAGCTTAAGTTATTTTTTGGTGCGTAATATCCATCAATAACGCCATTCATATTGTTTAGTTTTCTTGTATTCAAATCATAAACACTAAAACAACTTAACATATCATAAATCGTTTTTGGTGCACATCATAGGGTTTTTCTCCAAAGAGAATAAGCAGTTCTTTTCTTTTATTGAAAAATAAAGGGACATTGAGGTTATAGTATTTCTGCCTCTTCAAAAAAAAAAGATAAATTCCTTTATAATCAGCATCATCATCATCTCACTGGTCTTACACAACCCTTGCCACTAAATTTGTTTGACTAATTAGACCTTCGCCACTAGATATGACCAAGATAAACAATCTAAGGTCAAATAATGGGGTAATCATTATAATCAACCTAATCACACTAGGAAGACATGTAAGTTTTTGCATGGTAAGTTATTTCAACTAAAAACCATGGGCAAACTTGGAAGAATGCACTTATTGCGAAAAATAATCGAAGGGAGTGTACTTGGCATGTCATAAGCTTCCAGTTAAGCTTTTAACTAAACACTTGCCCTGTCTAAGTATTTAAGTTTGACTCAAGTATCTTCCTCTGATTGTCAATTAAAGTTGTCCTCCATAGCAATAGCCTAACAAGGTAATGTGTCATCACTTGCACAACTAATGGAACATGAAAATTGTAGAACAATATAAGATTTATCTAGTAGCCTAGGGATACAGACATTGGCCTATGATATTGATTATGAGGAAAGTTTTTAATCAACTAAAAACTAAAGGTAAACTTGGAAGAATGCACAAATTGTGAAAGTAACCCAAAGGAGTGTATTTGGTATGCCATTAGCTTCTAGTTTAAGACTTTTAACTAAAGATTGGCCTTCTCCTAATAGTATTTAAGTTAGACTCAAGTATCTTCATGTGATAGTTAATTAAACAAGTCATTCTCCATCGCAATAGCCCAACAAGGTAATGTGTCATCACTTGCACAACTTGTGGAACATGAAAATTATAGAACAACATAAGGTTTATCTGGTAGCTTTGGGATACACACATGGATCTATGATGGTGATTTTGAGGAAAGTTTTTCTCCAAAAGCTAAGTTGAATTCTATTAATTTTTTTTTTTTTTTGCAATAAATTTGGTTTAGCCATTACATCAACTTGATGTTATTGATGGTCACTTGTTGGATATAGACTCCTAGGCTTAGTACGACCCATTTAAGGCTTGGGTTAACCTATTGGGCTCATGTTTGACTCTATTAGATTCATCATGAGCCCTTGAAGGCAACAATATTCTCTAGCTTGACGAGCTGACCCTTTGAATTAACCACTTAGTAAAGCCAACTTAATTCACTCGGCATGTGCCCCCCTCATAACTGTTAAAAGCACATGCAAGGCTAGGCTTGTTTATTCGTATGTTGCGGAAGCGGAAGCTACAAAGCAGATTTCTAAATAGATTTTAAGCCCACTTAACCAACCATTATCTCTTTTATCATTTTTGCCCAAATCATGCAATTATAACAGTAACAATAAAGAGATAAGGAAGAAGAAGATTACATTGTAATATAACGTGGAGTTCGGCCCACCCCTTAGTCTCCACGGCCCACAATTGCCTCACTCAATGAGGACTTTACACAGTCAATTCACAATAAACAATTCCTTAATCAAGAGAACTTCACAATGCCTACCACAAGTAGGACTTCACATTCGCCTTGTAAAGAGGACTTCACAAATACCTAATCACATGTAGGACTTCATTCAAATGTCTCAACACATGAGAACTTCACTAAAACATTCAAACAAAACATGTGAATAATGCCTTACAGTATTAGTTCACTAATCTCACTATGATCCTATTCACTTAACAAATACCAACACAAAATGAGAGAGTATTTTCTCATAATTTATACCAATTTTTCTCAACTCTTTTGCATAAAAACACTCCAAACACTCTATTTATAATCTCTGAAAGCAAGCTAACCATTGTCTACCAAAATAGTCACACAGTCAAATTAAAAAGTTTGTAACGGCTTTTTTTATTTTTTTTGCCATACTAGTGAGCCAATCTAAGTTGAGCCCTTGACCTTCCCATCGACCAATTATGATCATTTTTCGTGTTTTTCCAGCTTGGACCAGTGAGCTGGTACGCTCTTGACAGCCTCGACATGTTATCGTATTTCAGCAATAACTCTCTCATTCGGACTTCGTTTAAGGTAACAAAAGATGCTACGAAAAATCTCAAAGAGAGCTCTATAACTTTTCTGTATTGGGCTTTAAGAGATTCTAAATGAATCAGAGCCTAAAACGTGCTTGAATCCACCTGCAACAACAAGCACAAAACAAAAACACAAACATAACAAAGAGCAAACATATCATAAACAAGTTTTTACTTATTAGATGTAGCTTAACTAAGTTGTGGAACATTTGTGTAATATATTTTCTTATTAAAACAAGACTGTAACCAACCTTGGTTTATCAATAACTGGAATTATCTTTAATAAGGAAGCGGTTGGAATGTGGGAATGTGTCTCCATGGCTCAATGCCCATGCCCCTAACAGCCACTTCTAGTTCTCTACTACTCTACGTTCTCCACAACACCCATATCTGCAAGGAGTCTATCCCTGGTAAGTATTCTCTCCACATGCTTTTGAAGACAAGAATGCCACATTGATAACCTCCTTACCTTATTCTCATTTACCTCCTACATTGGATGAACATTGACTAAAGTGTTAGAGTAACTGCATCAGATAACCCCCAATGTATTCTTAATCATGTCTTGTCTTGCAAATCCTACTTCATAGGTCTAAAATCAAACTTAATTATCCAAAATCTTATTAATGGTTTTAAACTAGCTACAAATGTAGAAAATGCATTTCCTAATGGAGATTTGGAAAATAAGATCTATATGCAAACTCAACTTGGATTTACTTCAAGTGATAACATCGGGAAGGTATATAAGCTAAATAAATCCTATATGGATTGAAGTAGCCCCTAAGAGCCTAATTTAAATATGTCCAACAAGATTGTCATCAGATTGGGTTATAAGAAATGTCAAACTGAGCATATCTTGTTTGTTAAGGAAGGATATGGTGGATTAAATTCAATCATAATTGTATATGTGGGCATTGGGCAACATTATTATCATATGAGATGACATTCATGAGATTGATTGCCTCAAATAGGATATCAAAAAGGGGTTTGAAAGTAAAGGGCTTAGTGATTTGAAATTTTTGTTTGTGAGCGGAGGTAATTAGGAGCTAGGAAGAGATCTTCATCAATCAAAGGAAGTATATTATAGATTGCTCAAGGCAATCAGTAAACTAGGTTGTTAACTTGTAAATACTCCACTATTTTAGAATTGGAAAAGCTTTACTCTAGAAAATAATAGGCTAGGAAATAAGGTTCAATAGTAGAGGCTAGTGGGAAGATTAATACATATGTCTTTAACTAACTTACTCCATTAGTCTTGTGAACGAAGCACTGCATGCATGCACTAAACATCACAAGAATAGAGTTAATCATATTTTGAGATATTTGAAAGGAACTCCAAGATGGGTCTATTTATAAAAAGGGCTCAATCAAAACATCAAGAATTTGTAGACATTGATTGGGGAGGTGATGCGATTCTTTGTAAATTTACCTCAGGATATTGTACACAATCATTGGGGCAATTTTGTAACCTAGAGAAGCAAAAGCAATCTATGGTTTATAGAAGTAGTTGAAATTGAGTTTAGGGCAACTACTTTTGAAACTTGTAAAGTCATAAGACTTCAGTTATTACATGATATGAATGTCAAGTTTGAAATACAATACCATTTTTTTTTCGGTCATTGAAGATGCACTACTGTCCAGTGATAGTAAATTTGCTCACAACATTATGAATTATCATATACAATAAGATAGGATGAAACATGTTAGGTTGGATCATCAATTTATAGAATCACACATTGAATGAGGGGGAATCAAATGGTAGCATGTAATTACTAAGATCAAGAAGCTGATATCTTAACAGACTTCTCAAGTAGTGGTTGACCGACATATCTTGCAAGCTTGATGACAGACATTTCTTCTTGAAAGGGGTTAGCAAAATTAGTTTTTAACATTTTTTTTTTAATACTTTTTCCCGAACATTCTATATTCTATATTGTTTTCTTTTGGAAGATGGTGCATCAGAGTAAAAAAATATGTCCGTAAAACCCGATATATATGTCTTATTTTATGGTACAACACCTTTTTAGGGGATATGACGATATCTCCTGTGAAACCTGACATACAATAGTCCTTAATTGTTCAATATATGAATTAAAATTCTGGTGCATCCCTCTATACTCTATGTCAAAAATTCTTCACCGTATAATCCCAATTCCGAGACATTGATTTTCATGCTGATTATTAGATTATTTTAGGTAGATGGAGTCTGTTAGAATCTTCCCTGGTCATAGAATTCTTGGACTCATGCTTGAGCCAACAAATAACTTCTGAAGCTCGAAAGATGATGATGCACATTGCAATCCCACATGAAGTGGGAATAGTTAGATGAAAAAGAGTTGAATGTTGCTAAAATCATCAAATGATGTTTTCCCCAAGCACTAAAACACATGGCAAGCAAATATGCATTTGATCCATAAGGATCTAGACAGTGCTGACTAATAGGCTCTATTTGTTTTATCATATTCTGATCATTTTGATATCATATTTTTATAGGGATGTTTATTAAGAAATATATACCAATGAAATACTGATAATTTTATTTATGAACTGACCAAACAAATATAATACAAATAGGTTACAGATGCAAATCGAATATAGATACGATACAGATAAAAATCCAACAATCCAAACAGACTCATGTACACATGTTGGATCTATGAAGTTTAAACTTTTAAATGAAATCGCTGGAGATAGAAGATTATCAGGACAATAAGAAAAGCGGGCGAAAAATTGATTACGCGTCCAGGAAAATGGAAGAGAAATCGAGCATTGTGAGACAAGAAATGAACCCATCAAAACTGCAAAGAAGAGTTCGCAGCCATCAACTCTAAATGGAATTCAGTAACATTATTGGATAGTGAGTTTATTAACATCAACTTAGAGATGAAAACCCAATAAGCTTCACATTTCGAAGCCATGCATCGAATGGCATGCAGTGCTTCTCAATATGCTATATTCAATCATACTAAACAGAACAGTCATGGAAACAAGAGGCTTTCCTTGCACAACAGCTAAAAACATAGGCACATGGATAACCTTTGACGTTGTCTCTATGTGCCTTTACCAACCATAACCTTCCTCTCGGTTTTGCCTAAGTCGTTCGAGAAGACGGTACACTATATACAAAGGAGTTCTATCCACAATTATCTTCTGATTCCACATGAGATTTGACTTCGGTCGACAGGTGTGCTGTGTATTTGTACAACTTCACCTCTCGAGAAGCTGAAAAAATTGGATCTGGCAATTATGGACATGGGAACTTAATTACCACAACACAAAGAATGAAGCTGCTAATGGGGAATGAAACTCTATCTGACATAGCCAACTCGACAAAAATCAGATTTTGAAGGAATTTAGCTGCAAACGAGCTCCACAGAAAGCTTCTTCATGACTTTTGGACAGGGATCTCCACCAAAGATTTCGGGAGTCACAGGAACTGTGCACGAGTTTTGACCCACACAAGTCTGCCAAGAAAAAAAGGATCGCGAACACTCAAAATGAGAAGCAAAAGCAAAAATAATGAAGGTAGAGTGCATCTAGCGTTTCCTACCTTTTGGAAAACATCGTAGGAGTGGAAGGCATGACAGCTTCCTTCACGATAGCTTCCACAAGCCCCTTCGGGGTTCCAAAGCTTGCAAACCTCACTGATGAAATTTTCTGGCCAGGAGAACAGGATAAGTGGGCTTTAGGTCTTAAGGGCTTGTTGACTTTACCAGAAGATTGCATGAGGTAGTTCATCAGAGTCGGTTGCCACTCGTTAATATCAGCGCAACAGTGTCTATGTCTCGTCTGACCAAAGTAATTCCATTAGGATCACCACCCCATTCTTCAAAAACAACCAACAAATTCCCTGTTGGGTTTATCCATGAACGAGGAATATGGTACCTGAAATTTCAGCATTTAGTCAGAGAAAACATGCGTGCATGGTTCTAGATAGACAGGAACTGAGATATTGTTTTGCCTCACCATCTCTGCGAGGGTTCCCCACAACCACTTAAACATTTCTTCTCACCGTATGTTCCAGCATAGTCACAACCTCCACAGGAGCCAGTAGCTTTGTATGCTGGCCAGTATCGTCCAATACTTTTTCCATTTATCCAAATTTGGCCTTTACCCATGCTTCTCATATCGATAGCTACTGGTCTATTACCAGCTGGTGCATTGAAGGTAGTCTGAATACATGAACATATGACATAAATTTTTCACTCCATATTCAAAGCATGCATTTGCTTCTTCATGGATATTTTAAGTGTAAGAAGCAAATAAAAAAGATTTTCATTAAGGGACCAATTCCAAGATAGATAGTTCACAGGAAGATATTTTTCTCTGTACCAGTCGGGTACATTATGGTTTCAATAGAGGTTCAAAAGATGTTCGTGCATTATTATGGAATTTCATGAACGGGTAAAATTCTGCCGGTGCTACATTACAAGCAATTGCTTTTGATGTTGGCAGATAAAGAACTTCAGAGCTAGCCAAGTTTTAAATCACTCACTTTAAACCATGTTAGAGGCTGCCTACGGGCAACAAGAGATCCCCGTGCCCACTCAACTGAGGAGCTCCCACTCAGAGAATGAAGACTCAAGGCTTCTCCTTTGAGACCAACCTGTACAAGCACCACAGAAAAGTAGAGTAAAAAAATAGCCACTTCATATTGCACAAACAAAGGAAAATGGCAACATTGAAATTTACTACACACTTTGTAAGACCACTTCTGCCATGTCAGGTCTCTTCGTCCTCCATTGAGACCAGTCAATGTAACAGGGCCGAGAACACCCGCATTCCATCTCTCAAAATGTGGACCAACATTCTGAAATCATAAATAGAAAGTGGCATAAAGAAATTAGATTTGACCTTCTGCAATGTTTCCAGTTATCAAATGAAACACTCTGGAGCCAGCTTGGAAAGAAAGGAAGGATACCGGAAGGCCAATTGCAACACTTAGGAAGAAATCTGGTTGATGCCAGCTCTCAGCCTAACTCCTTGACTGAAGGTTAGTTTTGGGAATTCCAAACTTCCATAAGAGGTTCCTGCCAGAAACAGGGAAGCAACTTATTGATCTAAAGCTGGGTCAACTCAATTTAGAAGAGTTATAATTAAAAGAAAAATAAAGTTCTATTTTATTTTATTTTTATTTTTACATATGAAAAGGTGGCAATAGCTTAAAGTCCCTTTTTCAGCTTTACTAGTCTATCAATATAAAAGGCCCGTATCTTAGTAACAAACCTGCAGGTTGCCCATTGACGAATACATGCAATGCATGACCAGCAGATTGAACAGTAAGAGTGGGATAGTTTCCACTTCTCAAGAACTGTTCGTTGGAGTCAATCTTGACACTGCAAGAGAAAAGACATTACACGTAAGCAATTTGAAAAATCAACATACCGACTTATGGTGGCTTACAATTAGAGAAATCTCTTTTGTTAAATAATCTAGTTTATCCTGCACTTACTCGGTCATGTACCACAAGTAGTCAGAAGCATCTCTTGTAGCACTGATCTGCTCTAATAACCCTTTGAGGTAAATGAAGTGTCGGCAGAAGCAGCTGTCTCTTCATTGTATGACTGCCAAAACATTGCTCCATGAAGAGGAACAGGTGACATCTTCATGCGTGCTCTTTGTGCTCCAACCTGCATAGGCCAGAAAAATTAATCACTGATCTGGATCGAACCTTGTTTCTCTTTTACTTATTAAGGTCTTGAGGGAGCTAAAGTTTCCAAGCAAGATCACCATATCATATATGTCAAAAATAATTATTTATTGCTATGAACATGTCGTCACTATAAAATTCTTTCTTCCATGAAAGAAATTTTTGGATGTTTATGATCTTCATTATATTCTCTTTTTCTTTTAAAATTCACCATGTGTTGATTCAATACACTTGTTGGAGAAAAAACCAACATGTGGTATTTTATAATTGTATTATCTAGTTGAATCAGTATTTGGTTGCATCTATTTGAAATGACTAGGTACCATAATGTTCAGAAAACTATAGGGTGGCAACAAAAAAGAAAGTAATATTAGAATAAGGATCTTCTCACCCGTGCTGTGTTATATACGGTGTTCTTGCAGTCAGGGAGTATACTGATGGACCATGGAGGAAGATCATAGTGCCTATTCCAGAAAGAAACTTTGGCATATGATCTTGGGTTATAATTTGTGAGAAAAGCAGCACATCCAGACTTGGATCTGAATACATGAGCCTGCATTCAAGCAACAGAGATAAGAACAAGTATTTTCAAAAATCTTGAAGCTAGCAGGGTTAAATAGGCTTGAACCAACCTCTTCATAATAGCCAAGTTTTGTCACAGTTGGTTGTGCCGATACCAAGCGGTTCACAAAGTTTTATTGCCCTATGCAAATCTTTGAGATGGCCCCATTTAGGTTCCCTTACTAAGCCTGGAAAAAATAATAGCAAGCATCTTTGAGAAATGAATGTAAATTTATACACATTTTTGCCATGTAAAATCATGATAGAGACAGGGAAAGTTAAAATTGTCCTGCTCTGACTTAAAAAAATATAATTGAAGAAAACCAGAGATAGTCAATGAATGGTACACCATTGATAATGTAAATGTTAAACTAGTTATTGCTTGTCATAAGCATGCTAACAAACTGCAATCACTTTCATCCTTTATATGAAAATGCAATACCTAATTGAAGAACTCTTTTAAGCTGTTGCTTTCAACTTCATGATTTTAAATAATTTGATTAACAGCAATATCTTTATGAAACAGGGTGTTGACACGTGTCGTTTATAAAGATTGTCACTATGAACAAGAGAAGGTACCTAAAAATCTCTCTTGCTTTTCTTCTAGAACCAACATACTGAATGCACCATTTTATGTCTCATAATACCAAGAATTCCATGCTTAATCCATCATGGAAAAAAATCAACCTAATGAAAACTTGTTAACTCATTAATTATCACTTGCATGGTGAAAACATAAATTTTATCCTCCTCACTTTGCGTCCAAGTACCCCAATGTACTGCATGCATTAATCTTGTGCAGACAATTTATTTATATCTCTAGGCTGCTAAGAAAGAACATGAACTTTGAAAACAGAAACAAAACCCAATATGCTTTACTAACCATACTCATCGATCGGAGCATCATAATCATAGCTAGTGGCAATGAATGGACCCCCTGCAGTTCGTCCAAAATTTGTTCCTCCATGGTACTAAACACAAAAAATAAAAATTAAATCTCAATTTTCCCAACAAAATAATAATGCGGGAAAGTTTAATGAACAATTCAATCACCATGTAATAATTAATGAATGATCCACCCTTTTGTATGAACCTAGCAACAGAGAAAGCAAGGTCTTCTACCGGTCGGCTTGGAACTGGACCTCCAAATTTGGTGTACCTAAATATAAACAATGAGTGAACAATTGAAAAACACCATAAAGTTCAAACTATGACAAGTACAGGGCAATATAACAGAATGACGGTTTATTTACCATCCAGTCCATGCTTCTGTCCACATCTTCGGTTTGAAAGCCTTGTTTGGCGAAAAGTAGTCACAGTAAAAGCCATTGCAAGTGTTAATCTGTTTAATGAAAACAAATCTAAGAATTGAATAAAACAGGCTTCTAAAAGTATAATATAGTTCCTTTTCATTAGTAAATGATGCAGTGTGTAACTTTTGCATAGCTGGGTCAGAAATAAGATCACTTTCTATAATTTAGGTAGAAAATTAAAACGAATGAAAGCATGATGCTTGAGATTAATTGTCTAAAATCTAATATTACAAAATGCCCCGAGGGGAATGAAACGAAAAAAGGTAAACTAAAGTGAACATATAGAACTCAAAAGAAGCATAACTGAGCCATGTGCAATGAGGACTAATCAGTAATAGCACCCAAGGGAAGAATGAAGACGACACACTGAGCAGTAGCAACCCCACCAATGTCTTGTTGAAAATACAGGACAACCAAGACCCAACACGAGAATATGGAATGTCAAAGGAAAATTAAACAGATAAAGCTAAAATATTAGATAAATTTTGAGCTAGCTCACAATTGGATCGGGGCATCATCTTGCTTGCACATGACCCACGGGACACCAGTTTTTTGGCTCAACGCCATGTTAGCAGCCCATTTTGTGTAAGCTCGACCAGAAGCACCAGATTCATACTCCATGGGACCATATTCATTTTCAATCTACCAAACACATGGACAAATTAAGTTACTCAGTAAAATATCATAATGTGCAATATATGGAGTAAACCAATGTTTATCTTCTACCGAAAGATAGATTTCTTAGCTGGGATAGAATTATTGGTCCACCTTGGGACTCGTATAATCCCTCTGCTTTCATCATATTGACAATTTTTGTTGTGAACTTTTGCATGTAATACTTGCAAATGGAACACGAAGAGAAGTTTAGATAACCGAAAATAGAATAATCAAGACAAGATGGTTATGTATTTATTTATTTATTTTTGGCTATCAGACAAGATGATTAATTATACCACAAATACAGCTAAGGAAATACTTTTAACATTTGCAACATACGAGTATTGTGTTTATGTGTCAGCAGCTACTTATAACAGAGGATGCCATATTTATGAATCACTTGGCAGTCCCATGGCCTCCTCCGTTGTTGAGAAATACTCATTGCATTAACTTCTAAAACCATCTCAACAGTTAAAATGATAGACTGGACAATCTGTTAATAGGATCATTATATTTTCTCTTATTTATACAAAGTGATATTTGTACATCCTTAATTTCTTTTTTATTCCCTAAATGAAGTTACAAATTACAAAATGGAAATGAAGAGTGAATTCTAATTAAAGAAAGAAAGGAAGAAAATGGGCTAACCTTAAAAGGTCCATTATCTGTTCTAAAGCTGATTCCAGGCACATATTTGAGCCAAACAGGAAATCCCCTGAAACATTAAACATAACAATCCATCAAATACTTCAAAATAAAGGCAAAATCCCAATAGCAATTAGAAACTCTTCACAATTAAGTGAATTTAAAGAAGTTTGAATTATTACCCAAAATTCCATTCAGCACAAACATAGGGACCAATCCTAAGATGGACATAGAGACCTGCTTGTTTGACCAACTTGACAAATCTTACCAAATCATAGTTTTCTCCGAAATAGTACTGCAATCATTAAAAATTGTCAGAAATTGCTACTTGTGCAGAGAATAATGATAACAATAAATACTAAAAAGGGCATAAAAAGAAGGAAAAAAAATTCTTTTTTGGTTTACTTTGCCAAGTGAAGGCTCATGTCCATTCCAAAAAACATATGTTTGAATCACATCCAATCCTCCTTCTTTTGCCTTCTTAATAAGATCTGGCCACATCTGTAGATACCAAAAAAAAAAAAATTGAAGGAATAAATACATAAGTTCCAATAAATTTCCAGCATGTAAAAAAAATAAAAAAATAAAAAAATAGAGCTTCTCTGTTAGCAGTAAAAAGTTTGTAACATCCTAAAACATGTGAAAATTTGACATAAAACCTGACATTGACACTTATCACACTTGCTTAAACTGTTAAACAATATTAGCTTTATTCCAACTGAAAAAATATAACACTACAATTTTTATTTTTTACAAAATTATTGAGTACAATATATTAGTACAGCCTAATTTCACTAGCATGCAAATACACAATGCTGTATAAGAAAATAATAACTTCACACAACATAAAAAACAGTTAGTGCTTCATACAACAAAACAAAAATAATATAACACATTTTTTATTAAAAAATTTTTGAATTTACCTCAGGGGTACTTCTGGGATAATGAATGGACCCAGAAAGAAGAATCCTTCTTTTCCCATTAATAATAATAGCCTTATTATCATAAGAAACAGATGCTTCAACTTCAACAGATAAAGCCCAGATACACACAACCAAGAACACTGCTGCATTCCACATTAAAAATCTAGGACCCATTTCATCAAATGTACTAAAGAACCAAGCTTTTCACACAAAGCAATGACCTTTAATGGAAATGAAAGTTTTCAACTTTCTTCCAACAAAAAAAAAAAAAAAAATTTATGAACTTTAAATTTTTTTTTCTTTTTTGCTTTTTGTCCTTTTGGGATTATTGAAATAGTATATAGTTCGTTTATTCTAAGTTTGTAAGGCAAAGAAAAGAAAGGTTTAAGAAAGGGTGTATTGATAGGACAACAACAGTGGAAGAAAGAAAGAAAGAAGAGGTTTTGGTTTTGTAATGTTTTTAATTATGTTTTTGTGTGTGGTTTTTTTGTGTAGCAGAATGTAATGTGGCTTGGCCCAAAAAAAAAAAGGCAGAATGTAAGTGAAATGTGGAAGTTGGTTTTTTTTTTTTTTTTTTTCCTTTTTTTAGGAAGGAAAATGAGAGTCAGAGAGAGAGAGGGAGAGGGAGAGAGGGGAGGTTTTCTGATGAAATGAATGCTATGGTTTGGAAGGTGATTTTATAAAGGAAGAGAGGAGGCTCACAGAGGGACTGAAAAAGAAGTGGGACCTATTTAAAAAAAGGTCCCCCCAAAAAAATTTTTTTTCCCCTTCTTCAAATAGAGGTGGAGCTTCATCCACTTCAATTGGGTGTGCTTTTTTTTTTTTTTTTTAATGATGGTAATTTTTTATTCACATTTTTTTTTTTTTTTTTGTGAATTTGAATATGGATAGGAGTCATGAATATTATATGACAATTCATTGGCATGTATTTGTAATAAGGTATTTATGTACTTTTTCTAAATAGTGTAGCAGGCTGGATTATTTTTGTGTGCAAAATCATAACATTGCAATTATTTTTTTTTTAATATAATTAATATTAGTAAACAAAAAGGTTTTTTTTTTCCTTTATACTTTTAGCAAATGTTTCCACATCCATCATTACTTCATTTTTATTTCGTTTTACTTGAAACCGGTATGAAGTGTCAAAATTTCTAAATCTGAATGAGTATACCACGGTTTAAGCAGAAGAAAATGTTTAAATTTGTCATTATACTCCATCTTCTAGATGTTTATATGAATAGATGTTGCAATGCTATATGATCCTAATCATGATTTAGCATGCATAGTTCCATTAACGAAGACTCATTAAGAAATTTAAAAAAATGATAAATTAGCATGATTTAATTACTTTAAATTGTAGATATAAAATTAAGTAAAATATTTATTGTTTCTATCAATTAAATATATTACCTTTTTTTTCAAAAAAAGAGTTAAAATTTAAAGCAGTAAAAATCTCTTGAAGCACTCTATGGACTATGGGTAATGACTAATAATACAAAAAGAAATTAAAAACGTAGTGATAAAAAAAAAACAATGAAATATGTTTTTCTTTTTAGTGTATTTTGAATACGATAAAAAAATTGTTGCAAAATTTTCATTAACTCAAAATTAAATATATATATTATAACTTGGAGACATTCAATAAGTCAGCTTGCTTTGGGATGTTTGGATTGTTTGATTTTTATTATATTATATTTATATCAGAATTAAATATGTAATTTATCTGTATTATATTTATTTGGTCTATTTATGAGTAAAATTACTCGTGTTTCATTGATATTTATTTTTATGATAAATATTTGTTTAAAAAACATAAAAATATAACGTTAAAATAATTTGGATACGAGAAAACAAACCGACGCATTTATATCATATGTATTTTGTTTGTATTCCCATTTTAACTATTTTGCTGGAGAAGTGCGTTACCATTTGTACTGTATAGCGCAGAACAAAGATTCCCTATGCTCGATGCTCAATCCCAAAATGGTCGGTTCCTAACTTCCCAATCTATCCTCACTTATCTTATGCATGTATTTTGGTAATTGGGAAATCATTAATACATGCTTCATCTCATAACATACATTACATCTAAACTCTTAAAAATAGTAGCTTTAAAAATTATACATATTTTATCGCTCAAACCATAATTAAAATCTTAAAATCAACCATATTAAGATCCTTTTAGCTGTAATTTTAAGGCTTTGATAATGATTTGAATCACGTGTTACTTTAGAGTTATAACTAGAATATATACAAATCAATTTGTCAAAAAACTATTCAAGTTTGCTTCATAATATTTAGTTCAACTACATTGCAAATCTAATTGAACTCGGATCTGACCGACTTAAAATACCACCTCAAATTAATTTTTGAGTTACAAAACTCAATCGAGCTTACATATATATAATTTAAATTTAAATTTATTATTATACTATCTCAACCTGACTCGTGGCATTAAGTTTGTTGTGTGCTTTATGCTTGCCCTACCTGCCTAGGTTAATAATTTGGAGACGGATTTGGTATTGGCGAACGTGAATTTCACTTTAGATTGTTATGGGGCTTTATCTTGGTGAGGTCCGAGTCGCCCGACAGTCACAAGCACGCCCTAGAAAGCGTGTAGATACGTGCTTAGGTTTGTTTTTGTTGTATTGTTTTGAACGAAAAGTGACAAGTGAATGGTCACGGACTAATACATAAAAAAAGTAAAACTATATAAAGGTGTTGGTGTTGTGCATTTATATTTAATTTATATGAATGGCATGACAAAAGGCTATAGGTAGTTAGTTATACTTTTTTTTCTATGATTAGCAATACTTGTATTAAAATCTAGCAAATATTTGGTAATAACGTAAAGGCTATTCCAATTCTATGATCTTCCCACTTTTTGATTGAATTTAAGTGAGTAACTCTTAACAAATTGAAACGTTTTTAATGGTTTGATGTTTTAGATGGAATTGTTTCAAATACCATTTATTTCAATTCCAACCGTTTTAAAAAATTAAGAAAAATATGAAATTTATTATCAAAGCTTCGAAAAGAAATTCAATCTGGTATCTAAATTTTGAAATGTTCAATTTGACAACAAGTGTAACATTGCATAGATATATATAATAATAGAAACAAGAGTTAAATATGAAAAATTCTCAAAATAAGTCCATTTTACTATTTGTAACTCCTTTTCTAAATTTTTTGTTAGGTCTTCAACATTATATAATGAGTAAGGAGAAAAGACATAAATTAAAAAACAATAAAATATCAAACAAACCTATTAACTGCTCTTTATTTCCACTTGTGATGCCACCTTAACTCACATCACATAAAAATTAATATTACAAAACCCATAAGCCCTATGTTTTAGTTCAACAAAAAAAAAAAGGGGGCATGGAAATTTAGATTTGACTATATGAATTAGCGATAAGAATTAATAAGGTCAAGTCAATGATACAAAATAAGGAGAAAATTTGGTATAGTAAGCTAGATATATGAATATATCATTTTTCTTAGACAAATTTATTCGCTTTAAGACCCCTATCAAATAGACATTAGATAATTTTTCCTCATTTGGTACATTTGAAACATAAGAGATCTAGGGTTTTAACATAGATTGATGCTAATTTTATCTTTTTAAACAACAATAAGACTGATGCTTCTCCTGGTTTGATACAAGATCTAGGTCTCTTGTGCAATCATGGCATTACAACCATGAAACATGAAAAACCAAATGTAACAGCTCACTCAACCTCCTACTCAATGTGGATTGAAATTCTTGGTGGTAACGGTCCCGGTTTGGTTAATGTTTGGTACAGGCTAACAAACTAATGAGTTGTGCAGAGGAGGTTGGAACTTGGAAGGGATGACTTCTAAAATTAGGACGGTTTATTTCCCAAAAAAAAAAAAATATATATATATATATATATTTTAAGTATATTCATTTATTTTAATTTTTTTTTTTTTAAGATTGTTATAAATAAGTTTTATTAAGTTCAAAAGCAATTCTCTTAAAAAGATCCCAAACAGTAATGACTTTTAGTCACAATAGATTAATAATTCTATTTGGATTATCTGATTTTCATCTGTATCTGTATATGTATCTTATCTATATCTGGTTCCTTTGATTTGTTTATAAGAAAATATGTATGTTTTTTATCTTTATTTGTTTTTTAGAAAAAAAGTCTTATTCAAACAAACATCAAACCGATCCTAAACTAATGGAAAACCAACAAAACAAACAGACCTATACGGCCTAGATAGAGATTTATGTAATGATTGGGGATTTTGAAATATTAAATGAAAAAAGGAATTTATTCCACTTTTTAAAAATAAAACTCTATTTTTAGTTGACATTTTCCATAATAAATTATTACCATCAATTATTGATCATGATTTTTTGCCTTCTATCGTTAATAGCTGCTAGAATACAATAAGAAATATTGTTATACATTTTCCTAGAAAATCTTCACGACTTTAAGTTGATCCATCTATGTATTTTTTCATTACATTTAAATATAATAAAAATGATATTTATTGGGTAAACAAAAGTCCTTTTGCTTCGGAAACTTTATTTTTTAAGAACTAATATAGCTACTGCAAAGAAGAAAAAGAAAGGGAAATAAAAGTAAAGGAAAATTCAATAGGTCTGTCATCATTGCATGATTTATACTATACCTAACTGTAATCAAATCATTAAAATAATTAATATTTTTTTATTATATTATTTTAACAGTTAGATTTATAGTAAGAGGTCTTATTGATGCGATCATAAAAGCTTGTTTGGCATGAAAATACCTTTTGAGATCTCCAAAATTATTGTCGCAGTGGTAAAAGAATATGTAAGTTTACTTCCTTTTATGCTGCATTGATAATCAGCTTACAAATCGTAACTTTACAATCAATATTTTGAAGTTTTGTTATTGCTTTTCTTTTTCTTTTTTCTTTTTTCTTTTTCTTTTTGGCCGTTTATTATTGTTTAGTTTAACTAAAACCTCTTTTGGCATTTAAAGTGCCAAAGGGCAAAAGCAAGCAATTTAGCACTAAACCATCTTTAATCCCACATATTTCGTTTAGAGTCATTAAATGGCACATCAACATCTTAAGAACTCTCATTTCTAATAAACTTTCAACTTTATCCTAAGAATATTAAAAATTATATTTTAATATTTTTTATATATTTAAGGAACCCATATAATAAAAAGTATATACAAACAAATATTAAAAATTAAATAAAATCATGTATATTAACAAGGACCCCAATGTTTTTCCGAACCAGGCTTTTAACACTTGAGGCGTGGTCCTTTGCCAATAAAAGGCGTGTCAAGCACCCGCATTAAACTTGCTCTAAATTGCATGACATAAATTGAAAAAATTAGAGTTGTACTTGAAATTGATAGTAGCATCTAGATGTCATCATGAGTCGATTCAGGTCAAGAGCAAGACACGAATCGTCAGTTTCCAATCCCAGAAAATGGTGGAATTAGCAGCAGATCTGTGGAAGCCAGTTAAGTTCCCACGATTCGGCTTCAGTTCCTTTGGAACCAAGAACCATGAAATAAAAAAAAATTAAATAATTTACTTAATTTAAGTAAAAAAAAAATGCAAACAAACTATAACTTAAAATAACATTGAGCCTAACAATAATTGTTTATAGCTCATTAGTTAAAAGAAATTTCATGGTTATGCATTTATTAATATCCAATCAATTGCATTTTTTTAGTTGTCATGTTAACCATATGATACTATAAAATATTTAAGATATAAATAAGCTCCAACAATACAAAAACAAGTCACGTATTGTTAAGAAAGAAAGATCCACTTTGATTAGAAGTTTATTTAAACTCAACAACTCATGGTTTTAAATATACTTATTACTTGTGTTGTTAATAACAACATATTAAATCTCATGAATATGAAATAAATTTTTGTTAGTTACATTAAAATCGTTTTAAATATTTGTTTTTTTAATTGTAATTTTTTTATAATTTTTTTCTTTTTTCCTTTCTTTCTCTCTTCTTTTTTTTATTATTGTTTATTGTTGTGGTGTAGAATCGGGAACCTCCAGTTCTCTAGCTGGTTTTTGAATCAGTGGGTCTAAAATCATTGGATTAGGTGGTTTTGGGGTGGAATAATAAGGACCTGCTAGAATCGGCGATTTCTTATCCTATGCAGACTTGCCATTCCTAAGTTGATTTCCGATTCGGAATTGACATGTGATGATGTTTAAGCATGTCAAAACCAAAATAAAAGAAAAATATTTTCTTTACATAAAATACTATTGAGGCTCGTTTCTATTAATTTAGCTTTCAAAATAATTATATATGACTATAGTAATCTTGAGAATTTATGGTTTGTGATGATTTTTCTATATAAGTAATGGTAGAAGATAATATAACAATAAATTATAAGGGTTTGTATAGATGATCTATTTTTTATTTATATTTATATTTATATATAATATGTATCTATATCTTATCTATATATGGTTTGTTTGATTTGTTTATAAATAAAAATATTTATTTTTTATTTATATATATTTCTTAATAAATAACCTTTTTGAAAACATCTATATTGCGTTTGCATAATGACAGAACAAATGGACCCTTAATATGAAAAATATCAATAAAATGTAGACAAATGGATATCAAAATTAGATAAAGGAAAATTCTATTTTTCACTGATATTTTTCGTTGTCAGTGCCAATCAGTATCAATATTTAAGTTGCTATCATTACCTTTCATCCACTGCCACGGCTTACTATTAAAACCATTAATATATGAAAATTTTTAAGATTGCTAGGATAATATCTCTTACGATTTTAAAGTATTGATTGAAAAAAAAAATGATAAAAGAGAGAGAAAGAGAAAGAAATATTTTCTACAATCAAAACACACCCATGATCTACACGATGTGATTGAATGTAACTGTAAAGATTTCCAAATTTCATAAAGAGAATCACATGGTGAAAAGGACATAAAGACTGAAGAGTCTTATGTATTTCACCAACAAAGTCACACAAGCGAAGAAGACATTGAGATGGACTCCGTAAACGAGCAGAATCGAATTAAGTTTTTAAAAGTTTGAGTTTAATTTGTTTAAAATTTAGTAAGTTCGAGCTCGAGCCGAGCTTTGTAAAGAACCTAAAATTAAGGCTTGAGCTGGACTTATTTAGATAACTCATTTTTCAATTTTTAAAACCTAAAATGTGATATATAAGTATTGCTATACTTTATATACATAATTATTAAATAGAAATTAGTTTTGTTGTTTTTATTATATAATTATAGATAATATATCATGCATAAAAAAATTTATAAATCTGTTAATGAGCTTATCAACAAGTCTAGTTGCGAGTCTATTCACGAGCCTAAACGAGCTTGTTCATAAGTCGGCTTATAAGCCTTAATCAAAGCTTGAGCTTGGCTCGTTTAGATAAACGAGCTTTACTTTAGGCTCGGGCTCAACTAATTTACTAATCGAGCTTGAGCCAAGCTAAACTTGAAGCGAGCCAAGCTCAAATAGCTCATGAATAGCTCGGTTCATTTACAGCCCTAATTCTATGCATTAAAAATCGATTGGACACAATAATAGCTAAACTCTATACCCTAAAACCCCAACCTTATTAATAAAGATATACCAGGACTTTATATATAATTTTTTTTTAAAGTAGAAGTTTAAATCTACATGTGATATTTCATAAATGCTCAATGAAGTTGTTATAGTAAGTTTTTAAAAGTTAATAACTTTCAACAATGTTTCATTTTTTTCCTTCATCAAACTATAGTTTTTTATAATATATACAGAAGGAAAATCCAACGATTCCATCCTTGTTGGAAATTAAAGCATTGAATTAATTTATAAAATTCTGTAAAATATACATGTAGCCCCATGTGCAAAATGAAACAATTCACAAAATTTTGCACAAAGTAAAGATGAATTAAACATATAAAACGATAAATACTGATGAATTATTAATTCATTTATATTCTTAACTATTTAAAATAACCTCTTATTTGATTCAAATGTTGATTTTCCTTTCTAAAATCATTTGAAATGTTAAAACCTTATTTAAAATTATCACCAACAAAATTTTTTCTTTCGTGAATATATTCACAACCATCCTATAAATGTAGTCTAAGGTAGCAAATCATTCCTTCTTTTAATAATGAGAAGTCCAAATCTCATAACCACTAAACTCAATGACGCATAATAAGTTTGGATATTTAAATTTAATTACGAGGAAAAGGACGTTTTGTACTAATCATAATATATAAATCCTTGATGAGATATAATTACAAAATTTGAGAAGCTTCCAAATGCAGAAATTAAAAAGGAATACATGGATTACTTGCCGGTGGGAGGAAGAGAAAGAAAGAGAAGAGAGAGGAGAGAGATTGATTTGGTGGAGTCCATTTGGAGAAATTCTGTTGCAAGTCCCATACACGAAGCAAAAGCAATTGACAAAAGATTGCATTTACATGCAATTGCACTAGTTTCTTCCTCCACTACTTACCAATGGATGATTGCAAAACCCACAATCTTCACCTACCTCTCTCAACTTCTAAGTTTGCCACCAAACCCAAAGCAAATGTAATTAAATAATAAAATTACAACGTTTGTTAGTGGTATTAAATCTAATGATAATATATAGAAAGATAGTTCAATTTTAGCAAAACATGTACTTAAGTACGTAAATTTTGAAATTAATCAATTTAATACTTAAACTTTAAAACTTTTCAATTTTTGTACTTGAAAATTTTTTAAATTAATCAATTTGATACCTAAAAGAACTTGATAGATATACTATTGGTTTGCACGAAAGGTTTTTTGAGGTATTAAATTAATTAATTTTGAAATTCAAGTATTAAATTGATCAATTTCAAAGTTTATGTACTTAATTGCATATTTTGTCAAAATTTAGATACCATTCGTGATATTAACCCTATATATAATTATACATATGGTGATTGAATAGAGAAATCAAGCAAATAGCATGGCAAATTAAAAGTTAAAATACTTGAGTCGAGATTTGTAGGAAATATAATATCTCTTATCCTATTATCTCATGGAAATTGAATTAGATCCTTTAACAATTTAAATTATTAAGAAACAAGAAACACCTATCTTTATAGGCTATATTTTATATACATGGGTCTAATAGATTTTATAAAATCTAATTTTGCATTGGATTATGGACATTTGCATATATAGAAAATATTTTGACAAAAAATGGCTTTCAGTTTCTTTAAATTTTAAGAATCAGCAAGATAGATTACATGAGAAGGTCAAAATGTTTTGGAATAAATTCATTTGAGGTCACAACGTTAAGGGAGCAAATTCATTTTAGATCACAATGTTTCGAGTATTTAAAACAATGTCACGATATTTAGAGAAGTCGTTCAATTAAGACCATTATTGGCATATGTCATGATGTACTAGATTTTTTAAGTTTTAATTTTAAATATTTTTTTTGTTGATACATGTTAATGGTGATCTCAATTGAACTACTTTGTTAAAACACTATGATACCTTTTTAACCACTCAAAACTAGAGTTGTAAACGAGTCGAGTTGATACAGTAATAAACTCGAACTCGACTTGAATAAAAACTAGAAACTCGAAGCTTGAACTCGAACTCAATCAGGCTTTGATTTTTAAGCTCAAACTCGACTCGATTTAATACTCGATAAACTCCAAATTGACTCGATTAAGCTCGATTATTCTTTTAAATATTGATTTAATTATAAAAAGCATATAATACTCGATAAACTTGAACACGACTCAACTCGATTTAATACTCAATTAAGCTCACAAGCTTACCCAGTTAAATATTTTAAAACTCGAACTTGGTAGCTACTCGAGTTGCTTGAACTTGAGCTTAACTCGGTAATAAGCAAGTTGAATTTGAGTAACTCGCGAGTTGTCTCGACTCACTTATAGCCCCATTCAAAACGTTATAATCTAAAATGAACTTATTGTTAAACATTGTGAATTTCTAGTATCATTTATCAAAATTAGCATTACCAGATATTTGAATTTTAAATTTGTAGAAGCCACAATTTTACATTTTACTATATTTACCATGATAAATATAAAGTGGATCCTATAGAATTTTATTCCACTTAAAAAAGAAAAAAAGAAGATCGAATAAATATATTAATTATAAAACAAGCTTTCTTCTCGTCATTCATATTATCACGATTGCCATTTCATATATGAATAAATTTGTAATAAATAGGATCTTCAACCATTGTATAGTGCAACTTATAATTGATTGTTATACTAATAGAAAAAGTAATAAAAGACATGAAAATATTATCTATGTAATTAATATATGTACGTAGATTTATTTAAATTATTGGATCTCTTTATGTCTTATCTTTAAATTGGGTTGAAACAGCTCTTCAGTTCATTTTCTAATCGGAGGACGACTTTAATACCATTTGTGAACTGTGATAGCAGAAACTAACCGGCAATTATGGCTTTATAAACCCTAATCTCTCCTATAATTAATTTACAGCTTTTATTTTATAGGCACTACAGATGTTGAAAATGCCATATTTTTTATGAGAATTTCATATAAGTTTAGCTCTGGACACTTTTGATTATGTATAGTAATGAATTTTTTTTTTTTTTTTTTCCTTTTGAATCCGTTTTCATGTCCAAGCAAGTACCATAAACCATATACGGCCTATATTAGGAGGATGGGCAAGACCCTACGTCCACATTAGGACATTAGGGTTGTTTGACTACACGGAGCCAAGGACCACCTGAATTAGTAATAATATAAACATCTACAGGGGACTTGCTGTACATCTCGAGATAAAGACAAATCAAGTATATGTATTTTAACTTTTTATACCCTAGTGTCTTATTTTTATATTTTGATAATTTGTTAAATAATATTCGATGAATGCTTATTATGATGATAGAATAATGGTAAGTATTTGATCAAAAATTTTCAAAATCTAAAAATATGATGTTAATCTAGCAAATAATAATTATCATAAATTAAAAGTATAATATTTGACTTGTTGTTATCATGTCTTCAAAATAAATATTCGTTGGATATTATTTAACAAAGGTATTGGATTGTACATATTTTAAAAGTATAAGTATTAATTTATCAAAATTTAAATATAAGATATTAAATTATCAAAAATTAAAAATATAAGTACTTGCTTTACCATTATCGCATACATCTCTAGTCCCGATATCATTTTTATTCTTATACTCTGATATGAAATTGAAAAATTCCCATAAATTTCATTTGTTTACTTTTACAAGTAATGAGCTCCTGTAAGTCGACAACATCCATACTTTCATATTTAATTTTAAGCACTTATAATCAAACCAAAACAATTCATAATATAATATCATAATACATTATTATTTTCATATTATGGTGGGGGCAAGGGTGCCGGTATTGGAGGTCTCGTCTTGTCCTGTCCTATTCTCCGGCACTAAAGGGCATCGTTTACAGCTAATACATTTGAAAAACTTGACAACCACAATTGACTTCTAAACCTGTCATGCTGGACCTTTTGTGGGTCCATTTCATTATTATTGTTATTATATTTTTCAACGATTTATTACCTTCGTTGCAACCTTCTTAATAAAATCACGTTTCCTTAGGAGCAACTTCCTGTCGTCTTCTTCTTCTTCTTCTTCATTACTTTTTAAATTGAGAAAAATTCTTTATAATTTTTTTTAATCTTATGGGATCCCATAAGAATTGGCTATTTTCATTAGGGCCTATTTTTCATTTAAAAACTAAACTTGATCGATGAAAATTTGATATTTTTATTTATAAATTGATTAAATAGATTTGATACAAATAAAAATTCAATAATCCAAACAAATACTTAATTATATGATAGTACCGATTTATGGGTTAGTTTGTTTCAGTTCACATACTTGCTACTATATCAATATCTACATTTATATATATTTTTAAAAATCTTTTTACTATATTTAAATTCTTTTAAGATTATTTACATGTTAAGTGTATATTTTATATTTATACAGAAGTAACATAATAAGACTAAGGTTTGGACGCGACTTATAAAAACTAGTTCTGACGATCCAAACTAGGTTCATTTAATTTGGCTTAAATATTTATGAAAGAAATATCTTAATTTTTCATTTTTTTTGTATCAATTATCAAAATATTACCATCTGCATATTTCAATCAATACTTTTTTTCCGTAGCTATATATGGCTTATTGGTCAAGTATAATAAGACTTCCTCAAGTTTGTTTAATGTATATTTAAATCCCTTAAATAAATGTTTAGATTCCCAAATCTTTTTATAGGAATTGCTGTTAGACCCAAGTTTACAAATTTGCCTTTTGTTTTTATTATAAAAAAAAGTGCAAAGTTACAAAAAAGAAAAGGAAAATAATAGTAACAAATAATCAAAATGATAAAATGGAATATAGTATAATTATGATTATGAAAAATGAAAAATTATAAATTTGGAAGAATGAAAAGAAAAAAAAAGAGAAGATATTAGAAAACCTATGAAGGCCAACCAACCATCGAAGGGTATGTCTTCACTATGTACCTCGACAGGGTTTCTTATTCTTCTCCTTCTTCTTTTTTAATTCTCTTTTAATCTTAATGTTCTTTGATTAAGTTTTTTGTTCTTTCAATGATATTATCATTTTTCAAAAATTTATTATGCTTGAATGTATCCTCTAAACTTTTTTAGCCTTTTATAAGAAATTATATTATTCAAAGTGTTTGCTAATATATGTTTTGTTATTTTATTATGTTATAAAACTTTTAAAAATGAATTAGTCAAGTAAAAGTCTAAAAGTATGCTTTTAAAAAATTTGGATAAGAAAAAAACACTAAACAGTTCATTTAAATAATTAATAACCAGAAAAATACAAGGGCAAATAAATCCATACGGTATCCTTTTGTAATAATCATGACATTATGAGGGTTCGTTTCAGACCAACAGCATTAGCTGTATCCCCTATGAACAAGTGGACATGAAGCCTAATATTGCGCAAGTCCCACTCTGTACCGTTTCGATGCTTATGTTCCTTCAACATGGCCTAATCCAACCTATACCTTTCATAGAACGCATAATGACAACTTTATTTTTTTGTTTAATTCAGAAAATATATACTGGATATTTTCGAACAGTGAATTCCATGCGTTCAAAATTTAACAAACAACACGTATATTTAGATCTGAAAATGAGCTGATTAGAGGCAAGCTTTTCAAAGCTTGAATTCAACTCGTTTAAAACTTATCGAATTTGAATCAAGCTTTTTATCGAGTCTAAAATTTAAGTGCGAGTTTGACCCATTTAGATATTTGACCTTTATATTAAATTTGGGCTTAACTCATTTACAGGTCAAACTTAAGTGGTCCCAATTTTTTATTGAGTCTAAGATTCAAGCTTGGGCTAAACTAATTTAGATAAATAAGCTTTATTTCAAGTTTGAGGACCCGTTTGTTTCAAGATAAATATTTTTTCGGAAAACAGATCTCTTATTTTTTGTTTGTTTTGTGAAAAATGACACTTTAAGTAGAAAACATTTTCCCTTGTAAGGGAAAGTAAGTTTCACTAAAGAGTAAATCTTATTCTTTTTAAGGAAAATGACTTACTCTTTTAAAAATAAAAAGTCATTTTTTGAATTAGCCTTTGCAAGCATTCTAACTTTAGGAATGTGATATTTATTTGATTTTAATCGTAATTAACTAATAAATTATATTTTAAACATGAAAATAATTTAATAAAAAATGAAAATTCATTAAAAATTATAAATATCAACTGATGATTTATAAATAAATATTGTAAAATAATACATTTTATACTTTTACTTTAAATAAATTATTTGGTATAATATACTTATATACTAACTTGCTAATAATTAATTATTTAATATGACAACATGTTACACAGTATTGGTAGGTCAAACACTGAAAAAAAATTTCGACATATTTATGTAAATGCAACTAACACATGAAAAATATTACTTTCAGGAAAATATTTTTATGTAAAACACTTTTCTAAATACAAGACATTTCCTTAAAACAAATAGGGCTTGAGTTTGGTTTGTTTTACGTTTAAACTTCTTTTTCTCATGAAAGACCCAAAAGGTGTTCCATTTTTTTTTTCCTAATTTATGATAAAAATATAAAACTAGTTAACATGACTTTTAGGAATTCTAAATGAAGAATTATTTAAGACGATAAAGAGGTCCTTGAAGAAAGTATATTTTTAACCAGCCGACATGATGTCTAAAATTCTTAATAAGATTATCACAATCATACATCTATTAAAATTGATTAGGATAAAGCATTATATATATATATAATAAATTTGCGTGTGTGTTTGTGTGTGTTTCTAGTAAACCTTGTTGACTTATAAGAACATTGGCTGCGTTTCTTAGGTACATAGGTATGCAAGTGCATTAATGATTAATGATTAATAGCCTCACCTACCTTCCATTTTCATTTAAATGCATGACTCACTAGAGAAGAAAGTACAAGTGATTACATGTATACCTAGATCCACCTAAAAGGAAAGATATCTACATTTATAGCAAAAATGTCAAGAGTTCCAATTAAGATTAAAAAAAATTAGCATTTTTGTGTGCTTAATTTTTGTAAAGCTTTATTCATCCTTTAAAAAAATAATATATATCTAAATACATAACTTTTTTCGCTAGTTTTGGTATTAAAATACTAATTGAGTTTAAGTCAAGTTTAGACATCGATATTATCTTAATTAAAAACAAATGCTAACTTACTTAAAATCAAGTTTAAACGAATTTTGAAATAGAGCTAATTAACATGTGCTTCAGGCTCAAGCTAAATCTCAAAATTTTGAAGTTGAATTGAGCTTCATTTTTTAATTTTCAAGTTAAATTTGAACTCAAACTTCGTACTGTGTCGTTAGAATCGATGTATTCAGAATTCCAACTCAAAGCGTTTACCAAAAAACCCTATCTTTACACAGGTTCAATCTCCTTACATTGCCGAGGTACCGCAGAATGTGCAGCTTCTGAGTTGCATATGACGAGTGATTAATGAGTTCAGATCGATCGTACGAAGCAGAGCAGGGAGTGGACGTCAAGAACAATGCTTCAAAGGGGGGTGACCACAGTCTCGGGGGCAGTGAAAATTTAAACTCTTTAACCGCGATTTTCAACTTGTGGATCCTCATTATATGATTCCATTTTTTATCAAATCAGAATTGATTGTTCAACTTGTACTTAGCTTTACATACACATCAAAATGGAAACGTCAATTCACGTGTCTCTAACACATCTTTGAATAGAAGGTTATTCTAACTTTTAGACAATTCGTTAGAAAGTTTTAAATAAGTCAAATCTACAAATAAAAATCTATCCGAACTCAGTTTTATATGTATTTTTTTAATTCAACTTGTCAATAATTGAATCAAGATGGAGTTGGACGAGTAGTTGATTTAGTGGAGTTCAAGTTTCATAACTTTTAATTAGATGGTATAATTATTTGTTTAAATTGAGTTAAATTACTGGTTGAATGCATGTAGAATTTGGGTTGTGTATAAAATACAATGTATGTGTGTGTATCTGCAGAGGGCTAAATCTGGATTCTGGTATTGTAATCCCATAATGATTGGCATTTGATTTAACCTTTTGGGCTAAGTGACAAGACCTAGAGAGTCAAGTCCATGAAATTTAAATGATTAGGAGAAATTTGACATGATGGGATTTAAAGTAGAGAACATTAACTGGATTAACTTATTCACTCTTAACCTTTCTAAAGTCATACACTTATAGGAGGTTGTATATGGGCCTAAGAGTCTATATAAGAATCTATCAATATAATAATTCATCCTGCTCGTTGATGGTTAATATGATCTAACGACGTCATCAAGAGCTAAACTCCATAAATACCTAAAGCTCCTCCTTATTTGGTAAGATTAGAAATTGAAAGAAACATCATCATGCAGTCAAAATATTCTCACAAAAGATCAAATAGAGCTTAATATGAGGAACATACTACCTCCCTTCTAAGATAGCAATGTTAATGTTTATTAACTCATTTACATATGGTGTATTCAAGCTTCCTAGGACCGTTAATTTGCTTATTTTTTCCATCTTCTCATTTTTAGTTATTTCTTATGTGTGTTTTTTACGTCACTTCTCTAAGACTACTTGTAGCATGAGGCACATGTTGCATGCATGTGACTACAACAATCGGATTCACTCCATTATTTATATTAAATAAACTATGGTTAAACAATCTTAACCTACATAAGCTTAAATTGTTATATGCAAAATTTGAACTCAATTGAATTTTGATAATATGATAAGAACTTGAGATCATTAGTATTGTATATTTTCAATTCGATTCATTTATAACCTATGTGCGACTGTTTGAATCTTGTTCCTAACAAATGTGCAATTTTTATGACAAAAATTATGGTTGATGAAATGCTTAAAACACAATTACTCAGCTTAAATAATTAACTTAGCCGTCCATAGTTTCATCAACGCGTTACTTAGATAGTGGGTTGTAATTGATTATGCGTTTTTATTTTGAAAGTATATAGATATATATTTGATGTAAGCACCTAATGTATTAACTTTGAATGTTATGTCAAACTTTTTTATCACTTAACCTAATTAACTTCTAAGCTATGCAATTTAATAATGCGACTCTACGTTTTTTTCTTTATACATATGGTTAGTTATACCCAAAAATATATAAACGATTTCATATTTATATTATATATATTTTAAGGGGGGAAAAAGGACTCTAAGTATACAAATATGGATTATAATAAATAACGACCTCCTGCCCAAAAAAAGTCATAGTAGATTATATTGATTTATGAGACAACTAGTGTTGTTTGATTAAACTGGATATTTTCTCGGATATATCATAAACCAAGATGATTTTGAAAACTTTATAAAGTTGTATATAAAGAATATTCCATAATGTTTTTAGCAACTTTCATAATGGTAATATAACAATAAAAAATCAAATCTAAGGGGATCATGCCGTATTGATACTTGAATTTTGGTTGATTATTCAATTAACTACTATGTGGTTAAACTTTTCAAGATCATGGGTATGATTGTGTTAACTCCGTTTTAAAATTTTATGTGCATTTATCTTTTTTTTTTTTTTCGTTTGACCAATTATGAGTTACCATAGGTGCTAAATGATTATTTTAGTAAAGATATTTTACTTAAGTAATTGAATGGACAACATGTAAGATAGAGTTGATGCAGCCCTAATTATCAAAAAATGGTATGTGCATTGTTTTCATAAAAAAAAAATTGTTAGGAATATATAATTGTCTATAATTGGTCAAAAATACCAATTAAACAAACAAATCGACATAAAGTTAAGTAACATAAACAATCTCAAAAAATTTAATCAAATATTAAAATTGATGATGTGAAAGTACTGGTTGTTAGATGACTAATTGGCTAAAATTTAACAACCAAATACGACGTTACCTTAACCCTAATCCAATCGCTTAATAATCTTATCAGATTAACCTAAAATCTTTGCGATGATCAGAAACGTATCAATGTGTGCCGGATTACTCATGTTAGGACATGGCAAGGAAATGAGGATCAGAATAACACATTAGCATGTGAATCATAAGACAAGGGTAAGCATGATGGCCAAAAAAAAAAGAAAAAGACAAGGTAAGCATAATCCATACCAATTGTGTCCACCATGCAGACACAAACTACATAACACAAATAATATGCTGAGATTTTTAAAGCCTACGTCCCTACATCCAAAGTCACTCTCAAAACTAGTAAAATGGATGAGTTTGCATATACCATTGGTGTCGGCGTCTAAATTTCTCATTGGATGTAGACACTGCGTGGGTGGGGGCAATGGGTCATCTTCTTTATGCTTCCTCTTAACCCATGTCAATAGTGGCTGTTGTTCCTTCGGAGATTGAGGGGATGACAAAGTGTGAAAAAGTGCATGTGTTTGGGTCACAATGCATGGCCATTTTCTCCCATTTTATAAAAAATCTTGTTCATGTGGTCGATGTTTCGAGTTCAAGCTATTGTTTTTCTTTCTCTTTTTGATATATGCAATTGATTATAGGGTGGATAAAGAACTTTTGAGGTCCATTAGCGAGAATGTGGGGATTTTTTTTTTATTTTAATTAAAATGATAAGCTATCAAATTAGTGTTTTTTATTATGTTAGCGAACATTTTATTTTTGTATTCCATATTTCAAAGCGCATTTTCGCCAATAAAGATTTAAATCCATTGGAGCAATAATCCACCATGTTAAAACTTGTAGGCCTTTGATCTACTGGTTCTAAACCTACAAGACAAAACATGGTTAGTAGGCATCAAAGGTTATTTAACATAGTCACTTCAATGTTTAAATCAATAGGTGTGAAAATAAACCAATAGCAAAATTACAGAAAGTAGGAAAAAAGTGAATCTGACTTATTTGAAATTCGGCTAGAGTATTTATAGTAATAACCTCTCTATTAGTTAGCTAAATACATCAACTTAAATCAGAAAGTTGCTTCCTAATTATTTAAAAACGTGTATCTAAAAAACTTTAGTAAGTGCCTTTTAGATTAGGAAATATTTTAAAGCCTTTCACATCGATCGGAGACATCTAGGAAATTGATCTACTTTCCTGAAAAATTCAAGTGACCATAAAGGACTATAACGAACCTAGCTAGAAGCTACTAAGCCACCAAAGGTAAGGCAACTCAGACCAACATTGTGATTCTTATGCAAGGTCGCCCCTAGGTTCTCATGGGTTTCGAATAGGTCAACCTATCAAGGCTAAATAGATCAGGCCACGAGCTAACAGAATTCCCATGGTCTAAGAGGTTGGATTGGGCTTAAGAAACCCATGACCAAAATTATCTATCAACGCTCAACTTATGTATGGTACATGTAAAATGGCATAATATTGTTCAAATCTAAATGTAATTGGTGTTATGACTCAAGCTTGGAGTGCAAGACAATTTGTAACATCTTTTTGCACACAAGAAAGGTCATATAGGACATACACATAAATTTTCAACCTAGAAAGAGTCTTTGAAGGATAATTACAAAAGTCCAGCAAATAACTTGCCAATCGATAAGCTATATATATATATTGATAAATGTTAAACGATAATTATTTAGATTGAATATTTTGAGCTATATTAATTGATTATGATGATCAATTGGAAGAAATAGGTATTTGATTTGTTAATATTTTGGTTTCAGCGTTTTGAGGTGTCATCAAAGCTAAAGGAAGGAGTTTGATAAATTTTAGCAACTTTTATGAAGCTTTGAAGGAATTTGAAGAAGTTGAAGATAAGACAGGTCATAAGACAATCATTTTAGTGGTTGTCTTCCCCATATTTTGATGGAGTTTAATTAAGTTATAACACAAGTTGTAGCATGACCCCGTTAGAAGTCGTGTTCCTCACAGAAGCAACAAGATGAGAAGAAAGACAACTTGTCTTATAGGTCATGTAAGGCCAAGGAAGACTTTAAGAAATGACGGTGATTGACACAAACACAAACTCGCATTTCGGGTTGTGTATCTATCGATGAAACATAAGCTTAGCACCTATATTAAGCAAATCTTCACATTATTATAAGTAGTTGCCTTGACTCATTCAGAGAAGCTTTGACAATTTTGAGAGATTTCTGGAGAGAAACGACTAGAGGAAATCAAGAACACAAGAAACAATCAAAGATTTTAAGATCGTTAAAATCAAAAAGGTTTTGTCATGATTTTCATAATCTTCTCTATTATTATTCTTGATTATGAGAATTAAGAAGGAGTAACTCTTTCATCTAGACTTAGATAAACCCTCATATTATTATGTAATTGAGCATGTTTTTACATTAATAATTATAGTTTTTCTTAAATCCATTTATATGTGCTTTTATGATTATTCTTGAATTGATATTTTTAATGTATTGATTCTTAAATTGATTTTATATTGGTTGATGGAGAAACCCCTTTTATAAATAAATCTTTATTTAGAGGAATTTGCACGTGATCTAAATATGAAAACGTAAGAAAATTTTTAAAAATTTAATAGGTCTATTATTGCATTTATTTTTATCTTTGGAACGTGCGTTTGTGATTCGAATATAAGAAAATTAGTAAAGAAACGGGCCGACGGTTCTCATCTTTCCTACTGGGACCATATATAAATAAATTTGAAACATCATTACCAATCATATTTCATGTCACTCCAAGTAAATAGTACTAAAGACTACGATATTATTCTATTATGATTCATGAGACTAGTGGTCGTCGTCCGCCCGTGAACGTCATGATGAAATTTGATTTTATCTTAATCCATATGGTGGGCTCTTTACGTGGTCATTGAGGAATGAAATTAGATTTGACGAGATGGTGTCGTCTGTTTGGCCGCCCTGGTAACTCATAAACATTTTCAAATAGTTTTCTTATTAAAAAATAAAAATAGATTAAAAATAAATATTTTTATTTATAAATATATTAAATAAATTAGATACATATACAATACAGATAAAATATAAATACAAATCAGATATAAATATATTTACCGATAGAAATAAGCCATCCACACAGATATTAATCTCAAAAGTCGAAAACATTATTGGTTGAAGAAATATATAAAATTATCTGATTTTTGTCTTGAACGTCTCAAGAAAATTACGCCTTAAATTGACGACGGGGATTGTGCAATACCTTTGTGTCTTTATCATCATGCACATGCACATGCACATGCACTGTTTTACTTGGTGTATGCTGTTTTGTGAAGAATAATAAATTATTTGAATATGATAATAAATAATATAAGAGTGTGAAGAATAATAAATTATTTGAATATGATAATAAATAATATAAGAGAGCATCAGTCGCGTATTCACACTATCCCCTTTACCCATAAAACTATGTTTTAAGACTTAAGAGTAAAATTTTATTGTAAATATATAGAAATTTCCTACTAATAAACGAATCATTTCGCTTAAAGCCACCTAATTAAAGAAGTAACAAAACATTAACTACTCGTTCACTTCTCCTTATAGAATAAGGAAAGAATAGAATTCTAATTCCAAAGAAATTAAATAGGGTTGGAAATGATTATTACAATATTCAAAGATAAAAATAAGTTATTTTTAGAATAAAATATAAAATATCTATAATATTAATTCTCTTTATTATAGATAGAGGATAATTGCATAAATAATATTTTCAAAATATTAGTATTTATGATAAAATTAGAAAAAAAATTATATAATGATAATTCATGAGTATAGTAATATGAATTGTTATTTATTATTTTACATAATAGTAAAATATTATAAATTACTATTTCTATTAAGTAAACATCGTAATAGTAGTTTTATTTACAATAAAGAAGGAATGAACAATTACTCTTATCAAGTGAGCTGACTGTAATATTTTATATAGCAACTTGAAATTTGGTTGAAGGTTTTAATTTCATTGCTCTTGTTGAGTTGTTGTAATTGAGATATCTTGCATTTTTCCAATTACAAGGACCATAATTAATTTGTACTTCCAATAGAATATTAAATAATTGTTCCTTCAGAATTAGAGATATAATATCATTAATTGAACTGCTCATCCAAGTTGTTAATGGTCTCCATCCTAAGATAATGAAAGCTCACCAATTAATTTACTTACTTTCATTCTTACACATGTTCACCAATCTCTGTCAGTCTGTCACCAAGTCATTATTGGTATTAATCTTTTCGCCCAATGATTACAACAAGAAGGATTTTATTCTCACCGACGTATTTACAGAGGCAGCGTTTATACGCCAAATTTAATATTATAACGTTTCCTCCAATAGAACATGCAATTGCTACGTTATAGTTTTTTTATGGGCTCCAAACACTATATGAAAATTGATTTTTAGAAATAGTAATTTTATAATGAAAATTAATAAAATGGTTTCTATCTCTATAAATAAATTTGTAATGAAGATTTTCACGGTAAAAATTTATATTTAAAAATAAAAAAATTATCTTTAAAACCCAGATTTCTTGTGATGAAATATATATGTATAAGTTGTTCATATAGTGCAATGTCTTAATTTTAAGACATTACAATCTATCACGTGTTTTTTTTTTATAAGAACACATCAAGGCTATAAATTCTAAACCACAAATAGATTCAAGATATAAAACTTCAATACTCTCATAGAGGTATTTGTTAAACATCTCATATAAAACTAACTTGTTGGCATAAACTAAAGCCAACTTCGTCAAAAATTAATCATAAAGTAAATCTTATAATCTCAATCTTAAATACATAAAACTAAGATCTTTTTAAATAGTTAGAATTATCTTAAATTCTAAATTCTTATCCATTATCTCAAAATCTACTGATCTTCAACAGGAATGTCAAATCCACTATCGGTATTCCCATGATCTACATATATATTAAATCCTGACAAGTTATGGAATACTTAATCCTCACCTGTTCCTAAAAAAAGATAAAGAATGAGCGAAATCGCTATATACGCCAAACCACAACAAATGCATATGTGCACCTCATTTATATTTATATACACTATTTCTAATGCAACATACATAGATTATTATCTTTTTAATTAGACAGCAAACAACATAGTTTACAATCATTTACAATTGTTCTTAAACCTAGAGTAACTCGTGACTCCATAAAAACAAGTTTTATATTAAATAACTTATACTTGTGTATATTGGTGTTGAATGCGATTCACCCACCTGCGGCCATACTGCTAAAAACCTAATTTATCATAATCTTTCTATGCATGAGTCCACTAAGGACAACCTCACACATAGATCATCAGGTTGCCAGTATTAGTATCACACTCTGCGTGGTCTTTACTAATCGCAGCCAAATATAATCAGCAAAACGATGTGTTAAGCCATATATAGTTAGATTGTTTTGAAATTCAAACTTAAAACACTTTCAACAAACAATTTCTAAACCTCAAAGCACATACAACAAATAAGTTAAGGTCGTACCTAATTCAATTTCTAGAAACAGGACTCTTAATCACTCAAATCTCCTTTAGAATACAAATTCTAATTCACTGAAACTGATAATAGGAACAGATCAAATTCAATAATACATACCATCTAAAAACCTAATTTCATATACATCTAAAACTTAAAGATCAAAATAACATAAATCTACAACTTTTTTCTCTGATTGGAATACAAGACCCTTCCACCCACTCAATCTCGTTAACTATTCTTCAAATCTTAGAACTCCATTCAATGCCACAGATACTAAAAATTTACAACAACTATTTTTATGAAACCATAAAGATTAAAAACATTAAAATACTTACCTAGATTCAAATTTTAAATCCTTTCCAACACCAAATTCAGATCTACAAGATAATTAGGGTTTTCTCCAATCTCCCTTCAAAAATAATAAACAACTTCAAGGAAACTAAAGATTTTCAGATCTTAAAGAAAAGATGACTATACATTTACCTGGTTCTGATCCTTAATTCTCCTTAAACATCAAATCTTCAGATCTCCAAGCAAAATAAAGCGATTCTCCAATTCTCCTTCAAAATAATATAAAAACCCTAAGAACTTGATAGATCTATGAAATTTATAGCAAGAATTGATGATTTGATTACCTAATATGGATTACCAAATCCTCTTGGCGGCTATAAACACTCACAAAGAGAACTTCTAAGTTTAGTGTTATGTTTTGGAGAAGAGAGAAGCCTAGTTTATATAGAAGATAAGGAATAACTGTTTGTCTTTAATAATGTCTCTTCATCTTTAGTGATGTCTGTTTATCTTTGATAAAATCTTTGCCAAAAGACAAAACATTTAATTATACATTAGGATGAACCATAAAACCCTCTTATTTTATATCTTATGATGCATTTTCCCTTCTTGATAATTTTTTTATCTGTATATTACATATAGTGTACAACATATCCTTCATAGAATAGAGCAGGTCTTGTTGAACATTATATATATTTATTTACACTAGCGGCTATGACACTTGCATTGTATGGATAATTTCAATTGTATTAAACCATAAAGTATTAATTGTAAAAATCCTGAATCTTTATTATAAAATATTAAAATTTCTAACAATAGAAAAAGCTCTATCTATATTTGAGATTTATAAAAAATGCTCTGCATGGTTTTCTTTTTTTTTTTTTTCCCTTTTTTACTCTAAATTTTAATCCAAGTTTAACAAAAGAATATAAAAAGAAATAGCCGATAACAGGTGAATATTAATAAATACAAAATTCAGAGTAACCAACAATACCTGGTGAGCAAAATAATGTAATAGTTAAATAATAGGTGGGTAAAATAAAAATATAAAAGTTGAAAATACCAAAGTGGTGTATCTTATTTTAATTATATAGACATATTAATTATGACAAATGTTTTTGTACCACTTAATATGTGGATGTTAATAAGTACAAAATTTAGAGCAAAGGACAGTCATTGAGTTGGGAACTTCTACAATAGGACTCTCTCGTGGAAACAGGGACGAATGGATGCGGAACCACATGGCCTGGGGCCAAAGTTTCTTTAGATAGATATTAAATATATTATATAATTATAGTACATATTTTTAATTTTATTTAAATACATTATAATAATTTTAAAAAAAATTCTTAGGGATGAGGAGCCATTATCCTTATTGTTCTCTTTTGAATCGTCCCTGCATCTGTTCATGATTAGGTATCAACATGAACTGTTAATAATCAATGGTATCATTCTCATTAAAAAAATATGATCGGATATGAAATTTTCATCCTTTGAGGATTAACAAACAAAAGAATTCTTTTGCTCTTAAAATGGCAAATATTGTTTGAATTACAAGCTCTTTAGAAGAAATACTATTTTATTGAAAACTAGAAGATTGAACACCAGATAAATTAAGTGTTAAAATGTTGTCTTTTTTTTTTTTTTGGCCAAAGAAAAATGTTGTCGTGTTCCCATTTTTTACCTTTTTTCTTTAACGTACTCCTATTTTCTATTATCGTGACAACCGTCTTTTACTACTGAAACAAATGAGCATTTATTTAAACCAATAAATTATGCATGATTTATCTATATTATTTTGTCTGTTTTCTTTTTTTTTTTTTTGCCATACATTTTGTCTTTTTTCTTTCATATAATTGGATTTGCTATCCAAAATAATTATTAAAAAAAATTCACGTACCACTTAAAATTCTTTCTAGAGCCCAAGAGAATAATAAGTTTGTCCAAACAACTTTAAAATAATAAACAAATAAAATGAGGCACCTAAAATATTTTATTTTTTTCAAAAGATAAGATAACAAGGGCCACCATTCAATTTAACAATAATATTTCCAAACATTAATTAGCCTGATTTGTATATCTAGACAGATGCTCTGCATATTGCATTATATTGTTCTATTATGAATTTATAATACATGGTTCCAAATCCCAAAGAGATTTTAATTTATGTACACAACTACACATAACAACTACATATGATTTTCCGCTTAATTTGGAGATATTTGCTACAATTATTGGCATTATTGCATTATGAACTGTCCTCTAAAATCAATAATATGTGCTGGCAACTTAGGACATTGAGACCTCTAATCAACGAAAAATATATTAGCTCAACCACCACTCTCTACTACTTATTCAAAGTGCACTTATGGACTCCATCTTCTTGTGCATCATCACCCATGTTCTTAAAATAGCTGTGAACTTCAGATTGCATGTCACAATCACTAAATCAATAAAATGTGAAGATACCATATATAGGGTATGGTACTTATGGAAAAAGGAATTGTTTATATGGTATAATAATAGCTTTTAATAATTTAAATTTTCTAGTTAACTTTAAAGATATAATGCGAAGATTTATGATATTTGATTGACTTACGTGTGTGGAATGGTGAAAATCTAATGAATAGAAGGAAAAAGGAAAAAATAAGATGAATTGCTCGTGTTTAGTATATTTGTTGGAGTAGAAATAAGAGGATTTCGATGAAATGGGATGAAAGATTAACCCTCCACTTTCTGTCTCGAAGTAGGATGATATAAGGGAAATGAGGAGAGATCAATTGAAATTACTAAGATATCCTCATAACATCTTTATAGTTAAAAGAATAATTAAGTCATTTTATTATTATATTTATTTTCTTTTCCATTTTCCTTTAATTTCATATTTCATATCTAAATAAATATAAAAATTCTTCTCATTTCATTTTCTTTCCTTTCACTTCTTTTTATCTGCTTTACACAGCTTTTAATTTCATAAAGTTTGTCAAAGATAGGGTTAGATATTAGTAAATAGAAATAAACTTATTAGAGCCCTTGTCCCTATCTTAAGTTAAGTCAACCGACTCACATTATAGAAAAATATCACTTATCCAAAAGTTTGATTCTGTTATATCTTATATGGTAAATTTTATGATTATATTAAGGGGAAAAAAGAAATTTAGGAGAAATCCTATACTTTTTTTATTCTATTATTTTCAAATATACATTTGAGTCGTAAATAAGTTCAGTTCATCAATTCAATCTTTTTTGTTTTCAAAAGGTATATTTAATTCTAGAAATTCTTTAATATATATAATATATATATATATATAAATTGAGTCCCATATACTTTCATAAAATCTTGTAAAGAATTCACGATTGTAATAATTTAATATCCTCTAAAAATGTCTAGAGTAAAAGAGCACTTTTGGAAGTACAAAGCTCAATTGACAGAATACAAGGCTCAGCACTTAGATATCTTCGGAAAAGGTTTAAGATTCATAAAACTAAATTTTAAAATTTTTAAGACTTATGATGACATAAATCACACTATCATTTTTCTACTATAACAATGACATTATAAAGTTGATCCTCTCCTCCATGTGAAAAAAAAAAAGGATCCAAAAAATCAGACCAACTAAGCTTGGTAAAAAATAATTTATATTTGTGTCAATATTAATAACATGAAAAATCATTAAAATAATTAATTTTTCATTTATTATATTTATTTTAATAGTTAAATTAATGATGAGATGATCCTGTTGATAGGACCGTAGAAGCTCCGAAAGAACATGAACAATTTAGAACAAAATTATGAGTTTTCTTTCTCCCTCTCACCAAAATTATAAAGCGTGTAATGCTTATGAGCCAAGGAATCGAACTTACAGGACCCATCAAAGAAATAGGGTCCAGCCAGTTGCTTTCCATTTATGGACCACTACACCTAATGGCTACTGCCTGCTGGTATAACTCCCATGTTTGCGTATACCTTTCGTCCTGTCCATAAGGAAGAATGGATAGCATATAAAAAATATGGGGTTTCTTCTATGAGATTTGGATCAGACCAACCAATGCATTTTGCTCATTGTTGCATCTATTTACCCTGTCAACCTGTCACTTGAATCATATTATTACCCAAACCCCACCCCACACACTCCCCCGCCGCCCCACCATCCCACCGAAAAAATAAAAAATAAAAAAAGATAGGGAAAAACATTAAACAGATAATACACATGTATATGTAGTAGGTAATTATCAATCATACTTTAACATTAAAAAATAATAATAATTTATAAAATAACTACCACCAGTAATTTAGAAGCACAGTTATGCGTGGGAAGAGTAAGAAATTCAATATATCAAAAATCTCGTGGTACAAATATAGATCCTCCCACATAGTAAGTCTACAAATAGGTCCAAATAATTGAACTTAGCGAAAATATATTGGATAAGCCTAGCCTTCCTGTTGGTCCATCACCTGATGATCAACTGCAGCTTCTCTTCTTAAAACCCTAAAAGTTGATTTGGATTTGAATTTTACAACCTCTAACATGTCATCGTGTTGAATGAGCTATGTTCCAATTTTGTACCAACCATACAATGAATAGTCACCACAAATCTCATGCCAAGAAACTATACATTCCTATCTAGAAAGTTCACGCTGTAACATTTATGCATCCAATTGATATTGCATGAGTGTTTAAGGAGCCAAGTTGCAATGAACATTTATATCATATTATCCATATCTCAATTCTCAAGAATATTCAAATTATTGGGTATAAGGATGACACATCACTCATCATGTTATAGATATGCTCAAAAAAAGCTTCTTTATACACTTTATAACAAACAAAAACCTCTCATTCTCAAGCTTTTTCATGCATTGATCAATTAGCATTTATTATACTATTGGCTGAGGTGTTAATAAAAATTGTGAAAATGGATAAGGCTTATCATCCTAGTCAGATTTTGAAGACCTCGATCTTGTTTTTCTCTTTATGTTTGAAAACGAAAATTGCTGGCCTTAGCCAAGACATAGTATGTAAAATAGCTTTCTAAGTGATTAGAATATGAATATGATATGATCTCTATCCTCTTTCTTATCATAGTAATTTAATATGTATAGCATATGTTGCTGAGTAATTTGGCTGTCACCATACTGTGGAGGAATTATAGGATTTTAACAAATTTTAACATGTTAATCCGGCTCTAGCCAAATGTTTTTGAATTGTTGCTAAGTGGCTTTTGAATATCAAATGAACCTCTTTAGAAAAATCACATATATAAATAATATTATTGTCGCTATATTTAGTCACAATTTTGATGTTACATCATTTGGATAATATTCGATTGAAATTTAATATGTTTAGAATTCACATGATTATTCAAATCTTAAACATTTTCAATAACTTTTTAATCTATTCTTTTCCTCTTCAAATGGCTTTTCTAGAATGGAATTTATTACAAGATTTTTGTTTCAAAAGTCATGTTTATGAAAAATATATATTTATAACCAAGTGAAATAGGGGCTATAACCTTTTTAACCTATCGTTTTTTAACTATTGTAGCTTGTTTGAATCCGGTAAAGATTGGATATAATGGATTTAGGCTTGGATTATTATGGGGGAAGACCTGTAAAATAGAAACTTAATTAGTGGCATGCTAGGCTTGAGCCTGATGTAGCCACTTCAATGCTTAAATCAGCTATCATAGCAATGAGCAAGCAAATTGTGTGAGTAAAGAGTAGTATATGCAACTTTATTCTTGGAATGCCTCGAAATAAGGTTTGAGCGTGTCCAATTGCTACGTATAACATTTAATTGTTAGATGGACAGGCAAATCCTAAAGAACTTGTTTATGTCAAACATTTGCTAACCACTTTCAATTATTGAAATCATTTAATTAGATTCTGGAAACAACTAAATTTAGTAGCGGTAAAAGATATTTCTCAAAAACATTTCCTTTTTCTACTTTCATGAGTAGATCCTCTTTCTCATAACAAAACCATATCATCAGGTATCTCATATACCTTTTATGATGATAAAATAAAGCTTAAAAGCTTATTATAAAACATAGGGACTCTACTAGGCCTTAAAGAAACTTTCAAGTTATTAAAATATATAAATTGAGTCCTTATACAAAATAAACTAAAATAAATCCAACGGCCCTATCTTGCTTCACTCCTCATCATAATCCTCTAGAGTCGTGTTCCATGCCCAAGACAATAATCATCATCAAATTAACACCGGGAAAGAAAAGAACAATGAGCCAAAGTTTAGTACACAACAACACAAGCACACACAAGATGAGCACACATGCTTAATTTAATGCAATGCAGTAAACAATAGTTTATTTTCTTTAAATTAAAGTGAGACAAGCAACATTAGAGCACTCACACTTCGAAACAAGTCTTTAGGAATCTGGGGGTCCTAAGTAATAGTAGTTGTTCAAGGTGTTGATATAGGCAATCCGAATATCTATATCTCCTATATGATATACGAGAAAAAGAAAATAGTTTTCTCTAGGGTTCATAACCATTACACATTTCTACTCATCGCAGTCCATAATATAATATGGCTCATCCAGTCCCATAAACGTGATTCATGCTATATTACTTCTCTTTTAGCTTCAGTAGACGTTATTTCGATATCGGTTACCCTATCAGCTACCCGTTGAGCCACCTATGAATTGTTATTGTAACATGATAAACGAATGGCTTAAGTGTCTAACTACCGTACAGGCATCGCCTAGCAAGGTTATTGCTCCCCAGACAGGATTCAACGACGCAAGTACAAGCATTAAGCAGTTATTAAGCCATCCTTAAGTTTTAGTTCATTTAGGATGCTTATCCTTACCTTATATATTGTCTGTACTTTGACTAAACAGAAGATAAAGCATAAGGAAGGACTCAAGCATCTATTCAAGAAATTAAACTCATATAAGCATTTAATAAAATTACTAACTTATAGAAAATACTCATTTTCTCTAGCAAACACACATTTAAAACAACATATTCCCCACATTAATCAAAGCCTAATAATCTTACATATACAATTACATCTAATCTAATTACAAGTTAAGTCTATATTACTTAACTTAGCCAAATTGATTAAAATTAATCATTTGATCTAGTTTCCAAGTTATATTCAATTATTTCACTAAGACTACATATATTTTATATGATTTTTATTAATTTAGTTCATTTTAGCTCATTAAATTCATTAAGTCAAGTTAAACTTAGGTTTATTAACTAAATTTATTTTATACTTAAAATTATATTAAACCAGTTAGTTACTAAACTTATTAATTCACGTAAATCCTTCTTAACTACATAAGTTACTACATATCACCTATCGTTATTAAGATCAAGGGAGGGAAAGTGATCAAAGGCAATCACGGGCAATCACGGTTGAATCACCCCCATGATTGCCTAAAAATTTTCAACTTGAGGCTACTAAGGGCTGTGTCACGCTAGTGATTTGCTCAAATTTGTCAAACTCAAGCCTACTAAGGGCCATGTCACTCATGATTTACTCAAATTTGTAAAACCTGAGCCTACCAAGGGACGTGTCATGCTCATGATTTATGCCTGATAGTTATTACGATTCTCCTGTTTCTTTTATCCAATTTTAACTACTTGTTTCCATCCTAATTCAACTAAAACACCGTGAAAGCAGCATGCATACTTATATCCATAGTTTATAACATTTATATACATATTATTACATCATATTTCATCAAATCATTTCATTAAATACTTGGAATACACATGCATATACATATCTAAGTTTTGACATATTTTGTATATCTTTAATCTATATATTTTATCATAAGTTCTACATATATCTAGCTTTACTTCAATATTTCCATGCATAAACAACAAATCGAACAAAGAAAAAATAACAAACCTACTTGTTTATCGACCACAAGCTATTTGTCTTCCATCATAACTACTACTTTCTTAGTTATTGAGCTACTTCAAATTTGTTTTTCATCTCTTATCTTATTTTCTAACTTTGATTTATTCTATAATTTTGTTGAAATTGAGATTAGTGGTTAAAATTTGAGGAAGAGAAGAGAAATGAGGAGTAGGAGAAGAGAAAGAGAGAGAACTAGAAGAAGAAAGAAAATAAAATGGAGAAAGAAAAGAAAGCAACAAAAGAAAAGGAAATGAAAAGAGAAGGAAAGGTATAAAAGATGTTTTTGGGTAAGGGTTTTATGTTTAATCTTTTATGATAACTATTTTAAGTATTGAATATAATTAGGAATTGATTTGAGAATTATATATTATGAATTAATAACTTTAAATAGGGATTTAGTTTAGGAGTTTAATTTATGAAAGTTTGATATTTGATTTGGGTTCGGGCTTTAGAACTGATATTTTTAAACATGTAATTGAATTCAAAATTTATGGGGATTTTATAAATAAAATCTTAGTTAAGATGGCTAAATACGATCTTTTAAAAATTTAGGTAGTTGAACTTATGAAATTTATTTCATTTGAAAATTGAAAAGAAAAGGAATCTAAATTGATGATTGGGAGGGAATTGTATGATTTGGTTTAACGAAAAAGGTCATTAAGGCGAATAAATGATTTTAAAGGATATTTGAAATCTCAAATTTCAATTTAATCTATTAACTAATTTAGTTATATCAAGTTGTCTAATCATTTTTTATTGTTTACTTGTTTCATTTATTTAAATTATCTAAATTCAATATCTAAACTAAGTTCAAATTCAAGTTCGGAATTAACTATCTATTATATTATTTATTTAAGCATTTCTTTCTTAGATAGGTAAGGAATTAGGGTGTTTCAACCACTCTCAAGAAGAAGAGAGGGCTATATATAGTTGACTAGTCTCAACGGTTGAGTGCGTCATGAGATCATAAGAGAGTGGATGGTTGGCTACAGTTATGGGAGATGTAAGATGGACTCACTATTGCACTATTGTGTGTGTCGAGCCCGACTAATAAGCATGTGCCAAGAGTTATAGAGCACGGGACTAACCGATCTCTAAAGAGGTTGGCCAGATGCCAAGTTGAGGCAATAGTTACCTATGATTGGTGTGGTCGTGGCCTTGGCCTAGGCGACCGGCCCAATTCACTTATGGACTAGACTTGATTTGATTGACTCTTGTTCTAGGTTAGACTAATAACTATTATCTCTTATTTTAAATAATATAGGATTAATTTTATTTTATGGCCTTTTTAATTGGAATTGCTCATTCCATCATCTCGCTGTGCTAAAATCTCAATTATATGAACTCTCATAACTATTTCAACAATCATAATAAATTAAATAGTCATCCATGAAACTATAACAATTGCCATGTTCTCATATCGTACCCTATTTTTATTCGTTTGCTTTCCCAAATAATATCAACAACAACAACAGAAATAATAGTAATAAGTAATTAAATAAATGTGTAAAACAATCTAAAAGTTCAAATGTTCTAGAGAATTCATCTATCGTCATCCATCTTCCCTAGTGATCGGATTGCCACGTATTCAACAAAAAGGTCCTCAGAGAAGGACATATCCAATTTCTCTTTTTCTTTCTTTTTTTTTGGGTAGTGTTTTGGTTGGTCCTCCACCTTCCAATAGGATATTCATTTCATAAATATAATAATAACGTTCATCAAACTTTTGTTGAGTCGGCCTCTTGGACATTGTTTGATCCCTAGTAGTTTGCCTTTAATCGCCTCATCTCTTTACTCCACCATGTACCACATGATCTTTTTAGGATTCTTGTGGATGCGAATAAAAGAAAGCAACACGTAATTGTATTTTTCTTTTTTCGGAAAAAATGTTTATTTAAAAATATTTGTTCTATTTAGAATTGCGAACTTGGGAAGTCTAAAATATTGGTAAGAATTGTTAAAAAGCATCTATTCGATTTATATAAAGAATATTGATTTTTCTATATTGGTTACTATACTTTAGGCAATACAGCAATATTTTAAATAGGAATGATTAATATTTTGCATTACTTATTTACTGATGATAATCCAAGCCGTCATAGGAGAGGGAGAGGATCGAAGGCTATAAGTTAAAACACAAAAACAATCCCCTAGTCGAAGCCTTTTGGAGAATTTTAAATGGTGTTAAAAAGCGAGTTTTTTACATTTTGACCTCGGTTTTATAAGCATTCCAGTATATGTGTAGTAGAAGAGTTTATAAATTAATTGTGAAAAATTTACCCATGCGAATAAGTTAAATTGCTCACGAGCTATTATGAAAAGCTTAATTAATAAATGAGTTGAGTTTAAACTTTAAATAAAACTTATTATCTATATAAGTCGAGTTTGAACTTTGATTTAAACTCATTCATAGCCCATAGACTCATGAACAAACTCGCTTGTAAACTTGTAAGTTTAATATCAATGATATATTACTAATCAATTACAATTAAAACAAAAAAGAATAATTAATTTTTTTTAATATATGCATATATATTTAGCAATTTTTATATATTATTTTTAAGTTAAGAAAAAAAATCAATGTATGAAAAATTTACATAGAAAATAAGCCATCTAAATAAGTCGAACTCAAACTTGAATTTCAAGTTAATAAAAGTTTGATTAGACTGATAAAAAATTCAGTTTGGCTCAAATTCAATTTATAAATAAGTAAAATGTGATATCAAAATAAAACTATTTAGCTAAACAAATTAAATTTTAGACTCAATAACAAATTTAGCCCAAGTTAAAACCCGATAATTTTTATAAGAGTTGAATCTAAGCCTTCAAAAGTTTTGCAATGTAGAATAGATCATAATCAGGGGGCTGAAATTTATTTTCGACGAAGCTATGCTCCAACTCTTTCTTGGAACAAGTTCATCATATGCATTTAGTAAGTCCAATAAATAAAATTCTGAACAAAAGGTGAAATATAATACTAAAGGCCATTTCCTCCTACATGCAGTTGTAAGTAAATGCCTAAGATGCAAATAGCATTATCTTACTACTCGACTTGACAACTTGCAACGAAAAAGGGCGGAAAAAACCATTAATTCAATAGTCAATCGGATGTGGTCTTCCAGTCAATCGGATGTGGCCTTCGATAAATTGAACTTTAAAGTACGGTGGATAATGGCAAAAAAAAAAAAAAGTACGGAGATAATGGATAAAAAAAAAGAAGTACGGTGGATGATGTGATACATTTGATTTGATGTAAAAATATATTATTCACTTTCATAAAATCATGAAACATGTATTTGTAATTACTTGAAAGCTAGTTACATCGGTTTGGATGATCGGATTTTCAAGTATATTCATATGTATTTTATTTTATTTATATATTAGTATTCAGTTTATTTGATTTATTAAAAATAAAAAAATTTATTTTTATATGTATCTATTTTTTTACAAATAATTTATTTAAAAATAATAAAAATAAAATATAAAAACAACAAACCAAACAAATGCTTGATCGGCTAGACCAGGATAGTAAAAATGTTAAGATTGCTAACTTTTCTAACAATCTCCAATTTAACGGTTGAAGCATTTATTTTTAGATACTTTTATATATACGATCTTTTCAATGATTCGTTATGACTTTTTTTTTATTTTCTTTTCCTCGCTAAAATGCCAATTTTTTTTTTTGGGTTCATATAATTTTAAATTGAAATGCTCTAAACCTTCACCTATATAAGTTAAAAATGACATAATTAAATAATATAATAAACAGTTAATTTTGAACTTGGATAGAATTTAATTTAGATAATTTAAATGATTCAAGTGAATAATAATGAATTATGATTAGATAGATTAATATAATTAAATTAGTAACTAGGTTAATTGAAATTCGAGATTTCAAATATTCTTTTATTTTATCTATTTACTTCAATTACCATTTTCATAAATCAAATCATTCATTTAAATTCCTTTTCTTAAATTTCAATTCCCTAAACTCTTAAACTGTAAGGACCCGTTATTACCCTTATAATTAAAATAGGTGATAACAGTTTCCCAACCATATATAACCTATAGGATTATGTGTAAGGTTGCCTAAAAAAAGTGTTTGAGGAATTGTTTGTCTAATTCCACATAGTTAATATAATATAAACCATAGTTTTTTCAAAACTTTTAACAAACATACTACACCATTAACATGTTTCACAAAAGAAATAAACTCGAGTTATACATAGCCAAGTACACATATATATATACACATTACAACCAAAGGCTTCTTACAAGCCTTAACAAAATTATACATATAATCCAACTAGTACTTTAAATACAACCACAAGGCTTTCATAACTAGTCTATTACAGAATTTGGATTCCATCAAGTCTAAGTCATCTTTAGTCCTCCAAATCATCAAGAAAATCCTCGAAATCGGTTACTCCTACTCGTGTAAAATTCGTCGGATTCATCACCTGAAATGGTTAAAATATGAGCCAAAGGCCCAATATGCAAGTAACAAATACAAATACAAAGTGATCCACACATGCTTAAGCTAAATGCAAAATGTAACAACCAATAATTTATTATTTAATATTTAGTTAGTCATACATCATGGGAGTATTCAAACTTCGACATCAAGGATCTAGTATCATCTGCCTCTGAGTGGTCCCTACTGTTCATACAGACTAGGCAGCCCCACCTTCCAGCGTAGCCCGTAATACTAGGAGATCATGAGTAACACATCACAACGCTCAAGAGGTTGATATAAGTAGCTCGGATACTCATACCATCCTAGATAAACTTATCCATAATATTAAGTAATCTCATTTAGGGTTTCTAGTCGTTTATCAACTTCACTTAACTCGATCCATAATATCGCTCAATTCAAGTGTTCCCATAAACATTGAATTAAATTATATTACATCCTCTCAAGAATAAGCAAATGTTATACCGATACCAAATTCCCTATCGATTACCCGCTAAACCACTTATGAAAGTCATATTAAAATGCAGTGATGGTCTAAGCGCCTAAAACTACCATGTCCCCAATCTGAGTAGGGTCATCGCTCTCCGAACCAGATTCAACAGTATAAAAGACACTCATAAATCAATTATTAAATTTCTTAATTTAGAATGACTTTAAATGATGCTTATCCTAGCAAAAAAAAGCAAGTTACCACGTACCTGAAATATCTTGAGAAGTAATGGGGTTGGCTAAGCAAGAATCTATCACTGTTCAAGATAATATTGAGTTTCTCACTTAGTTCAAACACTAATTAATTAGTTTCAAATATAATTAATCAAAGAAATTAAAATAAATTATTATAAAGTCATAACAGAGTATTTAAACATCATATTATATCATACAATATACAACAAATATTAAATGGATCATATATCAAGCTTTGGGAAATATTAAAGAAAGTTTTTAAAATGAAAACTGCGGGGGACACGCCGGCCTTCAATGCCAGCGGTGTTGAACCGATGCATAATGCACCAAAACTCAACACTTGCCAACATTGGCAACGTTCAAGGATACATCGACAGCCTTTAGTCTACGACGGTAGCGTCGAGCCGGTGTAAACTACAACTCTAAATTTCCAAAAATTTTCGAAAGTTCCACAGGGTTGATCCACGCCCGTGGATACCCCCAACACCGACAGTGTATCCATGTATGGTGACAGCGTAGGATTATACGTCGACGGCTTTAAGCCCAGCGTTAAAGGTTTTGATTATGTTCACATTCCACACTGCCTCTAAGTCGGCGACGTTAGAACCCTAAAAGTCAGTGTACGTTTTGAAAAATAAACACTGGCAAACTTTTTTATCAAAAGCCGACAGCGTTTCAAGCGACTTTAAGAAAATAGGTTCTTATCACCTTCAACACCACCTCTACGCCGGCGGTATTGAAATGCCAAATGCTGGCGTACGCTCAAAAACAGGCCTATTCGAAATTGTTTTACTTCCCCTGTTTTCTTTACAACATCAACTCATTTCAAAAATTCTCCAAACTTATTCTAAGCTTCCCAAAACTTGTTATATGTTCTAAACACCATCCAAACAACACAAACCCCACTTCTAATCATCAAACACCCAACTACAACATTCAAATACCAATTACACTTCAATTCCACACTTCAACTACTCAATTTAGTTCCACTACTCATCAACACTCCTTACAACTTCCCTAACACTGAACTAGGCTCATACAATAACAAAGCATAACCTAACATATATCAATACATAAATCAATCAACTCAAATAGCATTTACTCATCCTATCCTAGATTTTACATTCAAAACACAAGATAGGAAATAAAACAAAAGATTATGCTTGCTTTAACTTACATGAATAAGCTTTGGCTTGGTGAGATTGTTGATTCCAAGAGCTTGATTTTGGTTTTTGGTTTAGGGCTTATGGTTTGATGAAATAGGAAAAGAGAAGGAAATGAAAGAAAGAAATTCATATGGACAAATGGGTTGCTAAAAAGAGTCTCTAATTAATCAAATTTGAGGTCAATAATTATCCAAAGTTTAACTGTATGGGTATGTTTGACTTAGGTTTAATTTGACTTAATTTTGGAATGCATTTGAGTTTAATTTGGGCTTAGAAATTAGGCTTAAACTTTATAAAATTCTGTCAATAATTTTCTTAGAAAATTCAAAGGTTGTTTGACAAATTATAAGCATAACATACACATATTAATCATCAAAAGACACAAACATTTATTACACTATGCACACATTAATACATAAAACAATAATATTAATTCCATTGCACATACACACATACACAATGACACATATTCAACACATACACTAATTATATTATTCATGCACATATATCTCATTTCAAAATTATATATAATTTCAATAACACATTTATAAAATATAATGTAGGAAATGCATGACTCTTTCATTTAAACAAATAATGTAAGTGTTTATTGAATTTCTCAATCATTAAACTCGAGTAAAAAATCATTCCTTTAATTCCCATCTGTCTATCTAAAAATATCAGTTATTAAGCCCAAGCTTAAATTAAGTACAGATTTGACATAAATTAAACTTCTAATCCAAGTTTTAATTTATAATATATATTCTCAAATTATTTCATAAACACTTTCAGAATTAATATATTTATCTGAAAGGTTTAGACCTAAAACCCCTACTCTTAAATATCCTTAATTCTCATCCCTTTCTTTCCTTTTTCTTTTCTTTTACCTGCCTCCATTTCTTTGTCTTCTCTTGGTACTTTCCTTTCCTTTTACGGTTCCATTTTCCACCTCCTCCTCCTCCTTCTCCTCTTCTTCATCATCATCATCATTTTCCCTTATCTTTCTTTCAATTACTCAGCTCAATTCTCAATTTCAAAGAGAATCAAAGAGAAATTTAAGGTACAAAATAGGATAGAAGACGAGAAGCAAGATTATGGTAGCTTCATCAACTAGAAAAAGAGGAATATAAAAGAAGATCAAGTAATTAGGATTTCCTAAACAAGTAAGTTGTTGTTTTTCTTGTTATGATTATTGTATAAGCATGTATATGATGAATTACTATCAGATATAAGTAGAAATGATGACAAACTTAGTAAACAATGTATATATGAGTACGTAAGCTGTCATGACCTTAAATAGGGACCTAATAGGTTTACTTTGAAGTCGTCATATCACATGTATACCCATAACATGAAGAGCACTTTGCAAGTCAAAGATTGCAAGACTTTAATTATTTATTATCTCAATATGTTATACATATATAGATATATAGAAGAATAGATTATGATATCAATATTTCTATAAATCACAAGGACCGTAGAGAATCAGATATCATATCAAAAATGAAATATGGTAAAGCAATTTGGGTTATCTATCATCCATAACCAAAATAGATTACAAAATAAATAAATCAAGTTTTAAGTCCTTTCTCTCAACTAAGTTTACTCTATCAACATTTTAATACGTAACTTGATCTTTGATACGCTTTGCGCTCAGTTCCTATCCCAATCCTAACTTTATGAATTTCCTGCAAAAATAAACTATTAGGGGGTAAGCATAACTAGCTTAGTGAGATAATTCCTTACGCAAACGTAGCCATAAAAAACAATCAAGCAAGTCCACTAGTAAACATATGAGATTAACATCCACATGATCAAATAAATACATACGACTATCCGGATGTATGGGTAGAATGGAGTTACGCCCTCCATTCGAGGGTTAGGGAATGATTTGAATGGGTCTGGCGATGTTCTTGAAATTTGCATGTGCATCTTGGGGTTTCAATCAACCATACTACTAGTCCCTAAGTTTTCATTACCTAAAGCGATCGATTCGGCTCAACTACACCATGAGGCCGTATTCCGCAAACATCTCTATTTCTCCATATATAGCTAGGCAGCTTACCTTTGCAGTCACATGTAGAGGAGTAGTGGCAAAATGCATATATGGTTCTCTAAATGATATGCATGATCAATTTGTCTCAAGAGGTTCTCAATCAACAATTAATTTCAATTAAGGTGATCAACCAATATTCATGCACAAGTCATCATAATAAGAAAACAATTCACTTTATTCAACCAATCGAGTTTCGATATACTTAACTTTCATTGATCATACATAACAAATCGTATACATAAATCCCATAATATCCCACATGCATACAAAGTTTATCTTTTCTTAAAATCTAGTGCTTTACTTTACAAGTACACGTACGAATATGTAAAATAGAAAGGAAAACTCACTCGTGCAATCCTTAGTCATAATGATCCTTAGGGAAAGGCACACCAAATTCCTCATTACCTAAACAAAAGAAATACCCACAATAAATATTTCATATTGATTCTACTTAAATTTTATAATTCTATTTCATTATTCTCATTAAAATTCGAATTATGTGAAATTCCAATTTAAAACGGCTATAACTTGCTTATTATAACTCAAAATTTCGCATATTAGATATCGTTTTCTACCTACTTAAAAAGATCTATCTATTTATAAGGTTACTTTTAACATTTAAATCCATTTCGGTTTCAAAATGGGCCCATATAGAATTTATCTGAAAATTCCAACCCTTAGTTTCGCATTTTTCCAAGTTTTACATCGCCTAATTATTTTATAACAAGCATTAAGATACTTATATGGTTGAACAATTCTTTAATATAAGTATAAACTCATTTTATATGCATGATTCTAGTACTATTGTCCTAACAATGATTTTTCACAAAACAATTTACTTTAGAAGTTTGAAAAGTAAAATTTATAAAAATCTATTTTTGAGTTGTCGGAAGATAACAAAATATTTTAGTTTGTGGCAAGTAAGTGTCTACTTATCATAACTATTATTTCTACATTTTCTTTAATTTCACAAATATGAAATTATTCTTTTTTTTTTAAACTTCATTTCTTATGTTATATACCGATTTTATTCTTAAGTGAATTTCTAACTAGTGAGTTAATTTTAAGCTTGACTTGGAAAAATTATTTTGTTCTTAGTATATATCAAAGTATTGGCATAAGCTGCAAGGACCCGGCCCACTTAACCCATAGATTAAGCATGCAAAATCCCCCAATCACGCAAAATGCCTAAGTATTAGGAAATACTCAAGTATTATATATAAGATCGTCTAAAAAGAAGTGTTCGTAATGATTGCATGCTTAAAAACAGATATAACATTCACGTGATTTGAATTAAGAAATACTAGCACTATACTAGTATTAGGTCATCTATATATATAAACATACATCATGTACATTACTTGAGGATCTCGCAATGATCACACCAACATATAAAGCTTACCCACATGCAAGCTATATTACATAAACAACTTAAATCGAAATTACATTCTTAAACTTAATAAATAAACCTAAACCCTTCACAAAATACATCAAAAGTCCTAAACAGCTACTATTAGGTCAAACTCCTAATCATCCATAGAAGTCTCCCAGTCGGTCCCATATCTCATATTGTCATAAAGCTCATCATCATAATCACCTATAAGATAGCAGCATGAGCCAAATGCCTAATACACAATAGTGCAAATAAATACATATGACATGCACACTTAACTAAATGCAATGTAATAATTCACCATAATTTCATTATCTTTAGTTAAGGGAGTAAAACAACATTAGAGTATTCAAACTTCGATTCAAACTTGGGAATTCTAGGGGTCCTAAATAACAGCAGCTGCTCGGGGGGTTGATATAGATAGACCGGATATCTATATCTCCTATATCCAACCAATGAAGATTATTAATAGCTTCATCTAGGGTTCACACTCCTTTATATACTTCAGTTATCCCGATCTATAATATTAATTAGTTCAACGGTCCCATAACCGTGGACTAAAACATATTATTTCCTCCCAAGCCTAAATAGAGAATATACCGATACAGTCAACCCCATTAACTATCCACTTAGCCATTAAGATACACCACCATTGCATCATGGATTTGAGCCATTGCATCATGATAAAGATTTAGACTAAGTGCTTAAACCAGCATACCATTGCATCATGACAAAAGTTGCCGTTCCTCGAACTAGACACAACTCAATCACAAATCATTTTAATAAACTTTTCATTAGTCTTTAATTAAATTCAAATATGAATATGCCTGTCCTAAGCAATAATCAATCAAATTATTATGTACCTGAATCAGATTGAGAATCAAAGGGAATCTCCAACTAAGCATCTATCTCTGTTCCACACAAATCAACTACATCAACATCACTATCCTAAGTCAAGCTTATACTCACTAGTTTAAAACTTAGGAAGTTATTGAATCTTATTTAAAAAAACAAACCAAAGTCATCACATGACACACACATATATATATATATACACACCATATAACATCATACAAGGCAAATCCTTGATCAAAAAGTCATATATCATGTATTGAAAGATGTTAGAAGAAAGTGAGAAAAATTGAAATTTGCAAACCCCATGCTGGCAATTAACGTCGATCATGTAAGCCTCAACGCCGGCGGCGTTTAAGCCGTCGTTAAGAAAAATACATTATGTACAAAACTTTTGGGTCTTTACTCCGAAAAGATAGACCTTAACACTGACGGAGTTTAAGATGCATTTCAAAAGATCGGAGGTCATAACTTTAACACCGGCAAGTACGTCGGCGGCATATACTATAATTTGGGTTGTAGAATTCCTCTTTTTTTCAAACACGAAATTTTCTTACATTTAATTATTCCAACTCTTACAAACCACAATATAACCTTCTTAATACATGGAATAAGAAACCTATATCATCAAACACACACAAACTCCTCTTTAACATCATTGAAACACAAAACTCCTTCTCAACTATTAAAACACACTCAACACTATGATTTCATTTTCTTCACATCCACTACTTCAACATGAATCCACTTCTCAATATTACTACTTCTCATCACACTACAACTCAACACCATCATTGCACTTCCATAACAAGTCCTTAGCTATCTCAACCTCACAATATAACAACACACATATATATCCAACATGCATTATATTTGACAGAAAATTCATGGATTAAAAGAGAAATAAAGCACCTTAAACATCACATAAACTTACCTTAATGTATATATGATGATTGGGGATGGATTCTTGGTGTGTTGGGTGCAAGAAAACTTGGTTTGAGTGTTCGAAAATATTGTCTTTCTAAAGTTACGAATTTTCCTTCCTCTTGATTCTGTTTTGGACGTCTAAAGTGTGCAAATGAGGCTTGATATTATCCAATTAACATTGACTTTTGGGGCAGATTTTTCTAAGGGTCTGTCACGCCCCGAGAGGTACTCTAAACGTGGCAGTCCGCCGTACACAATACTAAAGCCTAGGAATGACTACCTTAGTCATGCAAAGGCTTCCATATTATGTACAAGGCGTACATCACAACCAAGGGGACGCATCGGAGTAGCGCAATTTACATTGATAATAATAAGTAACAAGGCAAGAGAATACTTAATATAAAACATAAGCATATCACAATTCAATTCTTAAGGCATATTCTTCTATTATCTTCAAATAATATACGTCCCTAATCATATAGGTTATCACATATAAAGAACCTTACAAAATTTCTTCATCGTATGATTCCATATCCTTAATCATCCGTCCATGACTTCCTTAATGTCATGATCCTCAAATTTAATCCACGAATACCTGTTTCAACAAAATCTATAGGGGTATAAGCTACAACTAGCTTAGTGAGATATTCCTTTTCATTCGCACCATATTTTCAAACAAGTTTATTTATTTAATCACACATATGCTATGATCAATGCAACAATCACATGATTACGCGAATATATATAGTCATCCGGAAACCATATATAGAACGGATTTACCCCTCCGTATCAAAGGTTAGGGAATCGGGGTTGAAGGTCCTCGACCTTCTACTGCTAGTCCCCAGGTCCTCACCCACAGCGTTCGGTTGGCTCGGCTCCGAACCTAGAGTCGCTTTCCCCGAGCGATTTGGATTCTCCAGGAAGGAACATGGCCCGTGGCACCGCACGATCACAGCCAATCCAACTCTACGCGTAGGAGTAGCAGCCTTCTGAAATAGATGTGACTCGATGGATGCTATGCGTGAACGTTTTATTGTTCTTAGGTCAAACCTTATTAAGGTTTATTGGGGCGATCAATCAATTTAGCAACAATAAACAATCATACAAGTAAGTAAACAAAATTATTTAAACAAGCAGATCGAAGTTGCGATATTCTTAATTCTCAATTCACGCATAAACATAGAATCATATATATAATCCCGAATTCCCAAATATATCCATTTTTATCTTTTCCTAATATACTAATGCTACTACTTTACAAGCACAAGCAAAGTAACGAATTAGAAGGAATAACTCACTCGTCCATTTTGCTATCTTCTTAGTCGTCGTAATCCTCGGGTAGGGTATTCTCGTATCCTTCGTCACCTAGACAAAAGAAATACCCGGGATAAGTCTTCCATGAATTTCTATTCTTGGAGATTCTAAACTTTACTTAAAATCGTGGTAAAATCGTATAAGAAGAAATTCCAACTTAAAATGGCCATAACTTGCTCATTTTAACTCGGAATTTCGCATATGATATACCGTTTTCTACCTATTCGAAAAGTTCTATCCATTTCTAAACTTATCTTGGTCATAAAAGGTCATTTGGGTTCCGAAAACGTCAGGTACAGATTTAAAACGAATTTTCTAAACTTTTGCAAAAATCCATTTTCTAACTCAACTCATTTTAAAGAAAATCCTTTTGTAACATATAAATATATATTTGATAAACACTTTTGAATATATAGGTATGCTCACTTTATATGCAAAATCCTAATGGTAGTGTCTCAACAATTTATTTCATAAAACAATTCATTTAAACCTTAGTTTTGAAAATTTCCTTTCAAGTATCTAAAGAAACTTTATATTTTTCCTAGGTTGTTATAAATGAGTATATTCTTATTTTATTTTCTTCATTTCTTCTTCCAAAACAAGTTGAATTTTTCCTTAATCCTTTAGTCTTGTATTAAATTTTCCTTCTAGTGATTAAAGTTTAAATTCATCAAAAGTATATTAAGTTGATAAAAACCTTTTTATAAATTTTTGTATTTAGGATGGTTTTTAGAAAATGAATCTTGTCTTCTTATATTTATTTCTAAAATATAAGCTTTTGCTTTCTAAAACTTGTTCTTTCATTTCTTTGAAAAGAATCATCTTTATTGATAAAATCCATTATTGCTAACCTTACTTTATTTATATTCTTTTGAAAACAAGTTCTTTCTTTTAGAATTTAAAAATCATTACTTTTCCTAAGTGGGTTCCTTATGAGTTGATTTTTATATTAACTTTGAAAACTAGTTTGTTCCTTAGTTTTAGAAAAGAATTTAAGTCTCAAACTTTCAATATGAACGATTTATTTTTCTAAAAACTTAGATTACCATAAAATACAAGGAAAATATTTATTTATGTTTTCTTGGTAAAACTATCTTTGTTATTTAAGAAAACTTGAGAAAACTTGTATTATTCTATTTCTAGGTTGTTGATAATAACTTCATGTTTTTGTGGTAAATCATATAATTGGAAACTTAGCTTTGAGTTTATTTAGTAAAACAAGATTCTATTTTTAGACTAGTTGAGACATTAACATTATGCAAATGCAAGTATCATGAGCATATAAAATAATAAGAACATAAGAAAATACTAAAAATAATTAATGAGCAAGAAAATACAATATCAAGTATTGGGAACCTTAGCTTTATCAAGGAATCCCGATCAAGTATTGGAGCCTTAGCTTTATCAAGGTATCTCGGGACTAAGAATGGACTAGTCCCGAAAGATTAAAGAAAATAAATAATCAAAAGGTTGTTTTGACTTGATATGGACAAGTCTAAGACTAGAAAGACTAGTCTTAATAATTGCATAAAATAAATAAATTGCATAACTTGAAATAAATAAATAACAAATGAGCTTATATGCTCTAAATAAATATATATACATATATACATAATATAATAATAACAATAATAACAACATAATAAAATAGGAAGCTTATGTACAAGAACAAAACATGAACATGTTGTTGCTTTTACTACTCATATGAGTTTCAAAACAACACCATAGTCATGTTAAGTTACATGACATGGATGAATAATAGATGGAAGAAATATTACCTAAGTATGTAAGGGTATGGAGATGGTAAATGAAATGGGTATTATGTGAGTAGATATGTGGTAGATAGTTTATGTATGAGAGATGATTTTTGTGAGGAATTGGTTTGAGAGAGTTTTGGTAGAGAGAATTCTTGAAGAGAGATTTGTGGAGAGATTTTGAGAGAGTTTTGGTAGTGAAATGAATTGTGTGAAAGAATGGAAGAGGAAGGGTATTTATAGAATTTTTGGAGTGAATTTTGGATGTAATAAAATAATTTGAAAAAGAAAAAAATATTTGTTGGAAGAGAAAGAGGGGCGCCGGTTTTGGTCCTTTTGGGGGAGAAATTGTTTTATTTTTATTTGTTTGTGTAATAAAGAAGTAATGTGTAAAGTTGATGTGAATAAATGTGTATTGGAAATGAAAAAAGTAAGAAAATAGATATGTAGGTGTAAGAAATAGGTGTAAGAAAAAGTAAAGATAGATGAATAGTAATAAATAGTAGAAAAGTACTATGAATAGTAGACTAGACAATTAAAGTACCGGTAGTAATAAAAATACGCGTAATAATGCGATATCTGTAATTTTTATCTACCGAAAAATTTCAAAACTGATATTTTTGGAATCCTTGTATTTTTACGAGTCTATTGGTATAAACAGAATATTTTTAATATTCCGAGCTCCGGGACACGCTTTTCGAGAACCGATCCAGTTTGGGTCCGAAGGTCACTCGAATTTAGCGAATCTGATATTTTTATGTTACCCTACGTTATTACGAACTATTCTAGGCCATAACTTAATTTCATTTTCTAGGGTTTGAAAACGCGAGATTGCCGGATCTTAAACACTAGGGTTCGTTATAGGCTTGTTGACTTTTAGGGTTCCATTTTGATTCCCGATTTTACTGAGTTATTCGTAAGATCGTATAATTTTTGAGTTTTGATCGTTTTATATTTTTAGCTCGATGTCTGTGGTTTATCTTATTTTATTCGTGATTTTTTTTTTTTTTGTTCTCGGGATTGTTTAACCGAGTCTAGGTTTATGAGTTGACTCAATTTGACTTTTGTGGAAAATTTGGATTTTGTGATTCTAAAATTTTACTGAAGGAATTAGGATTTTATTTTCTCGTTGTTAAGCAGTATTTGGATCTATTGTTTCGATTTGCGTTTTAGGAATTGGGTAGATTATTTAATCGACGTACGGATGTTGATTATATCGGTAATTGGACTTTATATTTTGTTTCAGGGGTTCTTGTTTTCTCAAGATTGAGAAAACTCGTTTTTATTCTTATTTGGAATTAAGTTTTAACTTGGTTCAATTTTTAGGGTTTCGTTTCCAGTGTTTTGACTCGGTCCAGAATTTGGTTTTTTATCTCGAGTTGATTTTTGAGATTTAAATTTCTAAACTTTTAGAATTATTTTCTATGAATTATGAAAATTTTTGGGGGTTTACAAGGTCCTTGGGCTTTGATTAGGCTTTGGTTTTGGGTTTAATTTGGGGTTTAATAAGGCAAAAAATCTGCTAAATTTATGTGTTATATTCTTAGTTTAAAACAAAATTAATTCATCATGTATTAATCACCACAACAACAACTAGCATTAATATAATAATTATTAACATGAATAAACTATCATCCTAAATATATATACCATAGACTATTATCTAGTTATTACTTCCTAACACATACAATTATTTCAAACACCACAATTCACTCTAGCACATACACACATATAACAATCAAATTTACATGCGTTAATTATGAATTTAACTTTGGTCATTTCACTCTTCTCTCCTTCAAGAAGTTTCGTCCCCGAAACTTACCTTAATCATTGCTCAAATAGCTCGGGATATTTCTGTCTCATGATATTCTTGACCTCCTAAATCACTTCACGCTCGGATTGGTTACTCCATTGAACTTTCACCATAGGAATTATCTTGTTTCTTAAGACTTTATCTATTCTTTCCAAAATCTTAACAGGCTTTTCCTCTGTGGTCAGACCATGTTGAATTTCCAGTTGATTTGTATCAATCACAGTATATGGGTCTGATATACACTTCCTCAATTGCGAAACATGGAATACATTGTGTACATCCGACAAATTTGGTGGCAATGCTAATTGGTACACCAAAGGTCCAATTCTTTCTAAGATTTCAAAAGGACTTATATATCTTGGGTTCAATTTTCCTTTAACTTCAAATCTTATGATTCCTTTAGTTGGAGAGGCTCTAAGAAAAATATGATCTCTAACTTCAAATTCTAGTGGTCTCCTTCTTTCATCGACATAACTTTTGTATCGGTCTTGTGCAACTTTCAATCTCTATTCAATAAGTTGAATCTTGTCTATTGCCTGTCGAATCAATTCTGGATAAATTAGAGCTTTCTCACCCACTTCATCCCAGTGGAGAGGAGATCGAAATTTTCTTCCATATAATTCCTCATGCAGAGCCATTTGTATTGCCGATTGATAGTTATTATTGCAAGCAAATTCTACTAGAGGCAAATAATCATCCCAATTTCTTTCGAAATCAAAGGCACAAGCTCTAAACATATCTTCTAATATCTGTATTGTCCTCTTGGATTGCCCGTCAGTTTGGGGATGGAAGGTTGTACTAAACTGAAGTTTTGTACTAAGTGCTTCAAGTAAACTCTTCCAAAAGCGACTGATAAAGCGGGTATCTCTATCCAATGTAATCAATAACGGTATACCATGAAGTCTCACTATTTTTCGGATATAAATTCGTGTCATTCTCTCCAATGAACACCCGACTCTCAATGGTATAAAATGTGATGATTTAGTCAATCTATCCACAACAACCCATATAACTTCATTCTTGGCCATGGTCTTAGGGAATGCACTCACAAAATCCATTGTTATATTATCTCACTTCCATTCCGAAATTGATAATGGTTGCAACTCACCGCTAGGTCTTTGATGTTCGATCTTTACTTGCTGGCATGTTACACACGTGGATACATACTTCATAACATTTTTCTTCATATTGTTCTACCAATAATTCTTCTTCAAATCTTTGTACTCCCTTGATGTATTGAATACACCGTTGCATGAGCTTCCTTCAAGATTTATCTTCTTAATTCTCCCGTCTCTGGTACATATATTGTAGTTCCAAATCTGATAACACCGTCTTCATCAAGTCTCAACTCTTTTCTCCTTCCTTCTTGTATCGCGCTTTTTATTTTCATACTTTTTGGATCTTCTTATTGTCTTTGTTTAATCAAATCTATAAGAGTTGGTCGAAGTGTCAAATTTGCAATCATCACTTCTACTTTATCCAAGGTTACTTCAATATCCAATCTTTGCAGATCTTCTTGTATTTGTTTTTTACTTGTAATCATGGTTGTTATACTCATTTGTTTCTTCCTACTCAAAGCATCAGCTACAATACTGGCTTTTCCTAGATGATAAAGAATCTCTACATCATAATCCTTAATCAACTCAAGCCATCTTCTTTGGCGCACATTCAAGTCTTTCTGAGTGAAAATATACTTCAAACTTTTGTGATCCGTGGATATTATACACTTCTCCCCAAACAAATAATGTCTCCATAGTTTCAAAGCTAAAAGCACTGCTGCAAACTCTAAATCATGCATAGGATAACTCTTTTCATGCGGTTTCAATTGTCTAGATGCATAAGCGATCACTCGGTTGTCTTGCATCAAAACGCATCCAAGACCTTGTATTGAAACATCATTATAAACTGTGAATTCCTTCTCACTAATGGGTAAGGCTAAAATAGGTGCAGATATTAACCTTTTCTTCAATTCTTGAAAGCTTCTCTCGCATTGATCATCCCACATAAATCTCATATGCTTCCGAGTTAGTCTTGTCAATGGGGCTACAATTTTCAAGAATCCCTGAACAAATCTTCGATAATAACCTGCTAAACCCAAGAAACTTCTCACTTCAGTAACATTGGTGGGTCTTGACCATTCTAATACTACTTTAACCTTTTCAGGGTCAACAGATACCCCATCTTTTGTAATAATATGCCCTAAGAATGCAACTTCTTTCAACCAAAACTCACATTTGCTAAACTTAGCATATAACTTTATTTCCTTCAATCTTTGAAGAACTAAACTTAGATGCTTTTCATGTTCTTCTTCACTTCTCGAATACCCTAGAATATCATCTATAAATACAATCACAAACCAAGAATACCTTATTCATAGGGTCTATAAATGCAGCAGAGGCATTCGTTAAATCAAACGACATAACTAAAAATTCAAAATGTCCATATCGTGTGCGAAAAGCCGTTTTTGGTACATCCTCCTGTTTAATTAGAAGCTGATAATAACCTGACCTCAAATCAATTTTTGAAAAGACATTCGCTCCTTTCAATTGATCAAACAAGTCAATAATGCAGGGTAAATGATACTTGTTCTTAATTGTAACTTGATTTAACTCCCTATAGTCGATACACACTTGTAGACTTCCATCTTTCTTCTTCACAAAGAGAACAAAAGCGCCCCATGGGGAAATACTAGGTCGTATAAAACCAATATTTTGCAATTCTTCCAACTGAACTTTCAATTCTTCGATTCTACTGGAGCCATTCTACAAAGAGCCTTTGAAATAGGGGTGGTTCCCGGAATCACTTTAATACCAAATTCAATCTCCCTATCCGGTGGTAAGCCAGCTAATTCTTTAGAGAAAACATCTACAAAGTCTCTCACCGTAGGTACTATACTAATATCAAGCCTTTCACCATTTACAACCGTTTCTGAAGTCTTCTCCCACAACTCCATTGTATACATACTTTTAGGTCTTTTCGTCTCCAAAACAGGAGTAACCTTCCCACTCTCCATATCAAAACTCATCTCCGCCTTATTACAATCTATAATTACTTTATACATATTTAACCAGTTCATACCCAAAATCGCATCAAAATCAACCATAGGCAAAACTATCATATCAATTGGCATATCACAATTAGCAATTCTTACATTAACTTCTCTATAAATACAAGGTTGTTTAAACTTCACACCCAAAGCAGTATTAATACTCATTACTCTATCAGCCAACACTTCAAATTTCAAGTCACACTCATTCACAAACTTTTCACCCAAACATGCATGTGTTGCACCGGTGTCTATTAATGCATATGCTGGATGGTTTGCAATCATTATAGTACCTGCTAGAGTATCTACTGATGAAGCTTTCTTACATTGCTGTAAAGCAAAAATCCTAGCTACGGTCATTCCTTTTCCAGGGTTAGAACCATCGTTCCTTGGTTTATTGGTACAATTAGCTACATGATGCCTTCTTTGCTTGCAATAGGCATAGAAAATAAGTTGCAGTACTGGATCCTTACACTCTAAAGCTTTGTTTCCTACTTTCCCACAAGAAAAACACGCTCCCGGAGTCCACTTACATTGAATTCGATAATAAAGCCCGAAACATCTAGGACATCTCTTCTCAAATGTGTTGGTAGAAGATCCCAAATTCAATTTCTTTCCCATAAATGTTTTCTTCCCTTTGCCATAGTTATCGTATTTCTTGTAAGGAATGAAGGGTGCGGGTCTTTTTCCTAGAAATGTAGCTCGCCTATCACTTTGAGTCTTATTCTCATTTTGAATCTGTGCTACCAGCTTTGCTTTATTCACAACATCTAATAAGGTCGAAAGTTGAAACATTTTGACTTCTCCTTTAATGTCCATATTCAAACCAACTTGAAACTTCTGAATTTTCATCCTTTCATCATTGTACACTCCTCCAGCAAATCTGAGCACTCTAAAAAACTCTACATAATATTCTTCAACAGTTCTATTGCCTTGCCTAAGACTCAACCAATCTAAAGTCATCTATTCTCGGACTATGTTGGGGAAATATTGTAGAAAGCAAGCTTTCTTGAACCTAACCTATGGAATTGGTCTCACCATATCTTGACTTGTCAATCTCCACCAATTATTCGCTTCCTTTTTGAGCATATAAACTGCTAAATCAACATTTCTATCCTCTGGAACTTCACTAGCTACAAAGGCTTTCTCTAACTCCTCAACCCAATGCTTAGCAGTAGTAGGGTTTGAAACTATTCCGTCAAACTCTGGTACAATCTTGACAAAGTCATGTAATTTAACTCGATCATTTCTTGCATTGCCTTGCACATTTGCTCCTTATCTCATCACTCGAGGAGCATGTTGTTGTATAAATAGTTGCTGGTGTTGGTACATCATTTACTGATACTGTTGCATCATAGCAAACATATCCCTGAATATTGCACACATAGCATTCGGATCTCCTATTAGCATTTGTGGCATAGGAGGGAAAGAAGGCATTTGAGGCATCGGAGGTGGCTGTGGAACTTAAGCCGTAGAAGCAGAAGCAAGAGATGGAGTAACAGTAGAAGCCGGATGATGAACCAAAATTATTCCTATTTTATTAGTGCTAAAACATATGTTTGATGGTCATTTTATTGATGAATATTGGGAATTTAGCACTTGAATTAATAGAGTTAAGCTTTTAGGTCTTTAAAGGATATGTTTTTCAAAGAAAGCAAAGACGGGTCAAAAATGTAAAGTTTGGATTAAGAAGAACTCAACATGACAAGAACAAGCCATGTCTTTCAACCATTACAAGGAAGAAGCAAAATTAAGGGCTAAATATCAAGCTTTTGGAAGACATTTGTGAGACACGACCTGTCCCAAACCATGTCAACCTGGAAATTCAACTTTGCAAGGGACATTTGTAAGACACGACCTGTCACCAGCCCTGTCGATTTAACAAAAATTCATTCAATGTGAAAACGACTTTTTAACAACAATAACCTCCTTCTAAGTAAAGAAACGTTTATTTCAGGCATTGAAGGAGTGTTACTTGAAAAGCCAAGAGACTCATAACCTCCGAAACTTTTCATTTCTCCTTATCAATAACAATCAATTCCATTTAATTGAAGATGATTATAAAAAGGAGATTGTGGGGGAGAGAAAAGTGACACATGAAAATTTTGAAAACGAGAGTTTTCCAAAAAGAAGGAAGTTCTGGAGATTCCAATAACAAGTCAAGATTATCAAGGATTGAAGATCCGAAACTTTTGAGCTTTAATCTTTTCGGGTAGTATCATGATTTCGAATTTCTATTTGAATTTCATATATTACCATTAGTCACTATGGAAAAATAAATCTGTAGATCTAGGTTTTGTTGAATTCCATTTTTATCATGCATTGAGGCTTTGTTCTTAATGATTTATTGAAGTTCTTTTATTTAATTGCATGTTTGTTAACCGTTTCTTAAGTTTGTATATCCAGAATGCAAGCTTATGTATATTTTCATTTAAGATAATTGAAAGATTACTTTTATGAATTGATCTATGCAATTGAAGAGATTTGTTTGTAATTCTAGACAGAGAATAGCAAGAATCTTCTATTATTTTAAGAGTTCATGTTATTAATGCAAATTTGGGTTGCTATTGATTTAAGAGACATCCTAATTGATTAACCTAGGTTTAGATAAATTGTTAGATTCGAAAGAATTAACAATCTGCTCAAGAAACTCTATAGCTTAAGAACTAAATCTTAATTATCTAATATGGGTTGTCAATGATTCACATGATAAATTGGAAGTAAGACAAAACCTGGATCATTCGTTCTTAATTGAATCTTGTTTGTTGGAGCTGTGTTAGTATTGTTTTAGAGAAAATTAGATAAAATAGTAAAACATTAAAATTTTTCAGTTAGATAGTAGAATACGAATTTAGTACTAGTATTTGCTTATTCCCTAAGGACGATCCCGATTTTAAAAGCTATACTACATTCACGATAGGTACACTGCCTATTACCTTTGTAGCGAATTAAGAACGGGCCTTTATAAATCGAAAAACTACACTTGAAGGTAAAACAATCATCACCGGAATAGGTAATGAAGTAGGAGTTTGAGCAATTGATGGTGAAGGAGGAGGTGGCATGTCTTCTCTTTCCGACTTTTGTCTAGTCTGTCTTCGGGTTCTATCCATCTATGAGCAACATACAATATATGCATGGTCTTTATTAAATATGCAATCCTAATGAAATGTTATTCAATCAATAATCAAGCAAACAATCGAGTTAATATGTGAATCAATCAAATCACTCAAGTCAATTTAAGTCTATTCCAAGCAAATCACATTACACTTGCAGTCAAATCATACTTAGCAATCTCATTTAAGCGGGTAGTCGTACAAACTAAAGCTCTAATACCACTCCGTAAGGACACGACCCACTTAACCTATAGATTAAGCATGCCAAATCTCCCGACCACGCAAAATACCAAAGTATTAGGAAATACTCAAGTATTATACGTAAGGTCGTCTAAAAAGAAGTGTTTGTAATGATTACTTGCTTAAAAACAGATATAATATTCACATGATTTAAATTAAGAAATACTACCACTATGCTAGTAGTAAGTCATCTCATATATATACAAAACATACATCGTATACATTACTTGAGGATCTCCCAAGGATCACACCAACATATAAAGCTTACCCACATGCAAGCTATATTACATAAACAACTTAAATCGAAATTACATTCCAAGGCTTAACAAATAAGCATAGACACTTCACAAAATACATCAGAAGTCCTAAACAACTACTATGAGTTCAAACTCCTAATCATCCATAGAAGTCTCCCAGTCGGTCCCATAGTCCATTTTGTCATAGAGCTCATCATCATAATCACCTGCAAGATAGTAGCATGAGCCAAAGGCCCAGTACACAATAATGCAAACAAATACATATGCCATGCACACTTAACTAAATGCAATGCAATAATTCACCATGACTTCATTATCTTTAGTTAAGTGAGTAAAACAATATTGGAGTATTCAAACTTCGATTCAAGCTTGGGAATTCTAAGGGTCCTGAGTAACACCAGTTGTTCGGGAGGTTGATATAGATAGATCGGATACTTATATCTCCTATATCCAACCAATGAAGATTATTAATAGCTTCATCTAGGGTTCACACTCCTTATACACTCCACTTATTCCGGTATATAACATTAATTAGTTTAACGGTCCCATAATCGTGGACTAAAACATATTATTTTCTCCCGAGCCTAAGTAGAGACTATACCGATACAGTCAATCCCATTAGCTATCCACTTAGCCATTAAGATAAACCACCATTGCATCATGGATTTGAGTCGTTGCATCATGACAAAGATTTGGACTAAGTGCGTAAACTACCGTGCTATTGCATCATGACAAGGTTGCCGTTCCCGGACTAGACACGACTCAATCACAAATCATTTCAATAAACTTTTCGTTATTCTTTAATTAAGGTCAAATATGAATATGCATGTCCTAAGCAATAATCAATCAAATTATTGTGTACTTGAATCTGATTGAGAATGAAAGCGAATCTCCAACTGAGCATCTATCTTTATTCCATACAAATCAACTATATCAACATCACTATCCTAAGTCAAGCTTATACTCACTATTTTAAAACTTAGGAAGTTATTGAATCTTATTTAATAAAAACAAACCAAAGTCATCACATGACATATATATATATATACACACACCATATAACATCATATAAGGCAAATCCTTGATCAAAAAATCATATATCATGTATTGGAAGATGTTGGAAGAAAGATAGAAAAATTGAAATTTGCAAAGCCCACGCTGGCAATTAACGTTGGCCATGTAAGCCTCAACGCCGGTAGCATAGGGATTATATGCCGGTGGTGTTTAAGCCATCGTTAAGAAAAATACATTATGTACAAAACTTTTGGGTCTTTACGCTGGCAAATAAATCTCAACACCGACGGCGGCATTTAAGATGCATTTCAAAAGATCATAAGTCATAACTTTAACGCCGGCAAGTACGCCGATGGTTTTCGAGGCGACATACACTGCAATTTAGGTTGCAGAATTCCTCTGTTTTTCAAACACGAAATTTTCTTACATTTAGTTCTTTCAACTCTTTCAAACCACAATATAGCCTTCTTAATACATGGTATAAGAAACCTATATTATCAAACACACACAAACTCCTCTTTAACATCATTGAAACACAAAACTTCTTCTCAACTATTAAAACACACTCAACACTATGATTTCATTTTCTTCACATCCACTACTTCAACATAAATCCACTCCAATACAACTTAATAATACTACTTCTCGTCACACTACAACTCAACACCATCATTGCACTTCCATAACAAGTCCTAAGCTATCTCAACATCACAATATAACAACACACATATATATCCAACATGCATTATATTTTATAGAAAATTCATGGATTAAAAAAGAAATAAAGCACCTTAAACATCATATAAACTTACCTTAATGTACATATGATGGTTGGGGATGGATTCTTGGTATGTTGGGTGGAAGAAAACTTGGTTTGGGTGTTGGAAAATATACCTTTCTAAAATTACAAATTTTCCTTCCTCTTGATTCTGTTTTGGCTGTCTAAAGTGTGCAAATGAGGCTTGATATTATCCAATTAACATTGACTTTTGGGGCAAATCTTTCTAAGGGGGCTTGGGATTTAATTAGGCTTAGAGTTTGGGCTTAATTTGGGGTTGAATAAGGCAAAAAATCTGCTAAATTTATGGGTTATATTCTTAGTTTAAAACAAACTTAATTCATCATGTATTAATCACCACAACAACAATTAGCATTAACGTAATAATTATTAACATGAATAAACTATCATCCTAAATATATATACTATAGACTATTATCTAGTTATTACTTCTTAACACATACAATTATTTCAAACACCACAATTCACCATAACACATACACACATATAACAATCAAATTTACATGGATTAATTATGAATTTAACTTTGGTCATTTCATAAGCTATATATATAAGTTTTTAAGAAAAATTTTCATAACAAAGAATTACCAATATTACAAATTTATAATAAATTTATTTTAGTATTTTGAAAAGAATGTAGTTGAACCATTATCTTAAGTCTTTGTGAAAATTCCTCCTAAGTATTGAAAATCATTTCTCTTGAGAGTTTAGTCATATTTTTATATGAAAGAAATAATTCACTTTGTTTTGGAATTTTTATTAAAACAACAACATCATTCTATGATCATGCATGGATATGAACATATAGTTATGTTATGAGATGAAAAATAAATCCATGTAGAAAATAAAAGAGGTAGAAAATTAAACGAGCATATAAGAACAAAACATGTAAGTCTTAGTTTGGTATCAGGACTCTCCGAAACTTAGATTTAGACAAGTTCCCTAAAAAGAAAAGAAAAGTATAAGAAAGCTTAAGGAAAGGAAAAGGAAGAAAATTGTGGAAGTCTTAGATTTTTATTCAAGTCTTCCTAGGATTTGGAAATGGACAAGTCTCATAAAGAAAGGCAAGAAAACAAGAAAAACATGGGACTCTTAGATTCATGTTAAGACTCTCTGGAACTTAGAAATTGACAAGTCCCCTTAGATAGCAAAATAATTAAGAGCAAAAACAAATAAAATAGAAGCCTTAGAATTTTTTGATAAGACATTCCCAGGACTTAGATTAATGACAAGTTCCCTTTTTGTTTTGACTTGATTAAGGACAAATCTGAGACTTAGATTATGGACATGTCTCAAAAAGCAAGTAAATAAATAAATTGAAAGAGGTAACATAAGTGCATAGACATAAATATTATACTAGTGAGCTCATTTGCTCAAATAGATATATATATATATATATATATTTATATATGTACATAACTATATTTATACATATAGATAGTCATATTAGATGATGATGATGATGATGATGATAATATAGCAACATGATTATAGAATTATCATGATCATCAACATAACAAGCTATTGGTTTCATTTTAGCATTATTATCCCTAGCTTAATGTATCATGGGGAGATTTTATTCCATAGATAATGCTTGAAACACATAATATCAACTAAGGATGTATGGAGGATGTGTTTATCTCAAAAAGATGAATCAAATGAATGTGTTTGAGTTAAAAAATAAAAATGGCAAGAAGGTTTTGCGCAAAGAGGAAGAAAAGAGAGAAATTTGTAAAGAGATGTAAAGTGTTGAATGTGTGGAGGTTAGAGAGCATTTATAGAATGAGAGGAGAAGGGAAAATGAGAAAAGGGAGAGAGAGAAAAATGGCAGCGAGGAAGAGGAAAAGAAAGAACAAAGAATGAGAGAAAGAGAGAAAATTGAGAGAACCTATAAAGTATAAGAAGGTGTAAAGGTAATAAGTATTCATAGAGAAAAATATGAGGATTTTGTGTGTAAAATAAATTAAAAAAAAAAAGAAGAAAAAAGGCTACAAAAAGGAGGGGGCAGTAGCTACAACTTCCTCAAGAAGGGAAGAAGAAAGAGAAAAAGAAAAAAGAAGAAAAGAAAAGTAGATTTGATGGAATATAGTAGGTATAGGTTCAAGAATATAAATTGTGGGTTTTTGTTATATTTTACAAGAAATATATATATGGGGATAAAATGGAAGCATGAAATAACTGCAAATAAAAGTGAATAGTAACTATAAAATATTATATAAGTTACCAATAGTGATAAAATATACGTATATGAGCTATATCTGATATTTTTATTACCCGAAAAAATTTTATCTAATATTTTCTGAGTGTAATTTGATTGTCTAAAAATTTTATCTTCTTTTACATGATGCGGTTGGATAGGGAAACTAATCTCATAAAGGTCGAAATGATCAAATTTTTGGACTATCTGATATTTTTAAGATTTATGCTATATATATGATTCATAATTTGAGTTCATAATATTTTTATAATTAATTTATTATTTTATGGCTTTTAGAAGTTGTTCGATCAAGTCTTGATTTTTGTAAGATTCACAGTTGATTCGGCTTGACTTTAGGATTTCGATTTCGTTTTCAAATCTAAGGTTCTACTTATAAGATTACTATAAAATTTTGAAAGTTTTCGATTATAAGAAATTATTTCTTATTATTTTACCAATAGATTTATTGGATGTGCTATCGTGATTTATGTGTTAAAGATCAAATGATGAATTATTTAGCGTAAGGTTTTCGGATTGATTAAGTTTGGATCATTTTAGATATATTTTTGCTAGACATTTACTTTAGAATTCAAGTTTATTTAATTCATTTGATAACTTAGGGTTATTGAAGCTTTATCTGATCCTGTTTATGATTTCTAGGGTTTCAAAATTTTTAGCAATCCAAGTTTAATTTAATTTATATGATATTATAGGATTATAAAATTTATTTGATTCGATTTAAGGTTTGAGGTTTTGATATGATCTGATACGATTTTTGGATTTGATTCTAATGCGAATTTTTGGGTTTACGATGTATTTTATTAAAATTCTAATTAATCTTCTGATATGATTTTGGTTTATATTATTTCATTAATATCACCTATTTTTCTTGATTTGCATTTTTACTTCTTTATTATAATTATCTTGATATGGTATTTATCATAACAAATAATTTGTCAAATATGTAGTTCATGCCAATATTGTAAGTTTTCTTAATTAGCCTTAGGGTCTTATTATATTATAGGTTGTATTGATATTATGATTATGTATAAACTATCACTATAATTATTAAATTACAAAGGTACTTATCACAATTGCAATGTTGGATAAGAATCTTATAGCATTGTTACAAGTTTATAAGTTGTCATGATTAATGTAATATTAGTAATAATATTATTAACTTACAAAATTGTTTTAATATGTGGATCAAGTATAGTGTCACTTATTATATGACAAAGTTGTGTTGTTGTTTTTTTTGTTATCATCATCATCACCATCATCGTTATTATTTATTTATTTATTTTTTTACTACAATGTATCTTGTTAATTATAGTATACTTTTGATGCTAAATACTATGCTACTATTGTAAATTGTAGTATTAGTTCGCATCATGTGCCTGAAATAAGCACATGATTAAACTGGTAAAGGAAGATATTTTATAGGTATCAATTTTTCAATTTTTGTATTTTATCATAATTACTTGTGTTATATTTTGAATATTTCCATATGTAATAAATTATTTGCATGATTTTAGTGACTTTTAAAAATTTTTACTTACTAAAGGAGGTGGTGTTATTAGTTTCTTTAACGGGTTATGATCATTTCTAGTTCATAAGAAAATATTTATTTGCAATTGTTTTAGAAATTTACTTGTTAGACATTGTTTGATTTTATGTGTTTGATGAATCTAGATATATTTTATCTTTATTTGTTGAAGTTAAAGTTTTGCTTAATATTAATTTACGATTTCCTTATTTGAGAATTTTTAGGTAAATTTATTGTTTTCTAATTATTTTTTGAATTGGTTGATAATTCTTTTAAGTTTACTTGTAAAGACCCACATGCTAAATTCTCAAATTTAAGCACACCAAGTCCCAACCACGTATAACTCTTATGAATTATACGTAAGGTTGTCTTAAAAAGGTGTTTATGTTAAACATTGCTATTCAATTTTAGATTATGAAATCATTTAGTTAGATTCTGGCAACAACTGGATTTAGCAGCGGAAAATAAACTTTAATAAAAACATTTCTACATAAAAGCATTTCACACTTCCACTATTACAAGTGGAAAAACTTTCACTTAAACAAATCTTTACAAAAGCTTATTTACAAAACATGGCCACTAACAAGCCCTTAAATGAGAATATAAATTTATAATAAATTCGTCTTTATAGAACAAACAAAGAAGAAACAAAATACAAATATATATCGATCCTATTACATTTCACTTATCTCCCAAGTCTTCAAATTCGCCCGATGCCCGAGACAAACATCATCACATCAACAACAACAACAATAATAATAACAACAACATCAACAGCCTCCAGATCATCATCAATCATCATCTCATTACTCATCTTCATCATCAATAATAACAACTTCATCAACAACCTGTAAAAAGGTAAGCATAAACAGAATGAGCCGGAGCTCGTACACAGTAACACAATCACATATGAAGTGGCACGCGAGCTTAACTAAATACAATGCATCACCACAAGTTATTATCTTTCCACTAAAATAAACAAATCAACAATGGAGCACTTACACTCCGAAACAAGTCAATGGGAATTTGGGGGTTCTGAGTAACAGCAGCTACAGGGGTTGATATAGATAGACCGAGTATCTATATCTCCTATATCTAATCGATAAAGAATATTAATAGCATCATCTATGGTTCACACTCATTTATACACTCCACTTATCCCGGTCTATAACATCAATTAGTTCAATGGTCCCATACCCGTGAACTAAAACATATTATTTCCTCCCGAGCCTAAGTAGAGAATATACCGATGCAGTTAACCCTATTAGCTACCCACTTAACCAATAAAAGAAACAATCATTGCATTATGGATTTGAGTCATTGCATCATGACAAAGGATTAGGCTAAGTGCCTAAACTACCATGCCATTATATCATGACAAGGTTGTCGCTCCCGATCCTGATTCAACGACGTAATAAACAATCAACACTCATCAATTATTAAGCCGAGTTTAAGTTTTTAATCTATTTTAGATGCCCGTCCTAACATCCAACATGTAAGTTACTGCGTACCTTGAATATGAAATCCAAATATAGCCTTGGAAGGAATTTTAGAAGATAATCTAGAAGATAAATAAGATATCCACTTTTGTTAAGGAAAGACTCGTATAAGAAACTAAACTAAACTAAACTAAACTAATCATCCACTTTCTCAAACTTTTATTAACCTTATTTGGTCAGACACTAACTCGGAACCTCGTTATGGATACGAAAATTGCCCTGCCAAAATACGAACAGTTCTTCTTTATCTATCAATGTAATTCTTTTCACTTTAATTATAGTTTCTTATCACAAAACATAACATATATAAAGCATTCATACATAAAAGAATTCATATTCAAAGCAAATAAACATTTGAAACAATATATTACTCATGTTATTCAAAGATCATCCTAATTCATTCATCTAAGCTAATTATTAGCTATTAACCCATTTTAGCTTAATCTTAGCCAAATTGTTTAGAATTAGTCATTTAATTCATTTACTAAATTAATTTGATTAAACTTAAATAATCTAACTCATTTTAGCTTAGTAAAATTCATTAAGCCAAGTTGAACTTAGGTTAATTACTAATTCATTACACATCTAGGATCTATGTCAATTCAAGCTTACATTAACTTAAACTTAGCCAAATTAATTAACCTTAATCATTTAATTCAAAAACTAAGTCAAATATGGTTAAACTAACTCAATCTAATTCATTTTAACTTATTCAACTCTATTTAATCAAGTTGAACTTAAATTTGTTAGCTAAGTTCATTTAGTTCAATAGCTAATCATAAGAACAAAATAAACAAGGAAAAAAATTGAAGAAAAACACCACTTAAAACATATAATCTTAAACTTAGCATCAAGGAAATTCAAATAAAATTCATATAAATACATAACTCATCATTTATATACTTACCAAAATCATTTAATTTCACTAAGCCATCACAAGATCATAAAACAAGCAATGAAAATCATATATACAACATAACTATTTTAGTTTAATACTCATTGAAATTCAATTATTTGTTAAATCTACAAATATACTTAAATCATGCTTCATTATATCCTTCAATCATCATTACACATCAAATATCCTTAATCTATCTCATTATAGTCCAAAAAGATCCATTTCCTAAGTAAAACACATTTAACAAACAAAAACAAGTTTTAAACTTTGTTTTATAAAAATGTAGCATTTGGAAAGAAGTCAAATTTGAGCATCGATACTTTTGGAATTTGTAAAAACTCAAAACATGAAAGTTGTAGATCTCTTTTTAAGCTTCTATAGCAACTTGAATCACCTTAATCAGAGGTTGTATGAAAAAGTTATGGCCAAAATACGATCAAGCTGCGAAACAGGGCAACCGAGTAAAACGAACGCCGACACTTCTACACGGCGGCATAAATATCAATGCCGATAGCGTAGAGATTCAATGCCAAGGAAATGGTATTCTGTTCACTTCAACACTAGGCTCAATACCGACGGTGTAGAAGCTCCAAAAGGCGGTGTTGAAGACAGAACAGCTTTGCGAAAACATGTTTTTTACACTTTACTCTTATCAAAACTTCTTAAAATCATCTACTAAGCTTCCTATATCAATTATAACATCAATTAAACACCTTTAACAACTTCTAACACTTCAAACTTCATGCAACAACATCAAACAAATCCCAACTTCCACTATTCATCATCTTCCTCCTTCACAAACCAACTTCCAATACATATATCAACAAATACATAAATAAACAGCACTCTCAACCCATTTCTAACATCTATATATCACATAGCTTGTAAACAACAATTAAAATATAGTTAACTCAAGATAGAAAACTTAGCTTTTGAGACACATCATAAATGAACTTCTTTCCACACTTCTAGCTTTAATTCCTCTTTCTATCTTCTTCTTTAGCTTTAATTTATCTTTTTGATCTTGTATAGGATTTGAGATTGAGATGGAGAGATCAAAGAAAGAAAGAAAGAAAGAAAGCAAAGAAAGAAAGGAATGAAAGAGAAAGAAAGAAAGAAATAAGAAGAAGAGAGAGAGGCATGGGAAGAAATAAAAAGGGAAATGATAATTATAAAACTTAGGATATTTTAGAATTTAGGTATAGTTTAAAACTATCAGATCAATATCTATAGTTCTAGAAATATTTAAAAGATAATTTTCGAAACCGATAGGTCAGAAATTAAGAACTTATAATAAGAACTTAATTTAGGAATTTATTTTAGATAAAAAGATATTTAATTTGAGTTCGGGTTTAAGAACTGATATTTTTAGGCAAGAAAATGAACTCAATTTTTACTAAGATTTAGGAATTAGTATTTAGGCTAAGAATCAAGAGTTTAGGAATCCTCTAAACAATTTAGAAACATGTTTAGGAGATTTGGAATCCAAATCTCAAATTTCATTTAATTAATTACTAATCTAACTTTGTCAACCTGTCTATTTATATCCTATGATTAATTTAATTCATCCAAATCTATCTAAACCTAATTTCTAATATATGTGAAGGTTTAGGGTATTTCATTACTAGAGCCTTAATAATTAATTCTTTGATTTATTAACACTCATTGATTGTAAAAAGGTCAGGGAAAATTTTGTTGATAACGATTATGATTTCTTAAGCTATAATTTAATTGTTTATATTTTAATATTCTTAAATTGCAAAACAGCGAGAGTGTTTTTTGGCAACTTTTCTCAAAGCTTCTTCGAGACTTTATTTCCTATTATTGTCAATTATTAAAATTAGGTTATACAAAAATTAGGGGGTTTACATAAGCTAGAATCTAGATTGTATTGTGCATACGTAGATTAAAAGTTGGTGGAATGATTTTTATGATGTATGATAGTAGAAATATATGTCAAAAGTGTTTAGTTATGATTATAAGCTTGTTTGTTGTTTAATAAAGAGTTTTATATTGAGGTATGATGTAAAATAAGTAGTTAAATAAGCTAATGTTAAACATGCTTTGTTTTCGTATAAGAGCGCGAGAAGAACACAGAGAGCCACATTAAGTCATGGTCCTTATTGTTTCCTAAAACATGTGGATTTAATACTCGAGAAGAAACATGGCTGAAACACAAGATGCCCTATTCAACCATGGTTCTCTTTGCTTCATTGAACAAAAACAACATTGCAGGAACATGTTATACTCTATCGACCATGTTTCTCTCTAATCCTTATGTGTTTAGCATGTTCAGTAGAATACGACTTGTCATATCAAGCCGAGATTCTCATTGGTTTCCAATCCAAGGAAAAACACGATGGAAACACGACGGGTTGTATTTAGCTGTGTTTCCGACTGGCTTGTACATGAAGGAAACATGACCAATTTATTTGCCCGTGTTAGTGAGCATGGCCATGCAAAATCCCCTGTTTTACCTTGTTTAAAATATTTAAATAAATAAAGGAAAAGAAAGAAGGAAGGATGAAATGAAATAGACAAATGATAGATAATATAATATGTTAATAGAAACAAGTTAAGTAAATAAATACATTTATAATTAAACTTAACATAGATCTTAAGTATGAAACGAACTTAGTTAATAAACCTAAGTTCATGTCGACTTAATAAACTTTAATGAGTTAAAATAAATTAGATTGATTAAGTCTAATCAACTTGACTAAGATTAAATAATATAGATTTAACTTGTAATTAGCTTAAGTATAATATAATAGGCTGGGCTTTAATTAATAAGAGAAGTATATTATTTCAAAGGTATATTTATTAAGAAAATAATTAATAAATATGATTTGACAAACAACGGAGAATTATCTGTATCTTGACGTGGCAATCTTCGTAGTCATGGTTAGGTTCCTACTTTCTTGTTTGATCAAATGAAAACATGAAATGAATGCTTAATATGAAATTTGATGTAAGTTAATAAATAATTGAATGCTTATATTATTTAATTTCTTGAGCAGAAATTATGGATAGCTAATCTATCCTTTGATTTTGCTAGGATTTTAGACGTCATAAAAGGTGCGCGGTGATGTGGTTGTTGGTTGTTTAAGATAACCATACATATCAAATGAACTAAAACTTAAAGACATCCTAAATAATGAATATTGCCTATACTTGTACCATTTAATATAGTCCGAGAAGCAACAACCTTGTCTGAAGTAGGGCATGGTAGTTAGACGCTTAAGCCATCTCCTACCATGATGTAATAGTACGTCATGATGCAATAGTAATTCATAAGTGACTCGACGAGTAGTTGATGGGGAAAATAGTATTTTTGCAACATTTGCTTATGCTTGGAAAGAAGTAACATGGTTTAATTCACGTTTATAGGACCGATTGAACTAAATGATGTTATGGACTAAGATAAGTAAAGCTATGTAATGGCTATGAACTCCATATGAGGCTATTTTCTTTTTCTTTTTTTTTTTTGTTAGATATAAGAATATAAGTATTCGGACTACTTATGTTAACTCCTGGAACAACTATTGTTATTCAAGACCCTAGATTCCCAAAGATTGTTCCGGAGTGTGAGTGCTTCAGTATTGCTTGTTTCACTTTGATTTAAAGATAATAAACTATTGTTTACATTGCATTAGTTTAAGCTTGTGTATCGTCTTATGTGTACTGGTGTTGCTATGTGCTGGGCTTTAGCTCACTATTGTCTTCTCGCTAGGTGTCGCTTTGATGTGATGATGATGATGATGATTTGGATTATGATGATGATGACTGACTCGGGTATGGTTGATTTTAGAGGTTTTGAAGGAGGAGTGAAGTGAAGTAGGGCTGTTGGATTATTTGTATTTTGTTTTTATTTTGTTTTAGAACTGGATTTATATTTTTGTAACTTGTATTATTCTTTTAGGACTTATATTAGGAGCCTACATGTTTGGTAAATTAATCTTTAAAGCCTTGTTTACCATCATGAATGGATATTCTTTGATGAGACACTTGATAGTATTGTTTTGTTTTGTGAAAGTTAATCTACTCAGGAGAGTAGAATATTATATGTTTTTGTAAAATTTATTTCATTGCTACTAATCTAGTCATCTTTAAAATCTGATTAAAGGTTTTCAAAAATATAAAAATTAGCTAGCAAATGCTTTAAAATAAAGAAGTCCTTTGAGGTAGCCTATGCATAGAAAGCTTAAGTATTATACGTGGCGTTGACACGATTTGATCCAATTTGGGGCATGACATGAGTATAAGTTGGACAAAAGCACGTCTTTTGGAATGATCTTAAGGGTTTTTAGCTACTAAAATTTGTATAAATGAATAGGACAAAAATCCTAATCTCTTTATTTGGTTGGTGTTATGAATTTTGGTGTTGGACAACAGACCTTAAGGTAATATTTGGTTGCAAAAACTAAATAAGACAAGACAACTAAACATTACAATACGAAAAATATTGAACAACATAATTTACGTGTGTCGTGCTTAGTATGCACAATATTGGACAAGGATTTTTATGATGTCCCTTGTTTGGTATGACAAATACAATTGAAAAATGTCCTAAAAGGTTTAAATTATCTTGCGAAAAGAAGATTTTTTCCATTCTCTATAAACCACTTGAATTGATTTTCTTTAAATTTATTCAATACTCTTAAGGCCTACTATTCAATACCAAAGCCAAAGATGGCAAGTGAGAGATTAGACTTATTATCAAGTCCAATTCTAACCCCTAAGACTATTGGACAAATTTGAAAACAAATAATACCATACAAAGTATATAACAAATCATCTTTTCACTAAATAATTCAAAACTTTTTATAATATTCTTGTGCTATATACCAAATAATGTACCACAAAAATCCATGTTCAATGATGTGCATACCAAATGTGTTATAAACGAATTGTGTCATCTAGTATTGTGTTGTTTAATTTATTTTGTCCTATCTAGTCCCTATAGCAAATACTACCTTAAATTGGTCTAGTTCATTACACTTAGACGAGAGCAAAGTAATCGCACTATGTAACATTTGTGGAAAAACCAATGGGTGAATGAAAATAAAATGAGAACAAGCTAAATTCGGTACCTAAACTTTGCATAAAAATTCAATTTGGTCCCAAACTTTAAAGTGGTTGCTTAGTTTAATACATAATCAAACTTTTTATGATTTATTTATTATCTTTTTAACACAATTTGCTTTGTTTGCTAACGTAAAAGAGTCAACCTAATGATACTAGATGGTATTAGGAGAGGTACTAAAAATTTAATGACAAACTATCTCTTCAAATATTAATAAACAAAGCAAACGAAATTATGGACGTAGTAAAAATAGTTAAGAAAAGTTTAACTGGATATTGAATTGATTATTTCAAAATTTAGATATCAAATTTAACATTCATCAAATTAAAAATAATCTGATAAAATTAAATAACCTATTATTTTTTATACATGTATCACCGTTTAATTACCTAATTAAATGGAACAATTTGCTAAAAAAAAATTGATCTCTTAGGTGTTCAAGTAGTAGTAGATCAAAAGGTGTACATAAGATCGATTAAGTTATGGTTTTTTAATTTTTGGAGAAGGCAAACATATAAAAATTAACAATTCCTTTAAAAGTATGTATATATATAGTGTCAAATTTGTAAAATTTTAGTGTGTGAATTGCAAAGGCATGTTAGAAGCTTATAACTTTCTCTTGTTTGTAAAGAAAAAATTTTCATTACTATTAGTTGTATCAATATACAATTAGAAAGAAATTATATCACTTCCCCTAGAATTTTAGTGTATATAAGTTATTTAAATTGGAGTAGAGGTTGCAGGCCAATACTAAAAACTATATGTATTGGCAAGTGGGTTCAAGGTGGCCTGGTGGCATACCTAGGATGAATAACCTTATATTCGATTGGCATAAGGCATTATACAGCGAGAAAAAAAAAAAACAGCGAAAGGATAAGATGGGAAAAAAAAAAGGATGATTATAATATTTTGCAATATTCCAAAGTTTTGTGGATGATGGTTAGATCTTGTAGGTTCTTCATGAGGTATCGCATAGGATAGGGATAAAAATCATTTTAGTACCTGAATTTTGATCAAGTAGACAATAAGGTGCCTAAATTTTCAAAAAGACCAATTGCATACTTAGCCAAACTTTTCGAGCTCCTTTTCACTATCTTAATCTTTTATTATCTCTTGAAGTAATAGACACGTGCCAGATAATAATTGGGTGAGATAGTGAAAAGGGTACAGAAAGTTTGGCTAAATATGAATTGGTCTCCTTAAAAGTTCAAGTACCTAATTGTCTACTTGACCAAAGTTCAAGTACCAAAAATGGCTTTTTCCTTATAGGATGTTCTAAGAGTTAAATCAATATAATTTAAATCGACAAAATTGAATTTTAATTTAATTTCAATTTGGAAGTTCAAAATTTTAGTTTTATTGAGTTTAAATTTCTTTAACACATATAAATCTTTATATGTGAGCTTGACTTGAAATACTATTTAACAAGTGCTAACTTAATTAGAATATCTAAAACAAGAATGAAGTATATCTCAAAAATTATTCTATAAGTAATAGCAAAAAAATAAATTGCCAATGTCTTATTTTTCTTATGAATCTTACCTCTACCTTCTTTAAGAAGAAAATCTTACTCTTTATGAAATACTACCTAGGTTTTTTTTTTTGGGACTAATCTATTCTTAGTTCCGGGTTACCTTGATGAAGCTAAGGCTCCCAATACTTGATCGGGTTACCTTGATGAAGCTAAGGTTCCCAATGCATGATATTAATATTATGCTTTTACTATCTCGTATAATTATCTTATCTTATTATGATATATTTATTATTTCTCATGGCTACATATTCATGATCATGCATGAGCATATTGATGTTGTCTCATGAGATTTTCTTAAATAAAAAGAGAAAACGAAAGTTCTTGCCAAAGTAAACTTCTATCATGTAATAAATGATTTTCCCCATAAAAACTTAGGAATTTATCTTAGCAAATCTTTTCCAAAAATCTAGAAGAGTTTATCATAAGTTTTTAGTAACCAAATAACGTAGGAATTTTTAGATGATACATAAAGTAGATATATCATACATGCACTTTACAAAACAATAAAGTGAAAAAGTTTTCTTTAAAATTAAATTTTCAAATTCTTGATTAACAAAAGTTTTACAAAACTTCATTAAGAAAGTTTCACCAATACTTTAGAATATCAAAGAGTAGACTAGATTGAAAAATCACCAAGAATGTTTTTTTTATAAAAATAAAATGTTCTTAAGAAATAAAATTGGTAAACAACTTAGGAAATCATTTTAATTAAATCAAATAAATTTTATGAAAAGTTAAGAAAATGTAAACTTTGATAAATTTTAATTGCTATCAAATAATATGTAGAAACTACCCTCTCAACCTCTAGAAATTAAGTTGTAAGAAACTTAGAAAGACAAAAATCATTTTTTTTTTAGAAAGTAAAGGACTAAGGTAAAATTAAAAGGAGAAATTACTAACTTAAAATGATTCAAGAAATTTTTTTCTTTTCAACAAATTAGGTGGAAATTTTCAAAGTTATGCTTTTCTAATTTCTAGAACACATTGTTTTTACAAAAATCATCATTGAGACAACTTCATTAAATTCATGCATATGATATGAGTCAATATATATATATATATATATATATTCCAAAGGTGTTCCAACTATAAAAAATTATCTACATTTTGGTACAGGTATTTTTGGATAAAGAAAAGTTTGCAAATTTAAGTTTTGAAAACTAGAATTTTCGTGGTGAATCTGTACCCTATAGTTTCAGGACCCAAATGACCTTTTATGACAGAAAAAAAACCTTAGAAACGGATAGATCATTTCGAATAGATAGAAAACAGTTTGTTATATGCGAAGTTCTGAGTTAAAATAAACAAGTTATGGCCGTTTTAAGTTGCAATTTCCATCTATACGAATTTTACTGCAACTAGAAAATAAAGTTAGAAGTTTTGACTAGAAATCCAATGGAATACTCATTTTGGGTATTTCCTTTGTTTAGGAACCGAGGAAGAGGACGTGTACTACCCCGATGACTATTTCGACTAAGAGAGTATCGTCATGGCTGAGTGAGTCTACTTCACTTATTTTTCATGCTTATGTTTGTGCTTGTAATTTAGTTGTACTAGATTTAAGAAAAGATAAAATTAGAAATGCATGTGTTTACAACATGTTGAAAGAATATTAAGCAGATCGAGCCACGGATTATTCGTAATAAATTGTTTGTTTATTAGCATGTTGAAGTGTTTGAAATTGGTTGGTCACTTGCAAGAAATTGAAATTTAATGGCTAGGCTCTAATTAAAAATTGATGCATGCACTTCATGAGTTGAGTCACATTGCATTCGCTATTATACAATTGGTGGGACAAGTGTATGATAGTGGTGGTAAGCATAAACGGTATATTATGTATATGACGAGTAGGAGCCGATAAAAACTACATTAATTGATGGCTATTAGGAGCCGGTAATAACTACATTTTTTTTTATGGCGAATAGGAGCAAGTAAGATCTATAAAAATGATTTTTAAAAAAATGATGGTTGTAATGGGCCGAAATACCTAACCCTGAATGAATGACATAATTCATTCAACATATGATTCCTATAAAATCATATGTCTTGTATACGCACGTGCTTGTTGCATTCCATTTGCTTGTCTAATAAACTTAGTTGTTATTTTGTTTAAGTGTCATTATTGAGATTATACTTACTAAGCCCGTAAAGCTTATGTCCCTATAAATATTTGTATTCACATGAACATCCGTTATTGTATTCAAGGTCTCCTCATATCCGTGTAAGTTTTTTTTTTTTTAGCTTTTCAAGGAAATCTACTTGAAGGATTAGACTATAATTCCATTAAATTCTTTTGATGTAGTATTTAAGTTATTGTAAAGTTATTAGTTTATCTTGATCCTTGGAGATTTAGTGGGGGTATGCCCCTAAGATTCATGTAATAGACTTTTACTTATTATTATTATGAACTATCTTTAATTCTATATTATTGTATGTTCAATATTACTTGCTCATACCACACTTCCCAAAAGCGTCTCCTATTACCGTGTTAGACGCCTTATATATAATACCAAGACTTTTGCGTGACTAAGGTAGTCATTCTTAAGTCTTGATATTATATGTGGCGGATGCCACGTTTAGGGTACTTTTTGGGCGTGACAATAGCCTTGTTAAAAATTTTTCTAAAAAGTTCCCAATGATATCACGACCTAATGAACCTATCAAGCTTTAAAAACCATACAGACGATATAACAGCTTTCGTAACGACCGTGATCAAGTTCGTTTCACATTTTATAAAGCACTCAGAGGAAATCACGGGCTACGTTACAGCCGTGTTCATCGAGAAAATATAATTTCAAGGATGTAACGGCCTCAAACACGCCCGTGATGAACAGGGAATTGATCTTTTGATACTTGATTTAGAATTTTCAAAGTCCTATACCTTCTAACTCCTTATTAAGATCCCTTTTTTTTTGTAAAAATATGTTCGAACCAACTTATAAATACAATATCAAACATCATCCTACCTATACTTATATATTCATTCTAAATGTATATGCAACAAAATCTTAACCTAGAAACATAAGTTCATCATTCATGCTTGTTGAACTCTATTATTAACCTAATTACTAAAGTCATACTCATTTATCACTAACAACATCAATACACACATCAATGCTTCATTAGCTTAAAAATTCATTTCTTCAAACACCTATAGTACATATGCTTATTTACATATCTAGTTCAACATACATGTTAACATACCATTAATTTGTCTAAAGCATCAAAATTCTACTCCTAGTTAACATCAACATCAACTAAAACTACAATCAAACAAAACATGCATGAAACTAACTTTACTTATGTATATAGAAACTAAGATCAATCAAGATTCTCTTGCTATTTTTTTGGCTTAGAAACTTGCTCCTACTTGTTCCTTGTCTTGATTCTTTGCTTAAAACCTGTCGGATAAAGTTTAGAGGAGAAATTTGAGCTTGTATGTGTTGGGGAAGATGATAGAAAGCAAGAGAGAGAGAGAGAGAGAGAGACAATGGTTTAGGATCTGTTTTGGAGTTGATATTTTTCTTACTTTTCTACTTTTGAAGCATTTTAGAAACCTATAGAAGGTGTTTAGACATGGGCTCGGACTATAAGTGTGTAGACTTGGTTTGGGTTTTTATTTTGGGAAGATGGGCTTGAGTTAAACTAAAGTAATATGATTTTAATGCACTCCAGCAACATACATATATTACTACACTTACATATTTGCACCAACACACATACAATTAAATTATAACACATTCCTATATTAGTAATTTATCATTTCTATAACTTAAATTATCACAAGGATTTTATAAATCAACAAACAAATATGTATTCAATTTAATTTAGTACTTTGAATTTAGGTTATTTTATATTAAGTGATACTTCACATAGATAAGTTATAAGTAATATTATATATAATTTATATAAATATATAAATATGAGTTATATATTTATTATATATAAGTAGTGAGTTATATGTATAATTAGTCTAAAAAAATGTAAATACATAATCTTGACATTATGAATATATCAACTATGCATGATACATGTTATGTATATGACAAATAAATAGGGTATTGATAAAATACATTGGTTGCATAAGTAAGTTATAAGTTATACATATAAGTTATATTTTATAAGTTAGATTATATATAAGTTATGACTTGTATATTATAAATTATGTATGTTTTATGTTTTATACGTTACAAGTTATATATATATGTATAAGCTATATTTCATAAGTTATAAGTAAAAGTTAATACATATGTTATATATATAAATTATATAATATATCAATTATATATATAAGTTATAAAAATATAAAAATATATAGTCTATAGATTTTAAACATAAATTCTATTTATTGTATATGTTATATGTATATATACAATAAGTAAATAGTGCATTGATAAAATATTTCAGTTGTATATATGTCCAAAAAATATAAGTATATAATATAGAGATTACAAATTTTGTATAAACAACAAATAAATAGGACATTAACAAAATATATGAGCTGAATATATAAGTTATATATATTGAAATACCCTAAACCCTCTCCTAGTTAAATTATAAATTGTTTAATTGAATAATATAATCGAAAGTTAATTTTGAACATAGTTAGATTGTTTAAATAAATAAAATGAGTAGACAATAAATAAAGGAATAGATAATTTTATATAATTAAATTAGTAAATAGGTCAAATTGAGGTTTGAGATTTAAAATACTCTTTTAAATCATCTATATGTCTCAATGACTTTTCTTTATGAATCAAGCTTTTCATTTTCTTCAAATTCTTCATTGAGACTTCTTTTTCTTCGATTTCAATTCCTAAATCTCAAAACAAATATTTTAAATATTTTTTAAATTCCTAAACTCTTCAACTTTAGTTATCTTTTATTTTGTAAAATCTTATTAATTTTTTTAAATTAATTACTTGCTTAAAAATATTAGTTTTAGACTTAAACTCAAATTACATATATGATTTTCATAAATTAAATTTTGAATTGTGTTTTTATATCAAGTTATAAATTTCTAATATATATATTCTTTAATTATTTTCTAATTGATTTTGATACTAAAGATAATTATTAGAAAGGTTTAAACCACCTCCTTTACTCATAAATATCTCAAAAATATATATATATATTTACCCTTTACCTTTTCTTTTCCTTATATATTTGCCTTATTTTCTTCTTTTCTTTCTTTCTTTTCCACCGTTTCCTTCCTTTTCTTCTTCCTCTTCTCTCTACTTCTCCTTCCTTCTCGAGTCAAACCCTAAAATTTCAAATCTAACAAGAAATTGGAAGAAAATGAAGATGGGAAACAAAATTAAAGAGGAAGATCATGCAAGATATAATCTCAAAAGCTATGAAAAGTAGAAATAATGGAGTTTTGAAAGTTTGAGCTTTTCCAAAACAATAAGTTGTTGTTTCATTTGATTTGTTTATTGTTCATGCATGATAGTGATGAGTTAATGTTATATTTAAGTTAGGTTTGTGATAAAACTTGTAATCATAGGAAATTTGAGCATGAAACTAAGAATCCAATTGTTTATGCATGTTGGAGGAAAGGTTTGATGAAGTGGATTGAGTATAAAAGTGTTAGAAGTTATGAATATAAGTTGTATGTTATTTTTGTGATGTTTTGATTATAGTATGATGTGTAAAACTTGATAAAATGATGTAAAAGAAGCAAAGGGTTTTGGTGATAGGGGAAACAGAGTATGCTATTAGTGTACACGGATTGTGTATATCTACTCGTGACTCCACGTTAGCAAAACCCTATTACACTACTAGTGTATATAGGTCGTGTACATCTACACGTGACTCCATAGTAGCAAAACTCTATATACACTACTAATGTACATAGGTCATGTATATTACCCTATAACAATACTGTTTTGGAAATTGACCATAACTTTTTCATCCAATCTCGGATTGAGATGATTTAAAATGATTTGGAAAGCTTAAAAAAGATATAAAATTTCATGCTTTAAGTTTTTACAAATTATAAAAGTATCAAGGTCTAAAATTTGATTGATTCCAACTACTATATTTTCCAAACAAAGTTAAAAACTTGTATTTGCTAGTTAAATATGTGTAGTTAAGTATAAAATAAACTTAGCCAATAAAACTAGGTTTAACTTGACTATATGGACTTTAATGAACTAAAATGAATTAGATTGATTAAGTTTAATCGACTTGGCTAAGATTAAGTTAACATAAACTTAAGTTAATATGAATCTTAGATATAAAATGAACTTAGTTAATCAATCTTAGTCTAACTTGACTAAATAGAATTTAGTAAGCTAAAATGGATTAGATTGTTTAATTTTAATTATCTTAGCTTAGTAATTGGATTAAATGATAAATTATAATCAAATTGGCTAGGATTAAGTTAAAATGAGTTAATAGTTAATAATTGGTTTAAGTTAGTGAGTTAGGATAAACCACAAATAACATAAAGAATATGTTGTTTCAGATGTGTTTGCTAGGGTGGGGAATGAATGTTTTTTTTTTTTATATGAATGATTTGTTGATGTTTTGTAATAAGAGACTATAAACAAAGTGAAAAGAAATAATTTGACAGACAAAGGAGAACTACCCGTATTTTGGCTGAGCCATCTTCACAGTTATAATAGGGTTTCTATTTATTGTATGATCAAATACGGTAATAAAATGAGTTGATGCAAATGGATAATTAATTAAATTGCTTATGAGAGTTTAATTCTTGAATAGATATATGGAAAGTTGGTTTATCTTTTGAAATGGATTCTGAAATACCTTCTGTCATTGTTTGGATTTCTAATATACTAGGTATACAGTGACTTGTGTGATGATTGTTAGGATAGGCATCCTAAAACGAATTAAAACTTAAACTTGACTTAATAATTGATGAGTTTTGTTTGTGCGTGTGCTGTTGAATCCTATCCAGGGAGCAGTGACCTTATCCAGAGAGGACATGGTAGTTAGGCACTTAGCCCACTACTGTTCGGATGCAATGACAAATACCATGATGCAATGATACTCCATGATGTAATGGCAATTCATATGTGATATGTTGGGTAGGTAGTTGATAGGACAAATGGTATCGACGTAACATCTATTTAGGCTCGGAATGAAGTAATATGTTTTAGTTCACGTTTATGGAACCGATTAAACTAACTGATGTTATGAACTATGATGAGTAGAGTGTGTGTAACGGCTGTGAACCCCATGTGAGGTTATTTTCTCTTTCTCGGTTAGAGATAAGAGATATAGGTATTTGGGCTACCGGTATCAATCCTTTGAGCAGTTGCTGTTACTCAGAACCCCGGTTTCTCCTGGATCATTCCAAAGTATGAGTGCTCTATTGTTGACTTGTTTACTTTAAATAAAGATAATAGCTTGTTGTTTATTGCATTGCATTTAGCTAGACTTGTGTGTCATTCCGGTGCATCTGTGTTACTATGTACGAGGCTTCGGCTCATTATTGTTGTTATTATTATTTTTCAGGTATTTTGTTGAGGATGATGATGATATGTTGATGATTGGATGATGATGATGGAGTTTTTGTTGTTGATGAGTCATTGATGATGGCGATGTTCGAATCGAGTTTTGGGCAATGTTGGATGAGTGAAATGGGTTAGGAACGTGTATTTTGTTTTATTTTGTTTTGTTCTTGTATAAAGGACTGGATTTATATTTTAAGTTGTAATATTCTTTTAAAGGGCTTGATGAAGCCTCTGTGAAATTTCACAAACCTACATCTAAGTTAGAAATTGGTTTTAGATAGATCAAATGATGCAAAAAAAAAAAAAAAGATGTATGAATTATGATTAAATAAATCAATGAAATTAATTTAGTAAATAAAGTTAAGTTTGAAATTTAAGATTTGAGATTTCAAATCCTTAAACCACTAAACCTATTGTTTAAATGTTTAGTGGATTCATAAATCCCTAAACTTTAACCCAACATCTCATTTCATTAATTCTCGTAAATTTTGTAATCACCTACTTCCTTAAAAATATCAAATTTGAGCCTAAGCTCAAGTTATATATTAACTTGATATAAACTAGTCTCTTAAATCAATTATCTATCTTAAGTTCTTTATTTATAACCTATTAATCCTCAAATTATTTCTCAAATACTTTTAGAATTAGAAATATCAATCTAAAAGTTCTAAACTTAATACGTTTATCTTAAAATATCTCCTAAATTTCCCATGTATATATAGATATAACCCTTCTCTCCAATCCTTTTTCTTTTCATTTGTTGCTGCCCTCTTCTCTTCTTCTCTTTTTCTTCCTTCATTTCTTTTTCTCTCTCTTTCTCTTTCTCCCATTTCTCAATACCCAAGCTACAAATCTCAAATTCAACAAGTTTATAGGAAATCAAAGATAAAAAACAAGATTAGAGTAGGAATTAAGCTAGAAGTAGCTTCAACAACAAATAAGAAATAGTGATGAAAAAGATCAAGAAGTGGGTTTTGCTTAAAAAGATGAGTGTTGTTATTTTCTTTGCTTTAATTCTTGTATATGTATGCAAATGTTGTATTAGGACTAAATATATGTAATACTTGTGATGATAGTGATAAATCAAAGATGTATGAACATGTTTGTTAAAAACCTATATATGTGTGTATTTGTGTAGGCCAAGTGTTTCGTGAAATGTTTTGAAGGAATATGATATACATATATATATGTATATAGAAGTGTTTAGGAGACAAGATTGTGCATGTTTATGTTTATAACAAGTTGTTGTTGTTGATATATTTTGAAATCAAGTAGTTGGAATTAGTGTAAAAGACAAAGGAAAAACATAGCATGTTCCTTCAGTTTATCATGGCGTAACACGACCCATGATATATGAGGAAAAATAAAATTTAGGAAAATAATAGACATATTTTGTAAGTTATGAACATCGCGGCCTAGATGAAGGGTGTGATCTCCTCTAGAAAGAATTTTCAAAGGAAAAAACCTATATTACAGCCGTGACAAGGAGCGTTATCTCCTTGTTACGAGCATGACAAGGTTGTATTGGTGATCACAGCCTTCATCATGGGCGTGATGAGGAAGGTGATAGCGATCAAAACCACCATCATGGGTGTCAACACCCCATTTTTGCCCCCTTTTTGAAAATAAAAAAAATCATAAAAAATCATAAAAATAATAAAAAAGGTAGAAAATACAATAAAAATTGAAAATTATAAAAAATAAATAAATTAGCTAAATAAAAAAATAAAAAAATTACAAAATTGGAAAAGAATATAAAAATTTGAAAATTAAGAAATCTAAAAAAAATAATAATAATAATAAACCCCATCTTTAGTAAATAAGTTTTTAGAAGTTTAAAAAATCGAAAAAAGAGAAAAAGAAAGAGGAAGATCAAAAGACACTTATTTACTTTAAATTCAATGTGCTTTAAAATGAATTTATATTGGCAATTTTGTAACTCCTGATCCTTCAAATCAATTCGTAACCGACGGCCATTAACGGCCGAATTCAAGTTTTGTAACGGCCATTAATGGTCGTGATCCGTAACTTCCCCAATTTTTCAAAATTCGTAACGGCCGGCGATTCCTTCATCAATTTGTAACCTCTGATCTTTTCACTTGCTTGTAACGGCCATTAATGGTCGTGCACCCCTCCATCTTCCTCCATGCTCCTATATAATGACAACCAATTCCTCCTCTTCAAGACAAAGAGATCGAAACATAGAAAGAAGATTAAAAAAAAGAAAAACAGATCTCTCTCGCAACTCTCTCTCTCTCAATGCCTCTATCTCCATCATACACCAAACCCATATCGTGACCAGCCGCTTCAACCACCACCATCATTGCACGTCTCAGCCTCCAACGAAGCCGACCAGATCATTTGACAAGTCAGCCCAGATCCTACGCTCCAGATTCGATCATCTAGATCAGACGGCCCATAATTGATCAAGCTAATCAACGCTCCAGATTTAAAGTCAAGTGATCAGACGGCTCTAATTAAGTAATCAGATCAGACGATCTAGATCTGATCCGAGAAGATCTAACGGCCCAGGTCAGTCCGCATTATATTATTATATTTTTATTATATAATTAATTTCGAAAAATAGGAAAAAATAGTAAAAAATTCATAAAAATTCATAAAAAAATTCAGAAAAATCCAGAAAAATTTAAATAATTATTTTTCATATAAATTTACTTGTTTTAGTAATTTTTGATATTTTTGAATATTTTATGTACATTGATTGATTTTGAAATGTGTAGATGATGCATAATTTTAATGTATTATATTTGTAATATAATTTTGATATGATATATTTTGAGTGTATGTGATGATTATTGAATTTTGAAAAAAAAAGAAAAAAAATAAAAAAATGATAAATAAAAATGACAAAATGGGTTTTCCAAAACCAAAATTGTTTTTGAATAAAAATGAATGAAATTTTTGAATAAAATAGAATGAATTTTTGAATTTGTGAATGATGAATGAGATGAATGAAAATGAAAGAATTATTGTTGAATATTTCTAAGAATCATGAAATTAATCAAGTTTTTAATCAAAATATCTTCATAAATTTGCTATGAAGATAATCACTAAATTCTTTCCTCAAAAATATCTTCATAAATTTGCTATGAAGATTATCATTAAAGTTTTTCCTCAAAATATCTTCATAAATTTGCTATGAAGATAATAATTCAAGTTTTTCATCAAATTATTTTCATAAATTTGCTATGAAAATAATAATCAAAAGTTTTTAATCGAATTATTTTCATAAATTGTCTATGAAAATAATTAAAAGTTTCAATCAAGTTATCTTCATAAATTTGCTATGAAGATAATAAAGTTTTTCCTCAATATTATCTTCATAAATTTACTATGAAGATAATAATTAAATTGTTCAAATTATTTTCATAAATTTACTATGGAAATAATAATTAAAGTTTTCATCAAAATATTTTCATAAATTTGCGATGAAATATTCATTCAAGTTTAATCAAATTGATTTTTCATGTAGCATTAAATTAGCCATGAATTATCATGAAATGATTTTAGAAAAAATGATTTTTGGACTTAGAAAAATATGTTTTCATAAAATAAAAAATCAATTGATTAGATCATAGGATCATCAAAAATGATTTTCATAAAAATTTAAAATTTAATGAACTTAAAGTGAGAATAGTTCAAAAATTAAAATTGATCAACAAACTAAGGTTCTTTTCAAAAGAACTACATTTTGTCTGATCTCGATTAGCGAGTACGTAGGTACCTACGGGCCTACATTAAAAAATGAAAAATGTTTTTGTTTTTTTAATAATATTGTGAATAAATATTTTGTAAATATAAGATGTTTTGTTGGTATTCATATTCTAAAAAAAAAATATAGAAAAACGTGACTTATAAATATTTGTGTTGTTTCATTTGAGTTTTTGAGTATGAAAAGGATAAATTATAAGTTTAAAATTCCAAAAGTGGTAACCATTTGGTTTTAATAGGTTAGCCCCGAATCCATGATATCTGGTTTAAAAAGTTTGGTTTTTAAATCAAATTTTCGCAGACTAGTAGCTAAGTTAGGATCAACCGACCCATTGATCCTAGCTTTTTATTTTTTCCCGATTTATATCGGGTGACGACTCTAAAAAGTTTTCAAAAATTAAAATTTCTTTTAACCCCTAGTCGAGGATTTATGTTAAATGGGTTCGGGTTTAATGTGAATCGGGTTAGGAGAAATGAACCAGATAGTAGAAAAATCCAGGCTCGACAATGGGCGTAATATGTCACTTAGTATTGTTCATAAAAAAAGAAGAAAAGAAAAAGAAAGAAGGATAAAATGAAGTAAATGAATGACAGTTGATATGTTTTATTAGCTAAATGATACAATTAAACATGGGTTTAGTAAAACTATAGATTTAATGAATAATTGGATTAAATATGGGAGTTAGATGTAAGATAAACTTAGCTAATAAACTTAAGTTCAACTTGACTAAATAGACTTCAATGAGCTAAAATGAATTGGATTGATTAAGTTAATTACCTTGGCTTAGTAAACAAACTAAATGACGGACTCTAATTAGTTTGGCTAAGATTAAGTTAAAATGAGTTAATAGTTTATAATTGGCTTAGAATAATGAGTTAGGATAAACCATAAATAACATGGTGAATATGTTGTTTCAAATGTATGTTTGTTTATAAATGTATGTTTTGATGATGTGTAATAAAATATCATAAATAAAGTGAAAAGAGATGCTTTGAAAGATAAAGGAGAACTGTTTGTATTTTGGCAGGGTGATTTTCGCAGCCATAGTGGGGTTCCTGATTAGTGTCCGATCAAATAGAAAAAAAATAAGTTTGATATAATGGATAATTAATTCAATTTCTTATATGAGTTTAATTCATGAACAGATATGGATGTATTATTTATCTTTTGAGATAGCCCAGACCCCCTTCTATTTATGATTAGACTTCAAATATAGAAGGTATACAGTAACCTGCGTGATGATTGTTAGGATAGGCATCCTAAAATGAATTAAAACTTAAACTTTGCTTAATAATTGATGAGTGATGGTTGTGTATGTGCCATTGAATTCGGTTCGAGGAGCGGCAACCTTGTCCAAGCGAACACGGTAGTTAGGCACTGAGGTGTCATGATGTAATGGCAAATACAATGATGCAATGGTTCGCCATGATACAATGGCTGATTTTATATGTGGCTTAGCGGGTAGCTGATAGGGCAAATAGTATCGGCATAACATTTACTTAGGCTTGGAATGAAGTAACATATTTTAGTTCACATTAATAGGACTGGTTGAACTAACTGATGTTATGAACTAGGATGAGTAAAGTGTGTGTAATTGTTATGAACCCTAGATGAGGAGAAACCTGAGTGTGTAATATATAAAGTATTATATATGGTTGTAATGTCTTAATTAAATTTAGGGTGTTACATATACATATATGTTATATTTTATAAATTATATATACAGGTTATATACGTTATATATATGTGTTTGTGCATTAGTGTGTATAACATATGAACTAATGCATAATCTCTCTCTCTCTATATATATATATTTGCATATGTGTGTGTATTATATATATCATATATAAATTACATGTTTATATATATTTATATATATGTATTTGTTATGAATAGCATGCATATGTGCATGTGTATGAGTATGAGTATGGGTATAGGCATATGAGTATATCTATATAACTTTTTACTTTTTTCTAATAGTCAAATAAGGATATAATGGTAATTTTAATTTTATTCTCAATTTAATACTACAATTAATAAATTAAAGTAAATGCTGAAATATGTATTTCTGGTAATAAAACTCTAAAGGAAGTATACATCAGGATACATCATTTCAAGTTTATTGATAGTAATACTATTCCCAATGTATAATTTTTCTATTCTCCCTCTATTCCACTCCTACATATAAACGAGTTGTAAGCTCATAATCAATAATTACCAATTAAAAAACATAAAAGGAACATAAAAAAAAAAAATTCATTCCTTTTCCATTTTTTACTATTAACTCTTTTTTATTTCATTTATATGTCCATGAATTTTATCAATTTTCCTAAACTTTCTTTACTATCATCATCAAAATTCAAAAAGTACCAAACCTAATATAATAAAAGGGGCTTCTACTGTGCAGCCACTTAAAAGTGACTATATTATATAGTCACCAATCTAGACTGTTCATTTAATAAAATTTAATATGAACTATCCATTTGAAAAGATAACTTTAACCCATTACTTGTTATACGGGTTTCTTTTTCTTTTCCATTGTCTTTAGTTTATTCCTTTCCTTTTCTTTTCTTTCCCACTCTTAATTTGTATGTCTTTTTTTTTTCGGCAAATCTTTTATATCTTTTTTCCCATTCTTTATTTTTTTTTACCCAATCTTTCCCCCTTTTCTACTTTTTCCTTTTTTTTTTTTTTTGGGTAATCCCACTTTTTCACTTTACATTGTAATTTCTACTTTATATTGGAATTCTTTGATCATTGTACTTATTTTTTATCATTTATATTAATCTTACTTTTGAAATACACTAAATCATCACCTAGTTAATTTAGAAATGGTTTAATTGAATAATATAATAGATAATTAATTTTGAACATGGTTATATAATTTAAATAAATAAAATAAGTAGACATTAGAAAAAGGAATAGACAATTTGATATAATTAAATAACTAAATAAGTTAAATTGAGATATGAGATTTTAAATATTCTTTCCAAAATGTTTATTTTCTTTAATTATCGGTTTTATAAATCAAATTATCCAATTTTTCTTAATTATCAATTTAATCTACCTTCCTCCTTGTTTCTTATCTTTAAATCCCTAAATAATCAATTTTAGATGCTTGATAAATTCTTTGAAAAACCGCCAAAATTTAGTTAATTTTCATTTTGTAAAATCTTATTAATTTTTTAAATCAATTACTTGTTTTAAAATATCATTTTTATACCTGAACTCGAATCAAATATCATATTTTCATAAACTAAACTTTTGAATTATGCTTTTATATCAAGTTATAAATTTCTAATATATATGTTTTCAAATTATTTTCAAAACTAAAGATAATTGTCAGAAATGTTTAAACTCAATACCCTATTCTAAAATATCTTTAATTTCTTTTTCTTTTCTTTATCCTTATCTTATCTCTCTCTCATTTTTCTTCATTTTCTGCTCTCTTTTCTCTCCCAATTTTCTTTTCTTTCCTCTTCTCTCTTTTCCTTCTTTAAAATTTCAACCCTCAATTCTCAATCTAATTCGAAATTAATCAATGAATCAAAGTTAGAAGATGAGATAGGAGAAGGAAATCAAGTTGCTAGTAGCCCAACAACAAGAAAGAAGATCAAAGTGCATGTGATGATCTACGGTTGAATTCCACCAATGAAGACACTTATTAATCAACTACGAAGGGGGGATTGATCTTGGGGTTTTGGAAAGAGGGACAGAGGAACACGATGGAGAGTAAGACTTCTACGCACGAATGGAAGACAGAGCTGAGCTTAAACTCTGGTTGAGGCCGGGCTATTAAGAGGGCTTTATACTGGGCCTGTTCATTTGGGCTTGGACCCACTGCTTGTTGGACCTGCTATTTGTTATTTTAGTTGTTTGTTATTTTTAGTTAGCATTCTATTACCAAGTTGTTAAAATTTTAGTATATTTCCATTTTAGCTGGCAACATGCTTGAAGCATGTACAAGATACTAATTTGTATAAGTATCTGGTATTGTACTGAGGGAATATACAATTTTATACAAACACTATTAAAAATACTTGCATCCGAGTATTACAACGTGGGTTTGCATTCGAACCCTATACTACATTAAACTCGAAATTAGTTCCTCCATGCTTCATCTGGTATCAGAGCTACTGCAGCATGGGGGGAGAGCAACGTGATTTCAAGAAACTGGAAGAAGCTGTGCGTGCCATGGTTGACAAAGTTGAGAAAAATGATGGATGGATTCAGTTGTTTACGGACCCACTCAAAATACAACAGGCAGCCCTTGATCAACAGGGTCAAGCACTCGAAGAGATCAAGCAGTAGCTGCAATGCAATGTAGCGAGTATTGGATCTCCTTCAAGCATCGGATTTCAGGGGAAGAAGCATCCTACCGCTCCAGCAGAACCTGCACCAACAGCATTAACAGGAGTTAATGGAGAATATCAATTACCAATGAGGGGTACTAAACTAGAATTTCCAATTTTTAATGGAGATAACTTCAGAAACTAGCAGTTGAGAGCAGAACAATTCTTTGCTCTTGATGGAACCCTTGAGCATCTTAAGGTGAGCATTGCTTCCATGTATCTAGAAGATAAACCGTATGAATGGTACATTGCTTATTCTAAATCTAGGACTGAGGTTTATCCAATGACATGGGAAGAGCTTACTAAAGCTCTTCAAGCTAGATTTAATGAGAAAATTTTCGAAGATCCCATGGCTGACCTTAAAGAACTACAGCAGACAGGTTCATTACAAGACTACCTAGATGAGTTTATGCATCTATCACCTCAAGTGCAATTGCCTGGGTCGCACTTAATTAGCTGTTTCCTCAGCGGGTTAAGACCTGAAATACAATTCCCAATTCGCATGTTCCAGCCTAACACCCTTCATCAAGCATTCACTCTCGCTAAGCTACAAGAAGCCACTACCCTATCTTCCAGAAGCAACCTTAGATCCACAAAAAGCCAAACCACCTCATACAGCACACCTTCATACCCTTTCCATTCACAACCTTTAAATCCCTTATCTTCAAACCCAAACAACCTCAGAACTCAAACCCACACCCAAACACGACCACCTCACATAGGGTCCACATCCCAAGCTTCAAACACTTACCCTAAACCGAATACTATTTCCAACTCCAGAATAACCAAGCGAATGACCCCTGAGGAATTGGAAGAAAAGAGAAAAAAACGAATTTGTTTTTGGTGTGATGAACCCTTTGCACCAGGACATAGATGTAAGAGCAAGCGGTTGAATATGTTGGTAATTGAAGGAGATGATCAAGGAGGTACTAAGATGGATGTAGCTGAAGGGGCGGCTGATTTGGAAGAAGACATGACGAAGTTGACTCTCTGTGCAGTAGGGAATCCGATGGGAGATTCCAATAACAGTATGTTGATCCAAGGTTTCTATAAGAGAAAGAAACTAAACATACTGATAGATACTGGTAGCTCAGCCAATTTTATCAATGAAGCTTTAGTTAAAGCTACTAAGTGTACTATTGAAGAAATTGTTCCTATAAAGATCACCTTAGCTGATGGAACACAATTAAGCAGTAGACATCGAGTTGCTGATTTTCAGTGGCAGATGCAAGGAGTAAAATTTAGGGCAACCTTCTATGTCCTGCCTTTATCCTCCTACGATCTCATCTTAGGGATGCCGTGGCTCACAACAATAGGACATATTAATTGGAATTTCCAGGACATGGTTATGGAATTCATATGGGAAGGAAAAAGCTGCAAATTGAGCCGAAAACAGGAGTCCTTGAATGACATTGCTGGTAGCAAGCTAGCACAACTGATGACTCGAACTCATCCCATTCCCGAGATACATTGTTGGGTCATTAAAGCCATTGGAAACGATGAAGAAAGTGTGCCTAGTGACAGGGCTCATCTCAAGTTGATGGAATTATTGGAAGATTACCATGCCATATTTGAGGAACCAAACTCCCTACCGCCTGAGAGAGCCCTAAACCATCGAATACATCTTCAAGAAGGTAGCAGACCGGTCAACCTCAGGCCTTATCATCACCTCCTTGCAGAAAACTGTTCTAGAGAAATGTTAAGGGAAATGCTGACTAGTGGATTATCAACCCAGTCACAGTCCATTTGCATCTCCAGTAGTGTTGGTAAAAAAGAAGGACAACACTTGGAGAATGTGCGTGGACTAGGGAATTGAACAAGAACACTATCAAAGATAGGTTTCCTATTCCTATTATTGAGGACCTGAATTATGTGGTGCCAATTACTTCAGCAAACTAGACCTGAGGTTGGGTTACCATCAGATCTTGATGAATCCCAATGATGTATATAAAACTGCATTTGGAACTCATGAAGGGTACTATGAGTTCTTAGTTATGCCCTTTGGCTTAACTAATGCTCCTTCCACCTTTCAAGCACTTATGAACCAGATATTCAAACCTTTTTTAAGGAAGTTTGTGCTGGTTTTCTTCGATGACATACTGATGTATAGTCATGATATGGACAAACATACGGAACACCTACAGAAGGTCTTCGAAATACTGAGTAAGGAGAAGTTATGTTTGAAAAGAAGTAAATGTGTCTTTGGGGTTTCAAGTATTGAGTATTTGGGTCATATTATCACTCCATAGGGGGTAGCCACTGACCCTAAGAAAATACACACCATCAGTGAATGGCCCATTCCAAGAAATGTGAAACAACTTAGAGGTTTTTTGGGGTTAACAGGGTATTACCGAAGGTTCATAAAAGACTTTGGTCTCATTGCCAGACCATTGACTCAACTCTTGAAGAAAAACCAATTTACATGGAATGATACAGCACAAATGGCCTTTGATCAATTGAAGAATGCATTGATGCACTCTCTAGTATTGCAGCTCCCTGATTATTCTAAGGAATTTATAGTGGAGACAGATGCTAGTGGTGATGGTATTGGGGTTATTCTTATGCAAGACAAACACCTAATAGCCTACCTCAGCAAACCACTAGCACCCAAACACAGGGGTCTATCAGTTTATGAGAAGGAATTGCTTGCTGTGGTGCATGCAATAGAAAAATGGAGGCATTACTTGTTGGGCAGACGCTTTGTGATATGCACGGATCATCAAGCTTAAAATATATATTGGAGCAACGTCTGGTTACTCTAACCCAACAAAAGTGGCTCACGAGACTCTTGGGATTAGACTACATATAGAGTATAAAAGTGGCACATCCAATGGGGCAGCTGATGCATTATCTCGAGTTCCTATAGCTGAGATTATGCACCTTCACCATACCACTGTTCTGCCAATGTTCCTATAGCAAATACAAGACAGTTGGGGGTTACCAGGGGGTTATAGTACACTTATAGCTAAGCTGGAAAAGGGAGACTCAGCTGGACAATTCACTTGGGAACAGATGATGCTTAGGAGGAAAGGAAGAGTAGTAGTTGGTCCATGTCAAGAGCTAAGGAACACTCTATTACATCACTTAATTGGGGTTCCATTGGGTGGTCATTCAGGATCCCAAGCTACCTTCAAGAGACTAATTTCGGTCTTCTATTGGCTTAAAATGGAGAGGGAGGTGAGACAGTTTGTTCGAAATTGTACTGTGTGCCAAAAGCACAAGTTTGAGAATGTCTCAAGTCCAGGGCTTATGCAACCTCTGAAAGTCCCTAATGAATGCTGGCAAGAAATAAGCTTGGATTTCATTGAAGGACTTCCTAAATCCAATGGTAAAGAGGTAATTTTAGTAGTAGTTGATAGGTTAAGCAAATATGCTCATTTTGTAGCTATTGCTTATCCCTACACTGCCGCCATGATAGCTCAAGTATACTTAGATCACATCTATAAATTGCATGGTCTTCCTGAGGTCATAATAGTGATAGGGATACATCTTTATCAGTTCATTCTGGCAGGAATTTTTTAAGCTACAGGGTGTAGGATTCAACATGTCCACAGCCTACCATCCCCAAACGGATGGTCAAACCGAAGTTGTTAATCGATGTCTAGGAACATACCTAAGGTGTATGACCAGTTAAGAACCCAAACGATGGACTCAATTCCTGTCTTTAGCGGAATGGTGGTACAACACTAATTATCACACTAGTGCACATACCACCCCATTCCAAACACTATACGACTATCCTCCTCCCATACATTTGTTGTATGTGCCTGAGGATTCCAGGAATGACTCTGTGGACAGGATCTTAACTACTCGTGAGGACGTACTCAAACTACTCAGATTCCACCTCAAGCGAGCTTAACATCGCATGAAGCAATTGGCAGATCAAAAGAGATCTGACAGAGTATTTGAGATCGGGGATCTAATGTTACTAAAGCTGCAGCCGTATAGACAATATTCACTTAGGAAGTCTAGAGAACACAAATTAAACCCTAAGTATGCTGGACCATTCAAAGTTATAGACAAGATTGGAGAGGTGGCTTACCGACTGGACCTGCCGGAGCATGCCGAGATCCACCCAACGATCCATGTTTCTCAGCTTAAGAAGTTCCACGGGTCTCCTCCACTCGAGCCACCAACAGTACCTGCAATTACAACGATGGAAGAATTAGAACCACAAACTATCCTAGACAGGAGGATGGTTAAAAGAGGATCACATGCAGAAACTCAAGTGCTTATCTTGTGGAAAAACAAGGCTCCATCGGACACGACGTAGGAATTTTTGGTGGACATGCAGCTCCGTTTTCCGAATCATTCCTTGTGGACAAGGATGTTTAAAGGGGAGGAAGCTGATCTACGGTTGAATTCCACCAGTGAAGACACGAATTAATCAACTACGAAGGGAGGATTGATCTTAGGGTTTTGGAAAGAGGGACAGAGGAACACGATGGAGAGTAAGACTTCTGCACACGAATGGAAGACAGAGCTGAGCTTAAACTCTGTTGAGGCTCGGCTATTAAGAGGGCCTTATACTGGGCCTATTCATTTGGGCTTAGACCCACTGCTTGTTAGACCTGCTGTTTGTTATTTTAGTTGTTTGTTATTTTTAGTTAGCATTCTGTTACCAAGTTGTTAAGATTTCAATATATTTCCATTTTAGCTGGCAACATGCTGCATGTATAAGATACTAATTTGTATAAGCATCTGGTATTGTACTGAGGGAATATACAATTTTATACAAATACTATTAAAAATACTTGCATCCGAGTATTACAACGTGGGTTTGCATTCGAACCCTATACTACATAAACTCGAAATTAATTCCTCCACGCTTCATGTGATTACCTAAAAGATAAGTGTTGTTATTTTTCTTGTTTTCATTGTTGTTATTATATGTATATGATGTCTTGAAGTTGGATAAAAGTATAAATTGTGATGAAATTGGTGAATAATGAATATATGAACATGTGAATTAGGATTTAGGTTATGTTATATGTGCATGTAGATTAGAAGTTGGTGGAGTGGTTCTTGATGGAATATGAAGTAAGAACATGAATATAGATCTTAGTGATGAATGATTCTAGACTTGTATGTAGAGTATAAGATGTTAGATGATGAAAAATGATGAGAAACAGGTTGAAAAACAAGTAAAGTATACAGCCTTCCCTATCTACCCATGCTTCTCTCTAACCTCAAAAACCCAAAGAACACAAGTTTTTTCTAGAATAACACGGCTAAAATACAAGGTGATGTATATGTCCTTGCTTCTCTCTAGTCATGATACTATTTTGATCATAACTTTTTCATCCAAACTCAAATTGAATGAAATGCTACAAAAAGCTTAAAAAGATATCTATAACTTTCATGTTTTAATTTTGCAAATTCTAAAAGCATAAAGGGCTAAATTTTGATTAATTCAAGCCGCTACATTTTTCAAGCAAAGTTAAAAACTTGTGTTTGCTTGTTAAATGTGTGCAGGTAAGTATAAAATGAACTTAGCTAATAAACATAGGTTCAACTTGACTAAATAGACTTCAATGAAATAAAATGAATTAGATTGATTAATTTTAATCAACTTGGTTAAGATTAAGTTAATATAAACTCAAGTTAATATAGATCTTAAATATAAAATAAACTTAGTTAATCAATCTTAATCTAACTTGACTAAATAGACTTTGATAGGCTAAAATGAATTAATAGATTAAGTTTAATTGTCTCGGCCTAATAATCGAATTAAATGATTAACTCCAATCAATTTGGCTAGGATTAAGTTAAAATGAGTTGATGGTAAATAATTGGCTTAAGTTAATGAGTTAAGATAAAGCATAAATAACATGGTGAATATGTTGTTTAAAATGTTTGTTTGATTTGAATATAGATGTTTTTGAATATGAACGACATAATGATGTTTTTATAATAAGAGACCGCAATCAACGCAAAAGGAAATACTTTGACAGACAATGGATAATTGTTTGTATCTTGGCAGGGCAATATTTGCAACCATGGCGGGGTTCCAAAATATTATCTGATCAAATAGGTTTTTAAAGTGAATGTGATGTAAATGGATAATTAGTCTAATTTCTTATATGAGTTTAATTCTTGAATCTATAGACATGGATACTTGATGTATTTTCTGAAATGGATTCTGATCTTCCCTCTGTCTCTAATTGGATTTCATATATATAAGGTATGTAGTAACTTGCGTGTTTTATGCTAGTATAGGTATTCTAAACGGATTAAAACTTAAACTTGACTTAATAATTGATGAGTGTTGGTTGTGCTTATAATGTTGAATCTAGTCAGGAGAGCGGTAACTTTGTCTCGGGGGGACACGATAGTTAGGCACTTAAGCCACCTCTATGTCATGATGTAATGACAAATATCACTATGCAATGGTATGCCATGATACAATGGCGATTCATAAGTGACTCAATGGGTAGTTGATGGGACAAACGGTAGGGCGTAATGTCTACTGAGGCTTGGGGTGAAGTAACATGTTTTAGTTCACGTTTATGAGCATGGCTAAACTAACTAATATTATGGACTGAGATGAGTAGTGTGTGTATGTAACAGCTGTAAACCCTAGATGAGGCTATTTTCTTATAACGTTATCTATTTGGGCTGCCTATATCAACCCTCCAAGTGTCATGTCATTACTTGAGACCTCCAAATTCCTTAAATTGCTCCGAAGTGTGAGTGCGCCAGTGTTGATTTGTTTACTTTAAATGAAAGATAATAACTTGTTGTTTGTTGCATTGCATTTAGCTAGGCTTGTGTATCATTTCATGCGTGTCTGTGTTACTATATACTGAGCTTCGGCTCATTATTGTTGTTGTCGTTTCTTTTTAAGGTATTGTGTTGAGGATGATGATAATATATTGATGATATTGATGATGGAGTTATTATTGTTGATTGAGTTAAGGATGATGATGTTGATATTGGTAGTGATGATGCTTAGCTCGGGTTTTAGGTAATGTTAGATAAGTGAAGTGAGTTAGGATCGTGTATTTTATTTTGTTTTGTTTTGTTCTTGTATAAATGACTGGATTTATATTTTAAGTTGCAATATTCTTTAAAGGGGTCTGTTGGAGCCCATGATTTATAAATGAAGTTTTTAAAGTTTTATATACCATCATTGAAAGGTATATATGAGATATCTGATGGTATAATTGTTTTATGGATGTTAACCAACTCATGAGAGTAGATTATAGAGTGTTTTTGAAAAGTTTTGTTTTTTAAAAAGTCGATCTACTATGGTGGGAGTAGAGATGTTTTAAATTATTTTGTAAAATTTATTTTGTGAATTATAAATCCAATGATTTTTAGAATTTAATTTAATGATTTCATAATCTAAAAGTGAGTGGTAAATGTGTACAATAAACCTATCATTCAAGGAAGCATGTACACATAGTACATAAAGTATTATATGTGGCAATAATACCTTAATTAAATTTAGGGCGATACAATTTCTTTTCTTATCCTCGATATATTTTATATGCTTTTGGTTTAAATATATAGCAAATGGTGCACTTACAACACATATGGAAAAGTAGATTATTAATGTTAGAGCAGAAGATCATGTATATTAAGTAAGATAACATGTTTAGGTTTCGAAATATATAATACAATTTATTGTTATTTATATTGTTCTTTCAAAAAAATTTTATTTATATAGGGTCAATTTGTTAAATTTAAACATAAGTGTTGTGTATACACAGTAAAAACACTAAACACATATCTCTTACATTAATATTATAAATGATATATATGCATAAATATATATTTTATTATAACATTTATATATATGAATAGCAATGTAATGTAGTAAAAAACATTTTCAATGTCTTTTTATATTTTTTCTATATTAACCCTTAAGAAAGTTGTATGATTATCGTGTACATAATTATTTTATAATCATCAATGTGTCAAGTAATGTCATAAAATATATTGGTCATCATGTTTGAAAAAAGATAATTGGTATAAACTATATTTTATGAATTTAGCTTTTTTATAAACAATAATTTAATATAATAATAATTTTACTAAATATTTTTATAGTGTTAATTAACATATACATAAATTAGTCAACATATAATATATCAACAATCTAATATTGAGAAAATAATTTTTTATATATGTTTATTATATATTTATTACACATATTTTACATTGGCACTAAATAATACGTATGAAATATAATATAATTAAAAAGTAATTTTTGATATGGGTTTAATTATGAGTACATTTATTATGATATATTCATAATCTAAAATATAGAAAAATAATCTTTATATACATATATAAATGTTTTGTTATATATTTTCTACATGTACTATAATGATACTTATTAAACTATATATTTGTAATGTAAAATTACTAAAAAATAATATATGGTTTTGTATTTGTGGTTATGCTGTGCAAATATATCTTACATATAATACAATATAATTGTAATTCAATGTGGAGTAATAATTTATCATGTTTAGTACCCATTTTATAAAATAATCACCCTATATATTATTACATTGTATTTGAACAACTTCCTATAATTCAATATCATAAAGAATAATCTCAAGCTTACTTAATATGATAAAACTGTTACTCATAATAAAGTGTCACGTGTTAAATAATACTTTATAAATTACACTCACAACTATATATCAGCAATATTAATCATGTGTAAATTATTATAAATTATGGCATCTCTAATAAGTATTATATGGCAATGACCGTTTATTAATTAAATTATTGTGTATATTGATTTTTTATACTTACAATGAAATTAGAATATGTTATGTGTTGTATTACATTACTAACTATTATTTTATGGGATCAACAAAATATGCGTGTTATAATATAAATGTTACTTTAATTATCTATGACCACCTAAATTCTTAAAAAAAAAAAAAAAAAGTTGTCTGTTATACAGTTATATTGGATATTAAAATATCATATAACATACAACATATAAACATTATATCCCTAGTTGTTACAACTTACTGAAATTTTAGAATTGCATGTTTATAGTGTATTTTATTTATCATGCAAAAATATTATATATTACCATTACCTTTTAATGTGAAATAAATTATCTGAATTTTGAAATATTTAGATTAAATATGAGAAATTTCTATGTGGATGTGTTACATTTATTGCGAAGGTAAATTAATTTTTTATTAGAAAATTAACTTAAGATCTTTTATATATATAACTTAAGATACTTTTTAATAAATACAAGATTATCTAATATTGGGTCATATAATTGACAAATAGATACTTTCTATAAAAAAAATAAGTAACGCAATGATTGCTAGATAGAAAAATATACTATTATTTTGGAAAGTGTACTATAAAGGCACCCATATTAACCAACATCAGTTATATACTATTATTTTACTAGCAATATAATATGTATGTAATAAATAACATATATTAAATTTATTATCTTTATGTTAAATTATTGATATATTATATAATATAAGTGTATACTTATTAATAGTGTAAGAAAATATTTAGTGGAATTATTTATAGAAAATTACAAATACTTTGCTTAATATGTGACATAAGAATATATATAATATATATATTGAAAAGAATGTCTTTTACTTAATACATTGGATTTATTATATAGATATATGCCATGTGCATATAATTATACATGTATAATGAAAAGAAAAATTAAAAAAATAAAGAAATAAAATGAAGTAGTAAAAAAAAGTAAATATTAAATATGACGCATAAGAAAGAAGTTTCAATAAAAAAGAAAAAGAATGAAAAAGTGATGCAATAAAGATAAAAGTATAAAGGAAAATAATACATAAAGGATAAATTAGTTTTAGGGAAAAAGAATAAGTAAAATGAATAAGAAAGGAAATGAAAGAAAAACAGCGAAAAGTAAAAAATGCAAACCTTGACCAGTTAATCTATTACTACAATCAAAATAGACTATGTAGTGCTGTCACTTTTAAGTGATTGCACTGTAGAATTTTCCTAAATAAAAAGTGCATCTCGAAATTACTTCTAAAATATTATTTTAAATAGTCTCAATTTAAGTAATTACTAAAAAATAGTTGCGAAAAGATTAATTATGGCATGTATAAGATGTCATTTCGAGATATATAAAAAAATTCAAAAATAAAAATGGCATGTTCAAGATTTGACTTTCATAAATAGAAATTACATCTTGAATATTGGATTTTAGTAACTAATTTGCATCATATTCTATTTTAGCAATTTTTTTTCTAGAGGGTAAAACCTAAATAGGCTATAAATTACACATTTAAATATTGAAATTGCATCCTCTTGCACCGCTCTCTCTATAAATTACCCATTTAAATATTGAATTCCATCCTTCTGCACTCACTCTCTCTCTTTCTCTCTTCCCATTTAGGTCCTATTTTATTTTATTTTATTTTAATGATGCTTTTTGTTAAGGGGCGAATGATGCTTGTTGCAGGGTATCAATTGATGCTTGTTGCTCGTGTTGTGTTGGCGCTTTTTTTTTTTTCTTTCAAAAAGGTTTATACTTACATAGTGAAAAGGTGTCTAACTAAGAAAAAGATTTTTCCATTCCATTACACCTGAGGATAGAATTGGTGTGGTTCTTGTGCACAACAAATATGGAAAGTAATTAAGGAGAATAGTAAGGTGAGATCATCTCAAAGCAGGAATTTTCTTCATATATGCTTATCTTCACACTAATTTTTCTTGTCTAAATAATTTGCAGGTCATGGTTGCTACTGTTCGCTGTAAAGAAATTGCAAAAGAAAAGTATTTTGCTTTTATTGGGAATGAGGTCAATATCTCTGTTTTAGGTGTTGCCTTATGTATATAAACTTCTATGTTGTAGATACATACACACTATTGTATTTCATAGAAAATAATCTACTAATGTTTGCAGGAGTGGTTACTATTGAAGAAAAAGCCCATTCCGGACTAGTTCCTGGTTTTGGGGAAATTGAGCACATGCTTGATGCTTGTTTATAAAAGTAATAGAATTCGCATAAATGCTTGTCACTTTTACTTGCATGGTGATGTGATATTGAATGACCTAGATTTAAATTCTATTTAAATTCCATGTGTTTATTTATTTATCTTAAGTATTGAATTGAATGAGCATGATGATTATAATGGTTATGTTGCTAGTGATCTAAAATGTATTATTTTGCATGTATATATTGAAATTAATATCTTTGTTTTATATGTTTAATGTGTGTGTAATAAAATTATTAATTATGTCTTTTATACATTAAAGTGTTAGTTAGTTAGATTTATAAATCAACTTTGGCTTTCACAGATTAGTGATAGAATTTTACGTCTTTAGTTAAGTTAGCATTTATGCCCCAAATGAAGCCGAAATGAGACTCAAATTCACCCAAATTGCAAATTAAAGTTGCATATGCCTTAGGGGGTAAATTTGGAATATGTTTTATGCATAATTATGCTTAATTGAACTCCTTTTTGCAGCCCTAATATTTTATACGAATTTTGCTTCTTCTTTCTTTCTTTTCTTCTTCCTCTTTCAATTCCATTTCCAAGTTCAAGTCAAGATCAATATCAAGTTTTAAAAATCAAAGTGCTCCTCAACTACAAGGTATATATATATATATATATATTTGAATGGATTTAGTTATGATTATTGTTTTGTTTTGTTTTTCTTTCTTGAAATGATTGTATGAATTCTTCATTGGAATGAGTTAAATGTTATCTAAATGGTTTGTTCATGCTTGGGATGAGCTAGTAATGTGTTTTATGAGTGTGTGAGTTTGTGCATGTATGGTAGAGGTGATATGACGTGTTGGATAGATGTGAAGAGGATTTGTGTAGAAAAATTTAGAATGGATTGAAGTGGAATTAGAAGTGTTTAATTGTGTTGATTTCTTGTGTTGAGTTGCTAAGATGGAGTAGTGTAGATAGATGTTAGTATATGAGGTTGAAAATGTAGTTGAGGAAGGTTTTAAAGTGTTTTAGGATCGAATTTTTCAAAGTAGAAAAACAGGGGATTTGTGTTTTTCGTTTAAGCCTGTTTTTAAAACGTACGCCGGCACCTGGGAATTCAACGCCGCCGGCGTAGAGGCAGCGTTGGATTCAAATTTCTTAACGCCGTTTTACAACACCGCCGGCTTTTACAATAAAAATTGCCAGCATTTGTTCTTCAAAACGTACGCCGGCAATTTGAGTTTCTACACCGCCGGCTTTCGCTAGGAAAGTCAGCCGGCGTTCTTTCATTCTTATTGTACGCTGACCGCTGGGAATCAAGGCCGCCGGCGTATGTGTCAAAGCTGCCCGCATATATGGGTAAGCGGACGGCTTAGATCTCTCTAGACATTTTGAAAATTTTGGGTTTTGGATTCCACACCGGCTCAAGGCTGCCGGCGTAGGATGTAAGGCAGACGGTCTATCCTTGAACACTGTCAGCGTTGGCAGTGTTGATTTTCAGAGTATTGAACACCGGCTCAACGCTGCCGGTGTTGAGTACCGGCGTATCCCCTGCGCTTTTGAATTTTAAAAACTTTTTCTAAAATTTTCCGAAGTTTATTATTTGAGCAATTAAGTATTTATTAAGCGATCTAGGATACAATAGGATGTTTGAATGCTTATTTATGACTTTGTATTCAATTATTTGAATTTCTTTGATTTATTTATGATATATAGAGATAATATGAGTATAATTGTGAGAGTGAGATATATATTTATTGATTCATTGATTATTGTGATATTCCTATTTCAGTTAAGGATTCTTTGGTTAGTTCTTCACCGAGAGATCCTAGTTATATACTAACGGGTTCAGGTACGCAATAACTTGTCTGATGGTTGTTAGGAATAGGCATTCCTAATCTGATTTAAATTGATTTGACTTAATATTGGAATGAATTAGATGTCTATTACGCTGTTTAATCTGGTCCAAGGAGCAGCAAACCTGTCATGATGCAATGACATGTTAGTTAGGTGCTTAACCAAGTCATGATGCAATGACTTTACCATGATGCAATGGTACGCTATGATGCAATAGCGATTCTTTTTGGTTAAGTGGGTAGCCGATAGGGGGGAATAGTATCTGAGTAATGTTTGCTTAAACTTAGGGAGAAATACCATTATTTAGTTCAAAGTTTATGGGAACTTGTGAACTAAGCTCATGTTATGGACTGAGTTTAAGTAGAGTCGGGCAACGGCTTTTAAACCCTGAATGAAGCTATTATCTTCGTGAAATAGATATAGGAGATATAAGTATTCGGACTGCTTATATCAGCCCCCTGAGCAGCTGTTGTTACTCAAGATCCCTGAATTCCCAAAGTGTGACCGGGGTTTGAATACCCTCCTGTTGATTTGTGCAAGAAAACGTAATAAAGATAATCACCTGTCTAATGTTGCATCACATTAATTTAATGAATTGTTTTTGCATTGGTTATTGTGTACTGGGCCTTTGGCTCACTTTTGCTGCTTTGCAGGTATTGGAGACGAGTTTTATGATGATTTGGGCTATGGGTTCGATTTTGAGAGATTTCTGGATGAGTGGGACGAATAGGATCCGATCACCCTGGACTTTTGGAAGAATTTTTGCTAAGGAAAAGTTATGTATAGGTGGCTTGTTAGTTAAGCCTGTGTGTTGTAAAGACCTTAAGATCCCTTGGGATTCTTTTTGACGTAAGAAAACATGTAATTTTTGTAGTGTCTTGTATTGACACTAAACAGTGTTTATATGATGTAAATGTATGTATAGATTGCTTTTGTTAGCAATCTTGTTTTGTTTAAAAGTTCTTTATAAAGTATAGTGATTTTGATCAAACAATATTCATAAACTGTCAGATTTAGGACAACCTTACATATAATATGAAAATATTATATGTGGTTGGGGACTCGGTACTCTAAGTCTCGGGATTTAGAGGGTCGGGTCTTTACAGATATGTAATGTTGGTAATATGATTTAGTTGTATATTGTTTTGATGCAATCTTGCTTATATATCAAAGTGGTCTAAATGTACTACGTGGCATAAGTAAAGAAGTTCCATTTTTCAGGAAAGTTGTCAGAGTCACAAAGTGTGTGATATGCATGAAAATGTGCCTTGGGAGAGAGCTCAACTAAAATCATCACAGCTCAATTAAACCATTGCACACCATCTAATACTTTCTTGGATCGTCAGTTAGTTTTCAAATTCTTGATAAAATTGCACATGTGGCCTGCGTGAGATTGCGGCTCTAGGGAGTAGGATGTTACATGTAGGAAAAGATTGCATTTGTTGCTTTATTGATGGCAAAGGAATGATATTTACCCAACTAGATGAATGCCTGATTTTGCAAAAGTAAGTAGTGACAATGATAATACATTGTGCTATGTCTCCTGACTAATAAATTGACTAGTTCTTTAGTTCAAGGAATTGCTCTTGTCTTTTTTTAGTTATTTTATTTTTAACTTTTAATTTTCCGTACGTTTTATGATAGCTATTTAGCTGTGTGTTAAATAATAAATGCTTATAAATAATATACATGTATTCATTATATATATATATGTCTATACATGCAAAACTGGCCTCTTGGGCAAAGAAATAAAGTTAGTAAAAAATTACCTAGCTTTTCTTTACTACATAATAGGTAACAAAAGTGGAGTTCTTGACAATTTATATAATTTGTATTGTTTGGACAAGTTTAATTGTGATTCCTACAGCTGAGAATGGTAGTTTAACTACTTTTATTCATATATAGATTTTGAATTAGAATCTTAAATTTGTGTTATATGTTCTTCTCGTGTATGAATGGAGGTAGAAACAATTTTTTTTTTTTTTTTTATGGAGAGCATTGTGGAACTAGGCATTTAAGGCCTGCAAGAAAATTATACTATGCAACTCTACTTAATTGCCCTCTCCTTTTTCTTGGTTTAACTACATATTGCTCTTTGCTTTCTCTATATATTTGTTATTAGCCTGTACAACCTGCTTTCCATTCCTTTTTGAGACATTTGAGTTATAGTATGCTAGATAAATTCAAGGAAGCTTTTGAGAAGGTGTTGAATGGAAGAGAAGCATTTTCATCAATTGCTCGAAGTCTTTCAAAATCATTTATGGTCATGTTTGAGGAGAGTTGTGTAGGTATATGACCTTATATGGATAGTAAAAAAAGTTAGAGGTAGAAAGAAAAATCAAATGCTTGCATTACATCACCTAAACAAAATCTTTAGAGTTTAGTGTAGTTTAGACTATTGTATACAAAATTTATGGGTTTTGTTTGGCCTTTTTATTTTTAATTTTTTTATCATATAATTTAATATAGATCAAATTTATATGGGCATAATACATTGATAGATGTTGTTATTAAGTAGGCAAGCTGGGACACATCAAAAGCTAGAAAAATACTCCGAAGTGATATTGATGCACACATTACTTCAATTCGTGCTGCTAAGCTCCTTACCAAAGAATATGAGGTACTATAATTTTAAGGCCTATCCCTCCTCTTCTTCGATCTTCCGATTTTATTTATGCAACACTCTCTTAAAAGCATTTGGTCTTTCGGTAAATCTACTTAGTTATTGTGGTACAGTTTCAAGCAAAACTTATGGAGGCATTATCACGACCAATAGAGGCTCTTTTAGATGGAGTTAGTGATGAAACTTAGCCATGAATCCGGAAACTACTTAGTCATGTGAAATACCCTAAATCTTAACCTAAGTTAGAAATATAAAGTAGATGGTTTAAATGGATCAAATAAGTAAATAATAGAAAATAAATAGATAATTTGATGTAACTAAATTAGTGAATAGATTTGAATTGAAATATTTTACAAAATCATCTATTTTCCTTTGCAATTTTTAATTATAAATCGAACTATCTAACTTTAAACCCAATTCTTTTATTTAAACTTCCTTTTAACTCTAAATTCAAATTCCTATATCCCAAAACAAATATTTTAAATATTTTGAAAACTCTTAAACCTTTAGACTTTAGTTAACTTTCGTTTTACAAAATCTTATTAATTTTCGAAATCAATTACTTCCTTAAAAATATCAGTTTTAGATCAAAACCCAATTTACATATCAGTTTCTTGAAAACTAAGTTTCTAAATCAAGTTAGTAATTTCTATAATATATATTCTCAAATTATTTTCACATTAGTTTTGATATTAAAATAATTATCTGAAAGGTTTAAGCCCTAAACCCTTATTAATAAATATCTAAAATATTTTCCTATAAATATCCTTTTTCCTTTTTACATTTTTTGGGCTGCCCTTTTCCCTTCCTCTCTCTCTCTACCGTTACTTTTCTTTTTTTCTTTCTTCTTCTCTTCAATTTTCCTTTTCTTTCTCAAATCAAAACCCAAATCTCAATTCAAACAAGATTATATGACAAATCAAAGGTAAAAAATCAAGATTAAAGGTGGAAGAATAAGATTGAAATAGAGAAATTAACTAAGAGAAGTGGTAGGAAAAGAATCAAGATGTTGGATTTCCTAAAAGATAAGCTTTCTTGTTTTCTTTGTTTTAGTGGTTGATTCTGCATGGAAATGTTGTATCAAAACTAGATAGATATAGATCTTGTGATAGAACTTGTCAGTTAATAATACATGACCATGTATGTTAAAAACCTATATATGTTTATTAAAGTAGATCAAGTATTTGATTAAATGCCTTGACAAATAAAGGAAAATGTAACAGGGATTCCCTTGTTCATCACGGCCGTAACATGGCCCGTGATCTCCTTAGAGTAAAATATTTTTGAAAATAAAGACCTAATCACGGCTGTGACGAGGAATGTAATTTGGTTTGATAACATTATTCTCCTTGATCACGAGAGTGACAAGGATCGTATTGACCATAATGACCCCCAAAATGGGCATGATAAGATAAACGATGGAGATCACATGTTGAATAACGGGCGTAATGAAGACGATGACGACGATCACGGCTTCCATAACCAGTGTGATCTATCCCCTGGAGCTATTCATAAGAAGAAAAGAAAAAGAAAGAAAGAAATAAAATAAAACAGATAAATGATAGTTAATGCGATGTGTTAATTAAATGATATAATTAAACACAGGTTTAGTTAATTTATAGATTTAATAAATAATTGGATTAAATGTAGAAGTTAGACATAAAATGAATTTGATTGATTAAGTTTAATCACTTTGGCTTACTAATTGAATTAAATGATTAACTCTAATCAAATTGGTTATGATCGAGTTAAAATGAGATAATAGTTAATAATTGGCTTCGGTTAATGAGTTAGGATCAAGCTACAATGGGTTAACAACTAATAATTGGATTAGATTAATATGTTAGGATAAACTTTAGTCTAATATGGGGAATACGTTGTTTTAAATATTTGTTTGCTTAGAATATGAATGTTTTGTTGATGCTTTTGTAATAAAACAATATAATCAAAGTGAAAATAAATACCTTAACAGATAAAGAAGAACTATCCATATTTTGAGGAGGCGATATTCGTAGCCATAACGGAGTTCCTAATTAGTGTATGATCAAATAGGATAATAAGATGGGTTAGATATAAGTGGATATTTAACTAGATTTCTTATATGAGTTTAATTCATGAACATATATAGATGCCTGATTTATCTTTTGAGATAACCCTGGGCTGCCTTCTATTTCTTATTGGACTTCAAATATATATAAGGTACATAGTAATTTGCGTGTTGGATGCTAGGATAGGAATCTAAATTGGATTAAGAACTTAAAGATGACCTATTTAATTGATGAGTGTTGGTTATGTTTTCTGCCGTTGAAATCCGATTCTTACCCTAAATTAGAAGATCGATATCTGGTTCGAGAAGCGACATCTTGTCTTAAGATTGGTATGGTAGTTTAGGCACTTAGGCCACCCTTGTCATTGAGATATGACTTTCATAAGTGGTACGACGGGTAGCTGATAGGGCAATGATATTAGCGTAACGTTTGCTTTAACTTTGGGCAAAATACCATGATTTAGTTCATGTTTATGGGAACGACTGAACTATATTCATGTTATGGATTGTAAGGATTTGAACTCACCCCTATATTTAAATAGGTGAATCCAAATCCCCAACCACATATAATCTGCAATATTATATGTAAGGTTGATTAGTAGGATCAATTTGGATATTTGTTACCTAAATCTCTTATAAGAACAAATTTAAAACTACTAACTAATAAAACTTCTATTAGAACGTAACTTAAGCTTTATAAAGAGAAAACTTCATACTTACTTAAAACAAGCACATTTCAAACCTTTAAGACATAGAACTATATTCACACACATATATACACATACTAAGATATTATAAACATAGGCTTATTAACAATCCATTTACAAAAGATAGAGAAGATAAACAATAGCTATAATATCTATTACATGGGTCTTCCAAAACTATACTATTACAAAAGATTCATCAAGCTCATGGTCATTTCTAATCCTCCCAATCATATGAGAAATCCTCAAAGTTCGTTACGTATCCTATATTGGTGTAGAATTCATCACTATTATGCTATAAAGCGTACCCCAGACATGGCAGTCCACCGCATATAGTATTAAAACTTAAAAATGGCTTTCCGAAGTCATGTGAAAGCTTCAACATTATATGTAAAGCGTCTATCACAATAAAAGAAGATTCCGTCGGGATGTGTAGTTCGAGATAGTAAATGTAGCATACACAAAATCTAGATAAATATCTAACTTCAACATTAAGAGTAAGGTCTTTACATCATCTTAGAGGCATTCCCCTGATAAACCTCCAAGGAACAAAATAACAACTTAGTCTTTCACATAAAGAAGCATTACTAAAACTAAAAGATATTAAAGGGTCTGAGATCTTTAAAAGGATTTATGAAAGTTTCCCAAAAATATAGTCTCACTCGAGTATATGAAGTCCTCGGGCATAAGAGATATTGATCCTATTTCAACAAAAGTCTATTGGGGTGTAAGCTTAACTAGCTTAATGAGAATATTCCTGGATCAACATACTTATAACAATAAATTCAAACAAGTTATTAAACAAGCATACGAATGCATTAAGTAAGTGAGCAAGTAATACATACAATCTATCGGAAATCATATGTTTGAATGGATTTATCCCTCCATTCGATGGTGGTTAGGTTTTCTGGACTCTTTAAAACCCATCTTTGAAATTCAACTTATGTAGTTTATTTCAGGCTCCTACTCGCCCATCTTAAAATAATCCTTTCAGGCATCTATTCGCCTATCCTTAAACAGTTCTTTTAGGCTCCTGTTTGCCCATCTTACAGACTTACAGGTTCCCGCAAACCCCACTACTATACTCTTATCCTATCGAGTATAGTAGCTAATGAAATGAGTCTAACTACTTGATATGCATGAATTAATTAATATAACTCGCAATATATGTTTAAAATAATTTAAAGGCGATCACATAATTTGCACACACTCCAACATGATATTAATAAAACACAATTTAATTAACATCAATTCATGTCTCGATATACTTAGTATACTTTCAACCATTATTATCATGCATATTCCATTTTTCATATTTTTCCTACTTCTAGTGCCTCTAGCTACAAGCACAAACAAGTATATAAAAGCAAGAGATAAACTCACTCGGGTATCCTTGCTAAAATCCTTTGCTAGTAATAGTCCTCTGAATATGGATCCTCCAAAACTTCGTAACCTAAACGAAAGAAAAATATCCGGAATAAGTATTTCGCAGAAGTTCTACTCGAACTTTCTAATTCTATTCTAGTATTTGCGTCAAATTCGGATATAAGGAAATTACAACTTAAAATGACCATAATTTGCTCATTTTAACTTGGAAATTTCGCATATTATATACTGTTTTCTACCTACTCAAAAAGATCTATCCATTTCTAAGGTTATTTTTATCATAAAAAGCCATTTGGGTTGCAAAACACCATGGTACAGATTAGCCATGAAACTCCCAGCTTTTAAAAACTGTGTTTTTAAAAGCCACTAAGTTTGTTTGATCTTCCTCCTATGCTACTCTCTAATCACATATCTCCACTTGTTATAGGATCAAGACTCCTTTGAATCCCTTCAAGCATGACATCATACAACTGTACATGATTGACCATTAACAACATAGTCCTCTATGTGTTATTTATCTTAATTGAAATAATATCAATTGAATTTTTTTACATGTTAACTAGATTAGCTATGCAATGTCATAAGCTAAAATAAGTCAATAGCCGAACCTATAAACTTTAAGGGGCTTCATTAAACCACTTGACTGAAAAACATCTTACTGGTGTTAGCATGACATTCACTACCTAGCCTTATAACTATAAATTTCCTTTTATAATCCATGTAAGGCCATCATAATTGAACATGGATATGATGATCTTCCTCTCTTCAACATGCAATGTCCTCATCCTTAGATCTTACGATCACTTTTTAATTCTATCCTTTTTTCAATTTATGATATCATTTACCTACTAAATAAGGGATTGACTTTAATACCATTTGTAATGTCATATATTAAAAGTACTCACTAACCAATCTAACATATATTGACAGCCCTTAAGCTAACGAAAAAGTTACTATCTAGTCCTAGCAATTTAGCAAAATATTCACTGCTTAAGCTTATAACTTAATACAAATTTCGTCGAATAATTCATATGAGACTACCTAAATGGAACTCAAATATTTTTAGACAACAATTGAAAAAGCAATAAGGCTCCCCAATAAGTTATATGCTTTGATTTTTCTTTTTTTCCAAGTACTGCTTTTTGGTCTAAGATACTCGATCCAACTTATTAATTTATGCTGGAATAGCTAGCTTTTTTTTTTTCCCCCCTTTTCTCCTAATTAAAATGATAAAGTGGACAATAAAACATTTGAGAAAATTATAAATAGCTGGTTTTGTCCGATTTGGTTGAATTCGATTTATGGTTTAATGTTGTTTGACCGGGCCTATTCTCCCTCTTCTAACAAGGACTAGGTGTGCTTGGACCTTCTAGACAGCCCAATTCACGAGTTCCCTTTCTAGAAGAAAAGAGGTAGACACAGCTGTTGATTTGGTTGCTCTTTTGCATTTCATCCTCTTCCTCTCAAATCAGTTTCCTCTTCCTCCGTTTCATAGAGAGAGAGAGACACAGCGAAGGAGTTTCGAGTTCTCCCCCCCCCCAAACCCTAACTCAGACTTACCTTCTATCCCAACACGGACACTGCACAGCATGAGCCGCTACGACAGTCGGTCCGGCGACCCCACTTCTTACCGTGACCGGAGAAGGTAACGTAAAACCCTAATTTCCAGTTCCCATTTCTTTATGTTCCATGTGTGTTGAATGAGTCCAAATGGAGTTCAAAGTTTTGTTCTCTCTTTCACGCACTATTTTGCTTATTTGGTCTTGTACTAGGGTCATTTGAGCTGAGTATAACTAACTGTTTCATTTAATCGAGCGAATTCCGATACCCGTATGGGCTTAATTTAGAATTCCCAATTCATTGGTGAAAATTAGGGTATTGAAAATATGGAATATTGGATGGAGAATGCTGGTTCCTAGTTTAAGGAGTTCCGTTGTTCTTAGGAGTGAAAGAAGTATGCTCTTTAGTTTTATCCGTTAATAATGCCTGCGGTATGTTTGGTAGGATGGAAACGGTACTGTGTTTTTGACGTCTTGGAGGAATTAGCCGAATAGATTGGAATTTTATTATGAGGAAAGTTCTTTGAGATGGAATGGGGTGAAATTAAGATTAGATTATGTTCTAAGATAGATTAACTTATAAATATAAATTATTTTTTCATATGTAAGTGATATGTGTTAAAGATGAAAGCAGTGGAGATTAGAATGTTAAGATGGATGTGTAGACACACAAAGATGGATAAGATAGTAAGTGAACATATTCAAGATAAATTTAGAGTAGTATCCATCATTAATGGAATGCGAGGAAGTACGATTGGTATGGTTTGACCATGTGCAAAGACGTACTTGGCTTTTATTAGTCGTTAACATTGCAACGGTGTAGATTCTATTTGTCTGAAATGCAGATAAAGACAAACAAAAAAAGGAAAAGTAGAGGTAAAGGACTAAGAATAACATGGCATCTGGCTAATGAAAACAAAAAAAGAATAACATGGCGTGATTACATATTAAAGTGGGTCTAATATGTGATGAAGGGCAATGGGGAAATAGGATCTATAATGCTGGCCCTGCCTATGTGAGAATAAGGCTTGAGAGTAGTTGCTGTTGCTATGGTAGTAGTATATGTAAGTAATTCTAAATGGACGTCATATTTATGGAAGGAGAGCCATACACATTGATGGCATGATCAATGTGATGAAATGATAAATAATCGTACTTTATATCGCATGTACAGTAAAGAAAGCTTTAGATTTAGGTGTTGCAATCATCAAAAACTAATCATGCCATCTTGAAATACGAGCTTGGCTGCTGGAGGATTGAAATGGATTAGACCAAGGGAAAAAGAACCATAATTTAAGGCATTAAGTAGACAGTAGTGTTGTATTCAGTTTTTCACTGTGAAATGGAGTGCATTTCGTCTTTTAGGAGGATGGCCATTTTAACCAGGATGGATCCATGAATGGACTCTATGAATGACTTTGTACATAGTATCTTCTTTTCAACATGGAATAGGATTGGAGTGAAATGCCCATTTTTAGATCCCAACTATACCACACAAACTTACACAAGAGCCATACTAATGGCTATTCCTTGCTAAGGTAGGATGTTTTTGCCCCCATCGAATTGCTTTTCAATGAACCAAACGCAGTTATAGCTCTTAAAAGGGCATAGGGGTGAATGAAATAGCCATGGCCTTTCATTTCATGAACCAAATGCATAATTAGTATTTTAGCCAGACATTGTCTTAGATGACTAATGACTGAGAAAAAGGAATATCTTAAATGGTTGTTTTGCCTTGTGGATAAGCTTCGTTCAGTAGCTGCATAATGGGCATTATGGTGGAAAACTTCCTTAGTTTCAAATTAATGCAAGTGTTTTTAGATAGCTTACGGCGGGGGCATTTTCTTGGTGTATGACATGATAGATGAGATGTGTTGGCTATGTGCAGTTCTTGCTATTGAAAGTACTCTTGAAAAATAATAAACAGGATTTAATAGTTGGGTAATATCTAATTTATATTATAAATTTTGTTCTATTGTAGCCTCAGCTGTTGGCATAGTACTAGTTTGCATATTGAATATTAAGAGATGAATCTCTTTAGAAGAACATTATCACTCACTGCTATAGATGTGAAGCAATTTCAGGAAGGCAGTTTCAGCTGGGAAAAAAAAAAAAAAAAAAATTCAGTAACACAGGGATAATGTGTGCCTTGTGGGAAAAGAAACAATAATTTGTTCTCGATGTCGTTGTTATTATAGTTACATGGAATCTTTGTTTTTAGTTGCATCAACATATAAATATTTTAGTTAGAGATAGACCACGGGTTCATGAGGATGGAGTTCCAATAACCTATCCTTTTCTCCTTGATAAGTAAGTTGTCACTAGGGAGGAAACCTTGGAACTGTGACTAAAAGCATAGCAATTGACAGTTGTTTAACATTTGCCTGTCTAGTGATTCTGCATTTGGAGGGGCTTCTAGCTATGGTGCTCCTGTCCGGTCATCAACAGGAAGAAAGGATAATGGTGGAGCAGAATCACCAAGGAAGACAGATTTGGATGGCTTAACTCCCTTTGAGAAGAACTTTTATTTTGAGTCACCATCTGTAGCTGCAATGTCAGATAGAGAAGTTGAAGAATACCGTCAAAGGAGGGAAATTACTGTAGAAGGTCGGGATGTCCCTAAGCCTGTGAAAACTTTTGAAGATGTAGGTTTTCCGGGTAAGTTTCCTTACTCATTAACTGTCTTTTTTTTTTTTTTTCGGTTATTTTTATATTTTTGAAATATCTTCTGTTTCACATTTTGCTAATTCAGTTGAAATAAAATTTGGAGGTTTATTTATTCCACATCTGGACCTTCTTTGAAGTGGCAACAGGGAAACAATTTTTAAGATACAGAGTTTGTGCAAGTCAAGTTCCTTGTGTGTAGTATAAAGAAAGAAATTGTGTGATGGAAACATATATCAGCAGTGGTAACAGGGAAACCATTTTATGAGAGTCAGAATTTGTGTTAGTTTAGAATTAAGTTTCTTGTGTACAGTATAAGAAAGAATCTGTGCAATGAAAACATGTATCAACGGAGTTTGTGATCTGATGACCTCATTTTCAACTGAACAGACTGTATCCATTTAATTTTGAAATCTGCTAATAGCTAGGCCTATGTATTCATTAATGTGTTAAACTGACTCATAAGAAGACTATAGTAATTCTTAAATAAACTAAAGTTATTTCTTTATTGAATCATGCAAAAATTTTGGCTACTTCATGGCAGAGTATGTTATGCAAGAAATTACAAAAGCTGGTTTTGTTGAACCTACACCTATTCAAGCACAAGGTTGGCCTATGGCTCTGAAGGGCCGTGATCTGATTGGTATTGCTGAAACTGGATCAGGGAAGACACTCGCCTACCTCTTGCCTGCCATAGTCCATGTTAATGCCCAGCCAATTTTAGGTGATCCATCCATATTCATCCTGCCAAATGCCAATTACCATTTGCTTTGCTTTTGGTTGTAAATTTCAATATATCTCATAAACCTTTTCTTGCTCAGCTCCTGGAGATGGTCCAATTGTGTTAGTTTTAGCCCCAACTCGTGAACTAGCTGTTCAAATACAGCAAGAAGCTACCAAATTTGGTGCATCGTCAAGGATAAAAAATACATGCATATATGGTGGGGTTCCAAAAGGACCTCAAGTGCGTGATCTCCAGAAAGGTAGGTGGTGCTTAGATTAAAGATAAATATGCTGATCCGAAGAGGCGGGACTTTCATAAACTAATCATCATTTGGTAATTGAGTTTAAATTGTATTTGATCATTTGCTCTTTTTTCTTTTTCCCCCCTTCTTTTTTTCTCTTTCTCATTTTTCTTCATTTGGTGAGGGATGGTGGTTGTGATTATAACACTATGGAACAGGTGTTGAAATCGTTATTGCTACTCCTGGACGGCTGATAGATATGCTGGAGTCTCATCATACTAACCTGCGGAGGGTAACGTATCTGGTGTTAGATGAGGCAGACAGAATGTTGGATATGGGTTTTGAGCCTCAAATACGAAAAATTGTTAATCAGGTTCTTTTCTTATGTCTCTGTCATTGCATTTGCAACTGTACCAGTTCATCTACTTTAGAAAGAAAAGGAGAGGAGTAGTAGAAGCAATGTATTGATGCTTCTTCCAGGTTCTTGTAACTCTTCTCCAGGCTTGATTGAGGTATGTGAAAGAGCTAACTTCTTCTATTTGCAGATTCGTGGGGACCGGCAGACTTTGTATTGGAGTGCTACATGGCCGAAGGAGGTTGAACATCTGGCAAGGCAGTTCCTTTACAACCCTTACAAGGTAACTCCAATCAGTGTTTCATTGCATGTAATAATCCAGTGCAAGCTTCAAATGCAATGTTTTTCATGAAGCAACATAACTTGCTGCTAGCCTTGGCTCAGCTGTGGCTGTAAAATTGATTTCCTCTTAGGTGAAACAATGTAGAGAACCATTTTTCTCTTGTGGCTACAATTTTTCCTTTTTTAAAAAAATAAATCTTTTCATCTTACATATGGTAGCTGAATTGTTTGGCTTTATCCTCTATCTGCGGCAGGTGACTATAGGCTCTGCAGATTTGACAGCCAACCGCGCAATCCGTCAAATTGTTGACATTGTCTCCGAAAACCAAAAGTACAACAAGTAAGGAATGATTGACCTCTTTTTCTTATCTTTTGGATATTCTTTGAATGTTAAACTAACAAATCTCAATGCTCAGATTGGTCAACTTGCTGGAAGATATAATGGATGGTAGCCGCATACTCATATTTATGGATACAAAGAAAGGATGTGATCAAATCACACGACAGCTTCGCATGGATGGCTGGCCAGCTCTCTCTATTCATGGGGATAAAAGTCAAGCAGAAAGAGATTGGGTCCTGTCAGAGTTCAAAGCAGGCAAAAGTCCTATAATGACTGCAACTGATGTTGCTGCACGTGGTTTAGGTATTCATTTCATGATAAATTTGTTATTATTATTTTTTGAATATTATGTGGCCATTATAATCACTCTGAAAAAGGAAAAATGAAAAGAAACTATGTCTGTTTGGATTGTCTGTATTTCATCTGTATCTGTATCTTTTTTAAAATGATATGTGTAAATATATCCGATTTGCATATAAATTTTATCTATTTTTGTTCTATTTAATCTTTTGATGAGAACTGTTAACTTTGTTTTATCTATATCTATTTCTTGATAAATAATTTGTTAGCAAAAAGTTTGAAAAAGTATCTGTATCTGCCGGAAAAAAGCCAATCCAAACAGACCCACTTCATGATGGTGGTGTGTTATCTGATTGTTTTTACTTGCATGTAGCTTCTTTAATACTTCTTTTTCTTTTTTGGAGGGTTTCTTTCCTTCTAATGATCATATATTTTGACAGACGTCAAGGATGTAAAATATGTGATTAACTACGACTTTCCTGGATCACTTGAGGATTATGTGCACCGAATTGGTCGTACTGGGAGAGCAGGGGCAAAAGGAACTGCATACACTTTCTTCACTGCTGCAAATGCCAGATTTGCAAAAGAGCTCATCTCCATCCTTGAGGAAGCTGGACAAAAGGTTAGCCCAGAGTTAGCAGCCATGGGTCGTGGTGCACCACCTCCGCCAGGTATGTTGACTGCTCAGGAAGTCCTATCGATCTTTAGTCTATTGAAGGGGAAAATTATTCTTAAAAGTTTCTAAAGATTTGCATTTCTCCAGACCTCTGGAGGATTGCTATCAATTGAAGCCAGATCATGTTGCACTTGTGATTGATTGCTTTTCAGAGCTATAAAATTTTTATTGGTTTTACTTGAATGTATCTTTCCACTGCCTGCTTTAATTGCGTGGTCTCTTTTGTCTTTATTCTTGATAACAACCTAGCTACCGGCATACCCTTTTGTTCTTTTCGAAACTAACTTTCATTGCTAACTTATAGTTGGTCATGGTGGTTACCGAGATCGGGGCAGGGGTTATGGTGGTGGCCGCCCTTGGAACTGATCAAAGGATGGGCTGCTGGCTTTGTCGATATGGCCTTCAACATTTTGGAATGCAGATTTAGGATAGTTGTATCTCAGTGACAATGTTAGGGAACTTCTTACCAATATGAAGCAGAGTTTAATCTCTTGCACGTGCATCTGCTCAACTCCAATATGTAGTATTTGAATTTGCTGTCAAATTACTCGAAATCCTCACTTTAGTGAGGAAAATTTAATTTGTTTTCTTATATTTTGTGAAATGTAAATCCAGTTTCACTATCGGCCATGTTCACCTATCTTTCAAAATTACCATTTTTTTTTTGCCATAAAAAATTACCGTTTGATTGGAAAAGTACTAAATTGGTCTTTAATATTTTCTGAAAGGACCCAATAGGTTCTAATTTAAGAATGAAATAAGTAATTATTCTGTCTCAAAATATAAAAAATATAAAAGAATTAAAAAAAGAATAGAAGAAGAAGAAGAGATTCAAATAAGTTTGCCTACAAAATTTTCTCTAATTATTTTATGCAACCGTCTCCATTGCCTTCCTATTAGTGATGAGCATAACCCTATTTCTTTTCTTTTTAGAAATATGTTATTAAAAAAATTTGAATGCACCCTGTTAATTTGGTTTCTGAACTAAGCCTACTAGATCATATTTTAAAAGATAAAAATTTAGCAAAATTCAAGCACATTTTTAGCTACTATCACATTGTATCTTATATTTATGCTATAATTAAACTTTTATCAACTCGATGATCTTTCTATTATAATTTTGTCAATTTAAAGTGCTTACTGGTTTTATTTTCATTTATAAGGTCCTTAGTCCTGCCTAAATTTTACAAAATTTTTAACTCTTAATGAAAGGACCACCAGATACTACTTCGATACTTTTCTTATGAAATAATAATTTTTATATATGGGATAAAATCGTGTTAAAAGAAAAAAAAAAAAAAAAAAGGTTAGGTTCCTCCCGTATCATTTATCTTATTGCTACAAAAGATGCTGCATAAGCATGGCATTAGCCAAAAAAGAAACTAAAGTATCCCTTGCTTGTTGAACCGGATTCCATCAGCAATTCTAAATTTGTTGTTTGATTAGTGTTTTAGAAATTAAAATTGCAGCGAAACATCTAGTTTGACTATTTTCTTGGATTTCCTACTACGCATATCATGATTCAGTCGATTCGGTGAAAATAAAGAATTGCTTAACTAAGGTGAGGACGAAAAAAGTTTTGTTGAATTAAATGAATAAATCGTGACCATTTGTTAACTTTTGGAATCGAATAGTAAATTAGAATGAAAGTAAAAAAAGAACAAAAAAAAAAAAAACATTTTGGTCTTCTTTGTTTTATTTTATTTTGAATCGATAAGTACTTTTGATATTATTTTGAGTATGATATAATTGTTATTCTAAATATCAATTCTAATTTGTTCTCAAATCACTCTATGAATCAATGGAATGCCAACTATCTATTGATTTAATTTGATATTATCTATACTCCTACCTAGTATAATAAAATTAATGTCGATTTGATAAAGTGATTATTTTAATACCTAATATTAATACTACCTCTTTAACTCTATTAGATAATTAACATTTAGTCAATAAGAAAGTGGCACATATCAAATAATTAATAAAAAAGTAAAAAATTATATAATTAAACAAGTAGATTAACACATGCATTGTAGTTAAATAATTAAGTAGACAGGCTACAGTAAGTAACTTTCATGTATGTTTTAATTTGTCTATTTTGTTGTCTAATTTCCAAATTCTTTTTGTTGACTACTTGACATTTGTCAATTCCCACCCACTGAAGTACTAGCTCAACAAACCTACTTAACTTGGTTAGGTGAGTTAATATTGATGAATAGGAATACTTTGATTAGTTTATTTTTTAAATAGTTAATTGTGCATGTAGGAAGAGTTTGATTACTAAAAGTGACATTAATCTTTATAATAATAATAATAATAATATATAATAATATAATACATATTAACAATAAAATTTAATATGTTTAATACTTTAAATTACGATTGATTAAATACGTTTAAATAATTAGTTTTTCATCAATTGTTAATCTCCATAATGGTTAAGATCTTTTCTAAAAGAAAAAGGGGAAAAAAATGAGAAAACTCTCGCTTTTTTGAAAAATTAGACGCACACGAATACCCTCTTTATGACTTGATCAAGTAATCTATAATATCTTTCCAAATAAAAAATAAAGGAAGAAAAAAAATGACTATCCATCCTAACAACTAAATAATGGTTTGTTTAAATTATTTATTTTTCATCTATATATATATATAAGTAATGAAAAAAGGGAATTAATATTGATTTTTTTTAATTTATAAAATAACCTCATAAATAAGTAAGTTGACCTTCTCTTACGAAGAGATAAGGTCGGGATATCGTCTTTTCAAGAGATGAGGTTAATGCATTTTGTACTAAGAGAGGAGCTCAAGATTATTTTTTCATTTAGCAGATTTATGTAATTCTTTTGAAAAAATGATTATTTTTTTTTCTTAATCCTATAACTAATTAAATTATTATTTTTTGCCAGTATTTTTTTATTTATTTTATATTAAATAATGAGTTGGATATAGCTAGTAAACTGATATTCGACCGATGCCTAACGAATAAAGCCAAACACATCCAAAACACATTAATTTTCAAGTGTGACATGTCAAAAGCAAATCCGTAAATGTATAAATAAGTATTAATTTGCGGATGAAACTTTTTTTAAAAAAATTCTCTCAATACAAATAAGATGATTTTATTTATAAAAAACCAAATGTTAAATTGTATTATTACCATGCAACCTATAATAAATATGTAATAATGTACTTATCATAATTACATGGTACCTTAGTAAATCGTATTTCAAATATACTATTGGTATATTAATATGTGAGTCGTATTTTATAAATGCGACTCATATATTAATAACAGAATCATGTTTTATATATATGATTTTGTATCTATATTTTAATAATTAATTTTATATAATTTTTTATGTAATTTTTATATTAGATGGGACATGATGCAACTTCCTCACTAATATGCTCTATATTTGTATTTGGAAAAATATGTACATGGAAGTTGTGTATTTAACCTATTATTTTTTATTTTGGATGAGTATATTTAATTAGGATCTGTTTATTTGTTGGTAGATTATAAATATAGATATATTTTTAAATTTTTTCTAACAAATTATTTATAAAGAATGATATAAAATATTAAAAAATTGATAATTCATTTAAAAAATCAAATAGATCAATATAAATAAATAAATTAAAAAATATATTTATACATATTATATAAAAATAAGATATAAATAAAAAATCAAATATAAATAAAATATAAATATAAATTAAAAAATATATTTACATATATTATTATAAAAAAATAAGATACAAATAAAAAATCAACCGTCCACCCGGTCTATTCAGTGTTTTTGCCTTGGAACCTTAACGTTCAACAGTGACCATGCTGTGTTCCTGTTCACTTTCTTTATTGCCATGTTCCCACTTTATATATTCTCTGACACAAGCCCACCAAAGAAGACATGATTACAACAAACTTAAAACATCATCAAACTTCACAAATAATTCAAAGGGACAGAACATCAGTTTACCAATATCAACATGGAATCACAATCTGGGTCTCAAACTCAAACTCAAACTCAAACTCCAGAGTTGCCAAAACAACCAACCAAACAACAGCGCTCTAGACTCATCTGGCCCCTTGTTTTAACTGCCAATTTTGCTATTGCAGGTATATCACTTAATATTATCCTATGTTCTTTCCTCTTTATCTTACTTATCATATTCACAGCACTTGTTTGGTGATTGTAATTAGTTTCATGTTGTTGGGTTTTCCGAGATATTGGGTTTGATTTTCTTCTTTTATGTATATACATGTCTTTTTTTTCAGTTTCTTATTAGTTTGATTGCTTCTGGATATGGGTTTAGTCCAAGAATCCAACTTTTTGTTTGGAATGTATCTATACATTGATTATATGCTAGATCAGTTTACATCGTATCAGAGTGGACGTATTCACCCCATTAGGTCCTTAGTCCATCCTATGTAATTAAGTCTTCCACTTGACTTAGATGATACGGCTTATGATTTTGCTGCAATGGCAAAATAGGATCCAATTATGCCATCTAGCGGATTGAGACTTCAATAGCATTGTATGCCAAGAAATTTTTAAATATCTGAAGGGAGGCCCAAGACTTTGACTGGCTGTGCCTGAATTCTAATTCAGGATGGTTTGAATTGTTTTATCGTGTCAAGATTCGGCTTTGAATTGTGTTGTCATGCTAAGTTCATTAATTAGACACACTTATATTTTGAGGACTCAATTGGTTCTTTTGGCTGGTTTGTTGGAAGTGATGTTTGGGCATTGATCATCAAGATGTTGGAGTCCCTGGGCACGATGCACCAACGGTTATCAGATGTTGGTTGGGTAAGTAACTGGATTTCACCGATTTAGTAGCCGGATAATGCAGTATACAATGCAGTGGGTGTGTGAAAGGAAGTCTATCATGATCCCTGCCCTTTAGGATGCAGTCTTCACTAGTCTAGCTGGAAAGTTCCTTTGGAGACCTTGCTTGAAACTCAACTCCATATGATGCGGGATGCATTTTGATTTGGTCTGTAATTGAAGACCTGAGGTTATTGTTATTTCTAATATTTTTCTTGAGGTGTTCAATTCGATATTTGGTCAGGTTGATGCTACTTAATTTTAAAAGGAATTAAGGGTCAACACAATGGAGGACCGCTGAATCTACTGAGAAATTTTAAGACCACGGATTTTATTATCATGACATTATAATCTCTGGTCAATTACGGCTCGACACAGCTGAATACAACCTATGCAATTTTGTTTTCTGTTAAACATTTAACCATTGGTTACTCGGTTGGCTCATTGATGGAAACTTTGTCAATCCATGGCTGAATCAGCACTCTGCAATCTCATGGAGTGGTGAAGATAAGCTAATTATTAGAATGTTTTTGATAATTCGTACATGCATTTGTTCGCTGTAACACTGTTCAGGAGCTCTTGTAATACAATGCTTCCCTCCCTGCAAGTTATCCTGTTCGACATAGGATTGTGTGTTACAAGATCAGGAATAAGAACGTGTTTTAAGTCTAGTCAAATCAAAATCAGGTTCTCTTCTATTTCTAAGAGTTTTTCTTTCAGTTTTACCTATTTTGAATTCAAAGGGACTGGACTCATTAAGAGAGAAATACTCTCATATAATTTTGTTGGTTGATGTACTGTATGTACATGGCGAGATCTAAATGAGTTTTATGAATGTATTGGGTAAATTGCTTTTGAAATCCTAAGCTGTGATTTGTCAGATACTTTCTGTTTAATCTGATAGAAAGTGCCTCCTTACTGTTGCCTTATTGACTCCTATCAAAGGCATCCAATCCAGTTATTTACTCCTTGAAAGAGCATAGGTTCACCTATATAAGAACCAGGACCTTCTGCCTTCTTGGTAGGTTGCAAGAAGGGATGATACCAAAATCTCATCCTGCGTGACAGCACTCAAACATGCAGTATTGCCCCCACGACTACCTACTTCTCTGGCTGATGTGGCTGAAAGAATTTCCTTTGGTCTTCAGTAGAAGATTGTGCATGTTGACGAACATGGAAAGCCATAGTATATACTACATCAAGTGGTAATATGTCCTCTAGAGTTTTAGATCCTGTCTGACTTGTTCCTCCAAGGACGTCCCATTTGTAAAACACGTCCAGGTTCTTATTTTCCTGCAACTTGCCTTTGTATGCTAGCATTAGTACTTCTTGTGATAGAGAATGCGGACCTCGGAAATGCTAAAATCAGATTGAAGTGGATCTCGACCCATTAGCTAAACAAATTTCAAGAATTAGAAGTATATATTAAACTTGATCTGTCAAACTATGCTAACAAAAAATTTTAGTATTTTTTAATGGAATAGACCTCAACCTGTTACTATACATTTGAATTGTTATTCTTTGCCACTTTATGTTGTGAACTCCAACTCTCATTGCTATTTGCTTGATGGCCTGTTTCTTCTTGTAGTTTATCTCTTGACAAGACCCAAGAAGGACAGAAGCACAACAACAGATGAAGAAGTTCCGAGCAAAATTCCATCAGCTCCAGTACCTACTACAGCCTCCACAACTGCTCCTGCTATTGAGGTTAAACCAGTTATCCCTCGTGAGCCCATCCCTGAGGATCAGCAGCGCGAGCTTTTCAAATGGATTCTAGAAGAGAAAAGAAAGGTCAAACCGAAGGATCGTGAAGAGAAAAGGCACATTGAAGAGGAGAAAGCCATTCTCAAACAATTTATCCGAGCAAAAACGATCCCCGAAATCAAGTAGATTTTCTTCTACTTGATCTGTAACATTTTCTCTGATTGCATCCTTTGTTGCTGTATTGGATGTTGAACTTTACTTTAGATGTAAAAAATTACCTGCCCCATGTTCCGTTATCTTAGATTTAACTCCACAATCAGCATATCTCAAAGTTTAAATCTTTAGTGCACATTTTAAGATTGTTCATTTAACTGAATTAATGCAACTGAAATCTTTTATTTATTTATATTCTTGTCCCCCTTCATTTGAGCAAGCTTGATGCAACTAATATAGAAGTAAATTACAGTGGCAATGTAAATCCTGAAGTCTAAAAGTTAGTATGCCTATTCCTCTAAAAGTTGTTATTGAAAATTTTTTCTTGCAATATAATTCCAGTTTTCTTTTGTATATATAAAAAGCTATTTGATAAGCAATTATGGTTTTATGATTTTTGTTAAAGTAGTATAAAGAGTGGTATATGATTATGAAATAAAGGAAGAGATAGTTAAATATGAAAATCTTTTCTGAGAAATAGAAAATTTTCAATTTACATAAAATAAATAACTCACTCATGGATCGATTTCTTTCAAGTGAACAGTTTTGAATACCTCTCCCTATTATAATGGAAAATAAATAAATATATAACTAACTTATGGGATCTCTAGTAAATTAACGGCAAGCCTACATAGGAGAATAAAAATGAAATTATCCTTTAAAATCAAATGATGGCTGGTAGTAAAGTATGATGAAATATACTAATATAATCATTTAGTATAACTATAAATCTCTCTCCATGTAGAAACAAGTACTTTATTGCTTTATATGATAATTCTTCTGGGATTTTTCCTTTATCAATTTATTGATTGATCTCTTCTTATGAATATTGAATATGCTGTATTTTATTAATAAGTATTTTCACCTGTCTTTTAAGTTACCATGAGAAGGATGTTACCCTAACACAAGAGGAATGGAGACATTACAAATAGTACTACATAATTACCTATAATAAGGTACAACAACAATTAGTTGAAGTCTAATCCTAGTAAATTAGTAAATTTCACTAATTTATCAATTTATACTTTTTTATATATCATGTTTTCAAGGTTAGATAAGTAGACCGAATTATATTAAATAGGAAATCTAAAAAAAAAATGAAAAAGGAAAGATATTTAACTCTTACAATAGTTTTTACGTTTAATACATATTATACTATATTGCTTTAACTTTAAACACACATCTAATGTGTGTAAACTTGTAATATTTTAATTTGTGTGGATTCATATCTTAGGAGAAGAATGACTATAAATATTAGTTGAATATTAAAAAGAATAATCAATATTACACTTCAATGTGCTCTGTTGTATATTTCTCAAAGGAACAGATCCCCTACAGCATACCTCCAGGCTCCAACTAGGTAAGAGTCCATATAATGTTCATAATATATATATATATTATATATATTATTGAACTAAATAATTACTAAGTAAAAATATGTCAACCCTCTTATTGATTTTTATTGTACAGTATTTTGAGTACAACTTTTTTTTTGGTAAAGATTTTGAGTATAACTATATTATAGGTTTTTATGTGCATTTATAGTAATTTGAATTTTAAAAGATTTTATGTAATTTCATAACCTAAATTTTGAAGCAGAAAACATTTCTTAATGACCAAGAACTAACTTTTTAATCATTTATTATATAGTTAGTTTGTATTATTTAAACAACTGCATTATATGTAATGTTTTCAAAAAATTATCCTATCTATTGTGCAGTATGCTTACCTTATTTTAACACAATTCTTTCTCAATTTCACATGCTCATTTTCTTTTTTCCATTTTTTTATTCGTATATCTACATTTTTTGTTGTTTTCTTTTTCTTTTCTTTTTTTTACTATACACTTTGTATTTTTTGCCTTTTATGTGTATAATATTAGCAGGTGTCGACATATAAATAGTCCATAATAATTTGTATAATAAAATAATACCAAATAATTATATTGCTTAAATAATAAATGAAAGCTAATACAATTTAAAGAAAAAAAAGAAAGAAAAATATTTTTTAAAAAGAGAAATCCTTTGTAGGCCCTTGCCACTTACCAAACCTGTAAGAACATTTTATTGGCTGAAAAGACCCGGTAAGCGTGATACATCATGCGAAACAATTAGCAACATAAAGATATTGAGAAAAACTTTTTAACGTGAACAGTTCTATAAAAATTATATACTGTTCTCATCATTGATAAAAACTTTTTAACATCAATAGTTTTATAAAAATTATATATTATTTTCACAACTTGTTAAAAATACATTGATACTTGCTTTAAATATATCAGTAGCGTGGTGTATCACGCTGATTGATTTTTTTTTTTCCCTTTATTGAGGTCCTTAAAATTGCTAGAAGAATTATTTGACATGGGAACAATGTCTATATTTACATTTACTTTTAGCTAAGCTTGCTTACTTTTTCTTAGTTGTTTCAATTATGGCACATAAAAAAAAAAATTTCAAAAAATTGTTAAGGAGCTCTGTTAAAGGAATTTATAAATAAAGTTGACGATAGAAAAAATTGTTTAAAATGTTAATGTATCTTCTAAAGAACTTCCTAAATAGCTTAATAATAAAGATGACATAAGGTTAGAAAGCCAGAGACAGGTCACTAGATTTTTTTGTTTTTACCCTTTGGCGTTTCAACAAGATAAATTAATCTCTTTCATTTGACATAGCTGAGATTATCATATCTCTCTTAGAACTATCCATTTCATGATGGCTAGGTTAAATGGATAAAGAAATAAGATAAGGCTATTCTAAGTGTTTATTTATTTTTTATAGGGAAGTTTTAATTTGATTCTAGCCTTTTTTCCAACAACAGTGCCCTCCTTGCGAGTAAAAGCTGTCGGGGACCCAGGCGTAATCCTAATGTTGCCTTTCTGAAATTTTTTTTATGTTTTTTTTAGCGCCATCTGTCTTAACTGAATTGTGTTACCTTATCGGGCGGTACTCACTACACATTGTGTTTTGAATCTTTTGATAGCCCGCGTGGCAATCTTTAAAATCTAGAGGATAACTATCCTGATTTTAAAATGACCAATGATGAGCCAGGGAAGAGGAAAAGAACATGCAGTAGAAGAAATTTGAAAAGTCATATGTGAATAAAAGAAAATTCATAAACACCATGGTTGAAATTAAGAGTGAGTATAGATTGGTTTGGTATAATTTTACTAAAAATCAAATCAAACTGTAATTTATTATTTAGCTTTTCTTATCCCAAACCAAACCTCAATTGATGATATAGTTCAAATTATGAAATTTTCAAATCATAAATAATTATTTGGTTCAGTTTGAATTAGTATTAAATCAAATTTCTTATCAAAAAAGAAAGTTTGCTCTAATCTTTTACATTTAAGTGAAGATTCAAATATCTAAAAATTCAAGATTTATAGTGAAAGATTGATATGAAGATAATCGGCATTGTTGTGTCAAAATGAACATGAAAGTATATAAATATAATTATAGGTAAAGATTGGTTTAAAGGGGAAAAATGACTATTCTAGAAAGAAAAAAAGAATACGAACAAAGTTTTTTACAAAGTTCAAATTGCACAATACAATAAAGTATTTCATAAAACCACTATATTCATAAATTACAATCCTTAGCAAAATCATCTTGTTACTATCTAGTACTCTAGTAACAAAGTACATTCACTAATATATAGTAATTCATAATATGCAATCCTATAAAACCATCAAGTCAACAAAAGTAATTCACCAAAAAATTTCATTATATATTTAATACATAATAAGAGTCGTAATAAAGTTAAATGGGCGAAAAAGGTAACAGTAAGTTAAGAATAAAAGACAATATCTGAAACTGAAAGTGAATAAGTTAATGTTCATTAATATTTATCAACTATTGTGAAACCATAAGAAAATATATAACCTTATAGTTATAAGTAATATATTGTTATATTTTTTTTAAAGCTATTTTTATCAGTTTTACGGATTAATTTGGTTTACTTTTCTGAAATAATCCTAAATTTACAAATTAGTTCTAATTAAGAATTTTTCAAACCAAATTACTTTAAAAAATCATATTTTCCGTTTGATTCACTTTACAGATTGATTCAATTTGATTTGTTCTTTTATTTTTAATAGTGGTTTTAATGTTATCCCTTAATAAAATGGGAAGAATTGCTTTGCTTGATATAAGTGCAATCACATACTCTTATCCAAGGACTCCCTAAATTAACTATTGTCACTAATTGTAAAGTGCTGGACGATGAATAATCTCCTTTTGCATCAATAATAATAGAAAAATGTAAAAAGGTTGTCCGAGAGAACTTATCTAGAATACAAAGAAAGAAACTTTTCTTTATTCCATGCACCGTCTTTTTATTGAAATCAAGAAATAATTTATTTTCTAGAGCATTAATTGAAATTAATTAGTTATTTAAGACCAAAATAAAAATAAATATCAATATGATTGTAAAATCATGTGTATAAATCAGGATATACAAACATTATACGGTCTACTATATATTGCGTGTTATAATCGCAAGATACATACCAAAACACAAGTATCTAATTGTAAATCGTAATATTTGATTGAACCCTATATTGTGTAGCAATAGTATCGAAATATGATATTCTATTTTATTCCTACGATTTGTATGTAGTTTTATATATCATGGTTTGTAGACGCGATATAAAAACAGTATGTTGGTGATCATTTTCATCCGTCTTTTGTATTGATAATTTTTTTTTTAATAGGTGCTTTAAAGTACCTATTAACGCAACCACTGACAAGACCTTAATAATACGGATATGGGAATGCAATCGTTTCTCTCTCAATAACGATTTCTTGCAGAGACAATCAATGTTATTTCATTTCTTGAGACTACAAAATGTGAATAAGTGAGCTAAATATTAATTTCTAAAACCCTCTATATTCATAGTTTCATGTGAAGTTAATATATAAGATATAATGATAATATCATAGCATCGTATATTAATTATACTATACACATAATACAATATTATAACTTATAATAGATTTATACAGCATGTGATAAAATTATGGTTGGCTATATAAATAAGATATACGTTAAAATACATAGATCTACTGTATTTATATTGCATATTATAAAATGTCAAATGTTGGTAACTTAAAATATTTCTATCATGCAGAAATTATGTCAACATCTCTAGTGAATTTTCTATTACTTCCTAAATCATTTTTAGTTTCAAACGGAGAAATAAATTGACTAAAAAGCAGAAAAGATGGAGTGGGTGAAGGGGAAAAAAAAAAAAGCTCCAATTTAACTCCATTAATTCAGTATGTCCAATTAAATTCAATTTTTATGATATTTAGCTTTACCAACTTGCAAGTTTAAATCAAGTTTAAAAACTAAATCTGAATAAGTATATTAATATTGTTATAACTAGAATAAGAACCTTCTTAATAAATTGAGCCTTTACAAGCATGATAACTATTGATCATTATTAGCTGTGATTTTTTGTAGAAGAAAGGGTTCATAAAAAAAAAAAATCCATAGGACTTTTCCAATGGGAAACTTTTGCCAGGCACTGTTTGCATAGATTCATATTTTAGTCAATAGGGAACTAAATTTTGAGAATGTTGCTGATATGTAATAAAATTAACATATAAGAATCAAATTCATTTCACAGACCAATAATTTTTAGTCAAGAGTTAGAGCCTCTTCCATGGAAGACACACTTTGGGTTAGCATGTAAAGGCTTGCAGGGCAAAAGAAGGTGAAATACTACAAAGTAGATCAATTAAGATTTTACCCCCATATTGTATGAAGCCTACAGGGGGGTTCCACCAAAAGGCTCATCTTTGTGCTTTACTGAAGAATTTCACTAATGAAAAATCTTCACTCTTTCCCTGCAGAAACAAAGTTTGCGGTTAGCACTAGAATCTTACTATTACTAAAGCAGATGGATCCATTGATGTGTGAAATAATGTGAAAATAAGCAAACTTAAAAGACATTTTAGAAAGAGATGTAGGCAGACAAATCAACTGGTCGTATCACAATTTTCTATGTTTTAGTAATTCGAAGATTGGTCCATTAATTACTTGTTCTTCTTCCTCTGGCATTTTTGCCTAGGTTTGTCAGGTTCTCTTTTCCTTCATCTTCTTCTTCCTTGGTCTCTTCTTCTGACTGATATGCTCTAACAATATATACCTGCAAAAGAATAGTAAAGACTTAATTGATTGTACAGCAACCGTTGGATTAATGCGTTCACCAGACCACATACAGAGATGATATGCATTTCCATCTAGTGAAATTTCGTCTTACACTCAATTCCGCCCTACATTTTCAAATAGTTCTGCTGATTCACTGATCGAAAATGAAAAGTTCACATGTTGAAGATGGTCTTTATAAAGATTGTATGATAACAACATAGGCACACATCAATGTACCTAGAATTAGAAGAGCTTCAAGCTACATGTGGTGGTAAAAATGTAATTTAATTTTTTTTATTTTTTTCCTTACACCTACAATTTTATCTAAATAAAATTGTAGATGGTTGTTCTTTTGTGCAATAATAACTTGATTCTTTTAAACTCCCCAACTGATCAAATAATCATTGCAATAGCTTCACATGTACGTGTGACAAAGTGAAAAAGAATATAACAGATTCGACAAAGAAATAGAGGAAGCACACTGAGAAGGTTATATAGATCAGAGCAAAACCTTAAATACATTGGGCGTGATTAGATGAAAAACCAATGCATCGCCATCAATCAGCTCATGTGCAATAAAGAAAGCCTCCCCATCCACCACTAAGACCAGTTTTCTCGGAGAGGTATTTTGCTGCATGTTCTTCTTCATCTTCATCTACTAGGGTAACTATTTCATCATGATAAGGAAGTTATGTCTTGCAAAATTGGACCAGAAGACCCTATTCAAAATTAAGAAATTGCAGCACAAAATATGGTCACTTCTAACTCTAAGCAAAGAGGCAAAACTTAACAAAACCCAAAAGAGCACAAGATGGTGGATTCACTAAAACTGCAAGCAATGTCAAACCACTCAAAACAGTTTCTTCATTTCCCTTAATTCATTAAGATACCTTGACAGAATCATATACTAAAAATTATGGTTTCAAATACAAAAAAAAAAAAAATTCACTACACAAGCAATACACGTGCATTTGAAAATTTAGGGACAATTCTTTTTCAACAACTTCATCCCATCTCTCATGTTTAAATTGTTTTAGAAACAACGTTTATCATCTGTTATTGTGCACAAACATGTAGTAACTGGTTAAAGCATCTTAAGCTGTGAAGTTTCCCCATGCATACTCATTGTTACAAGTCATATTCAAATGTTGAGCATGTTTGAAAGGGTGGATTTTAATCGGAATTAGGAGATGAAATACCAGCCAAAATCCTCCAGTGACATGAGATTGAAGCATAGGCTTTGCAAAAACCCGGCGTGTCAGTATCAAGAGTGGACTGAAGTTGCTCTGCCCCATCAATACATGAGCCCTCATCTCATTTGACGCATAGATTCTGTTAAACAAATCTCTCCTCATGTAGGTCCTAGTTTTACATAAACAAACAACCTTGTTTTTCAAACCTCAACACATTATCATAAACCCCAATCCATTTCTAACACCAAAAAAGAAGGGGGAAGAAAAGAAAGCTAAAGCTGTTGCACGAAAACGACATTGGAAAACACCTGTTCTTTACCTTCTAGCACGTTCCGAGGGATCAGTTTCTTGAAACTGCACAAAGTAAACTTATAGTTACATAGATTAACTAACAAATCACTAGAGCTCTTCGTTCAAAACTTCAAATAGAAAAAGAAATATATCTCCTTGTAATCGAAACCTGGCTTGTCAGTGAACCGGCTAGACCATCTCACCCGGATGGAAGATGTGTCAAGTAGTTCTCTTGGAGTTCTTATTTTAGTCTGCTTCACCTGCCATTTCCGAAATTTTAAATCATAAAAATACGAAGTAATATGTATAAACATGAGAGAGAGAGAGAGAGAGATAGAGAGACAGAGAGATACAGGGGTAGACTCGGGGGAAGCACCTTTTCTTGTTCTCTTCCATCCTATGGCGACGGCATTCCTCGTAGCATCTGTTTGAGCTCACCGCCATTTTTCATCTCTCTTATCTTTCCCTCTTTTCTGAGTATTAAATTTTGTGGGTGTCGAATCCAACAAAAATAATAATTTATAATCAACCTGCTTAAATATTTGTAAATAGAGTGAGCAGGATCGTCTCCACAGAGACTGGTAAAATTCCCAAGTTTCTATCGAGATTAAGAAGAAAAAAATAAATATATAAATTGGGGGATTTTTGAAATCAAGCAAATAAAATAAATCTATTTCTAATTAAGAAGATTTATATATATTCAAAAGATTATCTAGCTTAGGTTTCATTACAACTCAATTCTCAGGGTTGATCATAGACTCAAATATTATTATTCCTACTTTGAATAGGTTAGTTATAAATTCCAATAAGCATTGAAATTCAATCTCTCCTTAGATGTTAAATAACCAAGATAAGATCTTTGATTATTCCTAATCGAATAGATAACTCTAAATACGCTCTTAAGGTTTAATCCATCAATTGCATTAAGAAAAGAGAAACCTAACCCTAATCAACATTCTCATAGAGCATGGATCATTTAAATTAGATTATATTTCATCACAACATCAAATAACCATCTATTTTATGACTATCGTGTTGTTTCATCACCTATATTAGATTACTCATACAATTACGGATATGAGTTCTAATTGATTGATTATTGTTCAATCATCCTACAACCGGATCCAAAGTTATAAGAGAAATCAAGCAATAATAACAATAGAATCAGATGAAATACAAATATGCAAAGATGAGAATAATAGAAATCAAACCCAATTAGGTCTCACAATCCATCTTGAATTGATTTGCAATAATCTCTTGGCTAGATTTGGAGTTTAGCCACTCATGTCCATTAGAATTCTCTCTTTAGGGTTTTCTTACAAAATTGTATCTAAAAAAAATGGAATCAATTCTCAAAGAAACCCTATAGGATATTTATATACAAAAGTGAGTAATTGAAAGGTCATCATTTAATGTAAACTGGCAGTTACACATCTGGCAGTTACACATCTGGCAGTTACATGATAGGCCGGCATTCTCCCATAAAGGCCGGCGGCGTTTCTCTTCTCTAAGCCGGCGTATGTTCTCATTCATGAATCCAGTGTAGTAATGGCCGATGACGTTGATAGATCAGCTGGCGGCCTTCATGTATTGTGCAACATCCAGAGATGAAATGGCCGGCGCCTTAGATATATATGCTGCCGGCGTTTAATGTTGAATTTGTTCACTGCCGAAATTCAAGATACGCTGATGAAATCCAATAAAGGCCGGGCTTAAATCCATGAATGGCCGGCCTTTCTTTCTGATTTTTGTTCCTTGTATTTATTTTACTCCAATTTTGTACTATTTGCTTCTTTTGGATTCAAAGACCTGATATTCATATAAATCACGATTAAGTACCGATTCCATATAATTTCTATAAAATTAATAACAAATTAATCCAAATTAAACCCAAGAATTAGAGTAATTTTCATCTCAACAAATTCCCCCACACTTAAACCATTGCTTGTCCTCAAGCAATACCATATAACCTAAAATGAAATCTTATCATGGAGTGTGCTTCTTTCAAAATTCAAATTCAAGCATCTCTTTTCTTTATTTTTCTTTCAAGACTTGTGATTTTCAGTGCTTACCGCTCAAACCAAACTGAGGACTTGTAATTAGAGTACTAAAATGAAAATTCAGTAGTTAATCTAAACAAAACAAACTTGAACCACATATTTAACCAAAGATCCTTCTACTCAAAAGTAAATACCCAATCCAATAAGGAAAAATACCCATTTAGACTTCACTGGACATCTAACCGACATATACTCTTACCAACACAGAATAAAAGCATTTGATATCAGTTCTTTCCCTAGATTTTCTCTCTGTTTATTATAAGTCTTATTCCGTTCGATTGTTTCAACATTCATTTTTCATTTTTCATTCAAGCATATTTAGAGCCTTCAGAGATGAATCTCTGGACGGGTTTTAGTCCGTTTCTTTTCAGCTCTTTCTTTTTCTAATTTTTCTTTCAAAGCACTTTTCACTTTTTAGCCTTTCCTCCCTTATCGTTATAGTGAGTTCATTGAGTCGGCATCCCGGGTCATCACCCAAGTGACCAGGTTTTAAAGGGACCCCTACGAACTCTTCCTCACTCTAACATTCAAGTTTGGATACTCATAACTCGATTGTTTGAGTTAGAGGAGTATAGGCTTATGCTTGTTTCTACTTTTTGAATGCAACAACAAATTTAAGACTTTTTTATCAAAGATCACTAAGAAAAAGACTTCCTTTATCTCTTTTACTAAGTGTTGAAAAATTCTTTAATAAGAACTTATAAAAGTATATATAAATTAGCTTTCTTCCTAGAAGTAAACCTGTTTATTTTTCACTCAAGGACTCGACTTACTTTCAAACTTCCAAATCTAAAGCCAAATACACAGTAAATCTGTTCCTTAAAGATTTTACTCAATTTCTACAATTTTAACTATACTCAAATCACAACAGTATAGGTGAGTAAAGCACTTTCACAAGTCAATTTTTCACTTTTTAGATGCTATCTTTAATTTTTCAGCACAATCTCCAGATTTCATCAAAAATTTTGGCCTAAAATTGCCATATATTACTTAAGAACAAATGATCAACAGCTTAAAGTGTGGGTACACATTTCAATTCTAGATGTCTTATATATGCAAAATAATTTCAGAAGTCATATATCACCAAATGAAATACTCAAATTCATAATTTTATCCTTCCCCCACACTTATAGTAAACAGTGTCCTCACTGTTTCTAAATCAGCACAAAGTAAGAGAAAAATAAAATAAATGGAATAACGGTACTTCCCCGGTTTTTCTTTTGAAGCTCCTTTGAAGTTCTTTGTCCTTTAAAACTCATGAGAGAGATTTTCTTCTTCAGTTCAAGATCTAAGACCTACAAAACCAAACAAATAAAAGAAAACAAAACACACAAAAACAAAAGCATTAGTAACAAAAACCATGGGTTGCCTCCCATGAAGCGCTTCTTTATAGTCCTTAGCTGGACTATTCCAAGTCATCTTTATGGAGGCTCAAAGATATAGGATTCCCAATTCTCAAACATAGGATATCCTTCAGTTAAATTCTTCTCATGATTCACCCTAGCGATCTCTCCATCTAAAGCTTTTAACAATTGATCATAGAAGATATCACTAGTGTCTTTTTTATGCTCATCCTCCTTTGAATTCAACTTATCATCTCCAATCTTCTCCATAATTTGTCCAGTGTCAACTAAATTTTCACCAAGTCCATCCACTTTTGATTCATCAACTAGGCTCTCTTCTTGCACTTCCACAACCTGATTGTCATTCTTAGAGATAGCAAAAATATTAGAAATATTTGAATTAATTTTCTTTTCACTATCTACCGAGAATCTAATGATCTCCCCATCAAATTCCATAGTCATAACCCCTTCATTAACATCAATTTTGGTTTTAGATGTTTTCATAAATGGTCTCCCAAGCAAAAGTGTAGGTGATTTTGAATACATCTCCTCACCCATATCAATTACATAAAAGTCAGCGGGAAACACTAATCCATTGACTTGTACCAAAACATCTTCCAAAATACCTGATGGATATATATTAGATCTATCTGCAAGTTGCAAGATTACTCTTGTTTCTTTCAAAGATCCAATATTCAACTTCTTAAATATAGATAAGGGCATGATATTAACTGAAGCTCCTAGGTCACACATACAATTTTCAATCCTAACTTGATCTATTGTACAAGGAATAGAAAACGTACCAGGGTCCTTGCACTTTGGTGGTAGCTTCTTCTGAAGAACAGCAGAAATATTCTCACCCATATAAACCATCTCATTTCCTCTAAGCTTCTTCTTGTTTGTGCAAAGATCTTTCAGAAACTTAGCATATCGAGGTATTTTCTTAATCACATCCAATAAAGGAATATTCACCTCGACTTTCCTAAAAGTCTCCAAAATTTCCTTCTCTTCATCCAATTTCTTGGATTGATTCAACCTAGAAGGGAATGGGGGTATAGGCTTATAAATCTGTGGTGGGGGTTTTTCTACTTGTTTTCCTCCATGTGGGGGTTCTCTTTTTCACTTTTCTCATTGGAGTCGGTCTCAATTACCTTCTCATTTGAGTCTTGCAATTCCTTGCTAGATCTCAAGGAAATTGCACTCACATTTTCTCTATGATTAATGGTGTTAGAAGGTAACTTACCTTGCTGTTCAACTTACCTACTGAAGTGGCAAGTTTACTCATCTGACCCTCCAAATTTGAATGCTTTGCTTCGTCTCATGTTGGAATTGCTTAGTCTCATCCTGAAATTGTTTAGTGTTGATTGCAAGAGACTTAACAATATCTTCAAGTGATGTACCTGAAGACGAAGACTGTTGTGGTGGTGGTTGTTGTGGCCTTGGTTGATATTGCTGAAAGTTCTGTGGCCTTGGTTGGTAACTGAAATTTGGATGATCCCTCCATCCAGGATTGTAGTGTCATAGGGATCATATTTCTTTGAGGTGGTTGTGGTTGTCCTGGAAATACTCCAATCGCATTTGCATGCGCATATGAATCTTCTTGTAATGTTGGACACATGTCTGTGGGATGGTTGGAAGCACATATACCACAAGCTTTGTTGTGTTGATTCCCTAAAGCTATCTGTTGCACGAGAGAAGTGAGGTTAGAAATTTGATTCTCAAGATGAGGGACATTTACCTCATTAACTCTTCTTGTAGGATCATGACGGTATTCAAACTGTTGTGAATTCGCAGCCATCAAAGATATCAAGTCCCGAGCCTGAGCAGGGGTTTTGTCTACTATAGCTCCTCCGCTTGCTGCATTCATCATTTTCCTTTCTATTGGCAGCAACCTTCATAGAAATATTGGATCAAAAGCTGTTCTGAAATACCATGTTGTGGACAACTGGCAACCAATTGCTTGAATCGCTCCCAATATTCGTGAAGATTTTCTGTGTCCCTTTGTCTTATCCCACTAATTTCCCGTCTAATATTTGCAGCTCTTGTTGCAGGGAAGAATTTGTCCAGAAAAGCTTTAACCATATCAGTCCAAGTAGCAATGGATCCAGGAGGTAGATAAAATAACCAATCCTTTGCCTTGTCTTTCAATGAGAATGGGAAAGCTCTTAACTTGATTTGATCTTCAGGAATCCCTTGAGGTCTCATGCTGGAACAGACAATGTGGAATTCCTTCAAGTGTTTATGAGGGTCCTCGTTTTCCAGGCCATGAAAACTTGGCAACAGATGAATAAGACCTGATTTTAACTCAAAATCTACATTCAATTCAGGGTATTGAATGCATAACGGTTGTTGAGTCACATCCGGTGCGGCCAATTGTCTCAAAGTTCTCTCTTGATTTGCCATCTCTTCCTCTTCTTGATCTTGTTCAATTTCCAAACTTTCAGTTTCCTGTTTTTCAGACTCACTAGATGATTCGGTTAATTCCAAAGCTTGAGTCAATCCAGGAGATGAAGATGATGTTGTAACGTCTTGAGCACGCAGTTTTGCTTGTTTGCGCAGTTTCCTCTCTGTCTTCTCAATTTCTGTATCAAATTCTAAAATACCTTTGTGAGAAGCACGGGTCATAAACAAAAGAAAAAAAAATAAAAATAAAAAGAAATAGAAACAGGAACTTTTTGGACACCATCCCCGGCAACGGCGCCAAATTTTGGTGGGTGTCGAATCCAACAAAAATAATAATTTATAATCAACCTGCTTTAAATATTTGTAAATAGAGTGAGCAGGATCGTCTCCACAGGGACTGGTAAAATTCCCAAGTTTCTATCGAGATTAAGAAGAAAAAAAATAAAATAAGGGGTTTTTGAAATCACACGATTAAAATAAACCTATATCTAATTAAGAAGATTTATATATTAAAAAGATTATCTAGCCTAGGTTTATTACAATTCAATTCCGGGATTGATTGACTCAATATTATTATTCCTATTTTGAATAGGTTAGTTATAATTTTCAATAAGCTCTGAAAATCAATCTCTTATATATTAAATAACCAAGATAAGATCTTTGATTATTCCTAATCGAATAGAAACCCTAAAACGCTCTTAAGGTTTAATCTATCAATTGCATTAGAAAAGAGAAACCTAACCCAATCTCATAGAGCATGGATCATTTAGAATAGATTATATTTCATCAACAACAACAAATAATCATCTATTTTATGACTATCGTGTTGTTTCATCACTTATATTAGATTCATACAATTACGGATATGAGTCCTAATTGATTGATTTTTGTTATCATTACAACCGGATCCAAAGTTATAGAATAATAGCAAACAATAACAATAAATCTGATGAAATATAAATATCAAAGATGAGAACAATGAAATCAAACCACTTTGGTCTCACAATCCATCTTGAATTGATTTGCAATAATCCCTTGGCTAGATTTGGAGTTTAGCCACTCATGACCCTTAGAATTCTCTCTAGGGTTTTCTTACAAAATTGTATCTAAAAAAATATGGAATGAATTCTCAAAGAAACCCTATAGGATATTTATATACAAAAGTGAGTAATTGAAAGGTCATCATTTAATGTAAACTGGCAGTTACACATCTGGCAGTTACATGATAGGCCGGCATTCTCCCATAAAGGCCGGCGGCGTTTCTCTTCTCTAAGCCGGCGTATGTTCTCATTCATGAATCCAGTGTAGTAATGGCCGACGACGTTGATAGATCAGCTGGCGGCCTTCATGTATTGTGCAACATCCAGAGATGAAATGGCCGGCGGCTTAGATATATATGCTGCCGGCGTTTAATGTTGAATTTGTTCACTTGCCGAAATTCAAGATACGCTGATGAAAATCCAATAAGGCCGCGACTTAAAATCCATGAATGGCCGGCCTTTCTTTCTGATTTTTGTTCCTTGTATTTATTTTACTCCAATTTTGTACTATTTGCTTCTTTTGGATTCAAAGACCTGATATTCATATAAATCACGATTAAGTACCGATTCATATAATTTCTATAAAATTAATAACAAATTTATCCAAATTAAACCAATGAATTATTGAGTAATATTCATCTTAACATAGATTGATGGAGATTTTACTTTATTTTCCCCGGAGAGAGCAAGAGAGAGAGAGGGAATGAGAGTAAGTGTTGTGAAGATGACCATGGTCCGGTGGAGGGTTTGGCTAGCATATATCAGTTTATGCATATAAGTTTGTAGTAACAATTATGGAATATTTTTTATTTATTATCATTTTAAACAACTCTTAGGGATTATTTAAGTTAATCTTTAATTTAATTTATTAATAATTTATTAATATTTCTATGAATCTCGTGATATCATTATATTTAAATAGTATTTTTAATATTTCATTGTAAAACTATTTAAATAATAAAATTAATAGAAAATTTATCAAAAAGATTAAAAATACATTGTCCTCATTGATTCAAGGTGTGGTTATTTTAGTTTTTGAAAAAGCAATAAACATCTATAAAATAAACATAGACAATGTTAGACATTTAGCCAATAAATTGTGTAGAAAAGAGATTACTTGACGGAGCAACTTTTTACCTTAAAACAACTTTAGCCATAGGTATTAGAGTTTCTTAAATGTGACATCTTTCATATTAAGAAACTAAGGAAATTCTATGGTCCATCACAATCTAACATCTCACATCATATCTAACCGTAATCGAATCATTAAAATATTTAATATTTCAATTATTATATTTATTTTAACGGTGAGATAATTAATTAAACGGTCCTATTGATGGGACCATAGAAGCTCCTAAGAACTATATTTTGAAATGATGTATTGAGGGAAGAAATTGTATGATTACCATTTGCCTAATTAAAAATTACGCAAATACAAATTAAATAAAATAATTATCAAAATACCAATACAAAATCGAATGCGGTTGCATATCTAATGTGGGACTTCTGTACATCACCGTGTTTATATGTCTTTGATCGATTAAAAAAACAAAGGACCTATCTTAGGAATTGAAAAGAAAAGGAAAAAAAATCTAAACAAGCAACACGGCACGGGCACACACTATTTATATCTTCGAGTGATTAGAAAAATGAACTTGTCTTGGGATTAAAAAGAAAGGCTCCAGCTGGAACATCAATAAAAAAAATATTACGTCATTGCATTACTATGTGTATAGTTTTGTCGTGTATTGTTTACAGGTGAACCATTGTTCGAATCAATTCATTAATGCTCATTAAGAATCACTCTTCTTAGATGCGATTTAGCAATATACAACTTTTGCTGAATCACATCTTATACAAGCATTTTCTTTTTTCTTTTTTTGTTAAATCATAAATCGCATGACATACATGTAATTTCAATATTTATTTTTTTATTTGTTTGCATTTGTATAATTTTTTTTTTTAATTAGTAGACACATATTTCATCATTATTGAGGTATAGTGGTAAGTGGACCCTTATACTCTTAAGAATTTAGTGGATAGTTATCTCTTAACTTTAAAATGATCGATAATGAGCTAAAGATAATGATATGAAAATGCAATAACAAAAATTGAAAAATCATATCTGGAAGAAAGAAAATCCATAAATCACATTGTTGAAATCGTGACTTCAATATTTGATTCTCAAATTTTGCATTTTCTTCCTTAACCTTAATGAGCCAATGGATTTAATTTTTTTCTTTTGCCATTTTTAAGTTTTTACTATGTGATTTTATCTTCACATCCCATGTACTTAGGGTTGCAGTATTAGCCATTATAGTAATGAGGTTTTGCAATTAAAGGTAAGCGAGCAACACTCAGGATACCCACTAGTACCTTACTTAACCGGGTCACATAATAGGTACAAATATGATGCTTGCATACCTTCTACCCCATCTTGGAACCTATACAATAGAGTATGTAAGTTTTGAGAATACATATACCTATCTTGAAAATATATACTCTATAAAAAATTATAATATAAAAGAGAGTAAATGTCTAATTGTGGTATATAAACTTTGATGTAAAATATTAATTTGGTATCTAAACTTAAAAAAATCCAATTTTATACTCAGTTGAACTTTTCTTGCCCGTAAACATCACCTCACTTAACACCATTAAACCATTATCCGACATGTTTCCATTACTTAAAGAGACAATGAAAGGGGGTGTTAAGTGAGTTAGTGTTAAAATCATGAAAAGTTTGATTGGGTATGGAATTGGACTTTTTAATGTTTAGGTACCTAATTTACCTTTTCATGAAGTTCAAGTACCAAATTTGGCATTTTCCCTATAAAATAAATAAATAATACTCTATCTTTCATTTTGCAATCACTTTGGTTAAGATATCACTTACAAACTACCTTCTAAATTATCACTTCATTATTTAAAACAACTTGTATCAATTTATTATGGAAGTACTTGTAGTTTTTATTCTAGAAGAATTTCGATGGTATGTACTTAAACTTCTAATTTATATAGAACTATTATTAATATTCCAAGACTAGTTGATACATATGTGCTTTCAAAGTTTTTTATTTTAGAATTTGTTAATAGCTCGTTCATTTCATTGTATGTCACTTCACTATATGGACATAGTGAGGAATTGAACTCTAATTCAACACGATATAATAGGGTTGTAATTGCTATTATAATATACACTGTAATATAAAACAAGTTATTATTGGAGTAAAAGGTAAAATATTTAAATAATTATAAAATATTTAAGATAAAGTTGAAAATAAACATTGAATGGCAATTCATAAGTATGGGGACATGAATTAATATTCATCATTTTACGCAATTCATTACGAATTGTAATCCATCTCTAGTGAAATACTTTAATAGCAGCTTTATATAGAACGATAAGGAAATAAATAACTATTCATGTCAAGTGAACAAGTTATAAATGTTTTACAATTTTCTTAAATTTCTTTCGATATGCTATTTGTAATGAATATATATAAGTTAACTTTACATATTATAACATAACTTTTGACAAGAAAAAAATATACATACATACAAGTTGTATGGGGTGCCATGTACATTTAGGGATGCAACCGGGGCGGTTTGGGATGGGTCATATAAGACCCGAACTCAACCCGCTTCCCAATAGGGTTTCCCAAACCCGCCTCGTAACCCTACAGGGTTTTTTATTCAATACCCAAACCCACCCCTGTAGGGTTTTGACCCTGACGCACCCCGCCCCTTGACCCACTTAATTTTTTTTTCCTCTTCTCAACACATAGTTAAATTACAAAGTTTAACGATAATTTTATCCCATAGGAGCACAATAGTTAGTTACAACTATGCTTAAATGAATTTTACAATATATGCCACAACATTATTAAGAAATATAAAAGTTTAAAACTATCACAAGAAGATTTTCAAATGTAGATGAAAGACATTACTTCACTTATATAAATATACATAATACATATGTAGGAACCGTGCCATGTGAAGACTCGAGAATAGAAAAACATGTTTTCAAAACATATTAACAACTTACCAACACTTCATTTACTCTCCAACAATAACTCAAAAAAAAAAAAAAAACAACCTCCCAACACACTCATTTCTAATTTTCTACTTGTCTTCAAAATACATTAACAGCAAAAGCAAATACAAAACATCATCAAATGAACCATCCAATAATAAACATAAACTCGAAGCTCAGTCCACCATACCAACCAAAATAAACAATGCATAAACATCACCGGATCAACCAAAATAAATTATTAGCATAATTATGAAGTCATCATCAATCATTATCTTCACTTGTGGTATCCATGGAACAGCTAACGAGCAGTTTAGCTCTACCAAAGATTCCTACCATCAATCATAGTAATATTACCCATGTAGTATTATTTAATACAAAACATAAATAGTAATGATCCTTGGGTGGCTCAAAAAACCTAAGGAATTGAGAGAGTTGCGAAAAGACTCATCCCAAGAGAGTCATCAAAGACACGAATATACACGAAGAGAGCCACAAAACATTCGGATATTAATTATATTGTGAGAGTGTTGCGAAAGTCTCATACAAACTACCATACGCTAGGAACCTTAATTCTTAAACCCGACATCAATCCTATATCAAAATTTTGAATTTCGAAAACAATGAGCATTATGCCATTTCATTCAAAATTGAGTTTTTAATTTATAAGACTAGAATAACTTGTTTATCTAAAGCTATGTAAATAATATATATATATATATATATATTATGTGATATGACGGATTTGTATATTAAGCAAATAAAAGTTTACATTATTCATATTTAGTCAATCACAATCTTCCAATCATTAAATAACTAGTAAGCAAAATCCAATCATCAAATATTTAGTTAATCCTCTAGAACTTAGAATTTGTTTGATTCACGTCTACACGGATGGGTTCATTATGTTCTTGTCATATTATCATGTTCACTTTTAAATGTTTTCTCTTACGATGGCCAAAAAAATAAATAAATAAATGTTTTCTCTTACAATAATAATGATTCTGCAGATTTTGTATACCCTGTCTTTGCATTCGTTTATCTCTTTCAAAGCACGAGGCCCATCTTCAAAAGTTAGGTACATTTTCGCCGATCCCACTTTTGCACGGAAAGTTTAAAATTATTTCGTTCTTATGAAATCGCATTATCCATGCTATATAAGGTACAAGTGTTGGGCGTTTTTTCTTTTTAACTACTTTTATATAATACTCAATTGGAGAGAGTGACTCGCGACTTTTTTTCCACCATCGAGAGGTCCATGATATTCATAAGTTAACTTAGAATTTATTGCATAATTGTGATTTTAAAATTTTAGACTTAACTTTTTTAATTATTTATATTATGACAGGTTTGGGTTACTCGTCGGGTTTTTTTAATGACCCGAACCCGCCCCGAAACCCTATAGGATCAGCAAGTAATTTTCCAAACCCATCCTATGACCCTATAGGGTTTTTAATGGTTCGGACAGGGCGGGTACCCTACAATGACCCGCCCCAGTTGCATCCTTATGTACATTGTTGCTTGTGATTTTATAAGGCAAGTTTCAGATACAAAACTTCATACCTTATATCTTATAAGGTAGGGTAAGAGTGAGACTTTATATCCTATTCACCGTAGACTTGCTCACTTCTACTTGCAAGTCATTTATTATATTGTGTGCAATGATTATAGTGGTGGAAAAAAAACAGGAAATAACTCCCCAGTAAATAAGAATAAGGAAAAAAATTATTTTCAAAAAATAATTACACAAATTTATACCTTTTTAAAAATAATGTCATAAATATGACATTAAAATAATAAAAACCTGATTTTTTTTTTTTGTATGTAAGTATGGAAACATGAATTTGAATATTATATCTACGGTGTTGCTTTTCAAATTTCTTTTTTTTTCTAATATATCTTTTTATGTATTTTATATTTTTCCTTTATGCTCTTCAATATTTTTAAAGTTTCTATTTACTTTTTCTTAGGAACGATATAAGGATTATGCTATCTACCATCCGCTTAGTAGATCGCAATTCATCATGTTGCATCAAGAAATGTGGCGATCCTTCACCAAATCCAATGACTTTAAAGTTAAGAGAAAGGCAAATTAACACTATTAATTTTTTTTTTAATTACAAAAATGCTATTGGGAAGAAAATAAGTCTAATTTTAAGCAACTTAAACTCATCTCTTCAAGAGGCGGGGTTATAAGTGGTCAATCTTGTCTCTTCAAGAGATAAAGTATATATATTACACCAACATCATGTTTTCAAGAAACGAGGTTAATTAAGCACACTGACTTGGTCCTTTAAATAGATAAGGTCATTGTAGTAATACCAAACTCGACACGAATTACATTGCAACCTTTATTGTTTTTTCATTAGTGTCCTTGATACATTCACCCATAATTTGACAAAATTCACCTGCTACGATTGATTATACAATCACGTGTAAAATAAAACAAATATATCCCCATATCCTGTTCTTCAAGAAATTCCACCAAAAATCGATATCAAACACCAGTAGTTCAACCAAAACATCTCTCCACCAACACACATAGAATAAGTGAAAATTAAAGAAATGCAATATTATAAATTATTGTAATATACTCCATGTCTTCATATAAAAAAAAATACAAATACACAATGGATACAATAAATAGATGGAAATAATAAATGCTTGAGTCATCTATTGCCGCCTCTACCTATCTCTTCTATATCAAACAAATGTTCGTATTGTTCCCTAGGTTGTTGATTTGGTTGCTACTGAGGATGTTCCATAGATGGATCCATTCGTGTGATTTATTTGTCATCCTTATTGCCATCTTATAGATTGTGCTTAAAATGGGATAGGTTTTGGATCCACTTGAGTAAGGCTCTCCTATATCATTAGACAGTGTTAGACACCTCTTTTGTGGAGTTGAGGGTGGGTGTGAACTGCTGCACATGAGCTTTCAGGCATGAGGGTATCCAATGGATGAAGATACACGACGATGAAGACTAGGCTCATCAAACTATACATGTGGAGGCAAAGGCTCGTCTAATATCTCCAATTACATCCCAATCTCACCCCTGACTACGACCTTAATCTGCTTTCGCTTCTCTATTTGAAACCCGTGTCTTTATGCTTGTACTTCCTGAAGTAGCGAGACATCTTCACTACTATCATCGTAATTGGAGTGGGCGGGTGCTGGTGGTGGTGGTCTCTCATTAAGGTCGATGCCCGCAAACTCATCTACCACACAAATAATATCCCATGCAGTATATGGAATATCACGATGGCATATGAAGCCTGATAGATGAAACCTGCATGTAATGGACAATAAACATCTATTCGGCACTTAATAAACAAAATTTACCTTTTCAAGAGACGATGTTAGCATGCTTAATTAACCTTATCTCTTAGTGCAATATATTTAGACAAGGTTAGTTTAAATACACACTAAACTTGTCTCTTTAAGATATGATGTCAGGCACTGATAAGCTTTAATTTAACCTTTATTTTATAAGGATCTTTTGAGTTTAATGATAGATTTTATGAATAGTTATAAGAAAAAACGTACTTAACTAGTTTAATTGTTGATTTCAAGTTTTAAAGATTGTTTGTGCTTAAAAGGAGGAATTTTGATGAGTTAAAGCAAGTTTTGTTCAGGATGAAGAAAATTGGAAAGGTGAAGTCTACACAAGAGAGTACACGAGCTGGCTTGTGTGGGAAACAAAATGTAGTATACAAAAGCTAACACAAGTGATGTAGAGATTCGTGCGATGACTAGAAAGGTATTCTGTTTACTACACGAGAGAGAACACAATTTATGTTAAAGTTCATGTGGGAAGTGTTTTCGAGAGTAAAATGTCTATTTTCTAGATTACACGAGTTAATACATGAGACTTATGATACTATTTGTGTTGAAATCGCAGTGTATCCTTTCAACATTATTCTAAGCTTATATGAAAAGATATGATCAATACTTACAAGGGTCATAAAAAAGAAAAATCACAATTTTTACAAAACAGAGTTTCTACCATTTTTCACTAATAGCGGGATCTATGGATTGAAATATCTTTTTAAGGTTAAAGTTACATGAAAAGTAGTGGTACTTCGAAGGGTTAGAGTAAGCTGTGAACCTAATAATTTTAAGAAAAAATAATTTTGATATTGATTAATTATGCATAATAATTTAAAGATGATAATTGAAATTATATTTTTTAGGGTTAGATAATAGTATTATGGTGATTAATAGTACTTGGTTCAAGATCCTTGAGGAACGATACCTAATATTAATTGCTATACTATATTTTGATTGGTATATTTGCCATAGAAGTGATCATAAAGGATAAATATTGGATTTTAATTAATTTGATCACAAATTAAGTTTTTGGTGTCGTTGTCAGGATCAGGGATATTAGGAAAGCCCAACGCTTATTAATTTAGCCATTTTTCTTTTTCTCTTATCTCATCGGTTGTATTTGCTTTTAATTTGGGGATTTAAAGATTCTTGAGCCAATTTGTTTTGTAGTGGCTATTAGAGGGAGTACGGTTGGGTGGAATCAGGATGATAGCTATTGGAGTGCACCCAATAGTAATGACAATCCCATACTCATATGGTAATATAGTGTGTTGGTATCGTGAGAGCAAACCACTTTCTCGCGAGTGTATTAACCCATATTTTTATAATCCACCCACTTGTATCAACTTACCCAAGTTACAAGTAGTTGACCAGTTATGTAGGAAAAACAATGAATGAATCAAGTAGTAGTAAGGGAAAGTTTATGGATGAAGAGGTAGACAAATGGGAAGATAAGGTGGATCTTGATAGCCTTAGGATCAAAACAGAATTGGATAAGAGTGGAGAGGATAAAGGAAAATTCATCCAAAATGAGGAGAATGAAGAGGTTGACGACTAAGTATATTTTAATGAGTTAGAGCCTTCTATAAAAGTAGATGAGGAGTTTCAGATGGGAAGGGAGAATTTTGCATTGGAGGCCTAGAGTTTTCAATATATGTAACTGAGTTTGCACAAGCACATACTTTAAAGACTTTCCTTCCTCTTGAACCTAATTTAGAATTTTGGAGATTTCAAAGAGAAATTGAATTTTAATCAACTGAGAACTAGATTTTCCTCAGGTGATTTAGAGCTATAGTATTGTGACATGTTTCCATGGATCCTAGTGGATAGATGAAAGTCTTCGCTGTGCTGAGGTAATGGCGTTAAACAAAAGCTTTTCTTGGGAGACAACCCATGGCTAGTTCAATTTTTAAAATTTTTACCAACTTTAACTATTCTTAGCTAACGTGTTTTTGTAGATAATTTAAATATCTAGACACTAGAAACAGGTTCAAGTTGACATAAAAATGCTAACTGTGGAAGAGAAATTTGATGCAAAGTATACGATTCTCAACACAAGTGGTGTTAATGTTTGTGTGATGAATAGAAGGCTTCAACAAAGGGATCTAAGGCAAATATATGAAGTGCACAAACTAGAACATGAGTAGATGATGCTTTAAGTTGCCATTCTTGTGGGGAAAAAAAGGCCTAAAAAAATCCAGCAAGTGTTTTAGGGAGGTAAATGACCCAAATACAAGTGGATGACACCTTGTGTTGTTATTCATGTGGGGAACAAAACCTCAACTTAATTTTTTTGTGCTTTTCCAGTCCACAAGAACATGAACACGAGCTAGTTTGTGGTGTGGAAAAATTTCAACCCCTCGCCTTCGTGTGACCCTCTTTCCTTTGTTATGATTAAACCATAAGATGAAAACTATATCCATTTAACAAACTTGAGCATGAATTTTCACCTTAACTATTGGAATTTCTTGCTTATAGCGTGGATATTATCAACAGTGTAAGATTTCTTAACTTTATCTTGTTCATTTTCCATCATTATCAAGAGAAAATTAAGTATCGACAAGCTTATGAACTCAACCACTTTGTATTGGTTTTATGCTTTAATTGATGCGATTACATATTTATATGTGAGATATGTACATTGTTAACTATTTAACCACTTGGATGCTAGGATTAAACCATAAGACCTAGATTGGGGTTCTTGAAGAAATTTGAGGCTTTTTGAAATTAATGATTCCTAGTACTACTTAGCCTACGAAGAGATTTACACTAATATTATATGTTATGATTGGTTAAAATGCTTGATTTTGTGATTTTGAACTAATTTCAAAACTTAAGGTTTCAAATTGGACAATTGGGGTTTTTGTGTTTTAATATGGGATTCAATATTTTTTCATGATTTATAGATTGCTTTTAATTGAAAGAGATTTCAATAGACCAATCTATGATTAGGTTTGATAATCTTGAGAAATATATTAAACTAATAACGAAATCTTGTGGTTTAAGATAAGCGATCTATGAATTGAAATATTTTTTTAGGTTAAAGTTACATGATGAATAATGGTAATTCGGATGATTAGAGTCAGTTGTGAATTTGATAATTTAAAGAAAAGTAATATGATATTGATATTGATTAATTAGTCATAATAGTCTGAAGATAATAATTGAAATTGTTGATGTTTTTGAGGTTAGATGATAGAATTAGAGTGACTACTAGTACTTGGTTCAAGATCCTTAAGGAATGATATATGATATTAATTGTTATTATATTATGATTGGCATACTTGCCATAAAAGTGACTATAGGATAAGATAAATATTGGATTTTAATATAATTTGATCACGTATCAATCACCCATCACTTGAAGGGATGTGGTTGAATTACCTATAATTTTTTCAAAATTAATAATATTAATTTCTTTTTCCCTTGGATTAGAACAATGGGCTTATATTTATTTTTGTAATTTATATTTTTCTATTGGTTTTTAATTATTTATCATATTATTTTAAATAAATTTAAAATATTGTTTTATAATATTATCTAATTCAGTTTAGTTACATTTGCTTAATTAAATTAGAATGATACCGGAAAGAATTATCAATTCTAACATTTTACATTTAGGGATATTTTAGAAAGAAAAATTATTTTTCATAAGATATTTTATAAAATTATTTGACAATAAAACTTCCAGCTGGCATTTTAATATTGCAATTTTTTTTCTTTTTTTATATGCGGAAGTATTGCATTTGAAGCTGTCAAAAATATTATAAGGCAGAGCGAGGCAAGACAAACCAAAACCGGCACGGGCAAATATCTCTCTCTCTATTCCCCTCTCTCTCCCAAACCCTAACGAGAGATACACAAGCAAAAGGTACTAAAAAATGTGCAACTTACTCATAAATCTAATTTCGCTATTTTTCTTTTTAAATCTGAATCACAAACATATATATTTCTACAATTTATTCGTACTCTTATTGTTTCGTGCTTTCTATTTAGGGTTTTGCTTTGATTATTCTCTTTGGGGTTGGGATTAGGTTTAAAATTTGCTCCTTGTATTGAGCTGGAAAGTTTATTTATTCACGCTTTTTTTATTGCTTTTTCCCACAAAGGTGATTGAAAGCTAGGTTTTTGCTTCCAGGAAATGGAAGTGTTCTTTGCTTTGTTTATGACGGTGGATATGGATGTCAAGTATGATTGTTGGACACTTGCTTGATCGTCTGAGTTGGTTGGTCGTTGTGTTTGTCGGTCTGAGATATCAGAGATCCGATTGGAGTAACTAGTTTGAGTTAGTGATTCGGAGTAAGAATAAGATGTTTCTCTTTTATCAACTTGAATAGCTGGATTTCAAGTTTATATATTTGAGCTGCAAGTTGAACGTGAGCACTGAATTGTAATTATGAAAACTTAGCAGACGTGGTTCTATGGAGAATTTCATTCTCTTCAGATTCATTGTTTTGATTTTTAAATTGTATTGTGTTGTTATTGTAGTATATTTGGATCCACATTTAGGAAAATGCGATTGACTTGTTAGTTCTGTATATCCGTGTCAAATCCAAGGTGCATGCACAAGTAGGAGTACCCAAATCGCCCTAATACCTTTGGTTGCGTTCTGCAGTGCATGATGTATTGGTGTTACTTTTCTAAGCTTAACGGGTGTCGTCAGATTTTTCTTAGGGTTCTGAGGTGGTATTATGAACCTAAATTTTCTTAGAACTGTAATTTACATTCGTATCACACAGGTAAAAATGGCTGGAAGAAATCGCATCCCTCATAACAGGCGTGGGTACCCTCCTCCTCCTCCCGAAGTCTTTATCCATGCCCCACCTTTACCTCGAGTCCCTCCTCCTGCTCTATTGGAAGAAGAACTTGAGATGCAACATGTCGAACTTCAGAGATTGTTGGCAGATAATCGAAGAATGGCTGAACATCGAAATGCTCTACAGCAAGAGCTTGCTGCTGCGAAGGAGGATCTTCATCGTATGAATCTTGCCATTGGTGACATTCGTGCAGAACATGATATACAAACTAGGGACCTTGTTGAGAAAGGTTTGAAGCAGGAATCCGATATTCGAGCAGCTGAACCTTTGAAGAAAGAGGTTGTACAGCTCCGTGCAGAAATTCAGAAGCTGAACCAGATTAGGCAGGATCTTTCTGGGCAAATCCAGGCTCTTACAAAGGATGTTAATAGATTGAAATCCGAGAATCAACAGATTCCGCATTTTAAGGCTGACATTGAAGGCTTGAATCAGGAATTAATGCTTGCAAGGTCTCCCAGTGCTTACTTTTACGTTATTTTGTCTTTTGGGTAGATGCAGTGCTTTCTATCATGTCTTTGCTGCATGAGGCAGCTTGCGTCTTGAATGCATGGATTTTATTTGAAAATGCTGCAGTGTTGCTTGACAAGAATTCTTTATTGTAGAACTGCTATTGAGTATGAGAGAAGGCAAATGTTGAGTTGGTGGATCAAAGACAGGCAATGGAGAAAAACTTGGTTTCTATGGCACGGGATATTGAGAAGTTGCGTACAGAACTTGCTCTTGCTAACAGTGATGCTAGATCATGGGGTGCTGGTAGGACTCACTTTTCAGTCCTCTTGTTATGTTACTTTGAACTTGCCCCTAAAGGAAAATTTCTTTATCTCTAGGTACTCTGCTTGCTAAATCCATAGTATGTCTTTTTTACTCATCCTAACTATGTGCATCCTGATTACGGTGGCCCCAGGTGGACCGTATGGTGTGAAGTTCAGCAGTCCTGATGCAGGTTACTCCGCTTCCTATGGAGATGCATACAATGCTCATCGGGTTTGTTTTCTTACACAAACATTTGCAGGCTTTATTTTTTGCGACTTTAAGACTTGTTTATATCTTACCTTCTTGATGGGTGTTCATTGACTTCCCTTTGCAATATTAACAGAGTGGTGCTGCTACTGCTCCTCTCTACAGTTCAAGTCTTGGTCCGCGTGGAGGAATCGAGAAGCCCCGCATAAATAGGCGTTGAGATCTTGGCAGTTGTTCCCAAGCAAATAGTGGCAACCCGTTATCTATGGTGCAGTCCTGCTATTAACGGGGGATAGCTGTTTCTTCCGCAGTTTCTGAATGTTGCCCAGTAGTTTAATTTGGATGTCGTTGGTGATCTTCAATTTTATGTGGGAATTCTATATTGCCTATGCTGTACTTTCTAAAAACATGTTTATCTTCTTTTCTTAAGTATGTTTATATTATTGCAGCATTGTTAAAATAGATATATTGCATCGCATGTCTTTCTAATGCTTCCTTGATTCTTATGTTGTCAGTTCAGAACTCATTTTTCCTTTGGTTTCTTAATGTGTTATAATAGGGAAACAGAAGAGGGGGGGGAGGGGAGGGGGAGGGTCGGGTCGGGTTGCGGGGTTGGGGGGGTGTTGTAGTATTTTGTCATTGTCCCTGAACAGAACTGTGGAAAATCTTTCTGCAAAGGTGCTGTTCATGTTTATATGCTTACTATGGGCAGGGAGTGAGTCAAACTGGCAATTATTGCTGGGTATAGGGTGATTTTATAAGGAGGGAGGTAAAGTTCTCTTTGCCAGCGGGGAGGGAATACTGATTCTTTTTGAGATTAGCTGTTGCTGTAGTATAGAAGTTCATAAGATGGGATCACACTGAGAACAAGGAGGTGGATGGGTATTCCAGGAGACTCATGGTTGTAGATGACATGAGTATGTTTTTCTCCCATTTCAGATGCAGTGAGATTTGAAAAATGAAGAGGACAGAGAGCTCGGAACTATATTGAAGTAAGGAGTGACTCTCTGTAAATAGCTTCTTGCTTAAGGTAGAAGCTCTTGCTACTTTTTCACTCGCTACACCTAAATTTTAAACCCATTTGACTCTTTAAGCTAGCTAACCTTAAATCCTGGGTATCTGGCTAAACTGTCCCTTCAACATCAATGTATAGACTTTTCCAACCTTATTTTTAGTTTTTGTAAATACTTCTTAATCCTTATCTCTCATGAAATCTAGATGTATCATCTCATATATACATTGGATATCTTGCTGAGTTCTTGCTAACGATAGCTTGGAGGCGACATTATTTCTTTCAAATTTTGTAGCATTACCTGAAAATATGGTGCGTACATCTGAAGAATCCATGGCAAAGGAGTGGCGGGACATTTGAGATATATATATATATATATATATATATATAGTGTTCATGGTTTAAAATGGTCATTTTGTAATCCCTGATATCATTCTTTAATAAGAAAGGGGAAGCAGAAGTCGTGAAGTGATGTTATGAGATTATCATTGGATGGATATTTGATACATTACACAAGCTGTTTTACTTTTGCATGTGATATTTTTTATATTTGAGAGGGGTATGGATGGGTTCTCTGTACAAGCTGTTCTACACCTACTGTTTTACTTAGTGGAAAAGATCAGTAATGGGCTGTTCATTTTCTGCATCCCTTGCTTGTGATATTTGGTGTATCACGGAAAGAAAGCTTCAGTTAAATGCTTTATGGAACTTACCAAAATATATAAAGTGGTCTATGGTTACCAGTATCTTGCTGATACTTGATCCTCTGCATGTTGGCTAGCCTTTTAGGATTGTGAAATGAATGGTGGAGGTCAGGTTTTTATCAGGTTATGAGGGATTTGTAATTATGATGTTTCTTATACATATGGGCACACCTTTATCTTGGTATATCAGTTCGTAATGGTGCCATATAATGTTGAGAACGTCAAACCTCAGTTGTCCTTCTGAAGCTGGAAGTTTTGATCATCACATCTCTGTCCACAGAAGTATTTTGGTGGGTTTACCAAGAAATTAGTATATTGGTTTAGTGTCAAGAACGTCAAACGTCAGTTGTCCTTCTGAAGCTGGAAGTTTTGATCATCACATCTCTGTCCACAGAAGTATTTTGGTGGATTTACCAAGAAATTAGTATATTGGTTTAGGATTGTAGCTGTAAAATTGTTGTAGTTGTTCCAACTGAGGTGCCCATTCTGTCTGCCATGTCATATGTCCATAGTGCATACTGCGAGGTCGGCGTTGTGCAATTTGTTGCATCTGTAGTTGGGACTTTATCTGAGCTTTTGCAAAAGTAAATGCTTAGGAATGGTTGACTGCACTCGTTTGTGAAACTGAAGCTTCCTTGCACAGTTGGATGTTCTTCATATGCTTGCCATCCCTTTTGGTCATTTCATCTCTCTCTTCACTCAACTCTTTTGGTGACTTGCAAGAATTTAGCATATTGGTGGGGCTGGTAGCTTGAGAATGGCATTGTTATTATCATTGAGAGGGTGATTTGGACATGCATAGAATACTTTGCGATTGATACTGTATTGCTGTGGAAGGGCAGCCATGACATCTGATGAATTATTTGCATCCTTTATCGAACCATCTGTAAAGTTTTTTCTGGTCGTTTGGGATGAGTACTTAGATATGGTTGACTACGCTCAATCGCAAGGCTGGAGCTTCCTTGCACAGTTGGATGTTTCTCAAGCACTTGTCATGCCTCAGTGATGGTAATAATATTTGAGTTCTTCCTCTTGCATGATAAAGCTACTTCAGCTACCTCGTTGGTCTACTAGCCAGTGGATTGAGATGAGCCAACATTTTATTGAAGACCTTGCCCATGCTGTGAAGCAGAGAATAAATACAGATCCAAGTATATAGGCAAGTATTCTGTTTTATCTCGAGAATCCCACACTGGATTGTGCTAATCCTTTTAGACCTTTTGCGTTTATATTATGTTTATTCTTACCATGTGATGCCCAATGTTGGGGATAGCCTTGTAATTATTTAAATATAAAATAATTAGAAAAATACTTAGTTCTGGCTTGGCTTAGCCTTCCTGTACTGTAGTTAATATACTTATTGTCATTCCCTGGATACAATTGGCTTTGGTGGATGGGCATTGTGTTGTTCTGTATTTATTTTAAGTGTAGAGATACATTCTGCAGTTGATGAATTGTAGTGTATAAATATATTGGCCTTTATTCGGAGTAGTAAATTATGTTGGACCGACTGCTGAAATAGCATGCAGGGGCAGCATAGTGGGATATCACTATATAACTTATTTTTATGAATCAGTTTGGCATGGAGCTTTCTTTTGCTCCAGATTATGGATGGAATCTGGGAATTATTTGTCATTGCAAGATTGACAGAAATATAATCAACTAACGTTAGTTTGGTTGTCAGTGTGAAATTATTGGTCTTTTTGGAATGACCAACTGGTTCCCTGGAGGTGTGCTAATATTGATGGACCTACCTAAATTTGTGAAATTTTGGAAGCATCATCCTTTACATGAAGTTAATCTTAAAATTTATTAATACTACGTGGTTTCTCATCTCGCATAATTGACTGGAAAAAGGCTGATGTGCATGGTATTTTCCAGGATTGAAGTAACTTCGATCATAGTTACGTTTGGTACAGTTAATGTGACTGGAGTGGCTTAAGTGTTCGTTTTGCTAATAACTTCTTTGTGATCATTGGGGAGCAGGTTTATCTAACACGAGAAAAAAGATTTGAAGAATTTACTGTAAGATTGGGAGGTTAATTTAATTGACAAGGGATGACCAAGTGATGACCAAGTGATGATATGATAGGGCTTTATGTTTTTTAGATATTTGTGTATGTAATATTAGGGCATTTGTATGGTTGTTATATGAATAGTGAGTAAAATGAGGGAGAGATCAGACCTTACACCAGAGCACTGCTGCTGCTCTCATGTTTGGCTAGTGAGTGACTCAAAAAATGATCCGTTTCTGTCTCCTCTTTGGCTTCTTTTTACTCGAAGTCCAAAATTGTCCCAGAAATTACCTATATATCCTCTGCTTAACTTTGATTTACCTAATTCTTCCATGCTACAGCTCTATATATATAATTACTATCCTACCATCACCCTTTTATTTGAAATAGCATAATTAAATGCTTTGTTCATTCTTCCCCATCATTCTTCATCACTTCTCCCATAGCTTAATTACACCCGCCATATCAGAGGTCTATCGATATATTTATGATGTTGATGAAAGCTCTTGCTTTTGTAATTAGTTGGTCAAGTTGCTTGTAGATCTGTTGGTCTTGGTGCATATATATGGAAGCCTTTTTGAGTTGGGGGCTTTGGCATAGTTTTCAGAAGTTTCCACACCAAGCTTTTTGAAATAGTGGCTCAGAAAGGCCCTTCTATGGATGGTATCCTGTCTTCTTTAATTGGTTGATGGACACAAGGGATTTTACATCCGAGTCGTCCTAACTTTTAAGCAAGAGAATCAAATGTCATTTGGTTTCTGTCAGTGTAGTGGACTCAAGCTTGGGTTTGACTTTATTTGCTGGTTGATTTATGATCTTCACCAAAGTAGCTTAAGCACTGATATTAGGAACCTATGGACAGGATATTTAGGATACGTGATTATCAACATAAGATGGAGTGCTTCCATTTAATGTTTTTCTGTGTGGGACTTAATAGACAAGTTGTTTTTGAGCTCTTAGTGCACAATGGTTACAGGAGGAGGTGCATTGTTAAAGTTAAGAGCAGTTTTGGTGGCATGGCACATCTATGGACGATGGTTAGATAAATTACATCCCAATGTTTTTTTGATTATGACTTAGGGAGGGACCCTCTTTATTTTTAATTGGCGAGTGTGTTGGTGGTTCATAGTCCATCTACCTGAGTTTTCTGGCACCATCATCAATGCAACTGCTCATACGAGAAGCCATGGCTCAATACCACAATTGCAACACACTTTCTCTGATGCCTGTTGGAATTATACATATTTAGCCAAGACCCTGCAACACTTTTATCAGATGAAATGTTGTTATCTGTTTTCATTTTATTTTTCAATTGTGTTGGTTACAATGAGGTACTCAGTGAATTTTTCCTTATGCTGAATTCTGTATTTTTGCAGGGGAGATGGTAGCCTTTAGCGCCGAAAGTGGAAAGAGAGTATTCAGCGGCAGTCAGCACGTCTTTGGCTACATGGGACAGAAGTATGACCAAGGATGTGCCAAAGGATATTTAATTTACACATTAAATCTGGACTTCTGGTATATTCTTATGTCAATAGTATATTACTGGCTATGTCTTTTCTTGCTTAGAAGTACTAACAGTAGGAAGCATGTTTGCTACAAAAGAGTTCATAAGTATAGAGTAATCATATGACTAATTCCATTGTGCTTGATTTGACATATAACCGAGTTAGAGATTTAAATAGTTTTATCCTTCCTTTGACATTTTGCATCATGTAAACTGATTATTCGTACTGGCTGAGTGATAGCTTGTCCTGCAAAGTTTGTAATTTCTGAGATTTCATGAAATGACAACTGCTTGAGAGTTTCATACATGACTTTGACCGATCATTTATGCTTGCCATTGGCATGGTTTGCCTTTGCAATAGCCTCTTCATGAATTGTGCCACATAATTTTAGTTGTTACAGGTCAGCTAGTTTACCAATTCATTTCACTTAGTTCTCTCTCACATACACGTACACAACCCACAATAAACCATCAAAAGAAAGGAGTTTTAAAAAAAAAAAAAAAGGAGAAAGGAAAATCTATCAGATTTGACGTCTCCACTCTATCTTACCTGTCCGTAGCAACGTATATATGTACATGTATATATTTTTGGTTCCTTCCTTTTCAATTCTGCCATTTTACTTTTGGTACAGTGGATCCCCACCCCCTCCTCCCCCCTCCTCTCTCTTCTTCTCTCTTTTTCTCTCCCTTCTCTCTCTCCCCCTTTATTTTTTTTTTTTAAGATTATTATCCCTTCTTTTTGGATCTGCCATATTTCTTTTGGTGTAAAAATTTTCTCATGGGTTCCTTCCTTTGGAATCAGCCATTATCCATCTGGTACTTATGAAACATTTTATGGGCTGCATTCTCTCCCTTTATTTGGTACACTTATCAGGCAAGTTGGAGTTCTATTAAATTTTAGACTTATTGGTGCAATTGCTTTTTGATCCTTATTGCCGGTTTGGTTTGGTTTCTTGAATAAGTCTCTCTCTTGTATTATTTCTGTCTGTTCTGATAAATGGTTATGTTCTGCATATTTTTCAAACAGTGTGCTATCATTGACATGTAAGCCACGTCAAATCTTACACGGTCCCTGGTTTCTGCACCTAGTTGCAATTGATGTGGTGCTTGTGCATAAAGTGTCTCTTATGGGGGCCTTCCATTAGTTAATATAGCTTTCCCTTTTCATTGTGTTTTGTGATGATTAGTTTGAAAACTGTTGAATACATGGAGTTCAACTACATGACATCATATTTCATTTTTCAAGTTGAACTGCCATATGATGTATGGGTGAAATTATTTTACTTTGTAGCTTCGATGTGCATCATTTCAGAATGTTGCATGACCTCATGGTTTTTGCATAAAAAATGGCAGCATCCCGTATCTCACTGTTCATTATTGTGTGTACATCATACTTAAGTAGGCTAACTTTGTTGCTAATACTGTTTATTCCTATCTAATGTGCAGGGAGTATAATTATGGCATTGTGCAAGTCATTAATGATTCTACTCGAAAGAGTTTGCTGCAAGAAATGGGATGAATTATCTGATGGATGGATTTGAAGCTTCGGATGTTGGATACTTGGATGCAATATGAGCAAATTGCTATCTCGCGTATACTGTTCTGGTTCTGGTTCATGGTTTCTCTTTTATCTAAAGAAAAACTGGAGAACCCAAAAACTAGACACAGGGAAAGGACAGCAATAAACTACTGGACCGACTAAGCAGAGTGACACCACAAGTATTGAAACCGTGAATGGCTGACCTCTTGGCGGAATCCGGTCCAAGAAAATCTGCCTAGACCCACTATGGTACGCCGGTGATACTGGCTTATTACGTCTTGTGAGGTCCTTTCAAGAAGTGAAATGGGACTTTCATATGCATGCTCTGCAAAATACCGGCTTAAAAGACCTTTCTGCTCTAATTGTTGTATTCCAATGCATTGGAAAATGGATCCATGGAAGAAATTCATCTTGTCCGATGTACAAATGTGGCTAGTTTTCCCGGCAACATGTGCTGTGAAGAGCGAGCAACTAGTCACTGAGCTTACACGAATCTAATCTATGGAGTATCGACCAATTTTTGAACAAATTGTCCCAGATTTGACGTGTTATAGAAAGTCACTTAACCTCTTTATTAGAATAGGGTTTAGAAATAAGCCGACGGCTAATCTAATTTTGTGAATGAGTAAAAAGCGCCCTCAAAACATCTGGCGTAATTGCCTACTACATCGAGATAAAGTTGTGACTGAATGAAAACGGATGCATCTTAAACCGTCCTTCTGATTTATTACCGACAACATCAGACGCCCGTCGTGTGTTGTTTGGAATCTTGGGCTCCAGATCATTTCTTCGAATTGTCAAATGGAGCGCTGACACGCATGCATCTTTGAGTGGAAGAACTCTTTTAGCTAGTGTAGGCATGGAATTTAGAATGAGATTGCAATTTTGGGTATTATTTTCTTCTTTTATATGTTTGGGAACTTAAAAGTTCAAATTGAGATGCGTCAAATCAGCAGCTCTTGTTTAAGCATGGGATTGGTGAAATGGTGATATTTCATATACAAAATGAGTGAAATCCTCCAAGTTCTTACTAATGTAAAAATTGCTTTATCTAACGTTGGTAAGAGTAATAAATGTTAATAAATACTATTGATGGAAAAAGTATGAAATCGTTTCCCATTCCTAGATATTATACATACGTACATACAGACATAGATAAATACGTACGTATATATATATAATATTACATAATGTAGTTGTGAAGAGAACGCGTTTATGAAGAAATTGGATGAATAATAATAATAAAATGCGTGCGCGCTCGCACACACTTTAGCTCTGTAGAGTTGATAAACCAAGCCATTCTTTCAGAGTCAATGAGTTACTTCCTTATGCCGAACATATCTGTGCGTTTGTAACGGATATGTCGTCTTCGTTTGCCTATAGATGTTATAACGCCTTTCCGCCATCACAAATAACGTGAGTCATCGTCATGAACCACTTGTTATGTTATCTGCCCCCAACACCTAGGGCATTTCATCCATTAATTAACATCCCCGGTAGGACAATAAATTTCTACACAATTTGTACAATATAGGGGTGTTCGTTTACTTATGGGTGTTTCTGATCAAATTTTTCACTGAATAAGGGAGTTATGCTTGATTAACCCAAAGAATTAAGCTTCAACTTTGTTAGTAACTTCATGTTTTACTAAAGTATTATTAAGATTGTCTTTTTTTTTTTTTTCTTTTTTCCTTCCTTTCTGGCGGAACTAGTATGAAATCGTTGATTCTTGACTAGGTGGTTCAGGACCTACCTGGATTGGTGGTTTTAGAACACAAACTGTCTTGACTTGCCATAATCGATGAGTTTTTAAATGGGTCGGACAAATCACTCACGGTCTAGAACTAGAACCATCCTATGCCGATGTCTAGTAGAAACTTTAATGTTGATGTGTTTTTGTTGAACTTAAAAACCAAATGACCCTTCAATTGTCAATTTCTTGAAGTTTATAAGGTTGTTTGCAATATTTAAAATTTTAAAACATATTTCCACATAACTCTCATATGAGTTTTTTGCAATTTTTTGTAACCTTGATAATATAATCCTTTGTGTTTTCCATGAATTCCTTGGAGTTATACCTAGACATCAACCAAAATTATTTGTGTAACGTTTCTTTTCATCTAATATATAAACGAAATCTTGCCATATTTGTTGAGTTGTTAGTGAGTTTGATAATATATTTTATAGATATATATTTATACGTGCATTTAGGGTTAAAAAGGAATTGAATCGATCTTTTAAAGACTGAAGGTGCAGGCTCTATTTGTTTAAAAATGATTAAACTTCTATCAAATTGAACTTTTTATTGATAGTCTGAGATAGAAATATAATGTCTATGTTCGATTTGTTTAAACAAATGAACCTTTCAAGTAAAGTAAAGTGTAATGCAAATCCAACTCAAATAGCTCACAAGCAACTTGATTTGTGTTAAATCCAAAAAAAGTTAAATTTACAAAATTAATAAATATAAATGAATGGACAAAAAATTTATGTTTTGTGTGTATATATATTTTCTTAAGTCATATATATAGTATAACTTATGAACATAAACAACCTTACTTGTGAACTTAAATGAGTTGGCTTGCAAGCTTAGATAAGAGTTTGGTTTGTTTGTTTAGATTAATGAGCTTTATTTAGAGTTCGAGCTTGACTTATTTTTCATTTAAGATTGAGTTAGAGTCTGCCAAGCTAAACCAAGATACATTGTAAGTAAGCCAAGTTTGAGTAACTCATGAACGATTTTCATTTATTGACCTATTTTGCGTGCATATGTGTGCACACACATACACGTATATAACTAGTATAAACATTCCAAATATGATAAAACTATATATAATGCTAGAATAGAATCAACATTGTGTGGATGTTTGTAAACATAAAATTGACTTGGCCATTTTTTTCTTAATAACATTCCATTTCTATTACTGATAATTTTTGCATACCATACATGAACTTGATTTAGTTGAGGACATGTTTTGCAAGCATTGCTTCATTCCAAATATGATAAAACTATATATAATTCTGGAATAGAATCAACATTGTGTGAATGTTTTTAACATAAAATTGCATTGGCCATTTTGTTCTTAATAACATTCCATTTCTATTACTGACCATTTTTTGCGTATCATACATGACCTTGATTTAGTTGAGGATGTTTTTTACATATAATGCTGGAAATAGATCAACATTGTGTGAGTGTTTCTAAACATAAAATTGAATTGGCCATTTTGTTCTTAATAACATTCTATTTCTATCACTGATCATTTCTACATACCATACACAAGCTTGATTTAGTTGAGGACATTTTTTCGCATGTACTATTTCATTCCATATATGATAAAACCATACATAATGTTGGAACAAAATCAACATTGTGCAGGTGTTTCTAAATATAAAATTAAGTTGGCCATTTTGTCTTTAATAACATTCTATTCTGACATATTCTATTACATATCAAACTCTACGTACCATATATGAGCTTGATTTAGTTATTAATGAATCGCATAGTTTACTTACCTTAATTTATTTATTAATAAACACCAACCTTTACATGATAAACAACATATGATTCATAGTCTATTTATGTTTAGTTTCAAGTTTATCACCTGAGTGCAATGGAAACATATCTAGAAGCCTTAAAAATCTAATGTTTATCCATCTTGAGCAATGACAGACAGCCTTCTTCATCTTTGTGTCTATGTTGTAAGAAGGGGAGGCAACACCTTTGATCTCCTCCCACATATAGGTGCTTTTGTCCGGGAAGATGGCGCTTGCATCTTCAAGTTCCTCCACACAACCATCCTTATTTACATTAATGGGGTGGCTCACTAGATGGACACCTTCCATGTCCACTACTTCTTCACCACTATAGATCTTCCACATCTTGTCGCCTATTGAACGAATCTTTTCAACACATTCCAAACTATGTGGTTCTAAAAACAATCCTAGATCATCCTTTTCTCTTGTGTGCTCATACCATAATGACATTCTATATGCTTTTATGTCGTTTTGTGATACTCCAAGGCTGTCTTCATGCGAGTGTGAGTGAGGTTTGATGTTTTGGTAGCACCCAATTGCTATTTCAGTGTCTCTTTGCCCATCCATTGATCTTTGGTTCACATTAGCAGATCCTATCAAGAGGTATATATCATCCACTGGCCATTCAACAACAAAAAAAGTCACAAACGATTGTTAGAATTTGCGAAATCCGCATGCCGAAACAATCTAAATCAGTGTACTACATGTGCTGGATTGGAGAATGCATAAACACATACCTATCATGACCTTGGAGTGAACATACACCATGAACCTCCTATGTGTCTGAGCATGCCAGTATTGAGTCGGCGGGTGTGGAGAAGATGGAGGAATCAAGTCTGTTCTACTCACTCCTTCCCTATTCGCGAGGCAAAAGAAGCTCAAGTAGTCTCTAGGATGTCTGAGCCACCAGTTTCTTGTATGGCTTCTCCAATCAATCTATACATCATTGATATTGTTTCTCTAGTCCAATGCAATATGTCCTGCACCGTCTCGCTTTCAGGAACTCCTTCTGGCCACATTGGAATGACAACATACACCGCAAACCTCTCCTTTGCTCTAATCTTGTTTGCAACTTTTAGTGCTATTTCTATAGGGATCAAGTTAGTACACCCGCAATGCCTATCTCTCCCCCACCAATCACACCCTCCAATGAAATATTGATTCTCGATGTATATGAAACTCTCTGCTCGTCTAATTGCTTCAACATAAGCATCATGTATGCTATGCTCCACAGTCGAGTTTTTAGGGAGTTGTTTTGTTGATACATGGTCTATTGATCGAAAAACTTGCACCTTCCAATTGCGCTCGGAGGGGATGCTTGAAAGTGGTTGGTTATCAAGGGCCGGGATCGTGCCAATTGGTACTAGCAAAGCAGGATCACATTGCTTAATCCATCTTTGCTCGAAATTTGACAGAACATCTCTTGCAGCCTTCCCGGTTATACGAGCATGAGTGTCGTGCCATGGTGCTCTAGGTCCTCCTTTATGTAGACTAGCTCCTGGAATATTTGTTTGATAGAAATCCTGGTAATGCATTTGTGTGTTGAGGGTGTGAAACAAGGAATGCTCTTGACTATCGTATCGGCCATCACAAAGGTCTAATCCTCCAAGGAAGCTTAAGATCTCGCGATTGCTAGGGTTGTCGGGCGATGGGGTATCTACTGTTATGGTTTTCTGATGGTGAGCAAAAACTGTTGGGAATTTGTTGTGCAACCTTGGGCATAATTTGCATACTACTTTGGTATGTTTGAAGTAAGCAAAGGCGTCTTCGTCGTGAGTGTTCATTACTCCTTTGTTCTTGATCAGTGGTAAGGAAGTCTCATCATCCCATAGCATGATTCTCACAGCTACACCTTCCTCTGCCTTCTGTTTCAACAACTCGCCAATCTTCACCCCTATTGCGTGTTTCATATCCGTTTCGGGATCTCTAACCTGTTGAAGAGAACCAAAAAATATGCGTTTATGACTAAAACCTTATTCATACCAGGTGGATTAGGTGACAATTAAAAAGCAGTCTGTGTATATGTATTCTTAATTACCAGGACAAGCTTCGGATTGAAGGACCAGCCTGCAATGTAGATCAAGTACTTAGCACTCTCGATAGCTTTAAACACATCCTCCCACAATCTTCTCGGATGGCCACAAAGGTCGTGTGGAGGATGGAAACTGAATGGATGATGAGCATCCTGATAAAGAACAACATGACAATTCGATCTTTGAGGAAAAGTAGCATTTCTTAGGCCTTGAAATTCACCATTTTTAAATAACTTCCTCCAACTTGGCTCCAATTCTGCTGGTTTGAACCACAAACTGAGCTGCAGTTTCAGATTTGGATTCGGCTTTCGGTTTTCCATTTCTAGATGGAAATTTCCTTGCAATAAGCTGGATTCTTTCAGGAACTGATCACCCTTTATGTGAAGCTTTCCTAGGATGGAGCAGTTGGTTTTCATTGTAATGGTGATGGTTGAATCTGATGGATGTGCACAGTGAATCTGAAATGTCTGGTTCCAAAGACGGGCTTGCTCCTGGCTCGTCTTTGCAACCTTTTTGTTGTTCAATTTGATTGTGACATAAGTTGGCTTTCCATAAGGTGATAAACACTGCAAAATAGTACCGATATTATGTGATAATTACAGTATTCATATTATATCTATAAGTTTAAGTTTTCAGATAAAATGGTTCTGATTCTAAGTTTAACATGTTATTGGAGTATTTTAAAACCAACTTTAATCAATGAAAACATTGAGAAAAACATTTTTCGTGAAACAAACACGAATAGATGGTAAATTATGTGTTACTACTGCACGAGGTACTTACGCTGAATGGAAATGGTGGTGCATAAGGCGTTGCATGGAAGATGGTGACTTCTAACGTACCATGAAGAAACTTCATTTTTGGTCCCTCCATTATTGATCCAATGCTCTTGAAATCCTTATGCTACACTTTCTGTATGAATAAACAGAACCAGAAAATCTTCTCACTATGATGAAATAAAAAAAAAAACAGTTGCTTCATGTTTTATATAAAGTTTGGTGAGAACTAAGAAATGCTGTTATGAACTTAGAAGCAACACCAAAAGCTTCGGAACGTAATGGAAATAATTTTGTAGTTGGAAAGGCTTAAATTGTGGTCTTGGTTTCGTCATAAAAAAGTCCAATCCATCATGTAATCATTCATATGCCTATCAAAATTAATGGAACGAAATATCAGCAATTAGACAAAAACTTAGGGTAAATAATATAAAAATTACTTTGGACAAATCTAGAGGAGAAATAGATGGGTGGTCCTTGAACCATCCAAATTTGGCTGGACCCTCCATTGAGGGTATGCCAATAAGTTTGTGGGGTCCTATACAGTATCGCATGTGGGACCGCAAGAGCCTTATAAACTTATTTGGCACACCCTCGATGGAGGGTATAACAGAATAAGAAAAAATAGTTTCAATCTAGAGATGAGGTCAACGGGACTCGAATTAGTATAATATATTTAAATAAAAAAATTATATTTTATTTATATTTATAATAAAATAAATTCATCATCTCTTATATAGTTTCACCTTTATCCTTAAAAATATTGTTTTAAAATATGTTTTGTCCATGATGTAATTATTCATTTGTCCATCAAAATTAATGTAACGAAAATTTTAGTAATTAGATGATAAAGTGGGGTAAGTGTAATTAAAAAAAAATATTGTTTTAAAATTGTTAAATAAGATATTATAAAGATAACATGGTATGTGATTTCATGGTATAGCGTAGGTGTTCTTGCCACTTGGGTAAAAAAAAAAAGTCCAACTAGGACTCGAACCTAGATTCTTCATGTAAAAATGAGAATGGGTGATTATTATACTATTCTTTGAACTTGTGTCATAAAGACACAATTTTAATATAAAATGGACACGACTTCAAATACTCCTTTTTTTTTTTAAGTGGTCTTATTTTTGAGAATTTTTTTTAAAACAATATATATGTTTTTCTTTTACCGAAATATTGGACGGATTTTCCAATAAAACTATAGAATAACCAAACTTAAAAAAAAAAAAATATATATATATATATATATATATTATTACTATTTCTAATCTTAAGGGCAACCTCAAGGCTTATCTTTGAAATATTCAAATATTATACTTTAAGTTGAAGTTTTTCTTTCTCAAATATATATATTTTTTCTTTTTGGTTTCTTCACCCTTAATTACAGTCTTCCTAGCGGAATCCAAGGAAGGTCGCCGTTTACAGAGTCACATTATTTAATGAAGTCAACCATGTAAGTACAACATGATTATAATTCAAATAATCCATAGCATAGCATTAAATAAATGTTATTAATAATTTTTTGCTTTATTAATTATATGTTATCGTCCTTAGGTTAGGTTTCTTTAATATTAGGGTCTTATGTTTATGCATTAGTTAACTTTTTTCTTTGGCTAAAAGAAGCTTGCGTCAGAGTTTTGTTGATTAACTCAAATGTTTCAAAATTCTAACACGTCAATTTCATGCTAGATTATGCATGTAATTTGTTTTATTCTTTGTTACAATTAAAGTTTTACGGTTATCATGTATTATCTTTGTAATTTCAAGAGATTGTCACCATATCAATTTTTTATACTCAATGGTGGTGGAATATGTATGTTCATATGATTAAGTATTATGAAAATGCTAATAGAAAATAATAAAATTAATTTTAGGATCAATGTTACAAATGGTACTTGAACTTTGATAAGATATACAATTAGGTTTCTAAAAAACTTTGCAATCGATCAAATTAGTACTTAAATTTCGAAATTGATCAATTTAGTATTTAAAAGAATTTTTTATGCGTGCCAACAGTATCTCTGTCAAGTTCTTTGAAATATTAAATTGATCAATTTTAAAGTTTAGTACTAAATTGATTAATTTTAAAGTTTAAGTATCTAATTACATATTTTGTGAATGTTTAAGTACCATTCATAATATTATCCTTAATTTTATCTATTTAGTGGACCTTATGGCTCATGCCAATACTCGATGCTAAAATGCTACTAATAAAGAAGAACTATAGTCTTGTTAATCGTCTAATTATTAAAATAATATAATAAGTGATAAATTAAGTATTTTAGTTGTACGATTATCATTAAGTATGAATATGAACCATTAAATAATTGATGAGACTAGACCTCTTAAAAACTTAAAAACATAGCAGCACCATAGGGTATTTCAAATAACATGATATATATTCGTTGTAATAAATAAGAAAAATTTTCAAGAATATTTTTGGAAAATGAATGCACCTTAAAATAGTAAGTATTTTAATGTTGCCACAGTAGGGTTTATTGTTTTAATGTTTTATTATTTTTACCGAGTAAGAAATTATGTGTGGATAAAAAATTATAAAATTATATGTTTAATTTTTTTTTCAAATAAGAAGGCATATAAATTATTATTGCATATTCCTTAATTTAACTAACTTGAAGATAGAGTTAATATGTTAATGAATTTATCATATCATTGTTTTCTCAAATTATTATTGTACCAGTAATTAAAGTTTTATATTAATATTTCTTTTATGATTACCATATAAATGTAGTTAAGTATATAAACCTTCAAGTATTAATTTAGATAGTGCAAAATTTAATCACTTTTCATATACTAAAAACCAAATTTAATTTCTACTTTTGTAAGTTAGTTGTTATCTTTCACTAAATTACATCGAAAGATATTATTTGAGGGTAAATTTATTTAAAATATCAATGTTTCGAGTGGTTAAAAAAGGAAAACGTTTGAGAATAAATTTATTTAAGATATCAATATTTCAAGTGGTTAAAAAGAGGTATCAACATTTTGTAAGTGAGTCAAATAAGATATTATTAATTGATCATTGATGAAATTAAGTAAACTTAATTGAAAACTAATCGAAACATCAGTACTTTAATAGATTTTACAAAATGATGATATCTCATTTGATTCACTTTATGAAATATTGATTCTTCTTTTTAACCACTTAAAACGTTAATACATTAAATGAATTGATCCTAAATTTGATATATTCTGGTTTAATTTACTGTGTATTCTTTCTCGAATTTGATCATATATAGAGTTTGATATAATAATTTTTTTATATCTTAAATTCTATTATATCAATATGTTTAATTTTATATATATTGTGGGTGTGTTCGTTATACATGATACACTAGTATATTATATAAACAATCTATAACATATTAAAAGACTTGATTTTTTTTAGCAACTAGACTTGTTATGTACTCAAGCTTTATTTTTTTTGCTTTTTTATTTTTTCTCTAAAACTAGTTGGCATTGCACTTATATTGTTGATGCATAAGAAAATTCAATATAATAATATATGGTGAAATATATTTAATTTAATTTTTCTTTGTTTTAGTTTTGTTTGTTTAAATTAATATTAACATGGGTTGTTTGCTTAAGTAAAGTATATGATTGATATAGTTTAAATTTGAATTTTAAATATAAGTATTTAGGAAGAGGAAAAGATAATTATAGGAGTATTTTTGTTTTTGAAAAAAAATCCATAATTTGTCCTTTATTATATTTCCCCCATGGATATTTGCTTAAGAGTTAGGCAATTAAAAGTGGATAGAAACTTTCTTTCTTCTCATCATTAAATATATTATATATAGAAAAAGAAAAAAAAAAGAGAAATCTTGCATATGTCATTATTCATAGCAATCTTGTTTCTTCACATTCAACTTTAAAATGTTGCTTCCTCATGTCTCTACACCATCTGTCTCTAAATATTATCTATAAAAAATTGATGATCTTTAGAGACAAAGAATGGTGTTGAGAAGTAGAGAGAAGAGTTGCATGGAGGTAAAAATATGTTTTTGTATAATATATTTCTAAAATTAAGAGAAATTCATTCATTGTTTTTGTTTTTGATGTGAGGGTTTTGTTATGTGTGTTGTTTTGAATGTATTTAAAAAATTATCTAGGTATTTTTTTGCATTAATAATTAAATATACTTCTATTCTACTTTCTTAACCAATGTAATGGAGGAGTTTCAATAGTTTTATACAGTAATTTTGTTTCCTCATTGACTTAAGGTTTTCAAATTTGCAATTTTAAGTAAATCGTTGGAGGTATATGGAACTAGAATGTATAATGTTAACATTGAAAAATATGTTTCCCAATCTATATAAAATAATTTTGAAAAAGTATAAATTTGTTTATGCTAGTTGTAAAAAATTTGGAAGACATAATAATATAATAAAAATAAAGAAAAAAGTTTTTTGCCTAATAAATAATTCTTAATATGTAATTTAGCATTTGCAAAAGAAGGGCGAATAAGTCAAAATTAAGTTCTTTTATTCATTTGAAAAATTTTAAAAATTCAAAGAAACCTAATCTTTTAACTCATCTTGAATTCTTGATTGTATAAATAAAGTAAATAAATTCCCTTGTAAACTTTGTTGTCAAAATTGAACAAAGCTATAAATGTTAAACAGGTGACCAAGAGATAGAGAGAGAGAAAGAGAGGATAAAACAAAAGGGGATAAGAAAGAACATTTAGCATCCTGATAGTTGTATCTTTTATCAAATTTACTCACATAGGTAGAAAAATGGCTTTTCTTTAGCTATCACAAGGATGTGGAATAGAGAGAAATCGAAAACCAATGATCTTATAACTTGTGTTATTTGATTTTGATTCTCATTTTTGAGGTATGACTTCGATTCCTGCATTATAATGACTTTAATAACTGTATTATTATAATTAAAAAAAGGGAAAATCGAATATGGTCAAGAGACCAATGTTTCAATCCTATGAGCCACAAGGATTTTACCTTGAATTACAATATGTAGAGTTGGTTTATATCCTGTAATTTTTTTTTTCTTTCGTAACACGCGTGTAATAGACATCGCCTACCCTAAAAAGCTTAGACACTAAGCAATAAATAGTATCCTTTTTCCAAATAACTACTCAATCCTTGAAAGATTTGGTGATATATAAATCTATTTTATTGCACTTGGAACGTACTCCACCGGAAAAAAATATATTTGCCTTGCCAGCTTGCCTTTTATGGAAATAGAGTTCAAACCACCATAGAAGGGTGATAGGATCAAGAATTAGTACCATGATAAATTAATATAAGGTTCCATGCTAAACTGAGAAATTTGTAGAATTTTTTCATTAATTTATACCATTCAAAATTAATATAACCATTCCCACTCGACATCATAATATTCAAATCAAAAGCAAAGATCAGCTTTGAAATATAAATTGTAATTTATAAAAATAAAGAATTTCAATAAAAAACACAAGGTATATTAACATAATTTAATCTATATATAAAGCAAACAACTTCCTACACAAGTATTTACACTTAATGTTAATTTTAAGACTTATCCGATATACATGGCGCAATAGGATTTAGGGTTCAACAAGTTCCAATACTTAGCCCTAACCACAGCATGAGTTACATAATTTGCCAGCAATCAACAACTGCAGTTGAGTTTTTATTAAGTTCAGTGCAGTTTTGAACATTCTTTATTTTATTCTAGCAAGAAAACTCAATTCTAGTTGTACAAGTAAAAATTAAGGAAGCCTAACATGGTATCTTCATTATTTATGCTAATACTATTTTGATGGCTTATTTACTTTTCCGTAATGTAATAGTAATGTAATAAAGTTGTAAAAGTAATTGCAATGTTCGCTTAGTATAAAAAAAATAAAATTAATAATTATTAGAGTAAAAGTAAAATATCTATAATACTTTTATCTTTATTATAAAGAATTGATAATTGTATATATGATATTTTGAAGACATGGGTATATTTTTTATGACAATTAGATATAATGATAATTCATGCTTATGGAGATATGAATTGCTATTTATTATTTTGTGTAATAGCAATTTATTATGAATTGTCATTTGCCTCAAATAAACATCGTAATAGCAATTTTACATAGAATAAATTGTATATGTGATATTTCCAAGACATGAATGTATTTCTTATGACAATTGAATATAATGGCAATTCATGCATATGGGGACATGATATTTTGAATAATAGTAATTTATTATGAATTGTCTTTCGCCTTAAATAAACACCGTAATAACCATTTTACATAAAAAAAAAAAAAGAGAGGATGAATAATTATTCTCCTAATTATCTTATTAAGTGTTGCGAAAGAAGAAGCAAGGATGATATATGAGTAAAATGAAGTGATACATATCACTTATTAATGAAAGGTTTTAAGGAATGATAACAGGCCAATTGAATCTTTTAGTGATAAATATAGATTAATAAAATGGTATGTTATTTAACCATCTATGGTAGTTTTGCTGTCGTGATGGATGCGATAAGTATTCCACATAGTTAAATCTTCCTTCAATTATAATATTACTTTGAGTTTAACTTTTACCATTTAATAATCTTACGATCTAAAAATTTCCTGTTTCTACCTCAAAAATGATATTCCTTGGAAAAATATTACTCAAATTTTTTAGTATCATGTCACCTTATCACTACACACGCATATTTGTTTATTTTTCTTTGTTGTGTGTGTGTGCCTTGTATCACCTTTTCTGCCTATTTATTTGTCCATATTCTACTTGATTTATCTTATTCGGATCATTTTCACATCTTATTTTTATTATTTTTAAATATATTATTTATAAAAAAATAAATATAAATAAAAAATAAATATTTTTACTCATAAACATATTAAATAGACAAAA